>OY728134.1:3750000-5000000 GCA_963277665.1 Viscum album | reverse complement strand
AACCTTTCTCCACTACAAGGCAGTGTGAGCACAGGTGCACTGGATAACCTTCTTTTCAACTCCTTGAAATTCTCTTCACATTCCTCTGTCCAAACAAACTTAACTCCTTTCCGAGTCAACTTGGTGATTGGGTTAGATAATCGTGAAAAATCTTTTACAAAACGTCGATAATATCCAGCCAAACCAAGAAAACTTCGGATCTCAGTTACTGTTGTTGGTCTCGACCATCTTTCGATAACCTCTGTTTTTGCTGGATCCACATATATCCCCTCTTTTGAGATTATGTGACCCAAAAATGCAACTTTTTGAAGCCAAAATTCACACTTGGTAAATTTGGCATAAAGCTTCTCCTTTCTCAGGGTCTTCAATATAATTCTCAAGTGATCTTCATGATCTTCCTTGCTCTTTGAATAGACAAGAATATCGTCTATAAAGACTACCACAAATTGATCAAGATAGTCTCTAAATACTCTATTCATTAGATCCATGAAGATAGCAGGGGCATTAGTAAGACCAAATGGCATTACTATAAATTCATAGTGTCCATACCTTGTACGGAAATCCGTCTTTGGTATATCCTCCCTTTTGACCCTTAATTGATGATACTCTGAATGAAGATCAATCTTGGAAAAGTATTGAGCTCCGCGTAGTTGGTCAAATAAGTCATCAATGCGTGGGAGAGGATATTTGTTCTTGATAGTGATCTTGTTAAGTTCTCGATAATCAATGCAGAGTCTCATTGATCCATCTTTCTTCTTAACAAATAGAATAGGTTCTCCCCAAGGTGACGCACTAGGGCATATGAATCCCTTATCAAGATTCTCCTGGAGTTGCTTCTTCAATTCCTGCAACTCAATTGGGGCCATTCTATAAGGTGTCTTTGAAATAGGCAAAGCACCCGGTACGAGTTCTATTGAAAACTCAACTTCACGATTTGGTGGAAGACCTGGTAATTCCTCCGGAAAGACATCATCAAACTCCCGTACGATGGTAATATTCTTAATCGCAAGTTTCTCACCAACCATTTGAGATAAATAACCTTCATTTAGTGGAATCAATACCCATAAAATGGAAGAAATTTCCACTGGAAGGTTATGTTCATCCTTGCATTGATAGATGATCATAGATTGATCTGGAATATGAAATGTGACTTCCCTTCTTTGGAAATTGATATGAGCTCCATATAAAGAAATCCAATCCATGCCGAGAATCACATCAAATTCCACTATAGGAAGGATCACAAGATTTGCAGTAAGCACTTTCCCACAAACTTCGATCGGAGAAGAATTATAAACTTTTGATGCGATTGATGTGCCATTAGGTGTTGTCACAGCTAACTCAACATCTAATTGTTGAGGTAATACGGTGATACCCTTAGAAAATTCTTCATAAATAAAATAGTGGGTGGATCCAGAATCAAATAAAACATTTGCTACTTTAGAGTGGATGGTAAGTGTACCTTTCACCACATCGTTATCGTACTCCACATCGCTGATAGAAATTGCATGTGACTTTCCTTTGTCTTTAGCCTTAAGAGTTTGTTGACGTCGACCATCATCATCAACCCTTGGATTTGGGCATTGATTGGCATAATGCCCCATCTCCTTGCACTTGAAACATTGAAGTGTAATAGGTTCATTCTGTGCATCCCTTCCTTTGTTTGCATCATTAGACATCTTCTTCCCATCATCGCGGCATTCAAATGCCCGATGACCTTCCTTTCCACATTTGAAACATTTACTTGTCCCTTTAAGACAACTCCCTCCATGTTTCTTTCCACACTTTGAGCATAAGGGAAAGCTCATCTTCTTTTCAGTGTGCTCTTTAGATTTTCCTTTAAATTCCATTTTCCTCTTCTTATCAAACCCATATGACTGATGGGTTACTCCAATCTCCATCTCGACTTTGAGAGCACATCGAACGATTTCCTCATAGCTATTGAAGTCCCTTATGGCTAACGCCCTTCGAAGACTTGGTTTTAAGCCACTAAAGAATCGATCGATCTTACTCTCAGGTTGGATAATAATACCAGAAGCGTACCTTGCAAGTCTTGTAAAATTTGCTTCATAGGTACCAACAGATTCATCATCTCTTTGCTTCAGTTCAAGAAACTCTTTCTCCATCTTTGTTCGGAGAATACGAGGGAAGTACTTATTAAAAAATAAGTTCTTGAACTCGTCCCATTCCATGGACTCAATTTCATCCCTTTGCCTCGTATTCTTAATAATATTCCACCATTGATCAGCATCTCCTTCCAAATGATACACTGCTAGGATGACTTTATCATGTTCAGAACATTGAAGAACTGAAAATATCTTTTCAGTAGTACTAATCCATTGTTCAGCAACTAATGGATCAGTAGACCCCCTGAAAGAAGGTGGACGCTGCCTCATGAAGGATTCAACAGAATGTTGCTCCTTCCTTTGCTCGTTTGGAAGTCCTGCATGATTCATAGCTTGAGAAAGTTGTGTGAGCATGGCTACAAGATTTTGCATTCCAGCTCCCATATCGTTTTGTTGCTCAGGGGGACAATCATTGCATTGCCCATCGCATTCCGCATTAACACGGTTCTTTCGGGTTCCATCCATTGACTAAAACCAAAAAGAATAGTGTGAGCAACACTAATTATAATAGGAAAACCACATAATTCAAGAATGAAATTTCACACTTAAGGTCTTATCCTGGGTTATTCATGGATATTTCTAAAACACTAATATTGTGCTCTATGCTTAGACTTATCCTTAGGGTTCTTACTAAGTCTTTCACATCCTAGTTTCCAAAGGTTGACTATACCTTTCCTCTGATACCAACTATAACGACCCATACTTTACATACATTGTTAATACTTAAAAATTGAAGCACACTTATTTCAACATATGACAAAACCACAAAGGACCGTATAGGTATAGTGTCTTTAGAAACTGGGAAACATAAACAACTGGTTCATAAATCTTCTACAGTGTCTCCCATTTATTTCATCATATCTAGGGTCCGTTTTAAGACATTCTACTTAATATCCATCTTCCTGACCTGGGGAAAAGAAAACATAAAAGGATGAGCTCAAATGCTCAGCAAGGGCAAATAAAGGAAATAAAAATCATATCATATCTTTTTGAAAATCATAACCTACAAAAGAGATCATAATATCTTAACATGGAATAAATCATATAAGTGAAAATGAGATCCCCATAATCATAACATGAAACTTGAAACTTTGTGTCATGCACACATAATCATGGAAAATCATTTCTTGTTAGTCATGACTCATTTGCCAAGACTATCTTAGTGGACAAAGTCCCTTTCTGAACCGAGTCACCCTCGTTCCAGTCCTGTTTCACTGAACCGGTATAACCTACCGTTCCAGCCATGTCTATCTCATGAGATATAAAATCATTACCCAATTCATTGGAGGGAGATATAGGTCCCACCCATCTTATAATTAATCCTTTCTTATGTGTGCCACATAATCATAAATCATACATCATCGCATAACACATGTAACAAAAATGGGATTCTTGAAACATCATGACATCATAAAAGAAATCATATAAGGTAAATGACTTCATAAAAATAATTCCCTCACAACATAATAAATTCAATGTAATAATAGGGATAAAAACAGAACCCTATATTATCTTAGATGGAAAATAATTTTGATAAAACATTTGAACTCCATTCTTGAGGAAAATATCCTTTCTACTTCAAAAACACTTTTCTTTTCTTGACATTTCATACAATTATAAACTAAACGAAGTTGATTAAAAATAAACTTGAAAACTTATAAAGGAAGCTTCTTGGAAAAAAATGTTTTAAAAATCCATTCATGCCGTATAAGTTAAAAAAACATTATTCTCGTACTTTTGTCGAAAAAGTCAAAAAGTACCTCGTACGAAAAATGACAAAAGATTCCTTTCATACATATTACTAAAAACTCACCGAAGGGTAAAAATGGATTTAAACAATTGTAGGTGGATGGAAATAATATTACATATTGATGAAACATGGATGTGGATGATAAAATACACCCCAGTAAATACTTACGAATAAACAATCTCGGATAAAAATGAGATTGTGATATTTCCCTTACCTTAGGTCTGATTTGCTTTGTATGTGTCCGAAGCTCCTGTATAATGGTTTAAATAATGTTATTGACTTATTCCAGAATCATACATATTGATATGATATCATATATGGTCATATTCTTAGCTTCTTGTTAGTAATATTTCATTGTTACTTGTTACTCGGGTCTTTATTGCCTTTTGTTCTTATGCGTGTTTTGCCGAATAAATTCTTATTCTTCTTTTAAGGTTATAGATACCTTATATCCAGAATGGTATTAGTGTAACATATATCATATTTATTCATTCAATTCATTTATATAATTACTATGTAATGATGATCATGTACAACGAGTCGCATCACATCGTGGAGACGGTATTCCGTACGTACGCACGAGTGATGATATCGTTCCTATGATCATGGAATTGTATTGGAGTATATGTATATTATTTCAGTATAAATATTACTTTATAATAATCATAAATAGTTACTCATTACACCATTATACCCATCCTTTTAAGGTGATGGTGGAAAATAGATTACACCACGGCGTGGAGACGGTATTCCGTACGTACGCACGCGCGGTGATTTCATTTTTCCGTAGGATGGATAGAAGGTGAATTAGGGTTGTTTCATATTTATAATAAAATATCAGTATGTAAGTAATACTGATGTTATTACTTTATCATGAAACAACTAAATAAGAAGAAGTTGAAGAAGAAAGAAATTGAAAAGATCGGTAATGGATATTACCTCTTCTTTGGAACGCTTCTTTGAATCCTCCACTTAGGGAACTAGGATTGGTCTTTGAAGAAGACCAGGACCTCTAGGATTATTCTAGGGAAGTGGATAGGAGAGAATGGCAGGGGTTGGCCGAGCTTGAGTGCTCAAATTGGTGTGAGGAGGAGGGGGAGGAGGTGCCCTTTTATAAGGGACGAGAGGGGCACCTTAGGAATATCTCAAAATATTATTTTATATTAAAGTCAAAATTGGTTTATAATGGTTTCAAAGGGTCTTATTTCAAATCTAAAGTGGGTATGGGTCAAAATCCTATCAACCAATAGGATTTAGACAAGTTTAGGTTATTATTTTAACCTTATCAATTAGATTTAACTCTAAGTTAAATAATTTAACTTTTACCGTGTCTTTTTGTTTTCTTACACTATATGGTTAATACACTTACTATAACATGGAAAACGAACCCCAAATTGTTTATTATTAATATATATATCCTTATCTAAGTCATTTGGCCGAACCTTAGATTTTTAGGAAAAAAATAACAATTAATAATATAATATTTGATTTAAAAACTATTTTGTGTCAATTTTGACACTATTTGATATATGATTTTTGTGAAAGTCATAACAGAATTATATGTTCGAACCAAGTTTATTAAATCAACACTAATATATCATAGTAACCTATAAAATTAGTGGAAATCATAAAAAGTCTCAAATTACATTTATTTTGGTGTTTATAACATCAATTATGTCAATATTTCATTAATAAGATAATTACTGCATCATCATTGTGTCATAAATAAATTAAATTATTTAATGTCTAAAAATTATAAATAAAATACCATCATGTAGGAAATCTTTTTAGATTTCTAATGAATATTTATAGTCGAATTTATCTTATGTATAACCCCATATTAAAAATTATTTACTTATTAAACTTTGATTTTAACTATTTTAACCCTTCTTTAAATAAATTAATAATAAATGTCCTAATCTAATCCATGTGGACCTAAATGGTCATATTTTATTCCTAAGTTTGTTTTTAGTCGAATTATACTTGTCCAATAGAATTAGGACATGTTTTAGGGTAATAATAATATCATTTTTACCCTTAATTACCCTATTTACTTTTAACCGTGGTAAAAAAAAGTAAAAAGTTACTATTCACCAAAAAATTATTTTCATCTCATTGAACCACATTTTAGTCCTTGATATTAACCGTGTCTCTCGGATTTTCGAAATTCCATTCACAGAAGCGGTAAAATTAAGTTTTATGCAAAATTCAGTTTTTAACCTACCACTTAGTGGTTTCACTATTCATCAAAAATTGAAAGTTTTCAGAAAAATAACAAAATTTCACCCTAGGCTAATTTCGATAT
Organism: Viscum album; assembly: GCA_963277665.1. NCBI lineage: Eukaryota > Viridiplantae > Streptophyta > Magnoliopsida > Santalales > Viscaceae > Viscum > Viscum album. The sequence goes on along the minus strand of OY728134.1, from coordinate 4,993,822 downwards.
TCCGAATCCAAAAATGAAGTCCATTTTGAAAATTAAAATTTATAAAATTTTAAAAAGTGGTTTTTACTATTCATAACGGCTAGTTTTATTTTAATAGCATATCGTTGTTTAGTGAAACTCGGTATTGCGTACGACGCAAGCTAACGAGGAAGGTCACGATTTCGTGTAAAGAAAGCCAAGAAAGTGTTTTGTAGAAAAAGATTCCTTTGATGATTTATATAACATAAAAGTCTCGGGTGTTACACTCAAGATCTGTTAAGGTCAAAGGATTTATAATAAAGTCACCTTATTTCTAGAGTTCCAATATAATCTTCCATCATTCATAAGGTGTCCATAAATTACAAGGGTTTTTATTGATTAATTTGTTAAAATGTGGAATTAAACAAAAAACTACTAGGTACCCTTTTTCTAAAATTACATTTAAAAATTCATTTTAAACTCCGCTCCTCCATTCCTTCCCCCTTCATTTTTTTTAAACATTAAGTGAACTTTTATTTTAATTTGGGGAGTTAAAAGAAAGAAGAAGAAAAAAATTCACTAGTGGAAAATAAATTTTTTTTAAACTTATATGTGATAAATTACTTTTTAAAAATTAAAATTAAATATTAAAAAAATATGTATAATTCGACTCTAATTTTAATTCATGTTTAAGTTCACAAGATTAAATTTTGGAAGGTGTGGTTGTCTAATGTAATTTTTCATTGTCTACTTTTTCATCTATTTAATAAAAATGTAATAATGTATATCCTTTAAATTATGGGGTTTGAATTTGAGTACTTCAGGTCCCAATATAATTTCATAGTATTAGTGAACATTTTCATTTTAGAATGAGTATTCAAAAAACAAAAAAAAATGTAAATAAAATTTTCACATAGAGAAATGGGTTTATTTAATGTATGAATTCCAACAATTGTGGACAGAAACTCTATATTTTTATAGCCCATGGTTGGGAATTATATCTTTATTTTTGGAGGTTTCAATTTTTTATTAATTTATTTGACTTGATATGATTCCTGAGAATGTGATATTCACTTGGTGCCTTCGTATCTTCATTCTTAGGAGTCATAGAAAAATTATTACTACAGGGGTTGACTTAATTGAACACAATTTAAATTACTATAGAAAAATTATACAAAAATACAGAAAAATATAAAAATTAATACAAATATTAGGATTAAAATATAGTTCCACATAGAACTTCCATTTTTCTCCCTTGAATAAAAATGAACCCATGTGTCCTTTGTGACGCACAACACATATTTATGTTTAATTGGAATTGAATGAAATGTGGTGATGACTTTGAAAAAATAAATGGGAACGGGCTTGGGATATTATTATGAACCTATAATTTTTTAAATAATTTTAATGGGATTCATGATTTTTTATGTGAGGTCTTAATACTAATCATTTTATGTCAAAATGTGCTTGGAAAAGGGAATTCCATTATCATCTTTTTGAGATTGTAATTTGAAAGGGACTAGAAAACCTCATGTTGGTGGCTGTGATTAGATGTTTAAATAGGATAATATTAAATGTTTTTATAGAATATAAGTTTGTTTATATATATATAAACTTCAGTATTAGTTTTTTTTACAATTTAAACTTCATTTCTCATCATGTTTTCAATTCATGTTTTAAAATTAAATAATACTCAACACATTTTTTCACACATTTTGAAACACCCAATGGTATTTATTTAAAAATTAAATTTCATTATCATGTTACTCAAGCTTTGGGGAATATTTTTTACTTCTTGGTAAATATTATATTAATTTGGGAAGATGATCATTGTGGGGCTTGAAAACAAAACTTTATGGGGGGAGTGAACTAGACACCGGTCCACTAAAATACATGTAGCAACCAGAATAAAAGTCTCATGAAGTTAAAATTTCTAATTTAGCTATGTGAAATCTTTGGGAACATTTAATTAAACTATATTTGGAGATAATTAGTATGTTTCATGTGTTATCTAGGTGTCCCAAGTCTAAGATAAAATATTAGGCCAGATTCAGTTCCCTAGAATAACATTCCACCATTTCTATCATAACTCAATGATGAATAATTCAATTATGGTAAAACTTTACCATATATTAAAATACATCTTTTTTAAATTTTTATATTTTATAACCCGTCAAAATTTTTCCATCTAGAATCTTGTTTTCTCATGTCAAATGGAGGGATCCAACTTTCATTGATTTTGGTTCAAGGGTGGAAAAGTCAACATTTCACAAAACTTCCACACATTTATACTAGCCATAATAAAGTGGGAATACTTTTATATATGGTTGACAGACCCAAGGATCTAAAAATAAACATTTAGGGTATTGGTGGTATATTACTTGGAAAGACGTTTGTATATTCTTCAATTGTAATGTTATGATGTTTTTTTATCTACGATAGTTTATTTTTCACTTTTAAGTTGCTCAAATTAGTTTTATTTTTTAATAGAAGTTATTATTATTCTAATATTAAATTTTTATTGTTAACATGTGGATAAAATTTCCTCAAGGTGTGAATTTATTCACACCAAAAATTGTAAAATTATTTACACAATCATTGAGTATTTGTTATTTTCTTTTTTTTATCTTCTTTATTCCCACTTGAATTGGTCAACTTTAATATTCCATTGAGAGCATTGCATGAATATAGGGATAACCATATTATTGGTTTATATAAGGAATATTTAAGGTGTTTAATTGCGTTTCATTCTTAATCCATTAATTTTTAATCATTTCTTTTTTATATATATTTACTTTCAATGGTTTACTTTATTCCTTGTCCTTATTTAATTTTAAGACCATGCATTTCAAGTGCTAATGCATTCCTATACCATAGATTTCCCATAAAAATGATCTTACGGGTGTATAGGTGATGTTTATTAGATATTTATAAGTATTAAAGAAGTAATTGGTGAGGGTAGTTCTTATTTTGTTGAATGAATCCCTTTTGAATTGAAGAAATTGTAATATTTTAAATAGAAATTCATCCAATTTACCTCTAGAAATAACCTTGGATCAACTCATTATCCTTAATAAAATTCACTTACGTATTGTTTTATTATAGTTATACAATTAAATCAACCCCAAATTTGGAAACATTATAGTCAAATCACTCTATATAATGATCATGTGTCTATAGGTTTCTTCTTATATATCTCGGGATTTGACAACCCTAGCTAGTCTACAAGTGACTACTTCAACCCAATAGGTAAATTTGGGAAATCCAATGGTCTTTAGAAATTTTAATGTGCATCAATGGGTGAAAAACATATCATTTTACTCTATGGTTAGTTCGAAATTCTAGCGAAGAAGTTCCAAAGTGGAAAATTCAAAAGTTATTCATCTGACTATAAACATAGTTAGAAGGTTATATTGAGTGTAATTCAGAGTTTCTATTTAATATCATCTAAATATTCAATATATGAACTATTTGATATATCTTTGACCATGAATTTTAATAGATGTTTTTTTATATATTTCATATAATACATGTCTCAATATGAGTTTCCATACATAAAAAATAGTGACACTTGATCAAAATTTCCATTAAGAAATAAAAAAGTGTTCTGATTATCAAAACAATGAGAAACAAAAATAAAAACATGTGAAAAATAACTCAGAAAAACGTTTCAATGTCAAATTTTCTTTTTAATTCAATCTTATATGCATTAAAATTCATAAATGATAAAGGTTAAAAGTTATCTAAATGAATTTTTTCATTTTAAAAATTTACCAACTAATCCCACATCTTCCACACTATTATTGTAAATCATTTACAACTAATCCCCCAAAATAAAAATAAATAAACCTTTTAAAACTTATTTAGATCTATTGTATCATTTGTTGGCTTATTTTTATAAATAATATTATTTTATTGAATATTTACTAAAATATGGTAGTTTATGGGGAGGGAGGCATGTGGTGAAAATGGGTATAAAAAAGGCACCATTTTCCCTTCCTTTATTAAGAAAAGTGCATAAAGGTGCGGTCTAGAAACAAACCTTCATGCATTTTAAATAAATTATTATTCTTAAAATTAAAATAAATTTAAATAAAATAACTTTAATTTCAAACTTTTAAAAAATTCATGTTATTTATTTTAAATTTTTAAATTATTTTTTTTATTTTTTTTACTCAATTTATTTATTTTAAATTTTCAAATTATTTAATTTTTTGATTAAAATGTTAATTTATAATATTCATGTTTTTATTTTTAATGTTTGATTCAATTTAATTAATTTTTTTTATTAATTTAAATTGATAAATGAATGGCTTAAATATTAAAAATACATATTTGAATTTTTTTAAATTTAAGATATTTATTTTAAATATTCAACGTATTTGTTTTAATTTTTTACTTGATTTATTTATTTATTTTAAAACATCCATATTATTTTACTTGGTTTTCTCATTTTATTTATTTTTAAATATTTTAATTTTCTATTTTAATTTTTTATCCAAGTTATTTGTTTCAAGATTTTCATTTTAAAACATTAAAAATAGTTGAGATTTTTTATTCAAGTTATTTATTTAAAAGTATTCAAGTTATTCATTTCAATTTTTTATTCAAATTTTTTATTTAAATTTTTTAAAAAATACATGTTATTTGATTTTTTTATTTAATTTATTTATTTTAAAATATTCATGGTTTTTATATATTTTTAAATATTCATATTTTTCAAAAACATTTATATAGGTTATTTATTTTAAAAAAATTAACTAAATAATTATGTTATTTATTTTCAAATAACATGAAAAAAATTACTTAATTTTAAAAATAAATAGCAAAAATATTTAAAATAAATAGAATGAATCAAAAAAATTAAATCATTTCAATATTTTAAAATAAATTTATTGAATAAAAAACATCATTAATATTTTAAAATAAATAACTTAAATAAAAAATTAAATAACATGGTTATTTTTTAAAGATATTAATAAATAACTTAAATAAAAAAATGAATAACATGAATATTTTAAAATAAATAAAAAATTTAAAATAAATAACTCAAATATTTAAAATATATAACATGAATGAAAAATTAAAATAATTTTAATATTTTAAAATTAATAAATAATATGAACAAAAAAATTATATAAATTACTTGATTATTCAAAAATAAATAATTTAAATACCTTTTTAAATATGTGTTTTAAATATTCATGTCACTTCATTATTAATTTAAATGAATCAAAAAAATAAATTGAATCTAACATTTAAAATAAATAACTTTATCTTGAGAAACTAATCAAAATCCTGTTGATAAAATGAAGAATTTTGAAATTAAAATTCATGATTGATCATTGGTGAAGTGAAATGTTTCCAAAACCTGGAGCCAAATATTTGTAATGATGGTGATGATAAAAGGCAAGAGTGACACTACAAAATAGGTAGATAAGAAATAGAGAGATAGTATAGAGGTGCAAAAAGCTAATCTTTCATTAACTTTGTTATATATATATATATCTTTGTGTCTGTGTGTATGAAAGGTACATGGGATTTTTAATCAATAGTTTAGATGAATCCCTCCCATGTCATATCAAATAGTTGGAATACCTATAGCTGGAGAAAATGAAGAGTTGACTATATGAAGGGTTGGAGTTGGGAATGGGGTGTAATAATGGTTTTAAGATTATGACATCCACATAATAAATATCTCATAACACTCATAATTGGATTTCATAATGTCATGGAATCTCATTTAATATTTACTTAAAAACATTTGGTAAAAATCAAGTGAAACCAAAGTAATTTAATTTCATACCATGTTTTCTCATTAAAAACTTTATCAGGAAAACCCATGGGGAAAACCCTAATGAAGTGAAAAAATGAATATATTTTCTAACCCCCCTAAAAAAACATGATGTCACTATAGTATTTACATACCAATTTTATAAATAAATTTTGTTTGTAATGACTATGTAAAAAGAATCTACAAGATTATAAAAAGTCCTTATTTATTGGATATCAACCTCAACATTCATTTTAAGTTTATAAGTGAAAATATTTTTTGGGATATATGTTTTGTATTATGACCTTTGATATACTCACCCTTCAATTGCATTATGAAATTGAAATTATCCTCATATAATATATTGATAATAACTTTAATCATATCTAATCCACAATTATATTCAATATGATGAATAACTGATCTCATCCAAACACATTCATGGCTTGCTGCATGAATTGCAATCAACTCAACTTGATTGGACTAAGCCGTATAAATGGGTTGTTTTATAGAATACCAATAAATTATGGTTCAACCATGTGTGAACAAAAAACTAGATTGAGATCTAGATTTATGTCGATTATATAAATATCCAACATTAGCATAACCAACCAATTTTGATTAAAAAAATAGAATAATTAATCATTTATACCCTTTAAACCTCAACGAGAAATAGAATAATATTACATTGCATAAAATTCATTATATTAAGTATTCGTATTATTCTTAAGGTTCATATGCACTTGTAAATATATATCTTTTAAGCATAAATGAAATGTGCATTCATAATTAACCCTTTATAGATAAATAAGTTCTTCACCATCTCCTCATGCATAAATTATACCACTCCTGGAAGAAAGAGATTTTATTATTTATTAGGGCATTTCATGAATAAAAAACATTCCAAAATTTAATATATTATCTTCAAGATGATTAATTAGAAATAAAAATATTATTCCTTATAATTTTTTGATCAAATATTCCATTACATTCAAAAACACATTAAGTGTGTTCAATTTATTCAATGCATCTTGATAATATGATGATTAATTTAAATCCATATATTTATAGAAACCATCAATTTTATATTCTTCCACTTATGAATGGTTTGAATGGTTTCAAAGGGATGTGTATCATGTTAAGCACAAGTAAAGTATAACTCCAAAACACTATAATGCCTATAATCTATATGTATGTTTCAAATGAACAAAATGAAGAATGATAAGTATGGTGTACCTTAATATAGTCGATCTGGCCAATTAAATCATTTCACAATAATTTGATCAAGATAATTAAGAAGTGGATGAAATAATCCTTCCTCTAGAAGTATCCATGGATTAAAGAAATAAACCAATAATCAAGTAGGACCTCTCACAAGCCATGGTTTTCTAGAAACTTGGGATTAATGGTAAGAGAGAGTCGAGAGATAATAATAGTCTCAATTTCAAGGAGTTATACATGGTATTTCATTACAATGGAATCGAACACCAATTATATAGTGACCCTAAACCCAGTATCCTAGAGTCAGTGTCTATTTTATTACATTGGAATTATATATAGGTGATCAATGAAGTGTCCAAGGATCCTGAAATCACACTGAGATAGGCGTGAATTGGTTGTGAACAACTTTTACTAAATTCTTTTTCATCTTTTAATTTGAACATTTTTCACCTGTTTAGATGAGTGGATCATACATTCAATGCTGGAAGTAAATGAAACACAACACATAGTATTTATACAAGGTTTGGTATAAAAACCAACATCCTTGACCTGTTGGTTAGCCCCCCAACATGGATTATCCACTATAATATTTTTATCAATTACAATGGTTTAGGAAGAAAATAGTTATACACACCAGTAATCAATCCACCAATTGATTCTGGTTATACCCCCCAGCAATCCAACTCTTCTACCTTGGTTAGTTAGACCCCCAACCGTTCAACTGGTTTGACCCCCAGTTTCTTGAGCCTCTTCAACAACTGGTTAGACCCCTCAGTTACAAGCTCCAACTTATTCTTCAATATAATCCACAAATAGAATGATCACATTGATCCTCCTCTATAAAAATGCTAGATCAAACTAGATCATGTAAAATTCAAGTTCCTTTACATTGATGCTGGACTTTCTCAAATAATTCTAATCACTGAATATAATCAGTCTCCTTAGTATAATAACTTCTCGGGCTAGAATTATTTATCTTGGTGAAGACCCGACCTTAATTACAATTAAAAAATAATATATAGAAATATTCTGAAACACTAATAGAATTATTTCCCTGACTTTAGTCTCAAATAACTGCACACAAATCAAGAAACATATATTGCATGTTCACTTTTTCAAATTTCATGCTTCTATATTATACAATGCATGGCCTTATCATTTTATGAATATATTATTTTATGTACATACTTACTACCAAATGCTTCTTCAAGTGATGTTTAAATTATTTTACACACATCCATTCACACACAGATCACTTAAACTTCATTTGTGTAAACCTCGTGCATAAAATGCATGCACTACACCTTTATTTTTCTTTTCCACACACACTATCCACCTCTTCACACACGTGCTATCTATTTTAATATATCTTTACATATGCAGGTGAATGAAAGCTTCTTCCATGTGTGTAAAACTCTTTCACAATAATCATAATTCAAAATTTAACAGTGTATTCCCAATCTGTATTACTTTTTGTGCACTTTCATATGTGCACATACATAGAACACCTGCACAACTTACATGAATTACTCTTATGCAGACAAGTAAATCACACATGCTATTTTACTTTTCATCTACCTCATGCATGTAAACTTTCACACACAGTATGAACAACATTTTCTCAAACATTCATTCACTCAAACTCGGTGTATGAAAATACTATCAAATCCTTTGAAAAATATAGTTCATAAGTTCTTTGTTTCTTCACGCAAGTCAAATGAGAACCACATTACATGCTAACCTGATTGCTTTTCAGAAACCAGTTTAATCATGAAACAATATGAGTGTTCAAGGCACATGTCGAATACTTTTAGTTTCTAGTATTCTTTGCATAAACAGTAGTAGAGAAGGATAATTTGTGAACCAAACATCCATGGAGCAATTTCTTTCTCAAATATTTCACTCATATCTGAGATAAAACACATTTAGAAAATGATATTGTCTTTAGAATTTATAGGTGTCAATCATCACCTCATAACCTTCTAGAATCATAGAGATGATTCATTTCATCATCAACTCATTCAAACACTACCTATGTTTTATGGTTTCAAGAATCACCGTATCAAAATTTTAATCTTCTACACACTGATAAAACCATGGTTTATGTAAGAACCTGGATCTTATTTTCAGGTATTTGACCATTGTTTGATGTTTTTCTTGGTTTTAAGGTTAAGGGTGATTAAAGGGAGAGTCAGGAGAACTTTTTGTGAATTTTTTAGGCAAAAGTAGGAGTCTCGCGGGCGGCGCACAGTTTGTATAACTGTGCGGACAAACCGTGCGTAATAAATGTTTAAGGCAGTATCCACCGCATGTTTGGTGCACAGTTAGGAGAAACCATGCAAGAGTGGTGGCCGAGGCAGTGGCTACCACATGGTTAGCATACAGTTTTTCTAACCATGTGAGAAAACCATGAGGGCACTTAAGTGAGATCCTAAAAAAGTGGATCTCGCCAGTTTTAGCCTCTAAGTGGATCGTTTTTTCCTCCTATGCGTCCATAACTTAGGATTTTTCTCCTCCTAAGGTCAAAGAAGATTCTCCCATCATTCCAAAGGCGATCCGAAGGCTTCTCTTGGAGAATTGAAGCTGATTTCTTAAGGTATGTGATCATTCTTCTTTGTTCTTGATTAGTCTCTTAGATCTACTTCTCCTCTTCTCTCGGTTTCTTAGATCTAGGCCTGTTATGCGTAGATCTAAGTGTGTAGATTAATTTTTGATGAGGTTTGGTCTTGGTCTTATTAGGATAAGAGATCTAAGGTGGGTTCTTGGAGAATCAAACTGGGTTTCTTGTGCGTTCCTCGTTTGTTGGGGGTTTTGTCAAAACCTTTGAGGTGGGGGGTTTGTGCCTTTCTATAGAAATTCTTTGAGTATTTTGTGCAAATTCCACCAATACCCTCGAATGGGGTATTGTGTGTTGTCTGTTTTACCCTTGTTGATTTTCTGATTTGCTTATATGCCTGAGTAGAGGTTATTTCTTGTGAATAGGGTAATTTATTGTGCTTTGGATGTTTTTCCCATGCTTGTTTTTCCTGTTTATAACCGTTTGGTCTAGTTTTGTCTATTAGGCTATTGCCAATTCCATGCCTAGTTTTAGGATGGAGTGACTTTGTTTCTTTTATGCTAATATTCTTTATAATGCAAGCCAAGTAGTTCTTGAGGTTACTTTGGTCGTTACATGATGTGATACTTGCTGACTTTACACAGGGCTGCGAGAACCTAGTGCAGTAGACCATAGGGAGAATGGACGTAAGGGCTTCTCCAGAGTGTCTTTATAATACGATGTGAGACCATAGGGGTAATTGATGTTGATTGATTCCTCAGAGTGTCTGTAGTTCCTCAACGTAGGCCACAGGGTGAATGAGATGTTGAGTGCTTCCCCAAAGCACCTTTAGTACGATACGAGACTATAGGGGGAATTGATGGTGAGTGCTTCCACAGAGAGTCTATACTTTAGCTAAACCAGAGGGGTGAGACTCTGTGTTCATCCCATAGGGTTTCTAGTACTTGATGGTTAAACCAGAGGGGTTAGCCTGTGAGAACTACCCAGAGGGTTACCATTTTGTTCTACCTGCTTGAGTGGATGTTTACTTGTTTATAAATAAAATGCTAGAAACTGTGGATTTGGTTGATGTGGAGTACTCTCCTGTTTACTACATTTTGTACTTTTACCTGCCATTTATTTACTGACTATTAGGCACAGATCTCGTAGTGGTTGCCTATTGGGATTTAGTCTCACACCCTATTTGGGCCTTGCTTTTGGGCCAAAACAGATTATATTGTTGCGGGTATAGACAAGGGAAAGCACCCTTCTACTCAGGTACTTGATATGTTGTGGAGTTGGAGAGCACAGGACCAAGTTGAGGCTTGCAATGCTGAGGAGTTGTTTATCTTTTTTTCTTTTGTACTTTGGTTTAGTACTATTTTATTCCAGCATTGTGACTTGTTGGCTGTTTTCCAAGACATATGTATCATGCATCATATATATATGTGCTCCTGTTGTTTATCATATTTGGTCTTCCGCTATTTACTTTGTATCGATTGTTACTACTTCCGCTATTGCGTGTTATTTACTTCCACTGTGTACTCTTCCAATGAGGGCATAGTTTCCCCACTATCACACCCAAGGCCCTCGCTGCTAGTAAGAAGCCTCTAGTGTTCGGGGTAATGCGCTTGAGGTCATGTGACCAACCGGGTACGGGGCGCCTCTGGGTGGCTTCTAGAAATGGGACGTTAGAGTTTCATTATCCTAACATTATGAAAATGAAAGTGAATAATTATTTCTATCATGATAAGATCATTAGTGCACTCAAATGAAGCTCAAAATCTTGATAGATGAATCAATGGATCTTCCGGTGTACTGTACTGGTGGATGAGGATTCTTGGAGAAGATGACATAGCTGCATGGAGATCGTATAGCCCAGGTATTTAGATGGTCAGATTGGATGGCTCGCAGCATTCATCTTGATTAAGATCAGGAAGCCCTGGTTCTTTCCAAGTTTTTTAAAATTGATAAACAGATCGACATCCCAGATAAAACGAATGGTCGATCAGACGGTTCTGGTTTATCTAGCATAATCCCACATCAAGACAGTCAGTGTCTAGACACTCCCTTACAATACAAGCTATGACAGCAAGCCACCAAAATTATCCTCTCCCTCCTCTGGTACTGCCCCATATTGGTTCTGTGGGTGAGCTTGTTCACCCACCTCCACCATTGTTCCTCCCCAAATGGTGGATCTCTGCCACACCTATGCTTCATGTAGGCGTGCTCTTGCACTGCCTCAGATACGACCTCATGTTAGTCAGCCTAGGGTTAAGCTCAGATTCCCTTGTGGTGCTGCTCCCCTTAGCTAGCTAGTGTGGTGGATATTTTTAAATAAGATCCATATAAAATTTTCCCCAAATTTCTCATAGCCTCAAAATATTCTTCAAAAATCATTACAAAATTCACCATGAAAAAAAAATCATTTTTTCATGGAATCTTCAATTTATTTTTCAAATACTTGTTATAGATAATGTGTCAGCACAATCTAACCAATGACACATATATTTTGAACTTAAAGATCAGCTCTGCAATCATCACATTTAAAACATTCATTGAATTTTCATCTTCTTAAGCAATTGACAATAATTTCAACTTCACTAAATCATTTCACCTCTTTAATCATGTCTCAAAGGGCTGAATAGTTTACTAGTCTTAGTAAACTAGATACATACATGATTCCCATATTACATTTGAATACAAAAATTAAAACACAATTTTTTTTGAGAATAACATTATTGCCTCTACAATATCCTTACATAGAAATCATAGTACACTTCATAGATTCCTGGGAATGGAAACAAAATATGAGTGAGCTCCAATTCTTGGTAAGGTTTAAGTAAAGAGGAATTTTTCATGGATCAATAAATAATAATAAATATGGAAATTTGAATAAAGGAAAACACGTTATATTTAATCCATAACCTTCCAATCAAAATTATATAATGCAGAATCAATATAGAAAGGTAAATAACTGAAAGAGCATAACATTTAATCAATAAACTAAGAGTAAAATTTATCTAGAGATAATATCATTATATGAATATCATGGATAATAATAAATAAATTCTTAATGAAGAAAAATCATAATTATTGGGCATCATGATATCATACATCATGATACATATACCGTCAAGACCTTTCAAAAGATGGTTTAAAACTATAGGTTGAAACCCATTTAATGCTAACCTACTGGCTCACCTCATGAGACTACCAATACATCGAGGGGATATCTATAATAAGGCTCTACCTGTATGTAAATTTTCAAAGAATTAATCATATATAGAATAAAAAATTTAATTCACATACAATATACCTTATCAAAAAATATTTATACTGCGTAAAGAATATGTATTTATTAATAATTTTTAGTTAATCAAATAACTTTCAAATTAAATACAATATGTAAAAATGGTATACGGTTTAGGAAACAATCACATTCATGATACAAAGAATATGGATATTTAATATAAACACTATATGTAAAAAATAATATATGGTTTAGGAAATAATCATATCCATGATACAAATAATATAGATATTTAATAGAAATAAATTGTATAATGATCACAAGAAAGAGAATATTTCAAAGGAAAGTTATTCTATTCAAAAATGAATCAAGAAAGTGAATGTAAATACTTTATTTATTCAAAATAACCATAAAACATCCATAGAAATAATGAGTATGGAATCAATCCAACATACACCCATTGAAGTATGATTAAAGTGTTGTTGTAATTAATGAACAGAAATACCATAAAATATATTTAAAATATTCTTGAGGAAAATATCATTTTCATTTTTAAAATCACATTTTAAACTAAAAGTTCACTAAAAAAATCGAAAATAATTTTCTTTGAAAATAATGTTTTAAATTTATAAAGGAATATTTAAAAAATTAATTTATCATGATAGAAATAGATTACTTACATGTTGTATGTGTTAAAATAAATATTACCTTCATATTTTTAATAAAATGAAAATGGCACTTGTTTTGAAAATGAAAAGAATATTCCTTTTAAAATATTTGGTAAAAATTAAAAATATTTAAATTATTCTTTAATAAATAATTTTTAAATGTTTAAAAAAATTTGCAAAAACATTTTTAGAAAACATGATTTTTAGAATAAAATGTATTTCCGATCGAAGAGAGAAATAAAGTTATATTTCCTTAAAAACATTTATTTAATTATTTTAAGTACCAAATAGTGGTAAAATGGTAATATTTCTTGAAAATATAATGAATTTCCATAGGATAAAAAATTTAAATGGTTTTATTTGGGAATTTTCACTTAATTTCTATCATCATAAATTTAAGAATTAATAATCTCGATTAGAATGATATTGTGAAATAAACCCTTATAATGATCATAACATTGAGGTTAGAATTAATAAATAAATATATTATGTGTATCAACTATAAATACACATAAAACAAGTGTAAATATAACATAATATAATCAAAATTCATTTCACACATAATCTTATAATATCAAAGATGAGAAAGAAGTAATATAACCAAATGAAAATAAATTGAATTGGGAAATTATTTACCACTTGGTAACTCTTAATTAAAATACACATTGATGAAATAATTAAAATTAAAACATAAAATACCATGAATTATTAATTAAATATTATATTATATATAAAATGGGTATTATATACATCATATAATATAAATTAGTTTCATAACATTACAATATACCTTAATGAAGGGAAATTGAGATGAAGTCCCTTACCTCAGGCTTCCTTTTGGTTGAACGTGATTTAACCTATAATATAGTGGTTTTAATCATGTTATTATTTTAAATTATACCCATATTAATATTTATAATATCATATATTAACCTCTTATAATATCTTATCAACTTTTCATTATTAATCATTCATTTATTTCATTTTTCTTTTGTGTTAATTGCCATTCTTTCTCATGAGTGTTTTGTTATAAAAGTTTTGATTCTTAGGTGTTTGATATAGATCCATCATATATGGAAAAAAAATCATGCCATAATTATCATAATTATACTTAAATTATACTTTTAAGACTAATCATGATGTATTGTTTTGATAAATGAAGTACATTATGATTATGGATATGGTAGGTTATACGTATGCATGAGTAAAGTTTCCATTTTTCAATGATCATTATGGAAAATAGGTAAGTAATATTTTATATTTAAATCATTATAAAAATATCAAAATAAAATATTATTTATATAAATATACTTATATATATCATCTATATAGTTTTTTGATTAAAATAGAGTCACATCGCTTCGTGAAGGCGGTAGTCCTCATGTACACAAATGACGTTATCATCTTCTAGTGAGAAAAAAGGTTCAAAATAAAATTATATATTTTCTTTTAATAATGATAAATATGTCATTAATATCATAATTTTTTCATTTATACCACATATATTTATTAACTTCACCCACATTACCTTCCATGTAAAACATTTGTGAAAAATGAATCACATTGCTTCGCAAGGCAGTAGTACACCGTACACACGAGCAACTTTATTGTATTCCCTATAGAATGGAAAGTTAAAAAATATATATGATATAATGAATCCTTAGGTATAATTATATTATAAATATCATATATATACTTTATATCCATCATCATACCCAACCGTGAGTGGTGTTGATGTAAAATGTGTCACATCAACTCGTGAGGTGATAATCTTTCGTACACACGAGTGGTGTTATAATTTCACATTTAAGGGAAGAGTGTATGGATATTTTTAATTACACTAATATAATAACATATCAGTATATTTTATAGAATTTTTTATTATATAATCATATATGATTAATATTTTAAGGAGGTGTAATAATATATAAAACAAAAATTTATAGTTATGAATTTTACCTCTTCTCAGACCATATCTTTATGATTATCCCTAAATTATTCCTAGAATGAATTTATGAAAATTAAATGATTCTAGGATTATGGTATTGAAGTTTTTTAGTTATTGTTTCAGTGATTTTCTAAACCAAAATCATTTTATGTAGTGAATAATAGAGTAGAATAGGTGGACTTTTAAAAGTGAGGTGAGTGGCACACTTGGAATTTTCAAAAATAAAAAGGTGTACCCACCTTTTTCACATTCCAAAAGGATCAAAAATAGAGAATTATTGATAATTGTACTTTTTAATTTTTAAATATTTACATAAAATATATTTTAGACATGTATTTACGTTATTTCAACCCTTATTTTCTTAGTTTGACCTCCAATAAACCCATTTTTACCATAACCATAGTAGTTAATTTTTACTGTTTTTACTAATCATCATGGACATAAATTAATTTAAAATTATTATATATTATAAATTATAATTATTCAAATAATTTAATACATTTTTATAAATTCCATTCATAGAGGTTTCCAATTTTAATTTAAAATTAATCTCTCAGATACGACGAGAAAGTGGGTTTTCAAAGAGAAAATGTTTGAAATATTATAAAAAATTTATATTAAAATCATTAAAATGTCCTAAATTTTCTTAATAGATATATAATTGGATAATTTTTCTTTAAATAAAATTAAAATATAATTTAACTAGATAAATAATTTAAATAAAATCCAATTTTCAATTAGGATTCAGTATTTTTCACTATTCAATAAAAATGAAAATTTTAAAAAAAATACCAAAAATTAACCCTAAGATAATTTTTATATTTTAATTTAAAAAAAATTAATTTTATCAAATAAATTTTCTAAAAGTGGTAAAAATAAATTTAAAATTATGTGTGAAATACATGACTAAACCGTCTTTTAGTGAAAATGAAAATTTTTTTAAAAAAAAATTATTTTAAATTATTCTTATTTTATTTACAATAAATATATAACCATAATTTTCATAATTTAATTAGTACAATTAATACCTTATAATTTAATGGTTAGGTTATAACATTATACTCTATTACGGTTCATTTTGACTTGGGGATGCATGTTTCACAAGCTATCGAAGAGATTAAATTTAATGAAATATAACTCATTGATTGTTTAAGCTTAGTGTTGAATGCCACATAAACTATAAAAAATAATGTTTTTTTAATCTTAGTGTGTTACATTCTTTAAAACTTAAAAATATTTTATTCTCATAATTTAAACTTGATCTCAGTAATCAAGGGTTTTATATTTGGAAATACCATTGTTAAAAAACCCACATCATAAAAGGTTTAATAAAACATCCTCTTAATAAGAGAAAAAGGGAAATACAAAGGTCATATAAATTAACAAATAAATTGGTTTCTACATAGGATAAAATTATTTTTAAGTTAATATAATTACATGTAAGGAAAATTTAAATAATTATAGAGAGTGATAGTGGTCATTGATCACAAGAAAGTGAGTGATCAATATAAAGTTAAGGACCTCAAAATCATAAATCTATGATGATATAGAAATAAATTTGATTCATAATATATGAAGTTAATAGGATAAAAAAATTCAATATTATTTTCCTAAATTTGAGGAATTCTTTTTCTATCTAAGAATATAAGGAAACAAACTTAGTTGATATATTTCTATTTCATAATCATAATTTCATCCTTAGGTTGTTCCTTGATCGATTTTTTTAATCTTGGGGCCGAAGCCTAATTTATTATTATATAAAATAAAATACCTCTTTTAACTTGGTAGAGGGAGACCCATTACATAGCCCGAAGGCCCATTGGGAATTTAACCCATTAAATGGCCCGTAGGGCCAAATTTTTGGCTCAAATCCCATTTTGTGAATAGTACTGCTACAGTACCCGCCTGCTATAGTACCACCCAGTACCCTAACACCGCTACAATACCCTGCCACTGCTATAGTTCCCGCTGTTTCCATATGTCTCTAACTATTTTCCAAATCCAATTTGGTTAACATAAGTTATCCAATATAATAAATTACTCTCTAAACCTCAATGGTAACACAACTGGTTCATCATTAATATTTATTAATCAAAAATTTTAGGTGAGAATAGGGAATTATTAACTAGTAAATCATGTATGTATTTTGTAGGTGCAACACCGTTGTCGACCATAAGTTATGGGTTCAAGCCTTATTCCCTTCACCAGATACAACGGGGTGTCCTTTTTCTAAAATTTTATTAATATAATTCTTATAATGTTCCCAAATTGTTAGGACCCATAGTTATTACAAAATCAAAGATAAGATTAATAATAAAGGTAACCAATACCATTAATATTGTTTCCATGACAATATAAAGGAATTATTTCTAAAATAAATTTTCATATTTTAAACCAGTGGGTTGTATTCCAATAATTTTTTTCCAAAAATATCTTTAATAAAGTTATATTCCTACCATAAAAATTTTCAGAATGAGTGTTTAATACATAGAACATATGATCAACTTTAAATTCATAAACCCATAATTTTATCCATAACTCTTAAGTGAATGAATAAATATATGTATCTAAAATTTAACAAAATCCTTAGATGCTTCATAATTATTATCACCAAAATACTATTGGTAAAAATACTTCTACAATTTAATTCTAGAATCCCAATAAATAAATACTTTATCTGTTTTATATCTACATAGCTCCTTCCTTATTCTAGGGTTCAACCTTTATAAGAGGTAATTGACTCGAGTAATTCTTAGGTTCCCCACATTTAAGAAGATAAACTATAAATGGATCTATATGGTTTTATATATGCCTTTCACCGTACTCTTCAAATTTTCTTGGAAATTCTTTTCTTTATGACCTTCTTTTCCACACAAAAATAATTTTCACATTCCATTAAGACACCTTCCTGGGTGTCTCTTTACACATTTCTTACATGAATAAAATTGAGCTTTGTTTTCTTATGTTCTCTCCCACTCGAGTTCTTAGAAAACTTCATCCTTTACTTCTTTGGTGAGTCCTATATTTGGTTTAGTTATAGGTTGTTAATCATGTTTTGGGATAACTAATTAATCATAATAAAAATAATGTTCAATCATATCATCATCCCACTGGTTTCTCATTATCACCACATTGTCCTTTATATTCAATTTTAACATGATTACTTCAAGTTATAACTATTGAAAAAACCAAAAAACATAGTGTGAGCAACAATAGTCGTAGTGAAAAAACCATATAATAATTTATAGGATGTCTAAAAACACATTATTTTCAATATAAAATAACCTATGTTTAACCTAGGTAATTAACTATCATCATCTATTCAAATACTTCATGGATTTTTTTAAAGAAAATGTGAATTATTCTAAGCATATCCCCTAATAGTGTCAAACCAAGTGCATGGTAAGGACCTTTTTCATGCACCAGGTGAAGATCAGGTTAATCCCAATGCACGATTTTTAGAGTTATTAACCACAGGTAAAACTATTCTAAAACCACATTCACTTGAAGTATCTAGAAAGGGATGTATTTATAAAAAACAATATAATATTTACCTTAATAAAAATGTAAGATTTTATTCTATACATATCCTCAAAGTTTATCATAGGGTTATGTTCCCTAATACATGTTTTCATAAATCTAGTTCCCAAGGTTTCTACTAAACATCATATGATTCTAAGTGCAGTGACCCCAACCCTAATATCCCAGAGTCGATGTCTGCTTTATTACATTGGCACAAGTTACAAGTAATCTGATCTCAAAGGACTGAATAGTTAGATAGTCTTTGTAAACTAGATACATACATGATTCTCATTTTACATTTGAATAAACAAATTATAACATAAATTTTTTTGGGAATAAAATTATTCCATCTAGAATTTCCCTTTATATCAATCATAGTATACTTCATGGATTCCTGGGAAAGGAAGAAAAATAGGGGTGAGCTCAAATGCTTAGTAAGGTTTAAGTACAACGGAATCCCTTATGAATAAATATATAACAATCAATATAGAAGGGTAAATAAATGAACACATGTTTCATTTAATCAATAACTTGGTTATCAAAATTAGATAAGGAATAATCAATATGGAAAGGTGAATAAAAAAACACATGCCATATAATCAATAAACTGAGAATTAAATGAATAATATCATTATGAAAATCTCATGGATAATATTAAATAAATTCTTAATGAAGGAAAATATTAATTATTAGAAATCATGATCTCAGGCACCACGATACCTCTACTATAAAATTCTTTCACAATATGGTTTTAAACTACCAGTAAAAACCCATTTAATGATAGCATATTGATTCACCCCATGAGACAACTAATGCATCGAGGGGATATCTATAATTGGTCCTCACCTATATTTTCATGTCTAAATCATTTTTCATATATTTAATAATAAATTTAATTCATGAACAATACATCTTATCAAAAAATATCCATATTAAGTAAAGAATACGAATTTATCTGTATTTATGAGTTAATTAAATAACTTTCATAGTAAACAATGTATGTAAAAATGGAATACGATTTAGGAAACAATCATGTCCATAATAAAAAAAATTATGGATATTTAAGAGAAACATTGTATGTAAAAATAATATAAGGTTTAGGAAATAATAATATATATAATTTCGTGTCTTTCTTAAAAGGTCTGGATATATTAACTACTATTAAAAACCTTTTGGTTTATTCTAGTAATGTGATTAAGGTTCTAAGGGATGGTTCAGTAGAGTACAGGGCTCATTCAGAGCCCAGATCTTCAAAGTTTGGAAAGTCAGACCGAGCTACCTGCTTAGTACATAGTTAGTGTTAATCGGGCGACTCAACCATTTGGGTTCTCCAGTTCATAGTAGGGGGCAGACAGTCTTCCCTAACCATGAGAACCAGGATTCATGTCCATACTCTGCATCTCAAATAAGTGACAGAGGCACTTTTCATTGGTTGTGCATGGTTAGTCAAATCGTGCACTGAGCTCATGCGAAGGGTGTCCTTAGACAATGGCTATTTCATAGTTGGTGAAACGTTTTTCCAATCGTGAAACCTTTAGAAAATGGGTAAATGAATATTTTTCCCTTACTTCCTTATATGTTTTAACCCCACACTCTATCCTCCATTGGCCTACACTACACCCCCCCCCCCCCACACACACACATGAAGCTCCTCCTCCATGGATCACCTTAGGCTTTGAAGCAACTCTCTCGTCTAAACTCCATTTCCTTCATCATTGGTTGTTTTGTATAGGTAAAAATAATCTCTTTACTCTTCTTCCTTCCTTTCATTGTTTATCTCACCTTTTTTTACACTATTTTGGTGTTAGATAACATGCCATATTTTCAGGTTTTTTTCCTTTTTTTTGTTTTCTTCCATTATATCTCAATTCAAAGGACAAGAACAGATGAAGGGTTATATTCCAAGATAAGGTAGGTGGTCTAGTTATTTTCTATAAAAGTTTAATTGTATTTATTATGCATCATTTTTCTATGCACTAGACTCCTCTAGTGATGCCTTATAAATGTCTAGTTAATTAAATTAAATGTTATCCCCATGTTTTTTTTGTCCTAGAAAACCATGAATTAACATAATAGGGTAAAGATATTGATGAAATACACCCCAATGGGTGTGCCTTAATTAAATTCATAAGATATTCATGTCTTGAATTGTTTTAAACCACCAATTGAGGTGTTTGAAATAGACGTTGTAATGAATTTAATTCTTTTCTTAAGTGGTATGAATTTCATGCTATCTAAACTCACACCCTTTCTTCAAGATGAGGATGATACAAGGGTCCCAACTTAAGGATTCCTTGGATATGATTTTATGGCTTTAAAAATTATAATTTTTAAAAACAATATCAATACATAGAGATTGATACTTGTTTTCTTTTATAGAATACATTTGGAGGGGCTCACTAAGTGGGTTCCTTATGTATTTTACTCATGAGAAATGCTTGGTTCACTAGTAGATTAACTTGGACGGGCTCGGTGGAAAATATTACTATACCTTTCCATGAGAGATACATGGTTCACTATATGTAATACCACGGATGAGCTCAAATATTTATCTATTTAAACAATGTAGAGGGTTATACTTGAGTTCCACTTAGAGATCTTCTTGGACAGACTCTTACGATGATGGATACTTGAAGTGCTCCGAGAGAAATACTTGTGTTCCTTCTTATGAATCAGATAGTATGGGAGAAATATTCCTTTTTAATTATGAACTAAGGATACCTTTTTCTAAGTTAAATGATGGGCTCTCCAAGACAAAGAACATTCATGGGTTCAATTCATGGATACATTTGACTTTTGATGGCCTAGTTCTGATTTCCATACATGCATTATTGTAGACTTATTCTATATGTATATCAATATATATATTTATATAAATTTTACATATATATTATATATATAAATTTTTAACTTGGCATATAGATATCCATCTTAGGTCGAAGAAGGTAGTGTCTATTGGGTATCCCATTGTGAACTCAAACTGATGTGTTTTATTTATTTATTGCTTTTGAATTAGCTTTACCTACACACTGATCATTTTATATGCATAATCTAGATAATTGTAGAAAACAATATTGGATTCCTATTGAGTATATCTCATACCCTATTCGGGCCACCTATGGTACCAGAACAGACTTCATTATTGCAGGTATAGAAAAAAGGAAATGCCCAACTTCCGATGTTTGATTTCTAGTTCTAGGATAGAGTATGGGAGTAGAAGATTGAACTTATGCTCCTGATTCTAGTGAAGGTAGTTTTTTTTCTTTTCATCTTTTTGTTCATCATTTTTTATAGTCCTATACCCTTGTATTCTATGTGCCTCCATTTTTTTATAGCATCATTTCATGATCATCATTTTGTATCTAATATCGGTTTACCCTCTTCTTGTTTGTTATCTGGATGATTTATCATTATTCTATTTTTGGATGCTTATTACTATTTCCTCTACTTATCATTATTATTTACCATAGTGCTACATCTAAAAAAGAGGAAATATTCTACCCACATACATACCCTAGGCCCTCACTACTAGTTGAAAGCCTTTGGTTTACAGGGATCTGTGCCTTACGTCATGTGTCCAATCAGAGTAGGGAACTGTTTAGGGGATTCTAGTTCGGGATGCTACAAAGTGGTATCAGAGGTTTTTTACTTTTTCGTACTATTTGGGTATTAGAAAAGAGACTAGGAATGTGTCAGAATTTGGTAATGATCATGTGCTTGGGATTATCTAACTCGCGTATAGTGGAAACTCAAATTACTTAAGATGGGATATTGTTATTCTGGTATGTTCCTACTATAGTTGTATTTATTTCACCATTGGGTGATGCAAATGTTTTTTAATGTTATTATTGTTGAAATTATTATTATGTACTATGTTTTCCTTGGCATACTATAGTAAGGTGGTATCATCTCATGTATCATTATAGGCACTTGAGGACTCACATGTCATGTATTATTAAATTCCATATAGATATGCCTTATTACTTTCATTTCCTATATTATTTGTGATTATTATGAGTGTATTGATTAATATATATGGAAATGTGATAATTTTTCTTGTAAGGATAGAATAATTTTATTAATTAAAGTTCCCACAATAATATAAATAGTTTTTCCCATATATATTGATAATGAAACCTTAATTAACCAATTATTCCATGTTTGATCCATGAACCATTCGATTTATAGGATAAAACATTAGTTGATTTGATTACATTAATTCTAATTGTAATTTATGAAGCATGTACTTCAATAAATTGGGAATGGTAATTAATTTGATAAAATCATTTTATATGAGCTATTACATCCTAATACAGGATGTGAGGGTCGCTCATAGCTACATGACATACCAATTTCAATTTATAAAGAGTATGGGCCTTTATAAATTGGGAAAAGTGATGCATATAACTAGATTGTGATATCTACATGCGTATAAATGAGTTGAACTTAAATAAGATTAAAAAATTTAAAATAAATGGTTAGATTCTAAATAAGGATTATAATTGAAAAGTAAAGAGTGTTTTCTTCTGAACCATGAAATTGAAAATCCATATAATATAATCCCTATGGTGTTATATGAGACCTTGACCCTGACCCGACCTTAGAAGTGGTTAGTAGGCATTGTCTCTTATGACTTCAGTTATTTTTCTTATATCCTAGACCTAGATTTATGGGAAATAAGAGAGGTGTGGCTCGTTTATAGGATGTATATATATTTGTCCTTTTTTATCTTGTTCTTACCTATTCTTAAATCTTATCTGAGGTGCGTTTTTTGGAAACTGTAGAGTTATTCTTCCATGATTTTCTCAAGTCATGCGCTAGGAGGGTGGCGATGACCATGCTCTGGAGGTTTTGGGCCCTGATACACCAGTAATACCTCCTATAGTGCCACTAGAGGCACCTTCTATTATCCCTCCATTGGGAAATAAGTCTTATATTTGAGATAGTTTTCTACACTTTATGTAGTCTGTACAGGGGGCTTCACGACCCACCCCTACTATAGAAGAGTTGATGCAAGGGTTTCTGCAATTACATACTCTTACTTTATTAGGGGATGTAGGATCTCAAGCTACTGGTTCATTGATAGAGTTCATGTTATCAATATTTAAGCATTTGTATATGCCTCCAAAGTGGAGGGTAAAGCTTTCATCTTATATACTTTCAAACTCTTCTAAACATTGGTGGGATGTCATCTCTCAGGATGATCATCGTCAGGGTATGGTCTTGGCAGAATTCTATATAGTCTTCTATGATTACTTATTTCTGTATAATTTGAGAGTGAACCATGATAGATAGTTTATTCACATATAATAGGATGTTATGTCTGTGATGGAGTATTCATCTTGTTTTACCGATCTTCATCATTTTGGGTCAAAACTGCCCTGTGATGAGTTGATAAATGAACGTAGTTTGAGTATGGGATTATGTACACTATATGATCGCAAGTGAATGTCTTCTAGTTGATCACCATTTCAGAGATAGTGAACTAGGACCTCATCACTAAGTAGAACCAAAGGGGATCCAACATTGTTATTTGAGGTGGTTCGTTAATGAGGTAGGGAGGAAATTCATCTAGCAGTAGTAAATGTTGTTTGAGTCTGCTCACAGTAGAAACACAGGTCATATGACATGAAATGATGGTTATTTAGTGTGTCACTAGTGTGGTAGATCAGGCCACAATAATCCCTAATATTTGAGGGACCCAATCTAGTGTCGAGATTGCGGTAGGATGGGTCACCTTTAGCATTTCTGTTGAACTTTCTATCTAGTTCCTAGCGAGAAGGGGTCTATACTGACACAACATTAGTTTATAATATCATTATCTCCACATCAGGTAGGGAACTAGACTAATACATATCGATTAGCCTAACGGGGTGGATGTGGCCAAGGAAGTCATACTTAGAGGTATATCACCAATAAAGCATACTTACTTGGGTTATTCAGGTTGAATCTTAGGGTTATAGATTGGTCCATATCTATGTAGTGAATCCTACACATGCGTATTAGGGTCTAGTTCATTCTATTGTTTGAGGTACTATTATAGTGTTATCTAATTTAGTTTCATTCTTATTTGACATAGGCGCTTCACACTCCTTATTATTCATGGAAGTTATGGAGATCCTTGGGTTGGAAATAGAATAATTTTGTGGTGTAAAGACCTTAGATACTCCTCTAGGAGCGTGATCAGTGATTATACACCAATGTGGTGATTTCCCTCTTGAGGTGGTTGGATATCTCTTCTTATGTAATATTTTTTTCCTTGAGATGGTAGGCGTAGATGTCATTCTTAGGATGGACTAGTTTGTTCCATACCATACCCATGTTGATTTTTATCACCAGATGGTGTCTTTTACATCACTTGAGGGTAGTACCTTTATTCATAAGGATGAATGGTATGTCCAAGAAGTTTTAGCTGGGATAGAGCTTCATGATTAGGTAAGAGTGATGGCGTAGATATCTATTCTCTTTATGAGTGATCAGGGAATGTGGCTTGTAGACTTCCCTTATATAGGGGGGCATTTCATGGATGTTTTCCCGGAATATTTTTCAGATTACCTCCTATGAGATACATGGAGTTCACCATCAAGATAATTCCAGGAGCGATACCAGTTCTCATTCCTCCTTATAGGATGGAACCTATAGGGATCGAGGAACACAAAAATAGTTAGGAGACTTGGAATCTAAGGGTTTATATGACCTAGTACTTCATTGTGGGCTTCCCATATCCTTTTTTCAAAGAAGTAAAATGGTATCCTCAGACTTTTCATGGATTACCATTAGTTGAACAAACATATAGTTAAGAAATGGTATCCACTACCATGTATATATGAACTCTTCTACTAGCTCTGGGGAGTGACAGTTATCTTTAAGATTGATGTGAGGTTAGGTTACCATCAGGTGTTTGTGTGAATGTTATACATACCACATATATAATTTCATATTAGATACATCTTGTACTATTATTTTTGTCATGATGTTCATCCTTAAGAATGCTCCAGCATTCATGTTTCTAATGAACTGGATTTTTCACCCGTACCTAGATTCATTTTCGGTGGTCTTCATGGATGATATGTTGATGTATTCTTACACTCTACATGAACATGAAAAACATATAGAGATCATGTTGAATACACTAATATATCACTGGTTGTATGATAATATTAGAAAATGAAACTTTGGGATTGATAAGTTTCACTTCTTAGGTTATATCATTTTAGAGGAAGGATTTTCTATTGACCCATAGAAGATGAGTGTCATCATTTCCTAGGAGAATCTCTAGAATTTATTTGTAATACACAATTTCTTGGGGTCATCATGATATTATAGGTTATTTAATCAGTACTTTTCATGCCTAGAAGCACCTATCATGATCGGGACTAAAAAGGGTGTCAATTTTTTTTTGGTCAGATGAATATGAGGTATCCTTTCATGAGATAAAAGGGAGACTGACTTTAGTGCCGATCTTGATTCTTTCAAATCCATGTAGAATCTATAAATTTTGTTATGATGCATTAGGAATCAGTCTTGGTAAATTTTTTATGTAGGTATATCATTTTGTAGCATATGGATCCCACCATTTGATAGATCATTAGTGGAATTAACCTATACATGACCTTAAGCTAGGAATTATGGTTCATGATTTGTACTGTTGGAGGTATTATATTTTGGTTGAGTGGTTATTCATTTACATGGAACCCAAAAATTCTGAAGTACATTTCTACATAGCATGATTTAAACCTCAAGTATGGGTAGAATACCTGCAGTTGTTTGACTTTGAACTCACTTATACACTTAGAAACGGAAATGAAGTGGTTGATGTCTTAAGTCATAATACGCATACATAGACTATCTTAGAGGATAGTAGTGAGTGGAAATTGATGGTCTTATTTTTTGAGATGCACCTGGAGGTTAATGAATATCATTGGCAGTTAGTGCTTGATAAGGAATAATCATGTAACTCAGCCGTGTGGAGTGCTCCAGTTCATAGTAGGGGGTTGTGTCGTCTTCCCTAACCATAAAATCTAGGACACATGTTTGTGTGAATCATATCAAACAGTAGAAATAGACACTTCTCATAGGCTATGTATGGTTAGTAAAATTGTGTGATGATCATGTGTGGGTAGTGTCCTTGGATGGTGGTTATCACAAGGTTGGTGAAAAGTTTGGTCAACTATGCATCCAAACTATATAACCTTTAAAAATTACGTAAATGATGATTTTTCCTTACTTCCTTTTATGTTTACCCCCCACCCCCCCCCCCCCTCCCTTGGATCTCATAGTATCCCCTCTTATGTGAAGTTCCTCCTCCATGGCTCTCCTTAGGCTTTAAAGCAACTCACTCATCCGGAATTTTTTTTCCTTCATCTTCAGTTATATTGGATGGCTAAGGGTAATATCTCCACTACCCTTCCTTCTATTCATCATTTATATCCCCCTTTTCTACTCTACTTTGGTGTGAGATAATATTCCCTATTTTTAGGCCTTTTTTCTATTTTTCCATTTTCTTTCATTTTAGATCATTTCAAAGGCCAACAACAAACAAGGGATTTTATTCTTACCTTAGGTAGGTGTTCTAGATATTTTCCCTAAAAGTTTCATTATATTTATTATGTTCCATTATTCTACATGCCAGACTCCTATAATAATGCTTCCCAAATATCTAATTAATTAAATAAAATGTTATCCCCAAGTTTATTTTTGTCCTAGAAACCCGTGAATTAAGGTAGTAGGGCGACCACCTCGGTGAAATCCACCCTAGTGGTTTTACCTTCATTAAATTCTAAATAGCCACATGCCTTGAATTTTTTTAAACAATAAATTAATGTATGTGAAATTCCCATAGTAATGAATTTAATTCTTTTTTTTAGTGGTATGAATTTAATGTGAGCTAAACCCACACCCTTTCATCAATTCGAGAGAGATAAAAGGGTCATGATTTAAGGACACCTTGGACAGGCTCATTGATCTTTATAGATTTTAAATTTTAAATTTTAAATTAATCTCAATACTCTAGGAGTGATACTTTGTTTATTTTATAGAATACATTGGACGAAATCATTAGGTGGATTCCTTATATACTTTACCCGTGACCAATACTTGGTCCAATGGTGGATTAATTTAGATGGGCTCAATGAAATATGTTTTTATACTAGGACAAGAGTGATACATGGTTCCCTATATGGAATACCATGGATGGGCTCAGAGAGTTATTCCTTTATATCATGTCAATAGTGATACTTGGGTTCCACTTATGAATCACCTTGGATAATCTCTTACAGTGATGGGTACATGTAGTACTCCCAGATCGATACTTGGTTTTCTACTTACAGATCACCTTGTATGGGATTAGGATGCCTTTTTAATTAATAACTAAGGATTATTTTTTACAAAGTTGAATTATGCTCCCTCCAAGACAAAGAACATTATTGGTTTCAGTTCATGCTTACACTTTACTTTCTAATAGCCTAGTTCTATTTTCCATACATGCTTTCCTGCAAACTTATTATATATGTATATATATATATATATATTTAATAATTTTACATATATATTATATTTTTATAGGTTATTATTGGTTCAAAAATATCTGGTTTAGGCTGAAGTCGATAGTGTTGATTGGGTATCCCATGGAGAACCTAGACTAATGTGTTTTATATAATTATTACTTTACCATTATCTTTACCTACATGATAATCATTTTATATGAATATAAATTATAGTTTTAGAAATTTTTAGTGGTGACCTAACGTGTATATCTCACACCCTTTTCAGGCCACCTATGGTACTCGAACAGACTTCATGATTATAGGGATAGACAAAGGGAAGCACCTAGCTTCTAATTGTTTGATTTTCAGTACTATGATAGAATATGGGAGTAGTGGACGGGTCCAATGATCATGATTCTAGTGGAGGAAACTTGTGGTCTTTTTTATTTTTTTAGCATGTTGTATATTTTGGTACCCCTATATTCCATGTACCTCCCTTTTTTGTAGCATCATGACATGATCATCATTTTTTATCTGATATTGATTTACCTTACACCTGTTTATTATTAGCATGACTTATCATTAGTCCACTGATATTTATTCATTACTATTTAGGTTTCTTATAATTATTATTTACCTTTTTTTCTACACTCTAATCAAGAGGGCATACTCACCATAATAGACACACCAAAGGCACCTGCTGCTAGTCAGTAGCCTCTGGTGTACGGGGTATCATGCTTGAGGTTATGTGGCCAACTGAATCTAGGTGATATTTAAAGGATTTTAAGTAAGGATAATATAATATCCATGACACAAATAATATGTATATTTAATAGAAATTAATTTTACAATGATCACATGAAAGTAAATGTTTCAATGAAAAATTAATGATTACAAAAATGAATCAATAAATTTAATGTAAATACTTTCTTTAGTCAAAATGATCATTAACCATCCATATAATGAATAATGATATAACTAATCAAACATATATCCATTGGTTTAATAATAAAGGGTTTTGTCATTGATAAAGAGAAATTCCATAAAATATATTTAAAACATTATTAATGAAAATATACTTTTCAATATTAAAATCACCTTTTAAAACATAAAGTCCCCAAAACATTTTGAAAATAGTTTTCTTTTAAAATGATATTTTAAACTTATAAAATAATTTTTGAAACATTTGGTGTTCATGAAATTAGGAAATTCTGTAGATGTTGAGTATGTTAAAACAAATATTCCCTTCATATTTTTTGTAAAATTCAAATGAGAATTGCTTTGAAAATGAAATGAATATTCATTTAAAAGCATTTTATAAAAAGTAAAAATAGGTCAAAATTTATTTAATAAATAATTTGGAAATTATTAGAACCATTTTTGAAAACATTTTCAAAAAACATGATTTTTAAATAAAATGGATTTTTGAGCAAAGATAGAAATGAAGTTGGGTTTTCTTAAAAATAGTTTCTCAATTATTTCAAGTACCAATGAGTGGAAAAATAGTAATATTACTTGAAAATATTATGAATGGATATAGGATAATAAAATGAAATGGGTTTATTAGGAAATTTTCAAATAAATTCCTTCAACTAAAATTCAAGAATAATAAATCTCAATTAGAATGATATTGTGAAATAAACCCTTATAATGATCATAACGTTGAAGTGAGAATTGATCAATGAATCGATTATGTGTATCAGCTATAAATATATATATAAAAATTAAATAAAACATAAGATAATTAAATGTAATTTCACACATATTCTTATAATATCAAAGATGACAAAAAAGTAATATAACCTTATCAAAAGAAAATGAGTTATGAAATTCTATACCCCTTATAAAATCTTATGTAAAATACCCTTGGATGAAAAAATTCAAATTAAAACTTAAAATACCCTAAATTATTAATGAATCAAGATATTACATGTCAAATTTGTATTATATGAACCATATGTAATAAATTAGCTGCATAATATTACAATATGCCTCAATGAAGGGAAATTGAGATGAAGTCCCTTGCCTCATGTTTCCTTTTGGTTGAAAATGATTTAACCTCCTGTATAATGGTTTAAATTGTGTTATTATTTTATTCCAGAACCATATTCATATTTTTAATATCGTATATTATTATCTTATAGAATATTATCACCTATTTGTTATTAATATTTCATTATTTTCATTGTTTTGGAAGTTAATTACCTTGTTTTCTCATGCATGTTTTGTCATGAATGTTATGGTTCTTGGGTATATGATATAGATCCATAATCTATATAAAATAATAATGAAATAGTTATCATATTTATACATCACTTATAATTTTAATAATAATCATGAAATTTGGTTTTGATAAATGAAGTACATTTCGATCATGGGGACGGTAGGTTGTATGTACGCATGGGTAACGTTTCCATTTTTTAATGATCATTAAGAAAATGAGGTAAAAAATATTTTATTTTTAAATAATTATAATAATATCATAAATAACATATTATTTATTTAAATATAATTATATATATCATCCATGTGGTTTGGTGATGAAAATAGAGTCACATCTCTTCATGAAGGTGGTAGTCTATATGTACATGAACAACATTATCATCTTCCAGTGATTGAAAAGGTAAGAAATAAAATGATATATTATCTTATCAGAATTATAAAAATGTTATTAATATCCTAATTATTTCATTTATATTTTATATATTTATTAAATTTATCCTTGTTACCTTCCATGTAAAGGGTTAGTGAAAAACGAATCGCATCACTCTGTGAGGTGGTAATATGTCGTACACATGAGTGACGTTATCATATCCCCTACAGAATAGAAATTAAAAAAAAGTTATATATGATATAATTACTCTAGAGGTATAATTATGTTATAAATTTAATATATATACTTTATATCCATCATCATTCCAAGTCATGAAAGGTGTTTATGGAAAACATGTCACATCGGTTTGTGAGACGGTAGTTCGATGTATAAATAAGGGACGTTATCATTTCCCATTTGAGGGAATATGATATGGATAAAGGTCATTAACTTAATATAATAAAATATAGGTATAAGTTAGATGAGTTTTTGTTATATAATCATAAATAAATATGATTTTAAGGAGTTGTAAGAAGAAATAAAACAAAAAACGCATAGTTAGGAATTTTACCTCTTCTCAGATCAACTCTTTAGGATTATACATAAAGTGTTCTTAGAATGGATTTATGAAAAAAAAGGTCTTTTATGATTATTGGAAGAAATTTTTAAAGTTATTTGGGTAGGTATTTTTTGAACCAAAATGGTTTTAAAGTGTGAATAAGAGAGGGGATTGGAGGATTTTTATAAGTGAGGTGAGTGTCACACTAGTAATTTTTGTAAATAAAAAGGTGTGCCCACATTTTTCACAATCCAAAAGTCTCCAAGATGGAGTATTATATATAATTAGACATGATAATGTATAAATATATCCATAGAATAAATTTTATACATGTTTTTAGTTCATTTAACCCTTATCTTTTTATTTTAACTGTTGGTAAACCTATTTTTACCTTAACCACGGTAATTAGTTTTTACTATTTTTACTATTCATTGTGGTCAAAATTATGTTTAACTTATTATATGATATAAATTATTCCTATTACAAATATTTAATCCATTTTATCAAATTCTATTCACATAATTGGCTGACTTTAATTTCAAATTAATCCTGTAGACGTGATGAGAAAGGGGGTTTAGAAATATAAAATGATCAAAAGTTTACAAAGTTTTTATATCAAAATTCATTATGAAAATGATTCCAATGCCTAAATTGGATTAATAGATATATTTTTGAACTAATTTTGCTTTAATAATAATTCAAAATATTATATAACTTTATAAATAATTTAAATGAAAAGATAGTTTTCAATTAAAATTTCTTATTTTTCACTATTCGTCAAAGAATAAAACATATTAGGAAAAAAATTCCCCCGAAAGTAATTTTTATATTATGATTTAAAAAATAAAGTTAATTTTAAAAAATAAATTTTCTAAAATTAGTAATAATATATTCTAAATTATGTTCATAAAATGAAACTAAACAATATTTTAGAAAAAATATAGTTTTTCAAATAACATTTATTTTTATTTTAAATAATTATTATTTTATTCATAATCAATAGATAAAAAATATTTTCATAATTTAATTAGTTCTATTCATAACCTAAAATTTAACAATTATGTTATAATTTTATACAATATTGTTATTTATTTTGACAAGAGGTTTCATGTTCCTCAAGCTATCAGAGAGATTAAATTTAAGAAATATATTTCGTGATTTTTTTAAGATCGATGTTACCTTTGACATATGCTATCAAAAACAATGTTCTTATTTTAAAATATTGAGGTTTTACATTCTTCCTACCTTAAATAAATTTTATCCTCACAATTTAAACTTGATCTTAGTAATCAATAGTTTGACATTGGGAAATACCATTGTTGAAAAACCTACATCATAAAAGGGTATAATATTAATAGAATAAAATGGGAAATATTAAGGTCATATAGAATAACACATAACTATGTTTCAAAATAGGATAATATTTTTTTCAATTTAAGAAATTTATATGGAAAAAACATATATAATTATATAGAGTGATAGATTTCATTGATCATAATAGTGTCAATGATCAATGAAAAGTTAAGGAACACAAAACCATACATATGTTATGGTCTTTAAGACCATTTTTTTCAATGTATATGAAGGTAAGGATAAAATTTTTATTTCAATATCCTTTTCCTAAATTTTAGGAATTTTTTTTCTATCTAAGAATATATGTAATATGCTTAATTTAAATCTTTCTATTTCATAATCATAATTTTATCCTTTTGTTATGCCTCGATCAATTTACAATTCATCACTTACTCTAAGAAATGAATATCCAAAAATTACTTTTTATTCCTAAATCACTAAAATTAACTTTTAATATATCATAAGATTCATAAAATAGTGAAAATAATTTCCTTATGTCTCTAACTATTTTCTAAAACCAATATGGTTAGAAAAAGTTATCCAATATAAAACATTAATCTATAAACCTAAATAGTAACACCACTGGTTTATTTATTCATCTTTTAATTTAAGTACGAATAATAACATATTAACTGGGAAATCACATGGTCATATGGTAGACACATCACCCTTATCGACCTTTAGTTGTGGGTTTAAGCCCTACACCTTCACTAGATGCAATAGTATGTTATTTTTCCAAAACTATAATAATATAATTCCTATAATGTTACCAAATTATGATGACCCATAATTACTACAAAATCAAAGATAAAATAAACCTTAAAGGTTACCAATACCCTTAATATTTTGTCCAAAAAAGTTTAAAGCCACTCTTTCCTAAAAAACGTTTCTTATTATAAACCAATGGGTTGTATTCCCATAATTTTTTCCAAAAATATCCTTAATAATGTTATATTCTACTAAAAAAATTTCAAAAGTTTAATTTAAGACTTAGAACTTATGATCAACCTTAAACTCATAAAACCATGATTTTATCTATGACTATTAAGTTAATAAAGACTTTTATGATTAGTAATGCCTAAATTTACCCAAGTTTTATTGCGTAATTGGTCTATTGTATAACATCATTAGTTATCGAATCCATGGATACCTAAGAAAAAAATTAAAGGAACATACATTATATAGTGGTGATTAGGCTATTAATTAGAAAAATTGTGTTTTAATTGATTGGATTATTAATTAGTGTGATAGAGTTAAGTGAATTCAATTTAAAAAGAATTAGTTTATCCTTTGTTATCTCTTGGAGTGGATTGAATGAAAATATTTTTAAATTATTTCAATGTCTTAAATTCGAACATTTACTTCAATGAAATATGAAGTTCCCAAATCACTCATGGAATTTTTATTTTTCACTATCCGAAGGATAATAACTTATACATTTTTATAATTATATTCATGATCACTCCAAGGTAGATGATATTTTTAGTACTCTGGATGTGTAGCCTTAAAATTAGTGAGACTAGTGGAGAAGGTGCATCATTGATTGAAAATATCAACAAAATAATTGATTATGAATTATTAAAATAATAAATAACATAAAATAAATACCCTTTATACTCCCTTGGATCAAACCACTTGAGTTTTATCCCTCTATTGATTCTATTATATCAATGGAAAAAGGTATTATACTAGTGAGGGTGGAATTAAAGAAGAAAACAGTGAAATAATGATCACTCTACTGTTGTGTGAAGACATTCACAAGTGTGGGTGTGAATAAATTCACACCATGATTAAAAGGTATCAAAGTGATTTTAAAAAGAATAAAATAATAGAATAATAATAAGAAATTTTATTAATAATCTTGTGTGAATCAAATAACTTACTTGAGAAAAATGACTTATGATTACAAAATGACAGAGTAACAATACAATTGAAAGAAAAAAATTATCGATATAATTCCATCACCACCACTGATTTAAATAATAATATTATTATCCTAGGTTCTATACCCAAAAATTAAATTCCTTACCCATTATTTATGAAATTCAAAATGAGTGTGAGAGAAAAAATAAAATTTGAGTCTTTCAATGTTGGTCGGGAAATTCGCCCAGATTCACCCCCCCCCCCCCCCTTGGCGTTCAAATATAAAATTTAAGATGGTAGAATATTTGATGATATTATAACATAAATATATTACTATAGGTTTCCTATAAAATATTTTAAAATTCTTTCCAATTGGATCATCCATTAAGAAGTTATGATGAAATTTGTGGGATGAATTTATGGGCCTTCAAATCTATCCCACAAATTAAATATCAACTTGCACTCCCGGGATCTCCTTGAAAACTTCATAATTAGATATGTAAATAGTTTAATGAAATTATACCCAAAATTTTTTATTTATAAATTTAAAATTTTATCTTAATTGGTCTTTATTTTTGGGCGCCACTTTTACTTGATGGGCTTAAGGACCGTTATGATTTGTCCAGAAATTTATGCGTTCATTTCCTAAACTATCCACATCCCCTTATTATTAATCCATTGATACTGAAAGATAAAATTCTCTAAGAAAATTGATCATTCATATCCCAAAATATCAAAATATAATAATTAATATAATGGTTTCCACAAATAGATGATTGATTGGGCCCAAATTTTCACTTTAAACATGAATTGCACATGTTGCGAGAAAAGAAGTTCAATTTATAAAATGAACTAAAATTGGTGTTTATGGACTTTAAGATACATGAATATTAAAATTAAATCAATTAATATTATCCAATTTCATTAGATAATTAACTCTTATAAAATTTAACACAATCCTTAGATGCTTCATAATTCTTATCACCAAAATACCATTGGTAAAAATATTTCAACAAATTAATTATTGAATCTCAATACATAAATACTTCATCCATTTTATTTACACACAATTCATTACTTGTTATAGGTTTTAACTTTTATAATAGATAATAGACTCATATAATTCCCAAGTTCCTCACATTTAAGACAATGAATTATAAATGGATTCCTATGATGAGATTTATTTACTTCCATTATACTCTTCATCTTTTCCTTCTAAATTCTTTACTTTATGCCCTTCCTTTCCACACAAAAATCATTTTAATGTTCCATTTTGACACTTTATTTGGTTCCTTATTCCAAATTTCTGAAATTAATGAAATAAATACTTCTTTTCTCAAAGGTCTCCACCACTCGAGCTCTTAGAAAACTCTATACTTCTCTTCTTTAGTGAGTCCGGGAGTTGGTTAAGGTGTAGGTTGTTAATCATCTTTCAGGATAAATAATTAGGAATAATCATGATATATTTTACTGCTATCATCATCCCATTTGGTTTCTCATATTCACCACATTTTTCTTCATATTTAATTTTAACATGATTCCTTCAGGTTTCATCCATTTACTAAAACCAAAAAACATAGTGTGAGTAATAATAATCCTAGTGGGAAAACTATATAATCATTTATAGGATATCTAAATTGTGACATGTTATTTTTAATATAATACATATTAGGTTTAACCTAGGTCATTAATTATCCTCATATATTCAAATCCTTTATAATGGTTTGTAAATAAAATTAAAATTATACTAATAATATCCCCTGAGAGTGTCAAACAAGGTGCACTATAAAGCTTGTTGTAATGCATCAGGTGAAGATAGAGTCAATCCCAATGCATCCTTTTTGGATTTATTAACCCTGGTTAAAAATATTATAGAACTAAATCCAATTTTATTATATATACATGTATGTGTTTCTAGGAAAAACAACATAATATTTACCTTATCAAAGCTTTAGGGTGTTCTTATATACTTATCCTCATAGTTTATCATAGTATTATGTTCCCCAATAAATTTTTTACTAAATATAGTTACCAAGGTTTATACTAAACTTCCTTTGATACTGAATATAGTGACCAGATCCCAGTACCCTAAAAATAGTGTTTTATTTTTTACATTTGCATAAGATACAAGTGATTGCATCCCAAAGGATCGAATGGTTTATTAGCCTTGGTAAATTATATACATTCATGATTACCATATTACATTTGAATAAAAAAAATTAAAAAATGGTTTTTTTGAGATTAAAATTATTACCTCTAGAATATACTTTCATATCAATCATAGTAAACTTCATGGATTCCTGATAAAGGAAACAAAATAAGGGTGATCTTAAATTATTGGTAAGGGTTAAGTACAGTCAAAGTTAACATGAATCAATAAAGAATAATAAATATGGAAATGTAAATAACTAAACACACATTCAATTTTATCAATAACTTGGATATCATAATTATATAAGGAATACTCAATATGGTAAGTGAAATAACTAAAAAAATATTCCATTTAATCAATAATATGAAAATGAAATGCATCGAGAGATAATATCATCGTGAAAATATCATGGATAATAATAACGAAATTCTTAATGAAGGATATTATTAATTATTATGCATCATTATCTTAGGCATCATGATACCTCTACTATCAAGACCTTTCACAAGACTATTTAAAACTATAGGTATAAACCCATTTAATACTAACTTATTGACTCGCCTCATGAGACTACTGATGCATCGAGAGGATATCTATAATCATACCACACATGTATCTTTGTGTCCAAATAATTCCTCATATGTTTAATAATAAATTTAATTTATGAAAAATATAACTTATCAACAAATGTCTCTATTGAGTAAATAATATAGATTTATTAATATTTTCCACTTAATCAAAAATATTTAAAATTAAACATCGTATGTAAAAATGGTATATGATTTAGGAAATAATAATATCTATGATACAATGAATAAGGTTATTTAATATAAACAAAAAATGTAAAAAATTATACATCTTTTATAAACTAATCATATCCATGATACAAATAATATGGATATTTAATAGAAATTAATTTTACAATGATCATAATAAAGTTAATGTTTCAAAGGGAAGTTAATGAATACAAAAAAAATCAATCAATAAAGTGAATTTAAGTTCTTTATTTGGTAAAAATGATCATAAAACATCCATATAAATAGTAAGGATGGTATCAATCCAACATGTACCCATTGTATTAATAATAAAGGGTTTTACATTAATGAATAGAAATACCATAAAGTATATTTTAAAAATTATTAGGGAAAATATAATTTTCATTTTGAAAATCACCATTTAAAAATAAAAGTTCACAGGAAAATTTAAAAATAATTTTCTTTGATAATAATCTTTTATACTTAGAAATTAATATTTAAAACATTTATTGTTCAAGATTCTAGGAAATTATTTATATGTTGAGTACATTAAAACAAATATTTCCTTCACATTTTCAGAAAATTTCAAACAGACCTTGTTTTGAAAATGACACAAATATTCCTTTCAAAAAACTTAATTAAAAATTAAAAATGTGTAAAAATTTATTTAATAAATAATTTTTAAATGGTTAAAAATATTTTTGAAAACATTTTTTAAAAACATGGTTTTGGAAGAAAATGGATTTTTGACTCAAGAGATAAGTGAAGTCGAATTTTCTTAAAATCAATTATCAATTATTTTAAGTACCAAAGAGTTCTAAAATGGTAATATTACTAGAATATATAATTAATAACTATACTATAATAAAATTAAATGGTTTTATTAGTCAATTGTCAAATAATGTCCTTCAACTGAAATTTAAGAATAAACAAACTTGATTAGAATGAGATTGCGAAATAAACCCTTAAAATGATCATAATGTTTAAGTGATAATTAATAAAAGAATTTATTATATTTATCAACTATAAATAAACATAAAACAATTGTAGATACAATATAATATAACTAAAATTCATTTCACATATAATCTTATAATATCAAAAATGATGAATAAATAATGTAACCCAATAAAAATAAATTGAGTAATAAAATTCTTCACAACTTGGTAACTCTTAAGTCAAATCCCCTTGGATAAAATAATTAAAATTAAAACTTAAAATCCCATAAATTATTAAGGGTTCATTATATTACATGTCAAATATGTGGTATATACACTATATAAATGAAATTATGTTCATAATATTATAATATTCCTCAATAAAGGGAAATTGAGATGAAGTCCCTTACCTCATGATTATTTTTGGTTGATGGTTTTAAGAATGTTATTATTTTATAATATAAAAATATTAATATTTAAAATATCATATATGATCTTATTATAACATCTTATCACATTTTTTTTATTAATCTTTCATTATTTTCATTATTTTGGGTGTTAATTTCTTTTTTTCTCATGCATGTTTTGTCGTGAAAGTTATGGTTCTTGGGTATATGATATAGATCCATAAAATTAATGATAATAATCATGGAATAATTATCATATTTATATCAAAATTATAATTTTAATACCAATCATGAAATATGGTCTTGTGAAATAAAGTATGTTATGATCATGGAGATGGTAGACCATACATAAGCATGAGTAATGGTTACATTTTTCAACGATCATTATGGAAAGAAGATAAGTAATATCTTATATTTAAATAATGATAATAATATAATAAATATCATATTATTTATTTAAATATAATTATATATATCATTTATGTGGTGTGGTGATGAAAATGTATTCTTATCGCTTTATGAAAATGGTAGTCCACACGTACACGAACGACATTATCATCTTCTAATGAGTGAAAAGGTAAGAAGTAAAATGATATTTTATATTCTCATAATGATAAATATATGATTAATGTCATAATAATTTCACATATATCATATAAATTTATTAACAGTATCCTTATTACCTTCCATGTAAAGCATTAGTGAAAAACAAATCACATCATTTCACGAGTCGGTATCCCACCGTACACATGAGTGACGTTATCATATACCATACGGAATGGAAATTAAAAAATTTATATATTATATAATGAATCAAGAGTTATGATTAATTTATAAATATATATATATATATATATATACTTTATATCCATTATCATACCCAACTGTGAGAGGTGTTTATGGAAAATGTGTCACATCAGTTCATGAGGCGGTAGTCCACCGTACACACAAATGACGTTATCGCATCCCATGTGAGGGAAGATGAGATGGATATAGCTCATTAAATTAGTATAATAACATCTCAAAATATTTTATATAATTTATTTATTATATAATCATAAATTATGAATATTTTAAGGATATTTAAGAAGAAATAAAACAAAAATTCACAGTTAGGAATTTTACCTCTTCTCAGACCATCTCTTTAGGATTATACCTAAAGTATTCCTATAATTGATTTATGATCAAAAAATGTCTTATGGAATGATTTTATGGAATAAAAGAAACTATTTTGTCATGACTTGGTCAATCCAAAATGGTTTGAAGGTGTGAAGTGGATAGGAGTGGAGGTGGCATTTTATAAATGAGGTGAGTGGCACACTAGTAATTTTTGAAAATAAAAAGGTGTACCCACATTTTTCACTTACCAAAAGGGTCAAAAATGAATTATTATATATAATTATATATTATAATGTATAAATATGGACATTTAATATATTTTAGATAATTGTTTAGTTCATTTTAACCCTTATCTTCTTAGTTTAACACCATGATAAACTCATTTTTACCTTAAACGCGATAATTAATTTTTACTATTTTACTATTTATTATAGTAAAAAATTATTTTGACCTTATTATATAATATAAATTATTATTATTAAAAATATGGAATGCATTTTTTCAAATTCAATTCATATAAGTGGTTAATTTTAATTTAAAATTAATCCCACAAACGCGATGATAAAGAGAGTTTTCAAAGAGAAATTGTTTTAAAGTTTACAATGTTTTTTATATCAAAATTAAATATGGAAATTATTAAAATGACCAAAATTATATTAATAGATATATAATTTATCTATTTTTACTTTAAACCCAATTAAAAATAAAATTTACCTTTATAAATAATTTAAACGAAAATGTAATTTTTAATTAAAATTCAATATTGCTCACTAATCATTAAAAAATTAAACATTTCAAAAAAATCACAAAAAATTAGTATAATATAATTTTTATATTATTATATAAAAAAATTAAATTAAATTTATCAAATAAATTTTTTAAAAGTGGTAAAAAAAATTTAAATAATGTGCGCAAAACGCGACTAACCCATCTTTTAGAAAAAATACAGTTTTTCAAAAAAACATTTATTTTTATTTTAAATGATTATTATTTTATTTATAATCAATAGATAACCATAATTTTCATAATTTTATTATTACTATTCATACCTTGAAATTTAATAATTAGGTTATAATTGTATACTATATTACAATTCATTTGGACTCAGGGTTTTGTGTTCTGCAAGTTATCTAAGACATTAAATTTTCATAAATATATTTCATCGGTTTTTTAAGATCAATGTTTCATGTCACATATGCTATAAAAAAATTCTTATTTTAAAATATTTTTTGTTAAAACTTATGATAATTAAACCCACATATATAGGACTCAATTATCTCAAAAACATTCAACCAGTGTTGAATATGTGTTTCAGAAAATGTTTGAACATTTCAAATTTTGTAACACTCAACTTGAATCCAAATTATGAATGTTTAACATTTAAACATTGATGTTATGTGATAAAAATACTCATAATAAATATTACATGATTCTTATACAAAGAATGATAGTTGGGGTATAATTTAGATCTCAAACCAATGATTATCATACAACATGATAATCTCCTTGAATTGCCACCATAGAATAGTGTCTCACTCTGTATTGTGGTGAACATAAGGTTTGACCACGGCATGGTCTAAACCCCCAATTCATGGTCAAACTTTTAATGCACACATTTAACAATATCTCACTTACACTAAAATCCTCACAGACTTAGAGAACTTTCACCTATGTCATATCATATATAAAAACTCATGAAACCATATCCAAAACTCCATTTCAATATCTAAAAAAATATTTTAGAGAATATATCATAAATTTATCATATATCACATAATATGAAAAACATTGTTAATATTCATCCAAAACATCACCTGAATACCCTCCACAACACTTTTTGTGTAGCTCTCAAAGTTTCATTAACTTTATCCTCATTCACACAACCATATAGTGTAAATCCAAGAGCCTTTATAGTGTTGAAAACAATTATATATTCCCAAATCCATAAATATAAAAAATTATTGAACTCTATAAAATCATAAGTGATACTCAATATATAAATTTAATTTAAGTTATCTCCATCAAACACATGTATCTCTTTACTTATTGTAATGCCACAGTCTGACACCGCACACTGGTGTATCGTGTCGATGTGCTACATGGCCTGAGGAATTACTCCATATATTTCAAAGGTTGTTGACTAATATAGAGTTTTTAAATCATATATTAGTGAGAATATTCCCTCAATATCATAAAAATAAATAATAATAAAAATATATAAAAATATCCATAATAAATAATCAAAGTTCATATAAATCAATAAACCAACATGTTATAAAAAATGAAATGTTGTATAAAAAAATTTCCAATAATATAACCCATATGGTTGTTACCAAATAAAAATAAACAAAAGAAACTAAATTCATAAGAGGATCCACTTCCATCAATAAGCCTCACTATAAACTATTCTCCAGTACCACTAAGCTACTCCAATCTAATTCACTACACACCCTATGATCATAATTGAAATTCAAACATATGGTCTATAGACATACTGGGGTGCCTGTATAGGATGTGAGAATATAAATTAGTGAGGTCTTATCAAGTACCTCTAATATATTTCCTTATATACTTGTGTATGAATGAGGGGGAAAATAACAAATAAACATGTGTGTCTGATCATCGTGTGATAATCAAGCCACCATGATACCTAACAGAGCACACACACATAGTAGGCCATCATGTGCTAACTAGGACATCGTGATGAACAAATATACCTGCATCATCCCCATGTTGTAATACAATCACCTTATTCCATAAAACATGGTCCATACCCAAAAATTCAGGGTAGGGTATCATCCATGTCTTCATTGCTTCTTCCTTTAGGGTAGAGTCATGCACTAATTACATCGACCAATCCATATCTCTAGATAGGTCACACATTCAATTATTATCCCTTACCTTCTAAATCAAGTTAGTATTCCTAAATCTTATCCAAAACCACATATCATCCTAGATATATTCTCACTCAAGG
This sequence comes from Viscum album, assembly GCA_963277665.1. Classification (NCBI taxonomy): domain Eukaryota; kingdom Viridiplantae; phylum Streptophyta; class Magnoliopsida; order Santalales; family Viscaceae; genus Viscum; species Viscum album. The sequence goes on along the minus strand of OY728134.1, from coordinate 4,950,745 downwards.
TGGTCTGATCATCTAGTCTTTCATCTCATATCAACTTGGACACCTTCTCACTCAATGTGGTTTGACCACTACCTTCTCACTCAAGGTAGGGCCCTTTAACACATCTTAACCACTACCTTATAAATCATGGAAAGGTCTATCACAACACCTTATCACTAAAGGTAAGGCCTTCCATCCCAACCACTACCTTATCACTCAATGTAGGATCCTCCATCACATCTTGACATTTACCCTATCATTCAAATTGAGGCCATCCATCCTGACTATTACCTTATCAATCAATGTAGGGTCCTTCATCACATATTAACCACTATCTTATCACTCAAGGAAAAGTTCATGTCAACACCTTATCAATCAAGGTGAGTCCAAGCCTCAAGACCCATAATTACTCATAATGTTGACCATCGTTAATCTCATGGACACAACCAACACAAACATAAAACAAAAAATAGGTAATTCAAGCCGTACCACATGCTAATAAACCTATCATCAAGTCACTAGTCACTCCAGACATAATCCTGCACCATGATACATATCTCATCATTCATTCATCCCCTCAGGATAATATCCTCACACTACTAGAAATTTGGACTATAAATATGAAGTTATAGCTGTTATCAGGACTAACCATGTATATAATCCACATATAGACATGTTCAATAAAATTCTTGAGGCTATAAGTGTGGTTATATCTATGTTTAGGACTAACCATGGATATAGGATTTCATGTGCCAACATGGGAAGATTATTTCTTATGTGAAGGTCATAAGAAAGCCCCTATAGCCATGGGATAGGGCCTAAAAATTTCTATAGGGGGCATATATCCATGGTAAGGAAGTTTCATGGATTTAGGTTATAAGGTAAAGGGAATATTTCCATGGTTGGGACTTGAACATGAAAATATGCTACCAATTCAGCAACTTATAAACATGGTTTTTCGAGACCATGCCTATAGGTTGATCTATTGCCATGGGAAAATGAATCAATGGCTAAAGGGTAGTAGATAATTAATATTATTATTAATTATTAATTTCATAATAATAATAAAATATATTTATAATTGTTTATATATATATATATTTATCTATATAAATGTTACATATATAATCATAGTTGATGTTTTAGTGGAGTGGTAAGGTATGTTGATTTGTGGAAGGGTGATATGGGGTTCAAATCCCATCAAGATTCTTTTTTCATCATATATCCACAGTCATGTTCCTATGGAAATAGGTTATCCATGTGTACATACCTATTTCAATGAGTATATTCTTGTATCCATAGGGTTTACATGGACATAAGTTATAAAAATAGAAATTACCTATGGATATACCCATGGGATATAGCCATGTAAATAGCACACACAATCCACCATAACATGGTTATAACATATTTCCATAGTTAATTGGGTTATAGCCACAGTCATGGACTATGGCTATAGTTCAAATTTCCAGTAGTGGAAAAACTGTCTTGTTCTCTACTCATTGATGCTAACTGGCAATCATCACTCCATGGTTGACTCATAGCCCAATGTATCTACTATAACTCTACTAAAAAGGTAGGTATTATCCCCATCCAATTATAAAACAACCTTTTCCCACTTCCTAGGGGCTTTCTTGGATAAATTTCTCCAAACCCCTTTAAAATATCATGTAAAGACCTCAATAATTCCCTTAACTCCAACTTGGAACTTGTCTAATATCTCATAAGGTAGATATTTCAACCTGTAATCCCAAGGCCTGTATCTCTCATGCTTTCCCAACTATAATGAGGTAAATGAAATGGGATACCCATGTCACATCTCATATCCCAAGACTTTCCTAATGTCTCTCATCAACTCTACTAACACCTTCACCCCTTGGAGGAATAGTCATCAGATGATTCCAAATACATGAGGTGCACTAGGAACCTTATCCAACTATAAAAGGCTCAAATCTATCATATCTCTTTATATAGGGTACTCTCAGTTTTTATCCCTTTACCTGGTCCCATGAAAACATAAAATAATTCACACTCATGAATAAGAATACATATAGTTTTGTGTAATAGATTATACCTACCTCAAAGATGGATTTATCCACTCACCAAGATTTTCACATCCTTGGAAAAGCCTATCCATGACTCATTCAAGATTATTCTAGTGTTAAAGATCCTATATTAGGACATGACGTCAAAATAATTATTTATAACATTTTATAATTAATTATTAAATTTAAACCAAATAGGTATAATCATCGAAAAACTCACAAGGCATTTCCACACTGTAAAACCCACACAAAACTAGTAAATTATACCTTATAAGATATATTATATCCAATCCAAATGAGGCCTATCATTTTCACCAAATTATACTTTTCTATAGTGAAATTAGTGTCAAAAACCTATCCTAGATACAACCAAATTAGTGTTTATCAAAAGGAAATAAGAACATAGGGAATAAGAAGAAATAATTCCTCTAATCTACCATGGAAATGCCAATAAAAAAATCCACCACCAAGTGGGATTGAATAAGAGAACATAGGGGTAACGAGAAACCGAATTTACCTTCCCTGACTCCCATATTCTCTAAAATCCCAGGGGTGACCAACCCTAAAACGATGGGTTTACCCCTCTTAAAAAAAACGTTTCAACACACTTATTGTAACACGACCATGGTTGGTCAAGTCATGACACCTACTCGCCAGGGAAGGTCATGGAATATCCCCTCTAGGTCATGCCATTAACACCCCCAGTTAGAGGGCATGTCCCCCAACCTACCTACATCTTAGTGTGATTGCTATGGTCCACAACACTAAAATCATTAATAAGAAAGTCGCAGGACTCTAACCCATAGACCCTCTTCCCTGTGGTGTTGTGCCACCATGACACATTCCATGACACTCACCACGTTAAGTCATCAGGATTTGATTGGAATTCATCATGGGTTAACATCCATACGACAAAATAAACATCCAAAGGGTTCACCCTGAACCCAACTCTAATGTTCACCCAAGAAACTGAAACATCACCCAAGCCTCGATACACATCCAAAAACATCTCTTAGAAATGTTCAAACACTCATAATTTCAATCTAAATTCTATTTCACAAATTCCTCTAACTTTGGTATAACAAATTTAAATTACCTCTAAATTTCATAACCCGTAATGGCACGGGTACTTAAAACTCCCCACCAAAACACTTCTCATCCTCTAGAAACAACATTGGTATTTTAGCCATAAATCATGACAAACCTCAGTTGTAAATTCACTAAAAACTGTTCATGATCTATTTTAGAACTCCCAACACACCTATGTTATAAAATTCCTAACATCAATACAGAATACACTGTCTTTCCTCCATAAATCCCTAGAGAAAATATCAAAACGCACCCATCATACCCAAAACAATGCTCTTAATATGGGTTTTACCTCACTGTATCTAATTAAATGAATCATCACCTATCATTCCTCCTCTAGCTTAATTTCTCAAAAAAATGATCATCCAAGGCTACCAAAACATCACCAAATCACCTTTCTCGATGGTTATTCATTATTTCCCTGATAAATTGAAAACTTTCCCAAATACTCACACTAAATTCTGAACCCAACACTTTTTATAATTCCACTATTGGGTCCTCAAACACCCACACTAGTTGTTATACTCTCTCCACAACAATGGGTTTACTATCTATCTAACTCGATGTATGATCACACCAAATCCATCCCAATACTATTTCCAATGCACTGAATCCATCTAACACTACATTCAAATATCCAATCTAGTATTTACCAAGGAACCAAATAAAATTTGATTTGTATTCTCATCACCATATTGACACCATCTCAATCATAAACTGACTGGTATCACCATTCCCATGACCATACTAATATGAAATTCAATACTCCCTGCTATAAGAGTATTCTCATCATCACCCAATAGAACCAAAACTCATAATCCCAAGGGTATATGCTATATATATTACCAAAAATTATGAGTAGAAGTAACCAGCACACTCATACCTGAGTGCCAACATGAAATACCATCATCACCCATTCCAAACTCTCTAGGAATGAAATCCTTAACACTTTACTAAAAATCACCTGAAATAAGGCACATCCTCTAATAGACATAGTGAACTCCCCAGTATATAGTTTCCCTTAAACTGTTTCTAAAGCGCCTACCTCAGGAGGTCCAAAAAGTGCACGTATGTCACTCATTTTGATCCACACTAACCCATATCTAATAAAGCCTAACAGTGAACAAGATCATATTTACTATACCACAACACCTTGATCCATCCCCATCACACCACTAGATTTCCTTTAGAACCCCAAAAATTCCAACGGACCCACGCATGGACCTTTCTATCAATACACACACCAAAGAGTCACTACATGTAACCATCATTCACTTTCCACCATGCATTAAGTATTTCCCCAAAATCCATGTTTATAATCACTCTCCTCTTCAAGTTAGAGTGATCCTCCAAGAACCCTATCATTTGTTCCTACACATCTTCTAAATTGATCTAATTCAAAAAATATTATCAACTACCATGTCATTCAATCACACAACTAGAATCATACTCCCATGTTTCCCATCCCATTGAACCTAGGATCATGTCCCTAAAAAACTAACCATTCTTCCCTCAAATGTCAATCTCATCTATATAGAGGCTCCCCCAATTATATCTTACTAAAAATCAAGGTATCTCACTATTTCCAAGTCATACCACATGATAACTTTACACCTGAGAATAATTACAAAACCAAAGAGTGTATACCCATGCTCTACCCATCTATGATTCATCCAAGTGGCATCTTCATAATATCACCTCTCTGGGCCAAGTATCAAGTTGATCATTCCCTCTAAAAACCAAACACAACCCACAATATTGAGGTTAGAGTATCCATATACTTAGGGAAACTAGTTTATATCCTTATATCATCTCCCAAACATACCCCACATGTACCAAGTCCACCGGTGTTCCATAAATAAGGTATAAATTATCTATACCAACCAACCAAGGGGTCATTATACATCCCTTTCACAAAGGGACTGTACAACCATCACTAGAGAACATATCACTGTAAGATCCCCATGAATTTATATCAAAAATTATAATTTTATAATTGATTATAATACCACTAAAAAGTTATATATGGAACCCTGATATAAGTTTTTATTGACAATTAAAAAAATAAACCCTCTATCGTTAGTGAAATCAAACACACGCAAGCATATGAGTTTCATATGAAATCTATGTGTTGAATATGATGATTTTATGAATCCTATTGGAAATATGGGTTAATATATAAATTAAAAAATATAAATCTTAAATACACACATCATACTTGAATCAATATATCAATTATAATAGAAAAACCAAAAATAGGAATCTTTTCGCTTTGGTAACCTGGACATCTCACAAGAAAGGTATTCATGAATCACTAATATAAGGTCCATCACAAGCTCAAAAACATACCAATTAATTATGTAACATATCCTAAATTGTAAAAAAAATTAAAATATTCTCTAATACTAATTTTTAATACCATATTATGAGACTAATCACTAGTGTCCTCGTTCAGTGCACTATAAATCCTCAGGAGAACCTCCTCATACACTAGTGGTTGTTGACTAGTGGTGAGGGATTAAATGATACATTGATGATACTATGACCTCCATATCATAACCATAAATAATAATAAAATTAAAAAAATAGACTTTATAATAGATAATCAGTGTGAACATAAACAAATAGCCCAACATGTTATAACAAAATGAAATGCTACGTGCAATAATATCCAAGCGGATCACCCACCAATTTGATCCCACAAACAAATTAACAAAAGAAAATAAACGCACAATAGAACCAAATGTAATCCATATGCCTCACTACATACCAATATCTAGTATTATTAATCTTATCCATCTCGATATATAGTGATCCATGCCTTTTATACATATTATTACATGATTTTTAACATAAATATCCAATAAACATGGCCCAATTATCAAGAGGCCTAGTGTCTTTGGAAGACTAGGTAAACAAAACATAGAAATAGAACATATTTATTTTAATATTCATAATTATATTCTAAATATATTTGAACTCTTAAAATATATAGGATAACCTGGGGAATATATAAAAAAATGGGTGAGTTATAAATCTCGGTAAGGGAATAAGCATGATAAAGGAGCATAACATATAAGTCAAATGGAATAACATGATATCATAAAAGTAAAGGCCTATGAATATTCATATAGAATAATTAAATAATGAATATGGTATCATAAGTTCATGGAAACATATAAATGTGGTAACAATATAAAACATGGAATAATCATAAGTAAAGGCTAACTATCAAGACAATATTACATGGTGGATAGAGTCCCTTCATGGATTAGGTTTACTCCTTAATCCCATACATATCATCCCATGAGACATAAAAATTACCCAATGCATTAGAGTGATATCTCGGTGGACTCTTAATAACATGTACATTCTTATGTTTTCCAAAATTTCAAATAAAACATACATCATAAATATAATAATTTCCTAATTAAATAAATGGGTTGCATAATCATGTCTTTCAACATAACCAGATAGAATATCCTAATGGTTTCCATGAAAGAAGGAACTAAATCATCCTTATACATTTGAAGATAAATAAAGAATCATAGAACATGAAAATTAATTCCAAGTGAATTTAATACATAAAATTGGGTGGAAAAATATTTTTGGAAATATTCTTTTTGAGTGGGGTTTCATGAAAAAGAGTAGAGAATCATTAAAGAGGGTAAGGTATAATAATTTCAATAAAACCAAAAATTAATTAAAAAGGTTTTTAAAAAATAAAATGGTTCATTTAAAAATCATGTTTGGTTTAAAACATTTTATTGAGTGGTATATGAAATGGGTTAAGAAATAGATAAGTTCTCTTTAATCAGGTTTTCTTAATGAATGAAATTGAGAGGGAAACCTAAAAAACATGTATATCTCCAATAAAGAAATAACATGATAACTATATATCTATATATATATATGAGAAGAACATGTATAAAAAATACTAAATAAACTCATTAGAATAATAGTGCGATAAAGTGAGCTTTATAGGTAAAATGAATGAGCCAAAATAAAGATGGGTGGTTTGGATGTTCCCTTACCAAGTGTTCGGATTCATTATGCCCTTGTACTTAACATCCTAAATAATCAAATTACATTAATTAGTTACTTAATTAAGAATATTTTTCATATATATTTTATTTATAGTAATTATATTGTGATCATTTAAAACATTTTTAATGAGATATAATGTTTAATTTCATTATTTCCAAGGCATTTGTTTCATGGTTCCAAGGTCAGATCACTTGTGGATAATTATTAAAGTTCTTGTCAAATGATAATATAACTCAAGAAGTGAAATTAAATTATGTTCATATCCTCATATAAATTTAATCATTCCCAAATATCTATATGTTTTCTGAAATAGGGATTATTCATTTATTATAAATGATATCGTTATATAGTTAGTTCATTTAGGCGGTTTTATCAGCCATCATAAACTAGATTCACATTATTTAATTCAATGATTTTTAAAATATTCCAAAACTTTAAATAAATTGTGTTATAATTTTTATCATTATATTTAATGAAAATGATATTTATATAACCATATTTGAAGGCGGTGGATAAAAATAAAGTATATTGTTCATAGAGGTAGTGTACCCACCATAATATGAACAACATCTTCATTTTTATAATATGGTAGGTTGGATAATGGATAAAGGTAATTACATTAACACAATAATATTTTATTATATTTATAATATTGGATTCATTATGTCATGCTGTATTGGGGATGTGAGGATGAATTTAAAGAAGAAATTAATTTAAAAGAGATAGATTTAGAATATTAGCTCTTAAATATCATCTCTTGAAATACACCTTAAGGCACTTTGGTTTTAACTTTGGGTGAGATTATCATAATGAGGATGTAGAGTAGAGGGTTGGGAAGATAATTTGATATAATATTTTTAATCTCAAAGGCTTATAAGTTGTGAGGAGAATATGTTGGGTGGTATTTATAGGGGGAGAGGATAGTTTTTGAATATTATATTCATTAGTTTATTATTTTTATTCAATACTATCAATATTTATGATTCTTATGATTATATATATTAATTATCACATGTGATTTCAAAAAAATGATTTTTTACTTATAGGTTTTTGTTTTAACTATCAATGATACATTTATAATTTCCCTAGATATAGATTAGTGGTTAACCCAGGGGTCGATCTCAAGGTGATAATTTGATTATCTTAATGAATCTTCAAAAATATTTTTATTTTTTTGTATACTTTTAAATTAGTAAAATAAAAATATAAAATAGGGCTTATGAAGGTGAAAATAGAATTATAACCATATAAAATGATAAAGAAAATAAAAAAACCAAAAAGAAAAAAATTTAGAAAAAACGAAACCAAATCTATATTGTTCAACTCTCTACTACCTATCACTGATCTAAAAATATTAATCTAAAAAAGATCAAACTCATATGGACCATTCTCAATATATCAACACATGAAACTATAAATCTAGAAAAAAAATAAACAAACAAAAACAAAATAACCTTCTTCACAAGAGCACTCTCAGAATTTTGAAAACAATCTCTAGTTCAAAATGAATTCTACAAAGAATATATTCCATGAAAACATGTTCATAACTTGGTCAAAAAATCACATGATCTCTCCATCATACTCTATTGATTAAATAAGAGGAAAAAATAAAAAGGATTTGAGAGAATAAAACCATCCCTATGAATGAGTGTGTTTTCACCTCTCCCCAGTTCGCAATTAAACTTTATAAGAATGAAGAAGAAAGTAATGATCAAAAATATTTTTGATCTCCATAGAGTTTTGAGATTTTCATCCTGTAATTAGCACTAAAAATTACACCTTTATGGATAGAGTAAGGATATCACACATGAATAATGAGAAAAAATAAAAATAATTTTATTTAAAAATGATAAATTCATAACAGAGAGAGACGAGAATAAGAGATAGTGAGTACAAGTAAAATATAATGAGAAGTCTTGAATATAGAATATTCTTGAACTATTTATTTAAAATAAATGATAATAAGTATTTATAAAAATAATATATGATAATAATATATCCATTTAGAAACTTCACCATGCACATCTCCTTCTTCATGGGACATAAGTAAAACTTTCACTAGAAATTTTATAGTTCCCACATGCATCAAAAATCAACACCATATGTTTTTAATCTGGGTGCAATATTTAATCAATATTATATTCATATTCTTATTGGTGATATCATTTCCTAGAAAAATTCTTCATATTTTAAAATAAAAAATTTTTCAATGAACTATTAAAAAATTATATCTCATATGAAATCATTATTCCGATTAGATCCTTTCCCATCAAATCACACCCATGTGTCCAAATTTAAACAAGTAAATCCACTAACAACCTCATCTCTCTCAACATGAATCAGTCTAATAATATCATTCTAGAATTTATTATAATAGATTTCATACAAGCCCCTTTATTTCCACAAAATAAAAATGAATAATTTCTAGGACCCATATCCATTGCCACCCCCAATCTGAACCTGAAAGCAAGCACAAACCAGAAAAAAAATGAAATTGTCTTCCATGATTCAGTTGAGAACCCTAAATCTGAACAAAGTCTACCATGTACGAAATTCAATCTTCAAATTTAAAATGTATTTACCTAGAAAAAATATCTCACTTGGACTCACAACATTTGATCTTGGGGATCATCTTTTTTGATCGGCAACATCGTGACACAAATCAAACAACACGTGAGTCATTGAAAGTCCAGACTTTGATCTATCATACCGATCATTTAACATACAGATCTAATCCCTAGGGAAAGGAAAATTCATCTAAGAACCAAAAACTAACACCCAAACTCAATGAATCGGTCATCCACTACTCTTCTCAATAAATCTTCATTGAGGTATTGGTGATGTCATTATCAATCTTTGATAATATAAATTCTAGATTTTTTATTTGAAAACTAGGGAAAAGATCAACCCTTTTCGATCTCCATTCATAGATTCAGGATTCCTCGGGTGGGAAGCTTCCAAAAAAATTTAGGTTCGTCATCTTCAACCTTTGGTTTTGGCTAGTCTAATTTGAAAATACACACTAGAGGCTTGAATCTCATATCAACATTAAACATCAATAAATAAAACCTGGAATCAGGTATGACAACCACATGTAGGCCACCCAGGATTCATCATTGAACAATCAGAAACACAACTTCAGATCGAGCTCAGAATTTATTTTCACTGGAAACAGAAGTGTCTCTAATTTACCTCCTTGAATATTGAAACTTCAATCTCATTTTTGTTAGGCTCGACCCATTCTTTGGTTTATCTTCTTCATGAAGCTCCATCAGGATCATGGTTGGTCATGCTCGAGTAGGGAGAAGACCAAGATTCATCACACCCCTCATCATCAAAATATTAGGTAGAAATAATCACAATATCAATATCATTTGGTCTTAGATCTCTTGATCTTTAATCAAAAGATTCAGTTTTAGTTATTTTGAAATTCAGTGGACTAAAATTTTATCCTTTATTTCATGGGGAAACTCAAAGATGTAAACTATATGGAATAAGATGCATGAACTGGATGAAAGAATATGGATACGTGGTTTTGGCTTCAAAAATGATATGTAGCTACTTGGAAAACTAGAAACGCTGTAGGAATCGGCTGTGTATCACCTTATAAAAATTGGCTATGTGGGAAGCACTTAGAAATTCCATTATGTGGCCATTAAAAACTTCTAGAGGGTATATGTTGTTGCATCAAAACTAAACAAAAAATAATTTAATTAAAAATAAATCCATCATAAAAATAAATACAAATTATCAAAATAATAAATTTTAAATTCATAAAATAAAATTTAATATATTCAAGTTACATAAAATAATTAAATGGTTAATTAAAAATAAAGGATGATAAAAATTAATAAATAATTAAATTTTAAATTAAAGATAAAAATTATTCAACCATTTAATACATGAGAATAAAAATTAAATTAAATTTTAAATAACTTATTAATTAATTAAAAACAAAAAAAAAAGAAATTAAAATTAAAATTTATATAAAAAATTAACAATGAAAATTAAAATTAATATTTTAAATGAAACATTAAAATTAAATAATAAACACAAAATTCAACCAAAAAATATAATTTAATCATAAAAAAAGTAAACATATAATTCGTTAATATAATAGTTTACATATAAATTAACCACAACACAATAATTAACTAATTTGAGGCATTTTTTAACATAAAATCATAATTTAACTACAAAATTGATGTTGGAAATGATAAAAATTAAAGGCCACATCAAATTCCCCCAAACTTAATATGTTTGTCTTCCTTAAACAACCACTTAGTAAAATTTAATGGTAGAAAATAAAACCTAAAATGCTACAAAGTATTTATTTTTATAAATATTTTCTCCCATGGACTCTCTCAACTATTAAAATGTGAATACCCTCTTGAATTAAGTTTCTTCAGTGAAAAATTGGTTACTATTTTACAAAAAATATTTAAATTAAAACTTTTAAAGATAATTTAATAAATTTAAATTTTTATCCAAATGGAAGACCAAACTTCTCGTTACCAACAATATAACTGACTTATATAATTTAAGAACAAATCAAAGTAATTAGACACATTTTTGGATGGGGCATAATGATAATTTATTAGGGGAATACATAAAAAACGCATCCAATAGTTAATGATTAAAGAATGAAACAAATAAAACAATGAGTTCTTCAACCTAGATTAGGATTTTCATTTCATAATTCATTTAGATGCATATTTTATAAATTAAATTAAAATTAAAAGGTTTAAATTTAATGATTATTGTATAACATTACCCCAAAATTCTATTGAGAGCCTTTTTCAAGAGGAAAATAAAACTAATTTACCCAATTAAATCGAATAGGTATTAAAGATTAACCTTTTCAAAGTCACATCACAACTTTAAAATTTTAGAAAAAATGTTAACCACTGAAAATTTATAAGTGATTCTCAAAAACATATAGATTTGAAAAAAAAATAAGTGATTTTGATGCTCTCCCATTGGAACATAGTTAAACACATTTTAATACCCCTCCCCCATATATAAAATTCAAAATTATCCCCATTGTTGAGTTATATGGTGAGAGAAACAATTTTATGGTGAAATTTTTAAAATATTTTGAAAAATAGTAGTGAAATAAATGTTTTTGGGTAACAAGTACGATAAAAAACATTTTTACACACAATAAACAATCACTGCATGCATAAATGAAACCCATCTGTTACTAAAATAAAAAAATTCAATAAAAATTCAATGTTTTCAAAGAATATGCATGTTAACATTTGAATTTCAATAATGATTTTCAGAAAAGTGTAAAATAAAAATGCACACCAAAATTTCATCACAAAAAAAGATAGTAAAAATGTATCAGAAATTAGAATATTTAATGAGAATATTTAAGAATAAATTTCTCTATTTAAAAATTAATTTTATATAATTTATTACACTATTAATGGTAAATAGTATATTTTTGAAAAAAAAATTAAACTAGTAGAGTTTGAAATTTTACTCCCCTGGTCAGAATCATTAACACTTTAAGTTTAGTAATGAAACACCTTTTTTTGGTTTTAAAAATACCCTTTAATTTTCCATTTCCATCACTTATAAATAGAAAATTATAATAATTAAATTCCATAATTATAAGTTTAAAATTAATAAAAATGTAGTTTCAGTATGATAGTTTATTTCAAGTAACTTTCATTTTTATTTCCTTTTGGTACTTTAAAAATATTCTTCTTTAACAATATGTAAAAAATTTCTCACCCAAGGACTTAGAAATAAGACTTTAAAATTTACATGCATTAATTATTTATAGACGGAATAAAATATTTTCAATAAAATTTAGTAATTTAGCATGTTTGGCATTCAACTTAGTAAACTCAAATACTTAATAAGCTGAAAAACAACACAGTTATGAAATTAGGAAATACCCCTCCCCCACACTTGATTTACAACATGTAGTGGGAATTTAAACTCTTTAAAATTTTAGGGTGTAGGTATTTAACCTAGAATCTTTTTCGATAAGAAATATGTTACCCAAGATAGGTTGTCGTACAAAGGAATGTACTATCATCTTTTTTTCAACTGAAGAAACAAATAAAAACATCAATTATAGAAATAAAAATCTTAAAAATTAAAGAAATAGTAAGATGATAATATTGGTTTTACCCCCCCCCCCCAAGAGGTGATATATTTTCATTATATGTATATGGACATTCTTTTTTTAATCCCTTATCATTTAGTAGATGTGGTTTCTTAATTAAGAGCGACCACATGGGTTTCTTACCTATGTGTTTTCTTAAAAACCAGTTCTCTAAACTGGTGACAAAATCTTATTGTTAAAATAACTCTTTATCAATGAAAAATATGTCACCACATCCTTTTTTAATGAATTACATTATTGAAGTTCAAGTAAGGTAAGAGCATGAGTTGATAAACCTAAACCTCAATCAAATAATAAACACTAGCCTTAAAAATTAAATCATCTTCACCCATTTCCAAATTTAAATGACCAATAAAATTTAAGGGTAATGGATAGATAAATCCATTTTTATGGATCATTAATTCTTTACTAAATTATAACTCAATTTTGGAATAAATATATTCATTTTCAGCATAACTAGAATTGATATTTTAAAAGAGTTCTGTGAGGTTTAGAATTACCTCAACATGTGAAGGTTTAGATTTAGCATGACCTTCCAAGAGCTCACAAAGTTCATATAGAAATTAAATATCTATAATGTGAGCAATACAAATAATATAAGTTTCAAAATAATCAAAATACAAATGATCTTAGTTTCTTCCAAAAAGATAACAACTCCCTATTATTTCTTGGCATATTGTTCTTAAAAAGTATATAAGTCCCTTGAGAGTAATTTTCGGGTAGGAGTGAGGCAATCAACCTCATCCATGATCTTTTTAAAATGTTACTCCTCATGTAAGGTGTTATATAGAGTAAAGGATAGGGTATATTGAACTAGTTTTATCTATTCAAGCATGGAAAAATCAAAATATCATTTAGTGTAACATAAATCCTCACTTTGATCACTAGGAAGAAAATGATCTTCCACAAACTTTATCCAATTAAATGTGTCTCATAACCTTAAAACCCTCAAAATAATTCTCTATATGAGGATATTTTATTTTTATCCTTACTTCAACCTCCTCGGCCTCTTTTAAAAATGTGATAGGAATTAGTTCTTCTTGGTAAACCTCTCATGCCTAATACACATGGAAAAGGTGTGAAAATTATTTTATCAATTTTTCTAAGGCTTTTATATTTGGTTTTATAAACTGTTTATAATATTCAATAAGTTTGATAAAATATTATTCACTAAAAATTTCATATTTTCCCAAATTTTATAGGTAAGAAATATTACCATGTCTTTTGATCACCAATGTGGTTTCTTCATTTTTTTAATTAAAATATTTTTTTAGTTTAATTTTTTTTAGTTTCAAATTGAAAATAAATAATTGGTCAAACAAAAATTCCTCCTTACCAAAAATTTCAATTATTGATAGCATATCATTTTAACTATTAAAGAAACATTTATATTTTCCCTATATATAACACAATGGATACCCTCAGAATCAGTCTCATGGAGGCGGAGTGTTTATCCTAGTAATTACTCTAAAATATTTTTATGGTTTTATATATTTTGAAATAAGAAATAGAAAAAAATATTGAAAATGAAATGAGAACAAGATGAAAAAATATAAAATTAATGAAATAAATAGAGAAAATATAGAGAAAACAATGTTAGTATGAACGTGAACTAGCTCCAAAAAGATCAACTTTCTCTACTACCAATCATTGGTCTATAATGATTAAACCATCCAAGATAAACCTCATATATAACATGCTTGATAACTCAATATAGGTTCTTCTCGCTCTCTAAAAAAATAAAAAACACATACGAAATCACCATCTACACATGGACACTCTTCTAAATGTGATAAGAATCTCTATTTCAAAACAAATTCTGCACAGAATATCTTCCATGAAAACATGTTCATTAGTAGGTCAAAAAATCACATGACCTGTCCTGAATTACTCTTTTGAGTAAACAAGATAATAAGTATAAAAATAAAAATTATTTGAGAGTATAAAACCATCCTTGTGAAAGAGTGTGTTGTCACATATCCTCATTTCATAATTGAACTTGAAAATAATGAATATGAAAAAGTTGATCAAAAGGTTTTCTAATATCTAAATAGTTTCAATATTAGCCTCCTAGAACTAGCTCTGTAAATTATCCCTTAGTTAATGGAGGTAGGAGATCACACATGAAGATGTATGATGAACAATATTGATTTAATTTACAAAATAGAGAAATTTAAAAGAGAGGGAGAAGAGAAGAAGAGAGAGAGTGAAGGAAAAATAGAATGAGAGGTCTCAAATAAATATGATTCATGACCTATTTATTGAAAAGAAAAGAAAAAAGTATTTCTGAAAATAAAAGATGAGTATAATGCATCCACGTTGCAAATTTACCATGTGTATCTCCTTCTCCAGGTTACCCAAGTAAAGCTTCCACCCAAAATATCATAGTTGCCACATGCAACATGACTCAGTTCCAAATGTTTTGAATTTGGCCACAATCCCAGATCAATACTACTTCATGGTCTTTAGTAGTGAACTAATTTCCTAAAAAATTATTAATATTTTGAAACAACCATTTTCTAAAGAACTATAAAAAAATTCTCTCTCATCTAAAATTATTATTCCCATTAAATGCTTTGTCGGTAAACCAACCACACACCCGAATGGCCTGAAGGCCTCATTTTTATTGATTTTCTGATAACCCCCCTTTCAAGGGATAAGGGGGAACCCTTACAAGGCTCGTAGGCTCATTGATTACATGGCCTGTAGGCTTAAGAGACATTACATGACCCGAAGGTCTTTGGAAATTCAACCATATTATAACTACAAGAAACTGCCCCTCCCCAGCATCTGCATTGTGAT
Source organism: Viscum album (assembly GCA_963277665.1). Classification (NCBI taxonomy): domain Eukaryota; kingdom Viridiplantae; phylum Streptophyta; class Magnoliopsida; order Santalales; family Viscaceae; genus Viscum; species Viscum album. The sequence goes on along the minus strand of OY728134.1, from coordinate 4,934,641 downwards.
GGTAGCTCTTCACCTTTTCATGACCATCTGGATAAGCATCTTGTGCAAGCATGGGCTGGTCCAAATGGAATATCCATAACCTCTTATTCTTTCCCAATCTATTTGGTTCTCCTCTGGTGAGTGCTCCTGTTATGAATCCTTCTCTAGGGTTGCTCCTTATTTTGTAGAGTTTGTCTGGGGAAACTGCATGTGGCCCAAAGGCCTTGAGGTGGACCGAAGGCCTTAAAGGTGGCCCGAAATCCCTACTGACCCGAAGTACTACATGGCCTGAAGGCCTTAAAGACTCCAAGACCAAACCGGTGGCCTAAGTTGAATAGTTCTGGCTGCTATAGTACCGAACAGTACCTGCTATAGTGGCTGCTACAGTACCCACATAGTGCCTTCTATAGTACTGCTATAGTGCCCGGAAATATGCCTCTGCCTAGTTTCGAACCTGGGTCTCGTGGATGCACTTAAGGATACCTCACCAACTAGGCTGGGGCTCATGTGCCGGTAAACCACCCACACATGTCCAACTTTCAATAAGGAAATCCATTGACAGCCTTATCTATTTTGACATTAATTGAACTGAGAATATCATTGTATAATTTATTTAAATATGTTTAATTAAACTCCCTTCATTGATACAACCACAACAATAAATAATTTTGATGACCCATCATTATTTATACCCCCAATATGAACCTATAAGCAATCATGAACCAGAGAAAACAAAATGAAATCATCTTTAATGATTCGGTTGAAAATATTAAATCTAAACATAGTATGACATAGAGTAACTTCAATATTCAAATAAAAAATTGATTTCTCTAAAAACAGTATCTCAGTTGGACCAACATAATCTTAGCTCGGGGATCATCTTTTTTTATTAGCAACATGGAGACACAAATCGAAAAATATGTGATTCATTGAAAGTCCAAACTTCAATATCTCATGAAGATCATCTCACGTGAAATTAAAACCTTTAGGGAAGATAAATTTCATATGAGCACAAAAATGAACACCCAAAATAAATTTGGCAGTCACCCACTACTCTTCTCAATGGAGCTTCATCTAGGTATTAGAGAGGTTATCGTCAATCTTCAATAATAGAAATTCCAGGTTTTGTATTTGAAAACTAGGGATAAGTTCAACCCCAGTCAATCTATATTTATATATTTATGAGTCCTTGGGTAGGTGGACTCCATAAATTCTAGGTTTTTCATCTTCAACATTTTTTTCATCCAATCAACTATGAAAAAAACAATGGAGGCTTCAATCTCAGATCGGCAGTAAACTTCATTGAATCAACCCTGGAATCAGGTATGAGAAGATCATGTAGACTGACGAAGTGTTGTCGTGTACTCTCTCAAAAATATTTATACTAAGTGCATCACATTGGCTGACCTAGTTCATTCTCTTGAGGAGCTTTTGTGGTTAATAAATCACTACTTCTATTCCACCTAATCTAATTCTTTTTTGTTGTTTAATATTTTATGAAATAAATTTAATTTAATAAAATAAATGAAATTCATAAATCAGAAGAAACTAAAATTTAATTCTAAATTACCATGCAATGCTAAACAGAATATAATTAGGGAAGAAAGGAAGTTCTCCCGAGAGAATATTCAGGGAGCACCTTCATTGGCCAATTTCAAATATTCTTAGTTTACACACTCCATCGTATGTGTGCACACCTTATTCTACATCGGTTCTGAATGAAAAGTCTACTTAGCGATCGCCAAGCACGCCTTCCATCCACCTCCTCAATCGAGGGAAAATGGTTGTAGATTAAGAAGTTAATCTTTAGACAACCATAGTGAAGATTACACCCACTATAAATTATCCTTAGAATTAACTCAAAGAATATTAAAAACATGGTCTTGGGTTCAAGAACCTGATTACTCCCTCGGGATATTCCTCGGATTAGTTACTCATGATCATGAGTATTATAGTTCACGATGGTAAGATGAGAGGAAGAAAAGAGGGTGAATCGGTGGACACAAAAATAAAAACAATGCATGAATTTATTAGAAATATAAATTACAATTAAAAACTAAAAATAAAGAAAATAAAAAAAATAAAAAAAAAAGTGGAAGATTTGTAGCCAGCCTCCCTCGGTGGAGATCTCCTCCTTGGTTCCTTGAAGTAATGGATGGAAAAATGGGATGCTTTGAGGAGGAGGTGATGGCCTCCTTTTATAGGCAGAATTTGACCACCAAAAGTTTGAGCGTTTTAGACCCCATTAATGACCTCTTCACGCATTCCACCCTTCATGAATGATGTTCATATATATCGTTTCCGTCTTATCTAAAAATTTCAGCTAATTTGGAAACCGTATGTAGGATTTATGAATTTTTCATTCTCGGTTGATGTTTCTGGATGAAGCATCTTGGAAGGTTCCTCCAAAAGAATGTCATTCCATAGCCTCCTTAATGACCTCCAAAATCCTCCAAATTTATTTTAGATACGGCCCTATCTGTCCTAGAGTTATCCCAGGTAGAAACACATCATTTGGATATGTGTAGGCCGCGTTTGATATCTGTTAAGTTGGGTGGGTCCATGCTGTCCTCCCGGAAAAATTCCAATCTTCAATGATTTTTTAGACCCTTTATATGACCTAATCGTCTCCTGGTCTAGAAGACAAAAATGCAGGAAATAAAATAAGGATTCTAACAAAATTTTAATCAGAAAATTTGGAATTTTATTTTTCCTGAAATGACCAAAATACCCCTGACGTAAAATTCTGTCAAAAATCCAGAATTAGTCGTTTTTCACATGTGGGTTCAAAATAGAACTAAAACCTAAAAACATGATAATTACCCATTAAATAACACTTTTGTGGGATTATAAACAATGTTTTATAGTATAAAATATATGAAAATGTGAGCTTCATCATAGACCATCTGAGATTCATCATCAAATAATCATATTCATAATTCAAGATCAAGCTTAGAATTCATATTTACCGGTGACATAGGCATCTGGAATTTACCTCCTCAAATAGTTAAACTTCAATCTCATGTTCATAAGGCTCGACCCATTATATGGTTTTTCTACCTTATAAAGATCCATCAATATCATGTTCAGTCATTCTTGATAAGTGATAAAACCAAGATTCAACACATACCTCATCTTTAAAAGATTGGGTAGAAACATTCTAAAGATCAAGATCATTCAGTCTCAGATCCCTAGATCTTCCATCAAAAGCTTCAATTTTGGCTGTTTTGAAATTTGGTGGACTAAAATTTTCTTCTTCAATGCATGGGGAAAATCAGTTATGTGGACTACATAGAATCAGATACGTGAAATGGATGAAAGAATATGGATATATGGGTTAGGCTTTAAAAAGGGTATGTAGCAATATGGCTACATAGTACGGCTGTAAGAATTGGCTATGTAGCACCTTGGAAAAATTGGCTACATGGGCAGCACTTGGAAATTCCATTTCATGGACATTAAAATTTTCCAGAGGATATCTACTCTTGCATCCAAACTAAACATAAAATCATTGAATTAAATATAAAAAAATAAGAAAAATATATATTCAAATTCCTAAAATAACATATTTTAAAATTAAAAAATAAAATTAAATAAATTCAAGTTACTTTAAATAATTAATTAAAATCAAAGGATGATAAAAATTAATAAATAATTAAATTTTAAATTACAACTAAAAATTATTCAACATTTTAAGATGTGGTATTGAAAATTAAATTAAACTTTTAATAACTAATTAATTAATTAGAAAAAAACAAATAAATGAATCTTTAAATTAACATAAAAGAAAAATAAAAAATTAATATTAATATTAATATTTTAAAAGAAACTTCAAAATTAAATAATAAATAAAAAAAAATCGATAAAAATTATAATTTAATCATAAAAAACATAAATTCATTAATATAAAAATTTACTTATAAATTAACCACATCATAAGAATTAACTAATTTGAGGCATATTTTAACATAAAACACTTACTTTAACTAAAAAGTGATTTGGAAAATGATATAAATTAAAGGTCATATCATATTCCCCCATAATTAAGTTATTTCTTGTACTTAAGTAATCACTTAGCATCATTTAGTGTTAGAAAATAAATCCCAAAATGAAAAATCTGAAATTCCCTAAAGAATTTATATTCATAAATATTTTCCCCCATAGATTATCTCAAGTAGTAAAATGTGAATACACACTCTAATTAATTTTCTTGAGAGAAAAATTGGTTACTATTTTACAAAAAAAAGATTTAAATTGAAAATTTTAAAAAGAATTTTACAAACATCAATTTTCCATGAAATGAAATTCCAAACTTCTCTTTACCTCCAGGATAAGAGACTTGCATAATTTAAGAAAAGCTCATAATAATTAGACAAATTTTTGGATGGGGTGGAATGATAATTTATTAGGGGAATAAATAAAAAAACTCATCCAATAGTTAATAAGTAAAGAATGAAAATAATAAAATAATTATTTCTTCAACTTATATTAGGATTTTAATTTCATAATTTAATTAGATGCATATATTATGAGATAAATTAAAAATTAAAAAGTTAAAATTTAATTATTATTGAATAAAATTCTCCCAAAAATTTATCAAGGGAATTTTTTTCTAGAGGATGAGAAAAATGATTTAACAAGTTAAATCCAAGAGGTGTCAAAGATCAACCTCCTCAAAGTGGAATGACAACCTTAAAATTTAAGAAAAAGGTTCACCAACTAAAAATATATAAGTGATTCTCAAAAACTCATAGTTTTGAAAAAATTTAAATTTTTTTATGGGATCACATTAGAACATAGATAAAAAATAAACCCCTCCCCCACACTTAAAACTAAATATTTTCCCCAAAGTTGAATTAAAATGTGGGAGAAATAATTAAATAGTGAATTTTTTAACAGATTTTGAAATTCATTAGTGATATAAATGTGTGAGGTCACAAATATGAACAGAAATAATTTTTACACAAAAAAAACGATCACCTCATGCATAAAAGATACCCATTGGTTACTAAATCAACAACTACAACACAAATTCATGATTTTCAAAGAAGATGCATGTTTAAATTTGTATTTGAACAATGAATTTTAAAAAAGATTAAAATAAGTATGCTTACAAAAATTTCATCAATAAAAGTAGTAAAAAATGTGTTAGAAACCATAATATTTAATGATAATATTTTAGTATGCATTTATCCATTTAAAAATGAATTTTCTATAATTTATTACACCACCAACCTCAAGAAGTATATTTTTGATAAAAAATTAGAATTAAATTTGTATAATTCAAACTTTTACTCCCCTGGTCAAAAGCATTAACAGTTAAATTTTTACAATGAAACTCCTTTTTTTCAAAAATACCCTCTAATTTTACATTTTCAACTCCTAAAAATAGAAAAGGATAATAATTAAATTCCATAATTTTAAGATCAAAATTAATAAAACTAGAGTTTGAGTATGAGAGTTTATTTCAAGTAGATCCATCTTTCATATCTTTTTAGTAATTGTAAAGAAAATTCTACTTTAATAAGATGTAAAATTTTATTCATCGCAATACTTGAAAAATATACTTTGAAATGTGCATTCAATAATTCTTTATGGAATCCATAAAATATTTTTAATAAAAAAATTAATACAGAATGTTTAACATTCAATTTAGTAAACTCAAACACATAATAAAAAAAATTAAAATATGGAATTATCATATACCCATCCCACATACATGACTTAAAATATGTAATAGGAATTTAAACTCTTTAAAATCTTAGGGTAGAGGGACAAAACCTAGATGCTCGGTTGATAAGAAATATGTTACCCAATAAAGGTTGTCACACGATGGAATGCATTTCCATATTATTTTCCTATTAAATAAATAAACAAAAAATCTATTATATAAATAAAAATCTAAAAAATTAACATGATAATATTGGGTTTAAACCCCCTCCCCCCCAAGAAATGCTATATTTAGACTATCCATGGCTAGAAAATCTCCAATTCGTCCTCTATCAATTGGTGGATGTGGTTTATTACAAAATAACCACCACATGTGTTTCTTCTTAATGTGTTTCCTCATAAACAAGTTCTCTAAACCAGTGAAAAATATATTCTTGTTGAAATACCTCTTTATCAATGTAAAAATATTTCCCTACCTCCTCTTTAAATGAATTACATTATTGAAGTAAAAGGAAGGTGATAGCATTATTTGAGTATCCTAGACCTCAAACAAATAATCAAAACCAGCCTTTACAATTAAATCAGCTCCACCCATTAAAAATTTTAATAGACCAATAAAATTTAAGGATAATGGAGAGATAAACCCATTTGGATAGAGCACTAATTCTTCACTAAATGTTAAATTAGTTATGGAATAAGTATCTTCTTTTTTAGTTGGCCTAAAATTGATATTTTCAATGAGTTTCAAGAGAATCATAAATTACTCAACATGTGAAGGTTAAAATTTAGCATGAACCTCTAGGAGCTCACAATGTTCATCTAGCACTTCAACATCTACAGTAGTAATTGTACAAACAAGATCAGGTTCAAAATAATCAAAATCACAATGTGGTTGTATGACCCCATTTCACAATTTCACATGATAAGAATGAAAAATAAAAAGACGATTGGAAATATTTTTAATCTCTAGATAGTTTCAAACTTTTCCTCCTAGAACTAGATCCACAAATTATCCCTTCGTGAATGGAGGTATGAGATCACACATGGAGATGGAGAATGAACAACACTAATTTTCGTTATAAAATAGAGAAATTTATAAGAGATAGAGAAGGGAAGAAGAAAGGGAGTGTGTAGGAAAAAATAAAATGAGAGGCCTCAAATATAAAAGCTTCAAAAGTTATTTATTAAAAAGAAAATAAAATAAGTGTTTCAAAAAATAGCACATGATCATAATGTAACTGTGTTGAAAATTCACTGTGTGTATCTCCTTCTTCAAGTGATGCAAGTAAAGCTTCCATCGAAAATATCTTAGTTCCCACATGCATTGTGAATTAGCTCAATATTTTTTGAATTTGGGAACAATCCAGGATCAATACTGCCTCCATGGACATTAGTAGAAAACTATTTTCCAAGAAAAATCCTTAATATTTTGAACCAAACATTTTAATATAACTCTTAAAAAAATATCTATTCTGCAATAATTATTCCCATTAAATTATTGTCCATCAAACCATCCACACATGAACAAATTTAAACAAGGAAATTCACTAACAACCTCATCTATCCCAATATGAATCATCCTAATAATATCATTATATAATTTATCCAAATAGATTTCATGAAACCCCCTCATTAATAAAACCACAAAAATAAATAATGTTGAGGACCCATTTCCATTACCACCACCAATATGAAATGGTAAGAAATCACGAACCAAAAAAATAAAATAAAATCAATTTCAATGATTCTATTGACAACCATAAATCTAAATAAATTTCATATTAGAGGAACTTAAATATTCAAATCACAAATTTATTTTTTTGAAAACAAAGATCTCACTCGGACCTGTATCATCTGATCTTGGGGATCATTTTTTTATCACCAATACGGTGACAAAAATCAAACAACATGTGAGTCATTAAAATTTGAGACATATATCTCTTGCATGGATCATATCACATGAATCTTAAATCCCTATGGAAATTAAAATTCATCCAATCACAAAAAACAAACACCCAATCTCGATACGATGGTCAGACACTGCTCTTCTCAATGGTTCTTTGTCAAGGTATCGGTCAAGTCTTCATCAATATTCATTAACAAAAATATAAACTTTAGTATTTGAAAACTAAGGAAAATATCAACCATAGTCAACATTCATTCATAGATCTATGATTCCTTGAGTAGTATGCTTCCATAAATTTCATGTTTTTTCATCTTTAACTTTTGGTTTTGGCTGGTCGACTTTAAAAAAAGACATTGTAGGCTTGAATATCAGATTAGTGTTAAACTTCATCGAATCAACCCTAGATTAATATATGATGATCACATGAAGGACATCTAGGATTAAAAATCAAACAATCCGAGTCATATATCAAGAATGAGCTCATAATTCAACATCCCCAACAAGAGAAGCACCTGGAATTGACCTCCTCAAATATTGAAACTTCAATCTCGGGTTCATAAGGATCGACCCATTCCATAGTTCATCTTCCTCCTGAAGATCCAATGGGATCCTAGATATTCATGCTAGAGTGGAGAGATGAACTAGATTTATCACACCCCTCATCATCAAAAGATAAAGTAGAAATAGTCTCAAGATGGAACTCATTCATTCTTGGATCTCTAGATCTTCAATTGAAAGTTTCAGTTTCAGTTGTTTTGAAATTTGGTGGACAAAAATTTTCTCCTCGGTTTCATGGGGGGAAATAAGGTACATGGACTGCATAGAATAATATATGTTAACTATATTAAATAATTTTTATATGTGGGTTGGGATGAAAAAAAATGGTACATAACAATTTGGCTATGTGGTATGGTTGAAGGAATCAGCTACGTAACACCCCGGAAAAATTGGCTATGTGGGTAGCACATGGAAATTCCATTACTTGGCTATTAAACACTTCTCAAGGATATGTAACACCCCGGGATTTTATGAAAAATATTCTTTTAATTTCATTGATGTCTTCTATTATACACCACACCAAGTTTAGCTTGTACTATACGCAACACCGTATTAGCTTGCAGTATACGCAACGCTATTCTTGGATCGTGTTACACACAATTTCAAGTTCATTTTATAATAGTCATTCTACGCAACATTGAGTGTGTTTATATATATATATATATATATATTAAATGTATAAATAAAATATGGTTGGATTTTGTTATACGAAACAACGAAGGATTCTTGCACAACACGGAACCCTGACTTGGCTTGCATTACACGCAATCGTGACCTTCCTCGATAGCGTGTGTTGTACGCAATACTGGGTTTTACTAAAAAATGATATATTATTATAATATTATTATGAACTAGCCGTTATGAATAGTATTAACTAAATTTTGAATTTTATAACATTACTATTTATCTTACACATTTTCTAGAACATGGTATAAGAACAAAATAAATTTTTCGGGTAAAATAAGTATTTTTCAAAAAATGCAGTTTTACCGCCTTTTTGATGGCGCACCCACTTTAAATCTAGTTTTTGACATATTTATAAGTTCAATTTGAAAAAATAAAATTCTTCTTTTGAATCAGGAGATAAAAATTTACATTAGATAATGTTTTGATATTTTTCCGATAACTTTCATATTTTAATGAATAGTAAAAATACGCTATATTTTAAATAAAAACAACTTTTTTCATCGTAATATCTTATGTGGTTAAATTATAATATTGAATGGTTTTAAAGTGTAAATAGAATATATTTTTACCATTTAATATAATTTATGTCATTAGCATTGATTTTACCTTGAATTCGTAGGTTAAATCAATTTAAACTTTTGCAATGTTTTAAAGAAAACCCCGTTTTCTTTCGAAAACGGGATTAATTTTAATTTAATTTATGAAACTTTTTTGTATTGGATTTGGAAAAATGGATTCCATATTTGGAATCAGTGGATCCAAATTATGTTAATAAGCTACTTTTTATTTTTGGGAATTATGAATAGTAACTACGGTAAATTTTATTTACCATAGTTAAAGGTAAATCGGGTAATTAAGGGTAAATATAATATTTTAAAATTACCCTAACAAATGTAAAAATACTATTGGATGACTAAAATTAGACCCATATCACCTAAGGGTTGGATTAGATTCATTTAATTAAATTTTGTCAATTAAAATAATTTAATTATTATTAAAACCAAAGAATGTGACAACATGTCACTTTCTTAAATATTATAAGTATAATAATTTTAATCTAGTAATAAACTTCATGAAACTTTAAACATGAATAGTATACAGAAATATAATACAATTATATACATCATAGAAATTTATTTAGAATTTTTAGGGATTAAATAATTATCTTTTATTATGACACAAAGATGATACAGTAATTGTCTTATTAATGAAATATTGACATAATTGATGTTATAAATGCCCAAATAAATATAATTTGAGACTTTTTATGACTTAAATTATTTTTCTAGGTTAATATGACATGTTATTGTTGATATAAGTAACTTGTTTTGAACTTATCTTTCTGTTATGAATTTCATAAAAATCATGTACCAAATAGTGTCAAAATTGACATAAATTAGTTTTTAAAACAAATATTATATTATTAATTGTTATTTAATTCTTAAAAATCTAAGGTTCGGCCAAATGACTTAGATAAGGATAGATATATTAATAATAAACAACTTGGGGTTCTTTTGTCTTGTTATGGTAAGTTTATTAAGCATATAGTGTAAGAAAACAAAAAGACACGGTAAAAGTTAAATTATTTAACTTAGAGTTAAATCTAATTGATAAGGTTAAAATAATAACCAAAACTTCTCTAAATCCTATTGGATGAGAGTATTTTGACCCATCCCCACTTTATCTTCTAAATAATACCCTTTATAACAATTATAAGCCTAATTTGACCTTAATATAAAATAATATTTTGAGATTTTCCTAAGGTGCCCCTCTCCTCCCTTATAAAAGGGAACCTCCTCCCTCTCCTCATCACACCAATTTGAGCATTCAAGCTCGGAAAACCCCTGCCAAAATCTCTTCTACACTTCCCTAGTATCATCATAGAGGTCCTGGTATTCTTCAAAGACCATCCTTAGTTCTTTAAGTGGAGGTTAAGAAAAGGCGCGTCAAAAAGAGGTAATATCCATTACCGATCTTTTTTAATTTCTTTCTTCTTCAACTTCTTCTTCTTTAGTTGTTTAATGATAAATTAATAACATAAGTATTTCTTATATACTGATATGTTATTATAAATATGAAACAACTCTAATTAACCTTCTATCCATCCTACGGAAAAAGGAAATCACCGCGCGTGCGTACGTACGAAATACTGTCTCAACGCCGTGGTGTAATCTATTTTCCACCACCACCTTAATTGGATGGGTATAATGGTGTAAATAATGACTTTATATGACTATTATAAAGTGATACTGATTCTGAAATAGTATACAAACACTCCAATACAATTCCACGATCATAGGAATGATATCATCACTCGTGCGTACGTACGGAATACCGTCTCCACAATGTGATGCGACACGTTCTACATGATATTCATTTCATAATGATTATATAAATGAATTGAATGAATGAATATGATATATATTACACTAATACCATTCTGGAAATTAGGTATCTATAACCTAAAGAGAAGAATAAGAATTTATTCGACAAAACATGCATAAGAACAAAAAGTTATAAACACCCGAATAACAAGTAGCAATGAAATATTACTACTAAGAAGCTAAGAATATGACCAAATATGATATCATAAAAATATTTATGATTCTGGAATAAGTCAATAACATTATTTAAATCATTATACAGGAGTTTCGGACACGTACCAATCATATCGGACCTAAGGTAAGGGAAATATCACAATCTCATTTTTATCCGAGATTGTTTATACTTTGGTATTTACTGGGGTGTATTTTATCATCCACATCCATGTTTCCTCAATATGTAATATTATTTCCATCCACCTAAAATTGTTTAAATAATTTTTTACCCTTTAGTGAGTTTATATTAAAATATATGAAAGGAATCTTTTGTCGTTTTTTTGTACGAGGTACTTTTTGACTTTTCCGACAAAAGTACGAGAAGAATGTTTTTTTAACTTATACAGAATGAATGGATTTTTAAAACATTATTTCCAAGAAGCATCCTTTACAAGTTTTCAAGTTTATTTTTAATTAACTTCTTTTAGTTTAAAGTTGTATGACATGTTAATAAAGGAAAAATGTTTTTTGAAGAAGAAAGGATATTTTCCTCAAGATTGGAGTTCAAGTGTTTTATCAAAAATTATTTTCCATATAAGATAATAAAGGGTTCTGTTTTTATCCCTATTATTACATTAATTTGATTATTTTGTAATGGAATTATATTTTTATGAATTCCTTTATCTTATATTAATTGTTTTATGATGTCACGATGTTTAAGATTCCCATTTTTATTACATGGGTTATGAAATGATGTATGATTTATGATTTTGTGGCACACATAAGAATGGTATCATTATGAGATGGGTGGGACCTATATCTCCCTCCAATGCATTGGTTAAAGATTTTATATCTCATGAGATAGACATGGCTGAAATGGTAGGATATACTGGTTCAGTGAAACAGGACTGAAACGAGGGTGACTCGGTTCAGAAATGGACTTTGTCCACTAAGATAGTCTTGGCAATGAGTCTTGACTAATAAGAAATGATTATCTATGATTATGTGTGTATGCCACAAAGTTTAATGTTTTAAGTTATGATTATTGGGATTTCATTTCACTACTATGATTTATCCCATGTTATGAAATTATGCTCTCTTTTGCAGGTTAAGATTTCCAAAATGTTATGTTCTTATGAATATGATGTGATTGATATTTCTTTTGTTTACCCTTACTGAGCATTTGAGCTCACCCTTTTATGTTTTCTTTTCCCCAGGATATAAATAAAGGTTTTAGGTAAGGAAACAAAAATTGAAAGATATTTATGGAAGATTTTGAAGATCTTTCACCACGATTAGAAGATTACGTTCCAAGTTTCCAAAGACACTAAACTATTACGGTCCTTGTGTGTCTGTTTTTGTTATGTATTAAGTATTCTGCAAAAGTAATGTAATGTTCATGTACATTAAGCTTCGGGTCTCTACAGGATACATTATACCCATACAAACTAAAAATAAAATCATTTAATTAAAAATAAAACCATCATAAAAAATAAATATTGTTTCTCAAAATAACAAATTTTGAAATTACAAAATAAAATTGAATAAATTCAAGTTGCTTTAAATAATTGAACAAGTAACTAAAAAAGGATGATAAAAATTAATAAATAATTAAATTTTAAATTAAATATAAAAATTATTAAAAAAATTAATACATGAGATTAAAAATTAAATTAAACTTTTAATAACTAATTAATTCATTAAAAACAAAAAATAAATAAATTAACATAAAACAAAAATAAAGAATGAAAATTAATATTAATATTTTAAAAGAAACTTAAAAATTAAATAATAAAAAAAACATCAACACATATTATAATTGAAACATAAAAACATAAATTAAACATATAATTCCTTAATTTAACATTTTACTTATAAATTAACCACAACATAATAATTAATTAATTTAAGGCATATTTTAACATTAAAAACAAAATTTAACATTAAAAGTGATGTGTAAAATGAAATGAGTTAAAGTAAACATCACTAAAATCTTCCCGTGTGCAATAAAAAATGTATTTAACTTTTAATGTTAAATACAGTATTTTGTCATAATTCACAATTCACTAAAAAATAAACTATTTCAAAAAATACCAAAAATTAATCATATCCATTTTTAGATGTTTAAATTCCTATAATAACATCATTTTATGAAAATAATTTTCTAAATCTTATTAATTTAATTTTTAAATAAATTAATTATTTATTTGAAAAATATCAATTTTAATATTATGATCAATTTTCTAACCCTTTGAAAAATTACATATGTTCTCATAAAATTTTATTTTCATTATATTATAACTTAATATTAATTTATAAACCAATTTTATAAAAATAAACAGTCTTTTAAATTATTATATTTGTTATAAAAATTCCAATAAAACATTTATGTTTTATCAAAATATAAACACTTATTTTATCATTCTTAAAATATTTATTCACTTGTATCTTGATATAAATATGTCATATTTTCATTTTATAAGATAAAAAAATATTATTTTACACTACCATAGGTGAGGATCCTATTCTAATGGTCAGATTACAATTCCTAATGGTCATATTACTATTCCAATAGTTGGATTAATATTCTAACAGTTATAATTGTAATGGTCATATGGGTTTCCTGCTATCTATAAATTCCTAATATTTCATTAATTCTTCAGTCACTTCTATTTTCACTCAAGGTTATATATATTTTTGTTTTAAAAATTAATATTTCACTTAATCTTTAAAGTGCTTTTCATGATTAGAATTATTATGGGGATCGAGCATATCCAACTTTTCATATTATAGTTATCATATTTTATATTTTTTATCCCATTGTAATTTTTTCAATTATTATGGATTTATTGATTCTCTAAATTTAATTTTCAAATAAATATAATTACAAATTGGTTCTACCATATGGTGAAAGTTCTTTATATAATATAACATTACTAAATATGACATAATTATATAAACAAAAGGTATATTCCATTGATAAAATTCTAGGTGATTACATTCCCCCCCCAATAAATTTTATCCTTGAAAAAAATTACAACCTTTGGTTAAAATGGGTGAGGGTACTTTTTCTTCATTGCCTCCACAGATTCCCATATCACATCCTCATAATCGTTATCCCATCATAGTACTTTTACTTGGTGAGCTTTATCATTTTAAAAAGCTTTGTCTCTATGATCCAAGATCTTCACCATCTACTCCTCATAAGAGAGATAATTTTATAGTTGTACCATCTCTAAATTCAATACATGTGAGGGATTTGGTATGTACTTCCTTAATATGGATATGTGGAACACACCATGAACTTGAGATAGTGTTTTTGGGTGTGCTATTCGATAGGTTAAAACTCTGATGTGATTAAGAATCTCAAAGGGGTTGATGTACCTAGGTCTTATTTTTTTCCTTCTTCATAAATCTCATGAATCTCTTCCATAGATATATATAGATGAATACTTTATCTCCAACCACAAACCCATGGTCTCATAAACTATTTTCATCATATCTATTTTGTATACTCTTAGCTTCCCTGATATGTTGTTGAATGGTCATGACCTATTCTACAATGTCTTCAACAATTTTAGTTCCTAGCATCTTGTGTTCACCAAATCCATCCCAACACATAGGTGTTATACATATCTTCCCATTAAAGAATTTAGATGGATCTATTTGGGTGATTGAGTGGAAAATATTATTGTATGAGAACTTGACCAGAGGAATATGCATCCTTCTTTGAAGCCCATCAAGAATGATCTCAATATTTCCTCAAGTGTATGGATATTCCAATTAGATTGGAAATCATTTTTTGGTTGATAAGATATAATGAAGTTTAACTTAGTTTTTAGAGCATGTTAGAGATTTTTATAGAACTTAGAGATAAAACTTGGATCTTGATCGGATATAATTGAAACTGGTGGTCCCTGAAACCTCACCACTTCACTGATGTATATCATTAAAATTTTATTGAGTGATAAGTCTTCTTGAAGAGCTATGAAATAAGAAGTCATTGTAAGATGATCCAACATAACCCTGTAGGGTCCTGAAAATTCCACCAAGGGAAGAAAATACCCCCAAAATCACAGTTTTGAAGGAATAAAGTATTCATACAAGTCTATTAAGGTGAATGGACTCAAATTTAGTGACAAATTTCAGAAGAAACTTTAAGGAATTAAAGTTTTCAAAGAATTTCAAGTGGCCCGCGTACGATCACCGGGAAATGTTCACAGAACGCCAAGATCAAAAACCAACAGGTATACAGAACAATCTGTGAGGCGCTAGCCCATAGAGCGATGACCAGTGAACAAGGCAGACTGTGAACCACATCAATAAATGAATTGTAAGCATGAAGGCCATCCACATATTGTTCTACGAACTCATAAGTTTTCGGAAAAAGTGAAATGGGCAGGGTTCCGTGAACCACGATCGTGAAGTGTAGCCTCGGCAAACCCCGGTTGACTGAGTCTTCTGCGGGTCAGGATATCTCTTCATGGGCCTTTGCAAATGGTGTTGTGTGCCCAATAGATACAATTTCGTTAATACTCTATAAAAGGAGAACATAAGGAATTGAGAAATAATAGATGATGAAATATTTAAGGGGACTCAGAGGTTGGAATAAAGAGTTCGGATAAGACTCCAGCTTCAGTCTCTATTCATCGACGAAGCTCGAATTACAAACCACGTTCTCCGTAGGTACAGCTGGCCACAAACCATAAAAGAGGGGAATCGAATAATATTAATAATAATAGAACCACGAACCACATACTACTCATGTATGAATTCCCCATGAATGATAATCTCTTGGGCCCTCCTTCAATATGGTGCTCTGCATAGTGTACCACTACGCGGACTGAACCCGGTGCCACGTACTGCATCAGTACATGGATGGAACCCAAAGCAGAGTGATGGGCCGCATACCACTACGATACGTAGTGTTCTATACCTATGTCTGCGTACCGCATCAGTACGCGGATGACCCTTCTACCCACATACCACCATGGTATGCAGAGCCTCCCCCATCTTGCATAAGAAACCAGTAAGTGGAATGGGGTGTTTTCAGGTATTATTTCCTCCGGTTCCAACCTCACCCCTCCACTACCATTCAATCCTCCATAATCCCTCCATGAACCAATCATCCAACATCAGGAAAAAGCATCCTCCAAATCCACTAGACCTGTATGATTAGACCATCGAGTGCATCAGTGCACCCCTTTGAGTCTACATACCCATGGTTAGCAGAGTCATGAAGTCTCTCCCCACAACAGTTCAGGTTTCGGGAATGCATGTGGGTCTACATTCCCATAATAACCTAGAGTACAACCTTGGGATTCTGATGTGAACCTATCAATTCTAGGGGTTAAGGTTGATCACTCACTTTTCTATTAAATGAGGAATAGTGGTCAGTTGAAGGAGTTATGTTCACTTCTCCTTTGATGAGGATGAAACTCATCCCCTTTCCCATAATGTATTTTGGGGCCCTCCCACTGAGGTAATTCTGAAATCATTCGAGGATAAGTCACATGACCTTTAATGTCATCTCACATTAAAGGGTTCATTGCTTTGTGCCCTCACCCATGGTTGCCCTGGACTCTTCCCCCATAGGCTCTCCCTCTCCCACCAGTAGGGGAGGAATCATGTGCTTTGTTAAATATTTCACATTCTCTTGTTTCTCACACCGAGCATGACTCACGTGGGCTTAGAGGTTTATGACGATTACAATATCAACATGTCTAAACTATGATAACTCTGATTCATGATCAAACCAGGATATATAGGATGCCTGGTTAAAGGCATGAGCTATAAAGGGTGTCCTCCCATAAAGGGTCCACCCAACCTTGTCCCCCAAATGGGAAGTTTCCATACATAAGCCCATGCCATTCCAAACTACGTGGGTTTTGATTCCTATCTTGAGGATACCTAGGAAATCCATATTATGGGTTCAATACCAACATCAAATCACCTTATATCCCCCCTGAATGACGATAAACTCCATAACACCTTATTGTATGGCTCAAGTCATCAGTACCTTTGTAGCACCAAATATATGCATGCCTACGACGATCCTACAAACCAAGGGTAGCCCATGGACACAATATTTGGGAATGAACCAAGGATTTACAAACATTTGAACATGTCTTAAATCTATAATAGAGTCTTAGAACAAGCAATAATCCTCCTCCAAAAGGGTGCGGTGAGCCTGAATTCCCATCCTCTCAACCAATGGAGTCCTCAAGTGTCACTGTCTGAATCATCAATCAACGAGAGCCTACCTTTGGAAATCAGGTCCATGAATCATGGATACCAGGGCCATTGGGTTTTTACGGGTCCACAAATAAACCCCTTGGAGACCATCTGAGGACGTTATATCCTAGGAGGACCAATTGCACAAGCACTTGACCCTATGCAATTTCCTGTTGGGACCGACTGATTGTGAAATATCCTTCGAAATGTGAAAGGGGTGAATTTTATAGTCCCTGCAGGGTTAATCTAACGTTATTCTAAAGTATAATGATGCAAAATGGGTCAACACAAAATAAATGGTGAATTTGATGAGAACTCGTCTCTATAGAAAAGGGACAGGTGATGATCCTCATTGTACCATTTTTGTTCCACCCCAAACACGCCACCTCAGAGGCAGAACAAAAATGGTGAACCCAAAGTGAATCCTCAACCAAGGTGGTGGTTCTACCCCAATGATAAAAGACAAAAGAACATTGAACGTCAGCCCATTTTTTTCACCCCGATAAACCTGAAACATACCACCTCAGAGGCAGAACAAAAATGGTAAACCCGACGTGAATCCTTAACCAAGGTGGTGGTTCTACACCAATGATAAAAGACAAAGGGACATTTCACGTCGGTCCATTTTGTTCACCTCGGTACGTGAAAAACATTCCACCTTGGAGAAGGAACAAAAATGGTGAACCTGACATGAATCCTTAACCAAGGTGGTGGTTCTACCCTAACGATAAAAGACAAAAGTACATTGCATGTCGTCCAATTTTTTTTGCCCTGGTACACCCAAAATGTGTCACCTTAGAGGCGGAATAAAACTAGTGAACCCAATGTGAATCCTTAACCAAGGTGGCAGTCTTACCCCACTTAAGCTCCTTCACCCCGCAACAAAAGAAAACGGGAAGGGGCCATGATGAATCACCAAATATGAATATGTTTAAAAGAATGCTACTTTGACAAGATTTTGTGGACTGTATGTCATATATGTATGTTGCAGGTTCCCTCAGAGCAACCTTCAATCCAAATGACATCCCGAAGACCAATACTGACACACGCATCAGTGATCCCATAGGCGCTCGAGGCCCCAATGAAGAGCAAGACCCCCTTGCCTACCCAATATCTTCAACGTTGGGTATCTAACATGCTGATCAAAGAGTACCACTGAAATGGTACTCTCCCCACACCGAAGTCCGTGAGACAAGCCCTCCAATCTACAAAGGTCTGCTAGTTGCCTATTTAATCATGACCGAAACCCTAGAACAAGGAGGCCATGGTGTTCATATCAAACCATTTTCAGATCCTTTCCCTGAAAGGTGATAATAAGTACCTCCCTTATCTTAGGGAGGTAGATTAAGTCGATGCTGAAAACTTCATCTCAACTGCATAGGGGTCCTACTCACGGACCCTGCCAGAGAGTGTCTCCACCGACACCAGATGACCAAGCCTCCTCTCGCTGAAGAGGACCACATGCCAAGGGAACCTTCTAAAGTCTAGGAGACCCGAACCCCTTAGGATTCCCACCAAGGGTGGAGAATATATAATCATAAATACATTGTCATCCTGGTTCCTAAGGAGAAACTCCACCGTACTAATACGATGGAATTAAATGGAAATACATATGACTCTTATCCTCTACTAAAACCCACCACAGAAATAGGATGGAATAATACGATCACATGCACTTTCCTTATAGTACTCATAGGTTCCACCGTACAGATAGAGCATAAAACTATAGGCAGATGTAGATATCTTCCGGTGCACAACGAGCCCTCCATCAAAATAAGGCGATGCTTAGCTACACGTAGGTAAAAATACATACTGAAGCATTTCAATCCTGCCATCCAAATAGGGTGTCACTCATCTACATGCAGGCACAAATACCTGCGGATGTATTCTAAGCCCGCAATTCAAATAGGGAGGTAAGAAAATATGAGCAAAGTCAAATTTATGTGGATTCATACAAAGCCCATAAGACAAATACAATGGAAAGAGAGTAGTTGAAAATCCCTTCTTATGAATATGAAGACCACTATTAAAATTTGGTGGTGACTAGAGAAGACAACCAATGGAAGACTCATTCCTTTATCCCGTCATAGGAGAACCACCATTATTTACTAGAAACTTCTGGAGGACCGGAGTAGGCACAAACTTCTACTCCAACATCATAATGGGCCTTCATACCCGTTCTAGCCAAAGATGTGTCTCAGCACATCCTGGAAATGATGGAAGATCAAATTTCAACCCCAGACCATATCATCCAAACATGCCAAGACATTATTGCATCGGCAGAAAAGGAGAGAAACCGGGCCCACGACCCAGTTTTCTCAAATGGAATGACTCGCTCGAAAAATGAGTTAGTCACTCCGGAGCAGTTATGCATCCCTACTCTAGTTCAGGAGGGTTGATGGAAATATCTTGTGATACATAAACAAATAGATCAAGAACAAATATGTGTTCCAACTGGGGGATGATGGTCAAACGTGGTGGCCACTCTAGAGAAGTCATATATCCCTTCCAAAACTCAAGATTTCAATTGGTGTATCTCAACGGTATCACAAGATCCAACAAGATAGGGACCCATATATGAGGTTCATTACCAACAATAGACGGCCCTGGTTGCTTGCAAGAGAGCACTCAAAAATGAAATGCGCCAAAGGAAAATGGAAAATGAAGAGCACATACATGATCCTACTCTGTTGTAAGTTGGGGTTCTTGACACCCTCAAACATATATCAATAAAGGTTCAAGACCTTGTCATTACATTAACAAATTATGGAAATGGTAGTAGTAGTTTCGAAGGTCCTCCCCATAATATCACTACCAGAAACTCTAAAGGTCCTCCCCAGAGCACCCACAGGGGCTCACTCCGTGGGCCAGGAATGATTGATCACTAGAACCTAAATCTTGATGCATGTTGGGGTAGCCCTCACCTCTACCTGAAGATCGGACATAAAGAAGGTTCTCCCCTTGTTTTTATCCACCTTTATGGTCCTCCACAGGGTATATGCTTCAGATATGATTCTTCTTATATTCGGATGTCGAGTCATGATTTTAGTCCTCACCATGATGACAGTCATTGTGAAGGCCCTTCATGCAATAGTAGTTGTTGTGAAGGCCCTACCAATAGTAACGTCAAGCAATGAGAAGGTCATCCCTTCATTTCAGTACATCCTAAAGGCCCTCACCAAGATTTTCACTATAGAAATTCTCTCTGCAGCCAGGTATCAAGTCATGATGGTAGTCCTCTCCATGATGGCAGTCATTGCGAAGGCCCTCCCCGCAATGGAAGTTGTTGTGATGGTCCTCCTATCAATGATATCAAGCAGCAAGAAGGTCCTCCCCTCACTGTATCCTACACTGAAGGTCCTCCCCAGGGTATACATCATAAAGACATTTCCCACAATCGGGTATCGAGTTGAAAAAGTATCTGTCACCATTGAAACATCAATTGTGAAAGTCCTCCCCGTAGTCAAAATTCATACTGGTAGGAAGGTCCTCCACTTTTTGGAACAAATGCGAGAAATCCCTCCTATAATGAGGTGCTCATAAAGGATTCAGACACATCGGGAACTCCTTCTATAATGAGTGATATTATTTCTCAACCAAAGGATGGCCTGGGCTACACTCATCTTCTGATCCACCCCCACTGAGTCCTCAAATCAATAAGACTCCCACCAACCCGGTTGCTTGGAACGAAATTACTAAGAAGCAGTCGATTTGGGCATATCAAGTAGAGGAACCTCCAGATGAAAAATAGTAGGATATATTTCTTGTGATAAGACAACTAACTAAGGATAATATACCATTGATATATTGGCCTACGACCACTTCTCATTTCGACATACTATGAGATTTGTCTCAGGAATTCATGCATGAAATTTGCCTCAATATATGGATGAATCTTTGTCAGTTGAATGAAAAATTACTACCCTATGAAGGGTATGCGAACGACTTAAACATGTTAGGGGAGCTTCACTATCTAATCGACCTAGAATCCCTCCCATCTTCAAGGCATCCACAATCAGAAATGAAAAATAAAAACCTTGAACTGACTTGCCTCCATGCACTACACAAGTTGAGTTGCCTCATTGTAAATGCTCCAACTAGAGTTCACATTCGAGGATGGGGAGAACATGGAGCTCTACAATTCACCCCTCGTACTGTCTATCAGGCCCCATTGGAAATGACATCTTATAATTTCATCACCCAAGGGCAGCAATCAAGTGAAAACCCTACTTAGGAAAGATGGGATACTAAAAAAAACTAGCCTGGAGTAAGTCTCAAAAGCATTAGGACTAAAGAGATCAATCCATTGAAAAGATTCGGAGTCAAGAAACTAGGAACATCTAGAAAGCTTCTCGCCTAAGGGAAGCCAACTAGAAAGCAGTTCTCATTTATTCAAAATACCATAGACTCTATGTGGGCCCAATTCCATACTTGTCTCACACCCGTGCAGGAGTACGTGAAATTGAAAAGGTAGAAATAATGGTGGTTGTCGCCGCAATGCCGGAACAACCCCATCCCAAAGTGTTGGGGGAATTTTTAATCAAAATAACCCTATAAGACCAAAAAATCTAGGCCATAGCACATCAACATAAGAATGGGAACAACCCCATCTTACAGGGCTAGGGTATTTTTACCTCAATTCCCTGCACAACGGACATCTATCTTCCATCGCCTAGGAAGAAAAATGGACAGAGGAGTCACCTGTTCCACCCCTTCTCATGGTTCACACCCTTCGAGACAAAGGCGTATTATGAGGTCAGACCAGGGCTCCTTTCGGGTCAATCTTCACCAAGAAACCCAAAGAATACCATATAATGGAAGGATAAAGTCCAAAAAAGGATGAAGAAAGCCTTCCTACCATTCGAAACCAAGTACACCACCCCCAATGCGGTATTCCTCAGTGAACGTGGTAAATTTTAGCTCCATGGATCTCAAAGGAAATAGCATAGAGGTAGAGGAAGCAAGGGAAGAAATTTCCCTCCCAGAGGCATCCCACATCAAGCCTGATGGTGTGCATACCTAGAACCAGAGAGCGGTCTTAAATTTGGGTTCCCCCTTAATTAATCTGACACTACCTCCCATGAGAAACCCCAATAAAGAGAAGAATAAATCCAAGGTAATCTATGACTCAGCTTCTCCTCCCCTGGGAAATGTGTCCCTCGCCCATGAGGAAAGATTCTCCAACAAGGAGGAAGAAATGAAAGAGTTTAGGAGGATTAATTTAAAGATTCATTGAGGGAGCTATCTTGCCAGATGTGTTCCCCCCATGGAACTCCAGTAGGTGCTCCCAAAAGAGGTAACTTTGCCATAGGCACTCATCCTGGTGAATGAATCCAAGCTTAGAGGCCTATCCAATCCAACATCAGGACTCGAAACCTACTTAAACCCATCCCTGGAAGGGCATCAAGACTTCCCCCCGTTGGGAAGGCAGCCAGAATATATTCAGGTAAACCCACAAATGATACCCCCAGCTGGGTATCCACCCCAAATTCCCATAGCACCGACACACCTAGTCTTGGACACTATCGCACCAGCTCAAACTCAATCCTGACAGGATATGAATCAAGGGATCTTGAACACTATCGAGTAATTAATAGCTCAACTAGAATTCATGGAGTGGTGGCGTGATCCGATACAACCAGAGTGCAAACCCTACCCCAAGTGGGTAAGCAATGTTCCACCACCATTAAACTTTAAGAACCTTATATTCTCAGTATTCGATGGCTCGGGGGACCCAGAACAGCATTTAATGCACTATGCCTCTTATTTTGGCCCCATTAAGGGAACTCTAGAGCATTAAGAAGCAATAAAACTCATGTTCTTTGTACAAACCCTATAGGGCTCGGCCTTCGTATAGTATACTAGTCCTCCATCCAATTCAATCACGGGCTGGGAGGACCTTCGGCGATAGTTTCTCTTCCAGTTCAGTTCAATGTTGCCTAATATGATGGTCAATGATCTCATGAAGTACAAATAGAGATATAAAAAAAGTGTCTCAGACTTCATTGTCAGATGGAAAGGCCTGACTTATTCCCTGAATCAGACTCTCCCCAGGGATGAGATTCTCGCCATGTGCATCGATAACCTTCAGGATGAATTGCGAACACTGCCCATCCCGGTGAAGTACACAAGTGGGTTCTGAGACTTCTATTCCATTACCCAAATAATTTAAGACTCCTTGAAATGGACCAATCTTAAGTCCTGAGTGACCCAATCATCCCCTAGAAAAAAGAACAAGAAAAGATGAAGCGGCTTCTATCACACTTAAGCCACCCCTGGCACCAGCTCCAGTTGCAAGGCCCCCACCGAACCGTGTAGGACCCCCTGGATGCCAACATCCACCCCCACCTCAGTAATATGAGAAATAAGGTGATAAAATAAATCAGTTATATGAACAAAGAAATAAAGTTTACTTGTTCCGAGATGACCAGGTCTGTGGAAATTTCATAGCTACTATGAATTTCAATTTGCATCGGCTAACGGATCCAAAGTGATCCAATGAAGTGGGTCTCGATGACCATCCAAATTATTGTCCCTATCACTGGATATTGGGACACAACATCTAGGAATAATTCATTTTAAAGGATCTCCTACAAAATATGGTGGATTCCGGGAAAGTTAAGTTGGGCCCGCCGCCATCACAAGTGGCGTATGTTTCCACCTCAGACTCAAGAGAGGAAGAGGAATGGAAAATAGTCACTAGTAAGGAGAAAAAGTTTGACAATTGGATGACTTGTAATAACATCAATTGAGTTCATGGAATCCTCCAGGAACAGTTGAAATAACCAATTGTGCCCCCAAAATCCCCCAATAAAACACAACCATCCTCCTTGGCCCTGCGGTCCTCTAAATTCTAGAAGGGAAGAAAGAAAGAGTAAGAAGATGAGCTGCCACCAAATCTGAAGTCAGTGTTTATTCTTTCAGACTTCATAAAAGTAGACTTGGTACAACGGGCGCTGCCCCTCCAAATGGTACAATGGGCACCGCCTTGCCAAATAGCATCATCATAAGGACATGTTTAGATGGATACAGTGTCAAATCAAGAACTGATCTTTAGCTCCATTAATTTCATTCACTTAATGGACCCCTTATCAGATGGAGACTATGGCCATGAAACCACATTCCCCGTGCCCAACTAAAGAGCTAGAGGAAGAGGATATAGAGGACATAGGTTTCCTAGAAGGCATGATTGTGGTAGGAGTCAGATTCTCGGCCACGCCATAAATCAAATCGTTAACATCACAGAAACTCGCAGAAGGACCCTCCAGAAGACACAAAAAAACCAGAATACTTATCTTCCCCCATAAAAGAAAATACAAGCCCAGTTATCTTGGAATATCCATTAGAGGAACAAAAAATATTAAATCTCCCAAAGCATGCAGGCAGACCAGTTCAGCCAAACCCAGAAAAGACTACATCACCACCAGCCCGAGTCACAGAGGCCGAACCATTTATGCCCAAAGAACAAGCCCATAAAGTTTCTTTGAAAGAGAAACCTTGAGCCGAGAAGCGCCGACCTTTAGAGAAGAATTATGATATTCTAAAGCAGCTAGCTTCAATACCATAAAATCTGTAAATCATGGATGTGTTAAGTCTGTCCGTAGATCTTAGGGAGGCACTCATCGAAGCCTTACTAAGTCCCTAGGAGTTTGAGGCTGAAGTAGCAGTAGCCAAATTCTATTGGATGGAGACCAGTCCCAAATAATGTCACGCCGTCATCTCCTTCATAGATAGGGATGAAGACTCTATCATGAAAGGGAATATCAAACCCTTATATGTGTCCAGAAAGATAAATGAAATTTATTTTTGGAGGATCTTCATTGAAAAAGGCTCTAGAGTTAACCTTCTCCCACTATGAATGCTTCATCAGCTGGGCTATGATAAAGACAGCTTGACACCCTAAACTACAACTCTGCTGGAATATGACAAAATCAAGCAGAAACTATTTGGAATAATCAAGATTAAAACTCATCTTGGAGACCTCATGTTGGATTCCAAGTTCCTGGTAGTGCGACAAAGTATAGCCTTCAACATCCTGTTTGGGAGGCCCTTGCTACATCAGCATGCTGCAATTCCATCATCATACCATCAATGCATCAAATATTGTACTAATGGGAAAAATGGGACATTGCACATTGATAAATCCCCATTTGAGTCATGTTAGTCACATTATATCGACATAGGGTTCTATGAATCGAAAGGAAAAAATCGTGATGACAATGGCATTAATTGGATTACTTTCCCAAATGGATCAGAAATAGAACATGTTGACCCCCTCCAACAACTTAGGGAAGAGTATGTATTACCCATTAACCAAGTTGAATTCAAAAGTGAAAGTTCAAATATGGACTTGATTTTATAGATGATCTCTGTCGTGGCAACAAATTCTAAAGACACAAAAAAGCTGGTTGACTCCCATAATGTCAGGAAAAACCCTATCAAAGATGCTCCCAGCCTGTCCACATGACCTCAAACTACCCCCCTTTTACTCACTAAGGAAAAAGATGATTTCTCTCCCAACATTGGAGAGTTCATCTCAAAAATACTATCTCTATCAAAATAAGAAGAACATGAAGTTGAAGATGAAGAAGAAGAAGAGGAAGAAGACCACAAAGATACCCCTCCTTCATTTGAAGAAGGGGTCTCCACCACAATAGATGAACTTAAGGAGATAAACATGGGCACCAAAGATGACCCACATCTCACTCCGATCAGTGTGGCTATTCCTGTTGAGGAGCAGGAGGCATACACCTCCTTCCAAAAGAAGAATAAAGATGTGTTTTCTTGGAATTACATAGAAATGCTAGGCCTCGATCCTAAGGTCGCCACTCATCATCTAGGATTACCAGAAGATCACAAGGGCTATAACCAGGCAGCCATAAGGACCCACCCGATGCATGCTGCTAAAAAAAATATGAAGCTGACAAGTTGATCAAATCCAACTTCATACAGGAGGTCCAATATCTGATCTGACTATCAAACATAGTCCCTATAAAAAATAATAATATAAAGATTAGAATATTCATTGACTTTAGGTACCTTAATCGGTATTTCCCAAAATACGATTTCCCAGTCTCAGTTATAGAATTGTTGATCGATGCAATAGCCGGATATGAGGTTCTCTCTTTTGTGGATGGATATTCTGGATACAACCAAATCCGGATGGCCTGATCAGATGAAGAATCTACTACTTTTAGGGCCCCTTTGGGAGTGTTCTGTTATAAGGTTATGCCCTTTGGTCTAAAGAATGCAGGCTCCACATATAAATTTTTCATGCATCGCATCTTCAAGCCCTTCTTAGGAAGATTTGCTGATTGTCATGTAGATGACCTGGTGGTTAAATCACGATAGCACTCAAATCACCTGGCCAATCTGGAAACTATCTTTAACAAATTGCAATAGTACAGTTTAAAGATGAATCCCCAAAAGAGTTCATTTGGAATTACCTATATAAAATCCCACATCTTCATCATACGTCATCGCAGCATCAAAGTCGACCCTAAGAAGACATAATCCATCCGTGGCATGTCCCCACTTCACAACATCACCGAGTTGATCAGTCTCCAGGGGCACCTCACCTACACCTAGTGCTTTATAGCCAACCTAGTAGGTAAATGTTTACCTTTCACTAGGCTCATGAATAAAGGAGCTACGTATGAGTGGCATAATGATTTCCAAGAAGTGTTCGGCAATCTCAACAGATATTTCCTAATCTTTCCAGTGTTGATGACACTAGTTGAAGGGAGACTACTCATTTTGTATGTAACCACCTTGGAATAGTCATTAGGTGCCTTCCTCGTGAATAATAATGATTCCGGAAGTGAGAAAAACCTTTATTACCTTAGTTAAACAATGATTGATGCTGAAACTCGGTATTCAAAAATTGAAAAGAACTATCTAGTTGTAATCTTCTCGGTTTAGAAACTTGAGAATTACCTACAGCACCATGAGGTCCACCTAGTTTCCTATTTCAACCCACTCAAATATATCCTCAATCGTCCCATGCTAAATGGGAACCTATCGCGATGGGCGGTCATCCTACAATAGTTAGACATATGGTACGTTCCCTAGAAAGGCATCAAAGGTCAGGCGTTAGCGGACTTCCTAGAAGAGCACCCCTTGGAAGAAATGACACTATTGGATGCCAAACTACCAGATGAAGAAGTTTTTTCCATCCAGGAGGACCCCCATACATGGGATATGTGCTTCAATGGTGCTTTACGAAGCCCGAAAAGGAAAAGGATGGAGGATCCCAAGCTCAATAAAGTGGGGTTGGGAATTATACTCATATCCCCCAAAAAGAACATCTTGCCTTACTCATTCTCGATTTTGGAAGGGTGTGAAAATAATGAAGCAGAATATCAGGCCCTCATTTTAGGCTTGGAACTGGCACTTCATGTGAAGGCTAAACACCAAAAAATAAAGGGTGATTCATATCTAGTCATCAAATAGGTCAATGGGAACTTTGACATTAAGAAAGAAGTATTGGTCCCCTTGATGAACCATGTTTGAGAACTGATGACATAATTCCCATCAAAACCAATGTTGAAATATGTCCCTTGGTCATAAAATTCCCAAGACGACGCTTTGAAAAATTCATCCACAACCTTGGTCAATCCAGACCGGGATGAAACAGTCATTAGCATTGCCCACTGTCGGATGGTCTTGTCATTCATCCAAATAAATATAGAGGAAATTGATGAAATTAGTCTCGTTTCTGAGCCTTATGGTCACACCACCAGCTAGATGGAACCCACTAAAAATTACCTTAGTAACGGGGCACTCTCACTAGATAGGTCTGGGAGGGAGCAGGTCTGAAGACGGGCAGTCAATTTTTCCTTGTACAATGGGGTAAACCAAGAAATGTTTCTCTACAAATTAGGCATTTATAGAGTCCTTATCAGGTGAATTGATGGAGAATATACTATTTTTGTCATGAAAGAAGTGAACGTTGGTTATTTTGGAGCACACCATTCAGTAACTAAGCTCTCACACCAAATCTGGAGGCTTGGGTATTACTGGACCACTATGATACATGATTGTTCCATATTCACTAAGAAGTGTCATTCCTTCCAATTTCATGCTAATTTCATACACCGACCCCCAGAGTTACTTCATACAGCTAGGTACTCCTAGTCATTTTCCACCTGGGGGATGGATGTTGTGGGACCATATCCTTCCCACCACATCCAGACAATTCAAGTTCATACTCACAATGACCAACTTCTTTTCCAAATGGGCCAGAGCCATACCACTTAAAGAAGTCAGGATGAAAAACATTGTTAACTTTTTGAAGGCCAACATCATTACCAGATTTGGTGTCCCTCATATAATACTAATAGAAAATGGCACCCACTTTTGCTCTGTTGAGTTGGATAAGCTATACCAGGAGTATGGAATTAAAACTAATTGTTCATCCCACTACCACGTGGTGGCTAATGGAAAGATATAGGCTTTCAATAAGAATTTTCCCAACATACTCCAAAATATGTTCAATAAGGATAATAAATCATGACTAGACAATATCCTTCATGCTTTGTGGGCTTATCGGACCACAACCCGCACTGCCACCCAGGAAACCTCGTACTCACTAGTATACGGGGTAGAGGCTGTTTTACCTATCAAAATCCAACTGATGTCACTTTGTGTGGACATTTGAGATCAACTATCCATGGATGAGAAATCCTATATATTTTTTTATTAGTTGGAGTAGCTAGATGAAAAAAAAATTCACACTTTACACCATTAATAAATCTACCAAAATTGAATTGCACGAGCCTTCAACAAAAAGGTTCACCTTCGATATTTCCTCGAAGGATAAATGGTGTTAGTCCTCTGAACCCTGATATACTTAGGAATAATCCCCCAAATATTGAACCAAAGTTGGAGGGATCATATGTCATACATTTTTTCTATTCCAATGGAGTATACGCCCTGATATCAATGACAGATAGATCATCACGACTCCCACAAATGAAAAGTTCTTGAAGATTTATTTTCCATAGTAATACGCCATGTCAGGGTCCAAGATATATGAACCTAAACTATGATTTATAATACCTTGAATCCATGGTACAAACTATAATACCTTAAACTATGAGTAGTGATACCATGAAACACCCATGTCATGGTCCAAACTCTAAGACCTTAAACTATGAGTTGTTATCCTTTCCACATGATGTTAAACTGTAAGGAACTTGTCCCTGAAACATGACATTAAACTATGACTAATGTCCTCACTATAAGATGTTAAACTAAATGTCACAAAACATCCTAATTGCATGATAATAAATTTCATGATCTCTCATAGAACTATGTACAGCTTTATTCCTACCCTCGCAGGATACGTAACAACACCTTGATCCTCAATCTTGGCCTAGCCCCCACAAAAAAAATGCCTCCATCATATCCTATATCTCCCAACACTTGAAAAGGAAACCCTATGTCCACTCCTTTTTTCTCACATTGAGAATAACTCACGTGAGCTTAATATTAGTGGTAAGTATTCTCTTACTCAAACAAGTTATAGATAAGTATGGTAGACCCGACACCCATAGGGAACGAAAAAAATGTTCCCACCCCTATGTCCAAGCCCGATCGATACAGGGAATGTTCAGAAATATGTATGGCTTGATTCCTGACCTTGTATGATATGTAGTGACACCAATATTTGGTATCCCAGCCCATCAATCATCAAAAAAAATCCCTCACATTTCCTTACACATGAACTAGGCCCGATTGGTAAAGGGAGCGTTCAGAACTATGTATGGCTTGATTCCTACCCTTATTGGATATGTAGTGAATCCCGGATTTGGAATCCCAGCCCAATCATCAAAAAAAATTCCCTCACATGACCTTAAACATGGACTGATCCCAATCGGTATAGGGAATATTTAGAACAACGTATGTCTTGATTCCTACCCATGCAGGATACATTGTGAAGCCCGAATTTGGCATCCCAACCCAGCCACCATAAAAAAATGCCCCTTTCCTCTTCCATCTGTCAGACTTGTATGGGGAACCCATTAAAGTTCCTAATCTCATGACAATAGACTATGAAATTATTCAAGAGTTATGGGTGGCCCAGTCCTCAGTGTTACGGGATCCCGTACATGCTCCTCACTCATGAGAAGTCAAAAGATCCTGATTCCCCTATACATATGATTCATAACTATGTGGAAGCTCCATTGGTTTATAGTTAATCATGGTCTTAGTATTCTTTAAGTTCTTAGGCACATCTTTCCCATTTTTCAAACTCCATACCCTGAGAAGACTTGTATCCCCATAATCCTTCAAGGCCATATGAGACGAAAGGCTAGTGTCCTATGGACACCTTTGTTTGACTATGCACATCATGCCCTAGAGGATATAAATATATTTCCCACAAAAACAGTCATCAATCAAAGGAAAATTCATCCCCAAGAGAGTCCTCTCCCATCTTAGTATACCCAATGGATTATAAGCCCCATTCTATTCTTCCTAATTCAAGTTTCCCCCATGACTATGGTTTACACCTTTTATCATCACTCACATCTAAGGAACGCAGTAACATCCTGATTATGATTCACTCAAAGCTATTAAAGGTCTTTATGATAGCATAATCATCCTCCCTACATGACTCTAAGCTGCACAACAACATGTCCTCACTACATGAAATTAAACTGTGAGGCCAAAATCATCCTTATTGTATGACGTTAAACTGCATAGAAATGGTTTAAGCCTAAAGTTCCATGTGATTTTGATTTTTCTATTCTTAGGAAATGACATGGAATCTTTGTAATCTCTTATTTCTCACACAGATCATAGCTCACATGAGCTTAGGGATCTTAGTGAAAGATCCACCATGAAATTATGGAAAAACAGTCCAAAAATTTGGTCATAACAGCACAACCCTAAAAGGTATGTCACAGTTCCCTTCCCCGAGAGGAACCCCACATCCTGGCCATATGATGTTGAATGATTAGGTACCCCAAAAATGGTATTAACGCCTCACCCTGCGTATGATTCAGATCTATGTATGAGACACCTGATTCCATTAGTAAATCAAAGCCCAAATGTTTCCAATATGTTTGGATATACTCCTGCCATATCTCAAACTCTGTGCTTTAAGAAATCTTGAATCCCCATAATCATTCGAGGCTATCTAAGATGGTAGGCCGGTGTCCTATGGACACCTTTGTTTCACTATACACATCATACCCTAATGGGTCTATATACATTGACCACAAAAATGGCCATCAATCAAAGGAAAATTGGTCCCCAGGAGATTCCTCTCATATCTCAGCATGCCCAATGGCTTCCATGCCTCGTTCCATCTCTCCTGATTCAAGGGACCTCAAAATCATGGTTTACATTTTCTTCTCTACACACATCTTGGATATATCAAAACATGTGGGCCTGATTCATCTCTAGTCCCTTTTGAGGTTTCAAGGATACCCCATCCATATGAGTGAAATTGATTTTCATAAAAAAGAAGAACCACCCCACTTATTTCTAGGTTTCCCCAAAGAAGTTAAGTTAAAATGCATCTTTTCATGTTCAGGTGCACCCCTTGTCAAAGGTCAACATGTCATATTCAGAAAGTTCCCAATCTCTATAATCTGCAATATCTATCGGAGATGAAAGGCCAGTGTCCTATAGACACCTTTGAATGACTATGAACATCATTACCTAGAGGCTCTGTATATGTCTCCCACAAAAATGGATATCAATAAAAGGAAAATTCATCCCCATGAGAGCCCTTTCTAGCTTTCGTATGCTTAAATGAAATTTATGTCCTGTCACACCCCTGGATTTGAAAAACTCCTGGATAATGGATTACATAACTTCTTCTTTCCAAATTCCCCTAACATAAAAAAGACTTATAACTGAACTAAAAATTCACCAGCTCTCCCTCACACAAGTAATAACTATGCGGGAATAGTTTCCCCCCTCAAAGCTGACATCAATGTCCCTAATGTTTTTAGACACCACTACCCAGGCCAGCCACCCACTGTGGCTCCTAACATAAAAATAAATTCAAAATGTTGCATAACCTCAAAAGGCCATCAGAGATGGAAGGATAGTGTCCTATAAAAACCTTTGATTGACTATGTGCATCATGCCTTAATGGATCTTCATATGTTGCCCATAAAAATGGCCATCAATCAAAGGCAAATTTCTCCCCAGGAGAGTCCTTTCCTACCTTTTTATGCCTAAAACGGCTCATGAGCCTCATGCATGCCCAGAATTCTCAAATTAAGGGTCAAGAAAAAATCCTAGTTCATATATGAAGAATATTAGAATATTCTCGGCTGATGGTCTCGAATTAGGGCCCTACCCCATTAATTTTGGTCAAACATGTTCGATCTGAAACATCAGTAATACATTTGATTGGCAGGACAATGAACTTCTAAATAAAGAAAAAGACACCATACTTTCCAGAGTAAAAAATCCACAGAAGGAACCTTTGGGTAAAATTTGAGTATCGGTTCATTAAAAACATTGATCCATCAAAAAATACATAAATATTATTAGGTCGAAAACCTGTAAAGGTCAGCCTAAGAAAAAGTCAAGTTATGCCTGTTAAACCTATATTAAGAAGGCTTAGGAAAAAATTAGGGAAATAATGAAAAATAAATAAATGTTCATGAGGTATTCCATAAATCCTCAGCAATAGTTTAACTACGCTCGCTGAGTCCCGTGTCTCAGGCAGAAATTAGAGCCCGAGTCGATTATTTCAGTTTACTGGTTTCAAATCATGGTTTAAAATTAATTCTTGCTTGAAATGATGTTTATATGAATGATCAATTGACATGATAAGAAAAAGTAAAGAAAACGGATTTACAAGAAAATTAGTTTCATTGAGTTCACCAAAAATGGAGGTTCGACTCCCACAATCACACTGCAAGTGAAATAGTGAGATCGGAGATTCGGGGATGTGAAAGTCACAAGAAGGAATCCATCGAGGTTAGCGACTCTAGCTGTTCCTTTTCCCGGTTTAAGGGTTTGTGTGCAGGCATACGTAGGCGAGGTTCTGTTGCTCATGTGAGAGCGGATCCAGATGCGATTTTGGAAAGATTGGAGCTGGGAGAACACTCCATTATTGTGCGTCACGTTCTTCCCAAAGGAGCGAAACCTTGGAGAATGGATTATCTCACGCAACGACTATCAGGTATCTGGGGATTCGACTCCTGGCAATGTGTCTCTCTGGGTAAAGGTTATTTCCATCTAATCTTCCCCTCGGAAGAGCTTAAAATGCACGCATGGGGTTTTGGATCACTGTCACTCAAACCAGGTGCTATTCACATTAGAGAGTGGGATAGGAGATTCACCCCAACTGAAATCGGTAACTCTTATGCTTGAATCTGGATTAAAATCTTTGGGTTAAGATGGATTTTATAGCATCCTAGAATACTTTATGATATTTCATTAGTGATTGGAATTACAATTAAAATGGACAAAGAAACTAAAATTGCCAGGTATGGTCATTATGCTTGTTGCCTAGTTGAGATAGACCTCTGTTCTAATTTGGTTGATAAGGTTTATTTGGACATTGATAAAGAAGAATTAGAATTGTGAATTGAATTTGAAGGTATCCCAAGATTCTGCTCTGATTGCAGGGTCATAGAACATGACACATCTAACTGTAGAGGGTCCATTGTATGTAAACACTGCTCTCATCGTGGACATGATCTTAAATCATGCCCTAGAGTAGGGATAGAGAAAGCTAGGAAATCTGATTCTGTCAAATAGAATCACCTTGCTAATCATGGTAAGGAACCTAAGGTTCCTTTGTTTGGACAAGGCTCTGAGTTTCTTGTCCAGGGAAGAAAAAACTGGACTAACATGGCTGAAGAGGGATCTGACCCATTAGTTCTATTGCCTACTGTGTCTGTCCAGGATGGATTTAATAATGGGGAGGATAATTTTCATGATGTTGCTCAGAAAATTCAAGAGACCCAGATTCTGTCTGAGCCTATTTCTTATTCTCAGGCTGTCACAGGTGTCCATGGGTTTAAAGCTGACACAGCTACCAATCCGGGGCATTTTGTGAATGCACACTCTGGAAAATCAGAGCAGTACACTGCCCCTTTTAATGTTTCATAAAATTCTGATTTGGCTATGCTCAATGTGAATGATATTCCTACATCTTCTGAACCAAATCAGGTGGCCAGTGTGTAGGCTTCTTTTTCAACTCATGGTGTGACTTTTTTGGCCAAGACAGAATCCACTGTCAAGACTGCTACCGGACAGTAGGTGAGTACTCCATTGGGTGAGACTATTTCTCACACTCCACTCTTAAGTGTGCAGGTTGTACAATAAGAAATGAAGCATCTAGCAGTGTTTAATAACACTGAACAACCTACTAATCTTGAAGACATGGAAGGTGTCTCATGGCAACAGGCTAGAACGCGTAGCCAAAAGAAAAATGCTAAAAGAATTGAAGAAGAGAAGAAAAAAGAGGTGGAACAGGAGGACAGTTCAGATGAAGATCTGGACACTTTACTTCATCAAGAAAAATAATTAGAAGCCCAATACAATGGAGGGTGAGGACATGGGTGCATTAATGTCAAACTCTGGAATGAGTTGCGGGACAAAGAATGGTTAATCGCTGATAAAATCAGAAAGAATATTGGCCACACTTGAGAATTATGGTTTCGATTTTCTTTTGAATATGGATGTACTTGATGAATCTTCTTCTTGTGTTTTTTTTAATATAATAATTGGGGAATCGTCCCCCACATTTCACCAAAAATGGAGGAGCATCCCCAGTTCGGATTCTCTCTAAACTATCAAAAAAAAGGGGGAAGTGTACATATCATGATTTGGGATAGAACTACAATAAGGCTTGGTTCAACCTTTCCAAAAGGATGGAAATTGATTGTCATGGTCCATTAATAGTTTTCTCCAAATATTCTCTCTCCTCCATTTCTTCCTTGACCATCTGACACACCTACTCTAGAATGACTTTAAGTTCCCGCCCTTTATTCTAGACAACTTCATAGTTGACACATGAAGAGTCCAATTGATCCCTCAACCTTGCTATGCAGGTTTCGCACTTCCACAACTCTTCCTCTTGGGTGTCCACCAAATCATGAGCCTTCGCCTCCTCGGCTATCATATGATCAAATTCTTCTGAAACATCCCGGAAGGACTCCACCTGGTGATGGGAGGAATTGAACTTGGCCAGCTTGTCCTTGCATGAGGCAAGGTCTTATCAGGCTATGACGATTTGGTAGATGAGGAGTTGTAAGTGCTGATAATTGAAGCTGGAAAAACCTAGATCAGTGAATAGCCACTGAAAATTGTCAGGCTTGTTAGAAAAATTGGCCATAGGTGTCTCTGTGGAAAGAGCACATAGCTGGAGCCATGCCTCTTTTTGTACTTCTTGGTGCCTCGTCATGGCACCAATAACTTGATCCTACTCCACTGAAATATTTATATAAGCAAGAATTTTTGTCATAGGAGTGGGAAGGGACCTAAGATAGGTCACCCAAGATAAGGGACTATCATTTCCCTCATATATTTCAACCACTAGAGCAACCATTGGAGCCGGATGCGGAGGACTAGCCTCAACTTCTAGGGTGATTGGTGATACTCTGCTGGTGTCAGCCTCATTAAGATCTTGGGCCATATTCGTAGGAGGGTAGTAGTCTGAATCACTCCCCACTAAAATAGGTTGTACTGATAAAGGCCCTCTCAGATGCTTCTAACGGTAAACCAAGCGTCTTCTTGCCATAAGGGCAGGAACAGGTAGTGTATCTATCATGGCTACTGCAGGTACAGAAGTAGAAGGTGTAGCTGTTGTACTCTTCATAGTAGAATGAATTTGTGGCATTGTCATTGGGGAAAGGATGGGGCAGGAAATGGTTAAAGGTTTCTGCACCCGCCTATCTAGTTCTTTCAGCATCCCATTAGGGTAACAATCCACCCATAGTTGGGAATATTCCAACGACAGAAAAGTGGATTTTGTAGTATTAGGGATGATAGCTTCCATAGAAGAACCTTCATACATCATCATGAGCCATAATTATTGAATAAATATGGGGTGAGACTCTCCCCTTAATTGAAAATCCATAAGTAGTGCAGTCTGTTGAAGGCGTTCAAATTGCCTGGAAAATCGGTAAGTGAGGTATGGCTCACAAATGACTACTCGATCTATATGATCAGTGAGAATCTCATCCCAAATTGTTATGAGGTACGATAATTCCTCCAAATAACCATCCCTGTAACATCTCAACGACCCATGAGGGGTAGGATTCGGTGCAAATGAGAAATGAGAAGTATCGTTTAACAGCCCAACCGCATCAATAACCCTTATAGTTTTAGGATGAACAATGAAAATTGTGAGAAGGGCGGGTTGAAAGTGAGAATGAGGAACCTTTGAAGTATGCTGGTATTCATAATAGGGGAAGTGTTTTACCATCCACCCATACAGAAATTGAAATGGTCCACTAAGATAGTGTGGAGGCCTACCTTCCTATATTTGTCCCAACAATTCATAAAGTCAGGAAAGAGTGGAAAGGGCCAAATTACTGGGTTGACCCTCTACCAGCGTGGCCTCCATCATCAAAGTATAGACCCAAACCCAGTTATATACATCATAGGATGGGAAAATAAATCCCCTCAAAAACATAGGAAAGAAACCTATTGGTCTAAGCACAGGTGATACGTTCGGTCGAAGCTCATGTCCCCAGGTGTTATATCATCATGCTTCAATCTTATCACAATATGACCCTAGAGTCTAGCAAGACTGACGGGATGGATAAGTTCGGCTACAATGAGCCCTCATCTTGGGTACATTCTCCTGCAAGAATAACCCTATCCACACCTCGAATGGGATAAGTGATCGAGCCTGTATGGGATGATCGATTAATCCCTTTTCCATGACCAATAAACTCCTTATCAAAGAGGACACATGGTCAGTGTCATTCCAAGTAGCAGATTATGGGAGAAACTTTTCATACATCTCTCCAAGGATAAGGAGTCCTCCAAGCTTGTAGATGTCCCAAAAGCTTATTCCCACCTCCCCATGAAATAACTGAAAGGTGTTGGTGCTTGAACACCAACGGCTCAGCAGCTCAAGAAGAATTTCACATGGCGATAAGAAAATGAACCAAGAAACCCAGGCCGCATAATACAAGCTCGCCACCTTTAACTAGTCGGGGGACTCCAAACAGGTCTGATGTACCCAGAACGCCTAGGCCCACTCATTAAAGAACCATCCTTTGGCTCGCAGATCCCACTTGGTGCTCCACTCGCCATTAGGATTTTCTTGGGAGATGTTGATAATGGATGGGTACTCTCGGGTGCTTAGTCTCAAGATACCATTGAGACCCATGTAGTTTCCCTAAGTCCATTCTGAGCCACATATTATGAAGATGTTCTCCTGAATCATAATGGTGATCACTTCTCCTACTGGGGAAATGTTGGCGTGATCATATCCTTGAGGTGCCTCTAAGATAATGAAAGGGGTATCGGGGTCAGCCAATGGTAGAGGAACGTCGTTAGGGAGACCAAAGCTGTAAAGTGGAAACTGTATAAATAGCAGATAAGCTGGGAGCTTTGGCACCAAGAAGTCCTTTAAGAAGCTTTCATGGGGAATGATGTGGGCTCAAATATGATCCCCAATATTTCCCACCAGGGTCACCTTTGTCTTCATTGATTTTATCACAGCCTGTGAAACATCCATTGTAACCTGCACAGGAAGGTCTAGAAGCTGATAAAATGTTAGTCCAATAAAAATTGTTGGATAAATGCTATAAAAGAATGGATAAAGGACTCAAAATAAGTCCACATAAGGCTCTGTGTATTGTTTTCATAAATGTTATGTGGTAGCCACATCATGCGTATTGCGTGATATGCAGAAGCAACCCTGCATGTGGCTATGGTACGTGGGTGCATTTCACTACGTACAGCCATGGTACGCAAACCATCCACGAGTCTTTGGCCCACGGATCATTGGCCGGTGAATATAAGGGTTCTCAGAAGGTACATACCACAAACCTAGGCCTCATTAAGTTCATGTTCAGATGTTAAAGATTAAAGTTTAAGTTCATATTCTTAATTATTAAAGTGTGGTTCGCCGATCCAAGTTTGGTATGTGGACATACAAGACATGTATCATCCTCCTACACAGAATCTGGATTTTAATTTTAAAATTCCACAATGTTGTTTTCGAAACCCAAAATTTGGTACGTGGATAGATAAATGGAGAAATGATCAGTTCGCGGAATGTACGAAGCAGTTTTTGAATGGTATTTTTGTAAGGAACACGGTACACGAGAGTAGAGAAATTAGGGAAGTTGAGAGACCTTTTCTCTGTAAGAAACGGTAAAAGAAAAATCACATGATATCATATATATAGGTGTGGTCCCCTCCTACTGAGCCCATCTGTTCTACCATGAACCATTTCATTTCAGGACTACTACTACATCAGAATAGTCCCCTTTTCATTCGGAACGGACCCCATTTCGATGGGGGGAATTTGTAGGGTCCTGAAAATTCCTCCAAGGAAAGAAAATACCCACAGAATCACTTTGCATATGGAAGAAAGTATTCCTACAAGTCTAGAAATGTGAATGGACTCAAATTGAGTTGAAAATTTCAGAATAAACTTTAAGTAATTCAAGTTTTCAAAGAATTTCAAGTGGCTCGTGTACCATCACTGGGAAAGGTTCGCGGACTGCCTGGATTGCGAACCACCAGGTATACGGAACGATATGTAAGGCACTGGCCCGCGGAGTGATGAACAACGAAAAATGTGGACCATGAACCACAATGCTAAGGGAATCATGTGTGTGAAGGACATCCGCATACCGTTCCATAAACTCATCAATTCATGGACAAAGAGAAACAGGTAGGGTTCTGTGAACCATGATCACAA
Organism: Viscum album; assembly: GCA_963277665.1. Classification (NCBI taxonomy): domain Eukaryota; kingdom Viridiplantae; phylum Streptophyta; class Magnoliopsida; order Santalales; family Viscaceae; genus Viscum; species Viscum album. The sequence continues at coordinate 4,895,202 of OY728134.1, read as the reverse complement.
ACCGTAGCCTCCGCAAACACCGGTTGACCGATTATTTTGTAGGTCAGGATATTTATTCATGGGCCTTCACAAACGGTTCCATGTGCCCAATAGATATAATTGACTCGATGCTATATAAAAGGATCATAGAAGGAATTGAGAAAGAACAGACAATGAAAGTTTAAAGGGGACTCAGAGGTTGGAAGAAAGAGTTTAGAGAAGACTTCGGCTTTAATCTCGATTCATCAACGAAGCCCAAATTGTGAACCACGTTCTCCAAAAGTACATCCATCCACGAACCATAAAATGGGGGAATTGAATAATAATAATAGAACTGTGAACCTAATTGGTGAACTGTAAAACACATACTTCTCACTGATGAATTCCCCACAAACAATAATCCCTTGGACCCTCCTTCAATATGGTTCTCTGCATAGTGTACTACTACATGGAAAAAACCTGGCTCCATGTACTGCATAAGTATGTAGATGGAACCCAAAGTGGCATGATGGGTCCCGTACCACTATGGTACGTGGTGGTCTATACCCATGCTCATGTACTGCATCGGTACGCAGACATCCCTTCTTCCCGCATACCACCACGGCATGCAGGGCCTCCCCCATCCCGCATAAGAAACCAGTACGCGGAATGGAGTGTTTTTGGGTATTATTTCCTCTGGTTCCAACCTCACCCCTCTACTACCATCTAGTCCTCCATAATCCCTTCATGAACCAGTCCTCTGGTATTAGGACAAAGCCTCCTCCAAAGCTGTCGGACCCATATGATCAGACCATCAGGTTCATCAACGCACCCATTTGAGTCTACATACCCATGGTAAGTGGAGTCATGAAGGCTCTCCCCACAACAGTTCAGGCTTCGGGAATTCTTGTGGGTCTACATTCCCATTGTAACTCAGAATCCAACCTTGGGATGCCGACGTGAACCTCCTCATTCTAGTGGTTAAGGGTGATAACTCGCTTTTCCATTAAATTAGGAATAGTGATATATTGAAGGAGTTATGTTCACTTCTCCTTTGATGAGGATGAAACTCTTCCCCTTTCCCAGAACGTATTTTTGGGCCCTCCCACTGAGGTAATTCCCTAATTTTCTAAGGCTGATTCGTGTGACCTTTAATGTCATCTCACATTAAAGGGTTCGTTGCCCCGCGGCCTCTCCCATAGTCACCCTAGCCACTTTTTTCATAGGATCACCCTCTCCCACCAGAAGGGGAGGAAGCATGTGATTTTTTGAATCTTTCACATCCTCTTGTTTCTCACATTGAGCATGACTCACAAGGTCTTAGAGGTTTGTGAAGATTACAACATCAGTATGCTTGAACTACAAGAGCTTTGATTCCTAATCAAACCAAGATATGTAGGAAGCCTGCCTGAAATCCTGAGCTCAAAAGGGTGTAGTCTCATAAATTTTCCACCCAACCATGTCCCCCAAATGAGAAGTTTCCATGCATAAGCCCCAAACATTCTAAAATACATGGGTTCGGATTCCTCTCTCGAGGATACGTAGGAAACCCATCTTATGGGTCTGATCCCAAAATCAAATCACCTTCTTTCCCCCCTGGATGACGATAAAATTCAGAGCACCTTATTGTATGGCTCAAGTCATCAGTACCTCCATGGCATCAAATATATTCATGCCTACGATGATCCTGAAAACCAAGGGTATCCTGTGGACACACTCTTTAGGAATGAACCAAGGATTCGTGAACATTTTAACATGACTTAAATCTATAAGAGAGTCTGAAAACAAGAAATAATCATCTCTTAGAAGGGTGTGGTGTGCCTAAATTCCCATCCTCTCGACCAATGGAGTCATCAAGTGTTGTTGGTTGAATCATCAATCAACGAGTGTCTGCCTTTGGAAAGCAGGTCCATGAATCATGGATACTAGGTTCGTTGGGTGTTTCTGGCTCCACAAATAAACCTGTTGGAGACCATCCAAAGAAGTTATATCCAAGGAGGATCAACTTCATAAGTATTTGACCATACACAATCTCCCTTTGGGACCGACTGACTATGGAATCTCCTTTGAAATGAGAAAGGGGTGAATTTTCCAATCCCCGTGGGGTTAATCCAACCTTATTCTAAAGGATAATGATTCAGAATGGGTTGAAACAAAAGAAATGGTGGGTTTGATGAGAACCCATGTCTATAGAAAAGGGACTGGTGATGATCATCTTTTTAGCATTTCCGCTCCACCTAAAACATGCCACCTTAGAGGCGGAACAAAACCATATAGCATTATTTACTCTAGATATCTTTATAAGACTAGTGAAAAATTATATGGTAATGTTTTCCCATTTACATATAGGTATGGGTGATTTTTTCATCATCCCCTTATACTTTTTCCTTTATTCTTTCACTTTCTAACACACCTGGCACTTTGATGTATATTCTATGATCTCCTTCTTCATATTGTCCCACCAATAGTATTTTATCATCTCTAACAATCTTTACTGGAACATATTAATATCCTTATATGTGAACATATATTTAAGGATATTATGATCTATATATATCTGATACTTCTCCCCATAGAGGTAATGTCCCCAAATCTTCAATATTAATATTACAGTAGCTAAATCCATATAATACATTGAAATTTCTACTCAATAACTTTCAACTTTTTTTATGTATAGGCTATCGCTTTTTTTATTAGTACATCAGCCAAGGCCTTCTTTGAAGCATCAATGTATACCAAAAAATGTTCTCCAATTAAGGTTAGTGTAAGTATTGGTGCAATGATAAGCCTCTTTTTCAATTCATTGAAACTATTTTCATGTTTATTACATCAAAAAAACTTCACTCCCTTCCAATTTAGATTGGTTAGAGAGTTTGAAAATCATGATAAATTACTTAAAAATCATCGATAGTTCCCAACTAGTCTAAAGAAACTATGGATCTTTGTAATAGATATTAGTATGAGACACTCCTCAATTACCTTTATCTTAGAAGGGTCCATATATATCCTTTTACTTGTAACAACATTCCCCAAGAATGATACTTCCACTATCCAAAACTCACATTTACTTTCCTTTTCATATAGTTTCTACTTTCACAAAGACCTTAGCATAGTATTGAAATTTTCCCCATGCTCCTCCTTGGTTTTAGAGTATATCATAATATCATCTATAGAGACAACCAAAATTTTGTTAAGGTGGTATTTAAATACTCTATTCATCAGATCCATGAATATTTCTAGATCATTAGTGAGTCTTAAGGGAATAACTATGAACTCATAGTGTCCATGCGTTGTTTGAAAGGTAGTCATAGGAATATCTTCATTATTCACATTTAGTTAAATACAAGTCCCCGTGTAGTTAATCGAACAAGTCATCAAACCATGGAAGGGGATAATTGTTCTTCATCATTATTTAGTTTATTTCATGATAATCAATGAAAAGGTGAATTAACCCATCCTTATTTTTGAAAAATAGGATCGATTCACCCCATAGTGAAGCACCTGGGTGTATAAAATCCTTGTTCGAATTCTATTGTAATTTCTTCTTTAGTTATTCTAACTTAGTGGTGGAAATTATACAAGGATTTTGGGATATGGTCATAGATCTAGGTATAAGTTCAATTTTGAACTCAACCACTTGGTCAATAAGAAGACTAGAAAACTTTTTAGGGAATACATCAGTATAGTTCTTCACAATGGGCATGTCTTCGAGCATGATTCTCTCCTTTATCTAAATCATTTGAGTTAGATATTCTTGATTATAAGTAAATAATATCAATTTCTAAGAAGAGTGTTCAAAAGTAGATTTATCCTCCTCATTATACTTATAAAAAATCATATGATGACTCAGGGTGTGATCAGTGGTCCCACTCTGCCGATAGTTGATGTTGGATTTATATAAGGACGGTTAATCCATGCCCAATATAATATCAAACTCCACTAAAGGAAGTATGAAAAAACATTCCAGGATATTCAGTCTGAAAACATTCACTGGTGAGGATTTATATACTTGGTATTCATTAGTTTTTTTATTTTTTGTTCTAAAGGATAAATCAACCTCTATATTTTGAGGTGGTGTTTGAATAGTTCTACTAAACTTGATAGATATGAAAGAGTATGTAGAAATAGAATAAAATAGTATGTAAACCATTATTGAATGAATAACTAGATGACATTTCACAACTTTATTGTATGGATCCACATCAATAGTAGTGATAGAATATGACCTTCCTTGATTTCTATGCCTTAGAGGTTATTGTCGTTGATTATCTCTAACAACCCTTGGATTAGGTTATTGACTTGTATATTGCATGTGTTACTTGTAGCTTAAACACTATATTATTGGCTATGTGTTTATTGAATCCTTATTTTATTTCATCACATTAGTGGGATTATTTATCTTCCTTCAACATTAATTGGCCTGATAACCCTATTTTCTACTCATAAAGCATATCCACATTCCTTTGAGATGGTTTATATGATGCTTCTTCCTAAATTTTTGACATGTGGTCAGTTGGGTTTTCTTTCCTCCATGGGATTTATTTTCTAATACTCTTGAATAAAACTAAATTATATGATTTTGATCTCTATCCCCACAAGAAAACTGAGAGTCGCCAATCTCCATCTCAACCTTAAGGGAACAATAAAAAATATTCTTATAGTTATCAAAGACTCGAATCACCAAAGATTTTTGTAGACTCATCTTTAATACACTAAAGAAATAGTACAGATTATTATTAGTATTGATGATAAATATGAAGATTTAACATGAAATCCCTGTGAATGTTTCCTAATACTCCCTAATAGACTCATCTTCTTTTTTCTTTAGTCAAAGGAACACCCTCTCATTTTAGAATGGCGATTTTGGGGAAAATATTTATTGAAAAATATTTTCTTTATTTTTTCCCATTCCATAGAATAGATTTCCTCTTTGGGATTTTTGTTTTTAATTAGTTTACACCACTAATTGGATTATCCCTCCAAGTGATAAATGGAAAAATACAACTTTCTCTTTTTTTAGAATTGAATGATAGAGTGTAGCACCTTGAAATTCTAAAAGAATAACATTTTATTCAATATAATATGTGACATGAAATACCTAACTTAGAAGATAATATAGCACCCCAAGACTTTAAAATATATTTCTTTTAGAATAAATTTAATTTTATGTATAGCTTATGATACACACAACAAAGAGTTTCTTTGATAGCTTGCGTTACATGTAAGACCGAGTTTTACCAAAAAAACAATATCTTATTAACGTTATTATTTAATATGACATTTATCATCTAGTTGTTGGAATGGTGGATATTAATATAATTAAATTAATTTAAAAAATATATAGTTTATACATTTTTATTAATTATCTATTGATTATATATAAAATAATAATCATTTAAAAATAATTTTTTTCTAAAAAATAGTATTTTTTCTAAAAGATAGTTTAGTCGTGCTTTGTGCACATAATTTAAAATTACATTTTAACAATTTTAGAAAATTTGTATGAAAAAATAAACTTAATTTTTTTAATCTTAAAATAAAAATTATCTTAGTGTGAATTTTTGGGATTTTTCTAAGAAGTTTCATTGTTTTGATGAATAGTGAAAAATACAAAGTTTTAATTGAAAGATATCTTTTTTAAAATAATTTATAATGATAAATTATATTTTTAATTGTTTTTAAAATAACATCAGTAAAATTTTATATTAATTAATCCAAATAATTTCATTGGAATCATTTTCATATATAATTTTGATATAAAATCATTGTAAACTTTTGAACATTTTCTCTTTAGAAACCTAATTTCTCATCGCGTCTACGGGAATAATTTTAAATTAATTTTTTTCAATTATATGGATTGAATATGGAAAAATGTATTAAATATTTTGAATCAGAATAATATATAATTTATAAAAATTTCAACTTAATTTTTGAGAAAAATTAATAGTGAATGCAGTAAAAATTAATTACCTGGACTAAGGTAAAAATTGATTTACCATGGAATTAAACTAAGAGGATAAGAGTTAAAAATGACATAAAACTTTTAAAACACTGATTTTATGACCGTATTTCTACCTTATATCTTCTAGTATCAATAATATTTTATTTTCAAAGTTTTTTCCATGAACAAATGTGGGTATTATTGAATCTTTTCAACAAATTACAAGTGTGCCACTCGCCTCACTTATAAAAGGCCACCCCATCTCCTCTCCACTTAACACATTAAAAATACTTTGGATCATATAATACTTAACCAAATCACTTCCCAATATCCCTACCCTAATCCTATAATCCATATTTTGGTCTGAAATACAACCTAGTAATTATTTAGTGAAAACCTAAGGATGATACCTGAAGAATAGGTAACATTATTCAATGAGCATATTTATTTTACTTCTTCCTCCTCCTTCAATTTTTATTAAACCACAATGATATAATAACCTAAGTATATTCCATATAATAGGATGTTTTTATAATAATTCAATCTCCTAAAATCATCTTCACTTCCATCAAATGGGTTACAACATCATCATTCATGTGTACGGTGGAATACCGCCTCACGAACTGATGTCGTTCATTTTTTTATTTTCACCTATCAAGGTTGGGTATGATGATGTATATAAAGTATATATATGATATTTATAAAATATTTATACCTATGTAGTCACTATATAATATATATATATATATTTATTTATTTATTTATTTATTTACATTCTATTCTGTAGGAGATATTATAACATCTCTCGCGTGTACGGCAGACTACCGCCTTGCAAAGCAATGTGATTCGCCTTTCACTAATGCTTTACATGGAAGATGATAAAGAAAAAATTAATGATTATATGTGATATAAATGAAAAAATTATGATATTCATAACATATTTATCCTTATTTAAATATAATATATATCATTTTATTTCATTCATTTTCACTCACGTAAAGATGATAATATCATTCGTGTACATGTGGACTACCACATTCACAAATCGATGTGACTTTTTTTCATCACCACCACACATAGATGATATATATAACTATATAATATGTTATATATGATATTATGATCATTATTTAAAGGTAAAATATTACTTACCACCTATTCATAATGATCATTTAAAAATAGAAACGTTACTCAAATGTATGTATGGCCTACTATCTCCATGATCATAACATGCTTCATTTTTCATAACCATCATTCATGATTAGTTTGAAAGTAAAGTTTATGTAAAAATATTATAATTATTCCATGATTATTATTCTAGAGATTATATGAATATATAATATGTATAAGAACTAGATCTTTCAGGATGAAACATGCATGATAAAATAAGGTAATTAATAACCAAAATAGTTAAAATAATGATAGATTATTAATGAATAGGAAATAAGATGTTATAAAAGGATAATATATGATAGTATAAATTTTAATATGGTTCTATAATAATTTAATAACATGTTTAAAATTAATATATAGTAGGTTAAATCACTTTCAACCAAAAGGGGGTGTAAGGTAAGGGATTTCATCCCAAATTCATTTCATTGAGGCATATTATAATGTTATGGACCTAATTTATTTTATATGATTTATATACTTCATATTTGATATGTAATATCATGAATAATTAATTATTCATTGTATTTAAAGTTTCAATTTGAATTATTTCATTTAATGTGATTTGAATTAAAAGTTACCAAGTGGTAAAGAATTCCATAACTCAATTTCTTTTCATTGGGTTATATTACTTCTTCGTTGTCATTGATATTATAAGATTATGTGTATAATGAATTCTTATTCTATTAGGTTTTATTTAAAAAAATTATGTGGATTTATAGTTAATACACATAATCGATTCATTTTTTTCTCACTTCAATTTTATGATCTTTTCAAGGGTTCACTTCATAATATCATTTTAATCAACATTTTTTATTCTTGAATTTTAATTGAAGGAAATTATTTGATCATTATTTAATAAACTATTTAATTTTATTATACTCTATTTATTCATGATATTTTTAATTAATAGTAACATTTTTCTACAATTTTTTACTTAAAATAATTGATAAAATGATTTTAATAAAATCCTAATTTATTTCCCTCTTCAATTGGAAATCTATTTTCTTCCAAAACCATGTTTTATAAAGATTTTTTTGGAAATATTTTTAATATATTCCAAATTATTTAAATATATCTTTTCTATTTTTAATCTTTAGAAAAAAAATCAAAGGAAGATGATTTTGATTTCAAAAAAATGCTCATTTGGATTTTAACAAAAATATAAAAGGAATCTTCTTATCATTTTCTAGACAAGGTGATTTCCAAACCATTTTTACAGTGTAAAATGAATGTTCATTTTAACTTTTACATCATGTATGGAATTACCCACCTTCATTACCATCATTTCTTTGAATATTTCTTTCAAATTTTATGAGGATCCTTTTAAATATTTTTTTTAAAAGTGGTTTTCAATGATAATGATTTTTAAGAAAAAATCAAAATAAAAAAAATATTTTCCTCAAGAATGTTTTTAAATATATTTTTATGGTATTTATATGTATTAAAGATAATAACCCTTTATTATTACTCTAATGGTATATGTTAACACTATCCTTATTCTTCCTATGGATAGTATATGATTATTTTGACCAAAGATAGTATTGACATTTACTTCCTTGTTTCATTTTATAGTCATTAACTTCCCCTTGAAATATTCACTTTCCTAGGACCATTAGATAATAAATTTTCCATAAATATTCATATTATTTATCATGAAAATTATTATTGCTTAAAATATATACCATTTTAACATATGGTGTTTACATTAAAATTTATTTGTTCATCTAGGGAAATATTGATAAATTTGTATTCATTACTCAATAAAGATACTTTATTATAAGGAAATTTTTTTATAAATTAAATCGATTATTTAATATATGAGGAATTATTTGGACATGAATTACATGGGTTGAGGACTATTTATAGAAATCCCCTTGATGCATCGGTATTCTCATGGGATGAATCAGTTTTCGATCCTTAGTTAAATGGGTTTTCAACTAGTATGTTCTAAACCTTCTTGTGAAAGGTCTTGATGATAAAGGTATCATGTGTCTAGGAAAAATAGAATATAATATATAAGAATTGCCTTTATTCAGAGTTTAGTTATTATAATACATGATTTTTTTCACAATGACATTATCTATGGATGTATTTCATTCTCATTTATTGATTAATGGAATTTGTTTTTAGTTATTAACCTTTTCATATTGATTATACCTTATCCAGTTGTGATAGTGATTTTATTGATTAAATGACATGTATTTTCAGTTATTTACCTTTCCATTGATTATTCTAGTCAATTATTTAAATATCATGTGTTTTTATATATTTACCTTTTCATATTTTTTATTCCTTATTGATGATGCTTCATTTATTCATGATTTATTATAATGAACTTATCCCTTACTAAACATTTAAGCTCACCCTTATTTTTTTCAAGATTCCATGCAGTTTATTGTAACTGTTATGCAGGGATACGATATATAAAATAATGTTAATCTTGGGAAAAAAATATTTTTTTAGTTTTTTTATTCCAATGTAATATGGGTGTCATGTATGTATCTAGTTTACCAAGACTACCAAACTATATAGTCCTTCAGGATGTGATTTCTTCTATCATATTCCAATGTAATAAAGTAAACACTAGATCTGAGAAAATAGTTTTGGGGTCACTATAGTTTGTATCAGAGGAAGTTTAGTCGAAACTTTCGGAACTATATTTGGTATAATGTAGATTAAGGGACATAACCCTGTAATAGACTTTGAGGATAAGTATAGAAGAACATCCTAATGTTTTAGTAAGGTAAAGATTATATGGTTTTTCCTAGAAATTCAAACTTTTCTGGATAATACAAGTGTATGTGGTTTTATAACAGGTGTTCCTAGGTGTAATAACTCTTAAAAGGACACAATGGGATTGACCCAGTAATCAACTGGAGCACGACAATGAGATTTTTTGCATACCTAGTTTGACACTCCTAGGGGATATGCTTAGGATAATTCACATTTTATTTACAAAACATTATGAATTATTTTTATAGATGATGATAATGAATGGCCTAGGTTAAACCTAAGGTGTATTATATTGAAAATATTGTGTCATAATTTTCACATCCTATAAATGATTATATAGTTTTCCCACTACTATTATTGTTGATCACACTATAATTATTCATTTTAGTCAATATATAGAACCCAAAGGAATCATTTTAACATTAAATTTGAAGTAAAATTTGGTGACTATGATCAATGAGATGGGATGATGACTGGAGTGAAAGATATTGTAATTATGACTAATCAATTTTTACAAAATATCATTAACAACATATACCTTAACTAACTCCTAGAATCACCAAATAATATAAGGACAGAAATTTTTAAGAGATCAAGTAGTGGAAATAGTAGATGAAAGAAGGCTTAATTTCCATCATGTCAAAAATGTGGAAAGAGACACCTAGGAAAGTGACTTGAAGGAACATAAAAATTCATTATGTGTGGAAAATAAAGGAATAAATAAAATAATTTCCAAGGAAAAATGAAGAGTGTGATGGAAGTAAATAAATATCATCTTAGGGTTCCATTTATAGTTTTTTGTATTAAATATAAAGAACTTGGGAATTATTAGAGTTAATTCTCTTTTATAAAGGATAAACCCTAGACTAAGGAAGGACCTATGTGGAAATAAAACAAAATAATTTTTTATGTATTGGGATTCAAAAAATTATATTTTATAAGTATTTTTACCAATGGTATTTTTTTATAAGAATTATGAAACATATTTATATTGTGGTAGAATTATATATTTATTAATTAACATAAGAGTTATGGATACCATCATGGGTTAATGAGTTTAATATTGATCATATGTTAAAAGTATTAAATATAAATTTTTAGGTTTTATGTGATGGGATTCTACCAAGATTAAGGGAATTTTAGAGAAATTTATACCAAGTATATGTTTTAGTGGAAATGTATTTGAGGAATAATACCATTACATTTTATATACATAAGTTTAAAGGTATTGATATCCTTTATGGTTAATTTTTTCATTAATGAAATTTTAATAATAGTAAAATAAGATTATTATATAGTGTGAAAGAAATAATAAGTTTTATTTAAAACCTTAGTAAAATGGTTATTTAATGATAAATTTTATTTCAAGGATGTCCATCATATTTTTTTAAATGTTATAGGAATTATATTGATATAATTTAAAAAAGGGAAACTTGTATGATGGTTGAAAACTCGTCTCATCTAGAAAATCTATGGGGTTTAAACCCCTGATTGAAGGATGATAAGGTTTGTGTGCCTACCACTGGCTTACACGAAGTCATTATTAATGTGTCGTTATTTGGAGATAAACTATTTCAAAAAAAAATAATGATGAAAATTTAGTGTTGCTTTTTTAGGTTTGGAGATTAATGTATTGTATCTCTTGTGATGACTATGTTGGTTTTGGAAAATAGAGGGAGACATATGTAAATACTTGTTTTATAGATCTTATGATTCATTAAAAGTTAATTTTAGTCCTTCAAGAATAAGAAATAATTTTTGGATATTCATTTCTTAGAGTAAGGGGTGAATTATAAATTGATCGAAGCATGAACAAAGTATAAAATTATTCTTATAAATTAGAAATGTATCAAGTATATTTCTTTATATTCTTAGGGATTAAAATAATTCCTAGACTTTAGGAAAATGATCTTGAAATAAAAATCTTATCTTATTACCTTCATACCTAATGAATAATATGGTCTTTTAGATCATCATAGATTTATGGATTTGTGACACTTAACTTTCCATTTATTATTCACTTTCTTGTGATAAATGACCTCAATCACTCTCTATAATTATTTATGGTTTTCTTCCATGTCCTTGTTTTCATTTCCCACCTGTGTTCTCCTACTTGGAAACCTAGTTATGTGTTATTCCAAATAACCTTCATACTTACTTTTATTCATTATTAAGAGGAAGTTTTATTAATAATTTTACAATGTGTGTTTTTCAACTAAGTAATTTGAAAATATCAAACCCTTGATTATCGATATCTAGTTTAAATTGCAAGGGTTCAATTTATTTAAGGTGTGGAGAATGTAAGATAATAAAATTCTAAAAGAATAATATTTTATTTAATAGCATATATGAAACACAACACATAGATTAGAAGAGAATATAATTCCCCAAGAATTTAAAATATATTTATTTTAGAATAAATTTAATTTAGCTTATGATACAAGAAAAATGAGTTTCTTTGATAGTTTGTGTTACACGCAAGTACGAGTTTTATTGAATAACAATATACTACTAATATTATTATTTAACATGATAGTTATCGCCTAGATATTGGAATGACGGGTATGAATAGTATTAACTAACTTTTGAAAATATATTGTTTACAATTTTTTATTAATTTTCTATTTATTATAAATAAAATAAGAATCATTTTAAATAAAAAAATAAATGTTTTTCGAAAAATATATTATTTTTTTCTAAAAGACGATTTAATCACGCTTTGCATTAATAATTTAAAATTACTTTCTACCAAGTTTAGAAATTTTATATGAAAAAATAAAGTTCATTTTTTAAAAGGAATATCAAAATTATCTTTTTGGTAATTTTTTGTATTTTTTTAAGAAGTTTCATTTTTTTGTTGAATAGTGAAAATATTAAATTTTAATTGGAAACTGCCTTATCATTTAAATAATTTATAATGTTAAATTATAGTTTGAATTAGTTTTAAAGTAAAATTAGTAAACTTTTATATCAATTAATCTAATTTTTTTCATTGTAATTATTTCTATAATGAATTTTATATAAAAATGTTGTAAACCATTGAACATTTTCTCTTTAAAAACCTACTTTCTAGTCGCATATGCAGGATTAATTTTAAATTAAAATTTTCCAATTATGTGAATTGAATTTGTAAAAATGGAATCCATATTTATAATAATAATAATCTATAATTTATACTAATTTTAGCTTAATTTTGAAGAAAAATAAATAGTGAATGTACTAAAAATCAATTACCATGGTTAAGGTGAAAATTGATTTACCGGGGGTTAAACTAAGAGGATAAGGGTTAATAATGACCTATAAACTTTTCCAAAACCCATTTTATGGACATATTTATATGTTTTATCTTCCATTATCTATAATTTCCAATTTTTTAATCTTTTTAATGATAAAAAAATGGGTATGATTGAATATTTCCCAAAACAAATACAAGTATGCCACTCACCTCACTTATAAAAGGACACCCACTTTCCTCTCCACTTCACACCTTAAAACCAATTTTTGGCCAATACCTACCCAAAAAAACTTCTGAAATTCCCTCCAATAATACTAAAATCATTACTTTTGGTATAAATCCAACCTATGAATTCTTTAGTTCAAACCTAATGTGGATACCCGAAGAAGAGGTATCGTTCTTTAACAAGCATCTTTATTTTACTTCTTTCTCCAAGTCCTTAATTTTTTATTAAAACATTATAATATAATAAAATCAGAATCTTCCATATATTGGGATGTTTTTATAATAATTTTTTGTCCTAAAACCATCTTTACTTCTATCAAATGTGTTATGAAATCATCGTTCGTGGGTACAGAGGACTACCATCACACGAATCGATGTCGTTCGTTTTTCTATTTCCACCTATCCATGTTGGTTATGATGATGAATATAAAGTATATATAATATATTTATAACATATTTATACCTCTGTGGTTACTATTTAATATATATATATATATACCTTCCATTCCTTAGGATATATAATAATATCGCTCATTTGTACGGCAGACTACCGCCTCGCGAAGTGATGTGATTCATCTTTCACCAACGCTCCACATGGAAGGTGATAAAGATAAGTTTTATGATTATATGTGATATAAATGAAATAATTATGATATTAATTACAGATTTATCATTCTATAAAGATAATATATATCATTTTATTTCTTTTATTTTCACTCACGTAAAGATGATAACATCGCTCGTGTACATGTGGACTATCACCTTCACGAAGTGATGTGACTCTCTTTTCATAACCAACCCACATGGATGATGTATATAAGTATATAATATGGTATATATAATATTATTATCATTATTTAAAGTTAAATATTACTTATATACTTTCCAAAATTATCATTTAAAAATGGAAACGTTACTCATGCATACATACAGCATATCATCTCTGTGATCGTAACGTACTTCATTTTTCATAACCATAATTCATCATTCATTCTAAAAGTAAAATTTATGTAGAAATATTATAATTATTTCATGATTATTATTATGGATATGATATAACTATATAATATTCACAATAACTTGATCTTTCATGATGAAATACGCATGAGAAAATAAGACAATTAACACCTAAAATAATGAAAATAATGAAAGTTTATTAATGAATAAGAGATAAGATGTTATAAAATTATCAGATATGATATTATAAATATTAATATGGTTAAATAATAAGTTAATAGTATGTTTAAAACCACTATACATGAAGATAAATCACGTTCAACCAAAAGGGAGTGTAAGGTAGTGGATTTGTTTTAATTTCATTTCATTGAGGAATATTGTAATGTTATGCCCCTAATTTATTTTATATGGTTTATATAATTCCAATTTGACATGTAATATTATTAATAATTCATCATTCATTTAATTTTAATTTTCAATTTGAATTATTTCATCTAAATTAATTTTAATTAAAATTTACCATGTGGTAAATAATTTCATAACTCAATTTCTTTTCATTGGGTTATATTACTTCTTCGTTGTCATTGATATTATAAGATTATGTGTATAATGAATTTTTATTATCTTATGTTGTATTTGAAATTGTTTTTTTATGATTTATATTCGATACACATAATTGATTAATTGGTTTATTCTCACTTCAATGTTATGATCTTTACAGGGGTTTACTTCACAATCTCATTTTAATTGAAATTGTTTATTCTTGAATTAAAATTGAAGTAAATTATTAATAATTGTTTAATAAAACCATTAATTTTATTCTAATATAGTTATTCATTATATTTTCAATTAATAGTCCCATTTTTCTACTCTTTGGTGCTTAAAATAATTTATAAAATGTTTTTAATAAAATCAGACCTCATTTCTCTCTTTAGTCGGTAATCTGTTTTTTTTTCAAAACCATGTTTTATGAAAAATGTTTCCAAAAATTTCATTGAACTTTTAAAAATGGTTTAAATAAATTTTTAACCTTTTATAATCTTTTCAAGAAAAATTCAAAGCAATATTATATCATTTTCAAAATAATTCCCATTTTTCGTTTATTGAAAATGCGAAAGGGATATTCTTACCATTTTCTGAACAAAGCACTTTCCTAAACTTTTTTACATTGAAAAAGGAATGTTTTTTAACTTTTAAAGCATGTATGTAATTACCCAAAATCATTAACATCATTTATTTTAATATTCATTTATAATTTTATGATGATATTTTTAAATAAAATTTTTCTAAAAGTGATTTTAAAAGAAATTGTTTTTCAAAATATTTTTCAAAAGGAAAAGGATATTTTCATCAAGAATGTTTTTAAAGATATTTTTACGGTATTTATATTAATAAATTGAAAAAAAACCTTTATTCTTACTCTAATGAGTATATGTTAATACTATCCTTATTATTCCTCTAGAAGGATAATGATTATTTTGACCAAGGATGGTATGACATTCACTTCATTTTTTTATTTTGTAGTCATTAACTTACTCTTGAAATATTTAATTTCCTATGATCATTTGAGATTAAATTTCCCCAAAATATATATATTATTTATCATGGATATTATTATTAATTAAAACACATAACATTTTAACATATGGTGTTTACATTGAAAGTTATTTGTTCACCAAGGGAAATATTTGTAAACCCATATTCTTTACTCAATATGGATACTTTATCATAAGGTGAATTGTTTATAAATTAAATTGTTATTCAATATATGAGGAATGATTTTAAAATTCATGACATGGTTTGAGTAACATTTATAGAAATCCTATCGATGCATCGATAGTCCCATGGGACAAATCAGTTGGCTAGCATTAGTTAAAAGGGTTTTCACCCAGTATGTTCTAATTCATATTTTGAAAGTTATTGATGGAAAAGGTATCATGGGCCTGGGAAATATGAAGTATGGTATTTAATAATTAACTTCATTCAAAATTTAGTTATTATTATTCATAATATTTTCACAATGATATTATCTTTTGATTAATTTAATTCTCATTTATTGATTCACAGAATTTGTTTTCAGTTATTTACCTTTCCATATTGATTATGTCTTATCCAGTTATGATAGTCAATTAATTGATTAAATGGAATTTGTTTTTAGTTATTTACTTTTCCATTTATTATTCTAGTCAATTATTTAAATGGAATATGTGTTAATATATTTACCTTGCCATATTGTTAATTCCTTATTGATGATGCTTAATTTATTAATAATTTATTCCGTTATACTTAACCCTTACTGAGAATTTTATCCCACCCTTATTTTGTTTCCTTTCCCAAGGATTCCTTGAAGTTTACTATGAAAAATATGAAGGGATGCAGTGGATGAAATAAATTTATTCTTGAAAAAAAAATTATGTTGTAATTTTTGTATTCCAATGTAATATGGCTAACATGTATATATCCAGTTTACCAAGACTACAAAACTATTCATACCTTTAGAATGAAATTCCTTATATCTTATTCCAATGTAATAAAGAGAACACCAGCTCTGAGATACTAGGGTTGAGGTTAATACATAATGAATATATTCGTAATGGATTTTATCCATTGTTCCATTATGAGGGTATTAGAATATCCACTAAATGTTAGATTCCCTTTCACATAAAGGACTCAACCACAAATTTCTCTTTCTTAGGAGAAGGTGTGTGTTCCATACAATTCAAGTTCTAATTAATAACTTGATTTAGTTGAGCTAGTATTTACATGAAGTTCTCATATACCACTCATACCAGGTTAGGAATCTCATTAAGTCAATCACAACATTACCTATCACATTGGTTGTTAGCATGATTCCTTCTATTTCATATCATTAACTAAAATAAAAGAAAACTATGAATAAGAATACTTAAACTAATAATAATATAAAAGAGAAAATTTAAACTTAGAAGGAATAAATTATAAATAAAATGTATACCCTAACTTATAAGAATCTAGGATTCAATCTAGGTTATCCATAGTAATTTTCCTATTATGTTTTCTAATCTAACAATATATTTTAATCCTTCATAATGGTTCATAAATGTTTCATTAATTTTCAAAAGCATATCCCTCAAGAGCATAAAACCATGTGTGTGATAAGGACTCTTTATATTGAACCAGGTACCGGTTGAGTTAATACCCAATTAACTCTTTTGGTATTATTTCTCCTAGGTGTATATATTCCAGATCCACAACAACTTATTGTATCTTTACAGGGATGCAATTTCTTGTTAACCACTTTCTTTGTACTTCACCAAAATTTCAAGATATTTTTCTATAATTAGATTTATTCCTATAGTTTTTACAAATTTATTCTTATCCTAATACCAAAAAATAAGTATAACTTTCTAGGATACCAACTATAGATACTCAATCCTTTCACACATATTATTACATTATTTTTAACATAAATATCTAATAAGCATGACCCAAGAATTGAGAGGCATTATGTATATAGAAGACTGGGTATATAAAACATAAAAATGAAACAAAAATAAAACATCTTTATTTTAATATCCATAATGAGTTCCTATATCCCTTTGATATCCTAAAAAATATAGAATAACCTTGGGAATACATAAACAAATGGCTGAGATCTAAATCCCAATAAGGGAATAATAATGATAAACGATCATAGTGTATGAGTCAAATGGAATAACATGATATCATAAAAGGAAAGGATTATGAATTATCATATGGAATAATTATATAAATAATATCACCTCATAAGTTCATAGAAACATAGGAATGTAAAAATAGTATAAAACATGACATGACCATAAATCAAGGCTAACTACCAATACAACATCTCCTGGAAGACAAAGTCCCATCATGGATTATGTTTACTCCCTAATCCTATACATATTATCTCATAAGACATACACATTACACAATTAATTAGATCACTATCTGGGTGCACCCATGATAACATGTACAGGATTATGTGTTCCAAAAAATGGAAATCAAACATAAGGCATAAGCATAATAATTTCTCAAATAAATAAATGGGTTTCATAATCATGTATTACATCATAACCAAATGGCATATCATAATGGTTTCCATGAGATAAGGGATTAAATCATAATTATATTTTTATAGATAAATAAATAATCACGTGAAATTAAAATTAATTCCAAGTGAATTCAATATTTAAAAATGAGTGGAGAAATAATTTTGTAAATATTTCTTTTAAGTAACATTTTAAGAAAAAGGATAGAGAATTATTAAAGAGGTTAAGGTCATAATAATTTCCATAAAAATAGAAAAAAATCCCATGATAAAATAGAAAATTTTAGAAATCATGGATAGTTTAAAATATTTTATGGAGTGGTACTTTTAATGGGGTAAGAAATAGAGAAGTTCCCTTTAATAGGGTTTTATTAACGAATAAAATTGATAGAGAAACCTTAAAAACATGTATATACCCAAAAAAATAATGGTAATTATAACTATATGTGTGTGTGACAGAAACACACATATATATATAACATTAGAAAAATAAATGATAATAGTAGTGTGATTAAGTGAGTTTTATAGGGAAAAGTCATGACCTAAAAATAAATAAGGGTGGTTTGTAAGTTCACTCACCATGTGTCTCAATTCCTTTTTTAATTGCACTTAATGTCCTGAATAATCAAATTAGATTCATTAATTACTTAATTAATATCCTTTAACATCTATATTTGATTTAATATAATTATATAATTTTCATTTACAATTTTTTCAATCAGAAATAATGTTTAACTTCAATATTCTAGGAGTATTTGTTTCATGGTTCCAAGGTCGGATCACTTGTGGATAATTATTGAAGTTATTTTCAAATAGGAACGAAAATATTGAAGTGAAATGAAATGATATTTATTTCCTTCTATAAATTTAAATTTTCTTAAATATCTATATGTTTTTCAACATAGGGATGACTCATTTAGTAAAAATATTATCATTATACGGTTAGTTCATTTAGGTGGTTTCACCGACCATCATTAATTAGATTCACATTATTTAATTAAATGATTTTTAAAAAATTAAAGAACTTTAAATAAGTTATATTATACTTTTTATCATCATAATTAACTATAATAATATTTCTATAACCATCCATGAAGGCGGTGTAGAAAAATAAAGTACGTTGTTCAGGGAGGCGGTAAACCCACCATAATATGAACAACGTTTTAATTTTTAAAAGATAGGAGGTTGAATAATGGATATCACATTAAAAAAATAGAATTAAAATATATTTATAATACTCTAGTAATTATGTAATTTTTTATTGGTTATTTAAGGATGAGGTAGAAGAATAAATAAATTTAAAAGAGATAGATTGAGAATATTAACTCTTAAATGTCGTCGCTTGAAATAAACCTTAAATCAATTTTTTTTCCTTATAGTGAGATCAAAATTATGAGAAAATGGGGGAGAAGTTTGGTAATATAACTGGATAGAAATTTTGTAATCTCTAAGGCTTATAAAATGTGAGGAAAATGGCTGGTGAGGGGTGGTATTTATAATGAGAGGAGAGGAAAGTTTTTGAATATTATACTCATTCATTTATTATTTTTCCTCAAAACTACCAATGGTATTGATTTTTGTGACTATATATAGTAATTAGTACATGTAATTTTTAAATAGAGTTATTTCATCCTCACATATGCAATAAATCTTGTATTTAAATTTTAATGTTAAATACGGTGTTTGTCGTATTTCACTATTCACTAAAAATTCAACTATTTTTGAAAAATACCAAAAATTCACCCTAATAATTTATTTAAATGTAGATTCCAAAAAATTAAATCCATTTAATAAAACTAATTTTATAAATTTGATAAATTTAATTTTTAAAGAACTTATTTATTTGAAAAATACCAATTTTAATATTATGATCAATTTATGATCATTTAAAAAATTACATATATTCTCATAAAATAATATTACAAATTAATATTAATTTATAAACCCATTTTATGAAAATAAACCTTTTAAATCATTATATTGATTATAAAAATAAAAAATAAAACATTTATGTTTTATAAAAATACAAATAATTATTTTATCATTTTTAAAATAATTATTTACTTGTATCATGATATAAATATGTAATATTTTCATTTCATAACATAAAAAATATTATTTTACACTCTCATAGGTGAGGATGTTATTCTAACGGTCATGTTACTATTTTTAATGGTTATATAATTATTCCAACAGTCAGATTATTATTCCAATGGTCAGATTACTATTACAATGATCAGATTTTTAATGGTCATATAGGTTTCTTACTATCTATAAATATGTAATATTTAATTCATTCTTAATTATATTTTATTTTATCTCAAGGTTATATTTTTTTTATTTTCAAAATGAATATTTCATTAATAATATTTTTTTTATATTTATATAGTGTTATTCATGAGTTTCATCACTCTAGGGGATCGATCAAATCCCATTTTTCATATTATAGTTATCTTAATTTCTATTTTTCATCCCATTGTAATATTTTCAATTATTATGGATATATTTATTCTCTAAATGTAATATTAAAATTAGTAAAATAAAATGGTGTTGGTTATATCATGTGGTGAAAGTGCTTTATATAAAGTGCATTACTAAATATGACATAATTATATAAATAGAAAGGAAATTACACTGATAAAATTAGGGTTTGTTACACAATCCACTACACAACCCATGCGTATACCTAAAAATCAAATATAAGGTATGCACGTACATTGGGGTACCTATGTAGAGTGTGAGGATATAAATATGTACAATCTCACAAAGTGACTCTAATATATGTTTTCATTTACGGGTTTATGGATGATAAAAATAAATAGCAAATAAATATGCATGTTAGTTCATCATGTGCTAAGAATGCCACTACGACACTCAACAGAATGCACACATACATCAATCCATTATGTGTTAACCAAGACACCAAAAAGCTCGATCATACTTTATTTGACCCCATAATAGATTCTAATCACCTCATTCCATGCAACCAAATCCTTAATCAGAGAATCATGGTAGGGTATCATTCATATACTGATTAATACCACCTTTCAGATAGGGTCTTGTACCAAGTACTCAAACCAACCCCTATCTCTAGGATGGTCACACATAAAATTCTAAAACTATGCTATATCGGTCAAGGTAAGAACGATACATTTAATATCACAATATATATCAACATGTACCCCTTATCACTCAAGAAGGTTTGATCATCTGTTCCCACATATCATTTCAACATGGACCTTTTCTCACTCAAGGTGATTCAACCACTACCTTCGTACTCAAGGAAGGACCCTTTTTCACATCCCTACCACTACCTTATCACTCATGGTAGGGTCTACACAAACACCTTATCACTTAAGGTTATTACATACATCTAGGACACTACCTTTTCACTCAAGTTAGGGTCCTTTATCACATCTTAAACTCTACCTTATTACTCAAGGTAAGGTTCATGATAACACTTTATCACAAAAGGTGAGGCCAATCCACTAACCACTACCTTATCAATCAAGGTAGGATCCTTAATAAAAACCATTACCTATTACTTATCACTCAAGGAAAGGTCAAGGACAATGAATTTTCACTCAAGGTGAGTACATCCATCCTATCCACAGCCTTATCATTCAAGGTTGGGTCCTTTATCACATCTTGACCACTACCTTATCACTCATGTCAAGTTTTATGCCAACAATTTATTACTCGAGGTGATTATAGGCATCTAGAACCATAATCATTATTAATGTGGTCCATCCCCAATCACATACACATATCCAACACACTCATGAAATAATAAAAAGGTCACACACCTATCCCATAAGCTCCCCAACCCATCATCAAGTTTCTAGTCACTTGATACCTAGAACCACACCATGATGAACCACTAACCACGCATCCAACCCCTCAAGATAATATCCTCAAGTTCATATTGTAATTTTATAATTGATACTAACTCACACTTTTCACTCCATGGTAACCTCACAGCCCACTGGATCAATATACCCTCACATAAAAATGAAGGCCCCATCCCTGTGCAATTCTAACACAGCCTAGTCCCACTACCTAGGGAACATCCCAAATAACATTATTTGAACCCCATATAAATCTCATGAAAAGTCATTAACAATTACCTTGACCCCATATTGGGTCTCATCTCACATATCCTAAGTTGTATCTCTCAACCTATCATCCCAAGATCTATGCCTCTCATATCTACCCAACAATTCCTAAGGAAATAAGCTTAGCTACCAATGTCACATCTCATATCCCAAGGCTTACATGATCTCCTTATTCAACTCTGACACCATATTCTCACCTAGGAGATATAGATTATGGTAAATTACAAATACTTGAGGATCATTTGTAACTTGATCCAACTCTAAGAGGCTCAATTTTGTCCTATCTCCTTCTCTAGGGTGATCTTGGTCCCTATCCCTTTACCTGGACCCATGAAAAAATACAGGCATACACACCCATCCATAAACAAACCTGTGGTTTTGAATAATAGGGGTTTCCTAACTCAAACATAGAATTAATCCATCTTCAAGATCCAAATTCCCTCATCCAAGCATGTCTATACCTCATCCAAGATCACACCATCACCCATGATCCAATCTGAAGCCATGACATGAAACTAATTAATTATAACATTTTATAATTAATTGTTAAATTTAAAAAAAATACATAATCACTTAAAACTCATCAATCATCACCTCGTCACTATAACTTCACAACACCTAGTGCATTCCACCTCCTTGTGTGTCCTCTATCCAAGACAAGAAATATCTCTATCATTCCCACCAAATTTCACCATGATCTGGTGGAATCAATAAAAACTCTTATTCTAGATACATCCAAATTAGTTTATATAAAAAAGAAATAATAAAATAGGGATGAAGAGGGAAAAATAACTCTAATCCCTCTTGGAAACTTCTCAAAAAACATCCACTTCCAAGGTAGATAAAATAGTATAAGAGTGGGGAAAGGATCTGATCAAATTTCCCTTCCCTGATGCCCCTTCTTCAAAATCTCAGGGGATCCTGGTCCCAAGAATACGGGTTTAACCCTTTTTTTAACTATTAAACACACCAATCATAGAGTGAAAATGGGGGGTCACACTATTTTACCTTCTTATTAGGTAGGGTCATGACATGGCATCCCTAGGTCACGACGTAACCGCCCCCGAGCAAAGGGCCCCACCCCGACCTACCTATGTTGTGGCATGAACATTATGGGTCACAGCAAGAAAATTATTATTAAGAAAGGATCAAGATAAAAATACATATACTCCTCTTATTATATTTATGTGCCTCCATAACACACATTTTCACACTCTTAATGGTAGGTTATCATGGTATTATCAGTATCCTTCACAACATGACAAGCTTGCTTCAGCAAAATCATCCATAGGGGTCACCCTTAACCCCAAACTGATGTTCACTCAAGAACTCAAAGAATAACCTAGACCTTGATCCATATCTAAAAACATCTCCATGATATTTACAAACACTCTTAATTTTGATCTAAATTACATTTCTCAAACATCCCTTGCCTTAAGACAAAAATATCAAATTCCATTTGAATTTCACAACATATAATGATGTGGATCATTACACCTATTTCCACCTACTGAATCATATAAGAGTATACATTTTCATATGACTCCTTTTTCTAAGTAATTTAGTCAACACAAGACATATAAAATTTTAATCTCGTATCACTACTCATACATTCTTGATTCACTTAGTATAGACTGACCAAATTTATGAATACATAACATGACATTCACCCTTATGGATGACCACATCAATTTTCCCTTGTCTAATAAATAATCACATCACATATATTATTTAGGTATGTCCATAAACTTCTTTAATATATCTCAATAGAGGGACCAGATGTCATACTCATCATATGATAATACAAATTCCATATCATTTAGGATCCAACTGACTAGAAATATACCCAACCACCTCTTTATTAGATAATCAATGAGGATTTTGTAATAAATTTATCAAATTACGAACATTATCATGATAGGTATCTCAAAAACCTTAGGTAAATAGAAATCCAAATATTAAACATTTACCCATATTATACAAAATAAGTAGTGCATGACACTCTATATGGTATATACTTGGTATTTCATTCAAAACAAAAAAAATAGTTTTTTATCTTGTGAGTATATTTTTTATCTCGATATAAGAATCTTACTCATGTTAACCTTAATATTTATTCGAAACATATAATATTTCATGATGAACATTGGTTAATGATAACTCAAATTTATAATTTAAGAGGTTAATTCATGTAATATATGCATCCAATTTGAAAAATGAATTCTAAATTTTATATTAACATGATATGTTTTATATTCTTATACTCTTTCAGGAACATTAAAAAAACTATAAATAAGCACCCATATAATCATATCTCATATGAAATTCCACCAGATCATCCATATTTTTTATACACTTTTAGGGTTTTGTTAAATTCATTACATATATATATATATATATATTTCTTACCATATCTCTTTGTTACCATCTAATAAAATAATTCTATTAAACATATTTAGTGATTAGCATATTTTTTCTACTTGTAATTTTTTCTAAGTTCATCATCATCATCATTCTCAGAACCTTTCAGTCAAACTTTTCCATGAGATCATTTTTGTAACTAATGTAACTCTTTAAATTATTTCTATACCAATAAATCCTAATATACTATATAATATAAAGTTATATTCTCTTATTTATGGTAACTAAAAGTAACTCTTCACATTTTTATTTACCATAATATCCTAAACTCTTGTAGGACATTGAGTAATATTTACTTTGAATACTGACTAAAATAATATTTTATTTGTTATATTTGAAATTTTATAAGTATAAAACATTCTCCCATTATTCTCTTAGAAAAATATTCCTTTATAATTTCATGCTAAGATGACTAGACTCTTTTGTGTTCATGAAAGTACACATATTTCCTTAGAGTGGGAATATATAATAAATAAACTACTAACCACCATATCTTACATGATATTCTATGTGTTTGGATTATTTTTCAAAAAAGAATATTTTATTCTTTAAAATATTCCATAGATGATGGTGTAATCAAATTAATCATATTTTAATAAAAAAACATCGATAAATACTTTATCCTATATAAAAATCCTTTTTTATCTCATTTTAAAAACATGTTATAGAATCTAATAAATCCTAAAACATGTGTATAGAAAACCATATCATTTATTTATTGAACAACCATTGTTTATAATTATATATTTTTATAAATTAGAAAAAAATGTGATCCAATATACACATCCTTTATTAAAATACATCCCATATTTCAAGTGATTCCCACATTAAAGTCCATAATGTAGAAAATCCTTTCTCTATTACTTGTAAGGAAACTTAAATCTTCCATTGCCATTTATTTATCAATATTCAATCTATATATTAACAACACTTTTAAAACATATATTTGGTATCATATAACATTTAAAAATATAATAATTGATTTTTATAACATCATACAAGCCATGGACTCTCCATTGGACTTTTTATGACCCTTCAGGTACTCTATATAATTCCTTCTCTAGTGTCCAATCTTGATATAATGGAAATATTAAACATTGTTTTAGATATACTATTTAATTTAGAAGACTTTAAATTACTATCATAAGATTTACTCTTGGACATTCCAAGAGGTCTTTTCTTCTTCTGGTTTGGACTTTTACAACATTACACTGTTAGTATAACACTTGAGCTTAGACCTCCCATGTCTTACTCAGTTATCCACAACATATTGAGTTACTTGGGTAATTTTTTATTTAGTTTATTCATATTATAATTCATAATGAACAATCAAAACCTTTATATTAAATATTTTAAAATGAAATCCATAGTCAGGTCATGATAAATAGGTGGCCCCAATATCAGCAAGCCATTAACATACCCATTCATATTAATTTGATGGATTAATATTGAATTAACTTCTATCATATTAAACCAAAAACGTTATTTATAAACTTCATATTTTTCATGTCTATCTTTCTCTTAATATAACCTTTTTATATTATCAATCATCCCATAATAATCCATGGTTTCATGTTTTTATTAGAGTTGAGGCTCCATAGATACAAACATTAGTTTAGACACATCAACAGAATCCCTGTTATGTTTATAGTGAAAAATATTCATCTCTTAACTTACTTCATTGTAAGGTGTTTCCTTATAAACTTATTTCTCTAACACATAGAATTTATCTTCTTATTTTAGAACTATTCTTAAATTTCTATACTAGTCTAAGAAGTTTCTACCATTTGACTTCTAATTTACAAAAATTGATATCAAAATCATATTAGAAGATTATGGTTCCATTTATATGTATAATTGAAGCATGTATTGGATGAGTATCATATTTCAAAATAATTTGATAAGGATTTATATTAAAATATACTCCAAAAAATGATGACACCTTATAAAATTATCATATACATTAGTGATCTAAGACCCATATTTAATCGTGATTTACATCGATAATCACATAAAAAACCATGAATATATCTTGTAGATAAATATTTCAATCATATCATATATGAATCTTGGATGGTTGAGTAGATAAATCCTTATCCAATCTATCATATTGATAAAATCAAATACATTCCTTTAGTATCCTTCCGCAGGCTTTACCAACTAAGTGTAACTAAAATAAAATAACAAAGATGTGGCACATAATGATTTTGTCACCTTAATTACTTTATTTCCTTATAGAAGATAATATAGGGGCAACGGGCATGACCTA
The DNA here is from genome assembly GCA_963277665.1 of Viscum album. Classification (NCBI taxonomy): domain Eukaryota; kingdom Viridiplantae; phylum Streptophyta; class Magnoliopsida; order Santalales; family Viscaceae; genus Viscum; species Viscum album. The sequence goes on along the minus strand of OY728134.1, from coordinate 4,868,127 downwards.
CCCAATTATATTATCAAGGTATTGAGAAGTTCCACTTTAAAAAGAATCTTACAATTTTTTTAATGTGTATTTATTCTCACCATCTAATCTCAGGTATTTTTTGGGAGGTTAAGTCTATATCAGTTCGCTGGAATTTTATCTATAGGAATTATGTTCAGTAAAATTTTATATAGGGGATGATGGGTTGAGAGTTAGGTGTAGAAAATGGAACCAATATTCTCTAACTATAGTAGGTTAATTTATATTTTGTATATACTAGTGGTTTATAGTGAAGTTTTGGGAGGTCTAAAAGTTTAGATGGGTCACATATTTGGTAACCAAACTCAGGCGATCGTGCCTTATGGTCTATGATTTTAGGGGAGCATGTTTAACTTGTTTGATCAGTTTTTCTTAGTATATAATTGTATAAGACCTTTATTGTAAAGTGTTTTTAAACTTAGAATTTATTGGAGAGATGATAATTTTTTATGATTAATTGATTTTTTAATATATTTATATCACTTGTAATCTTTTGGTTCATGCACATAGGACATAGTCTAAATCACATTAAATATTTTGTGTTATTTCTCCACTTTCTATATTTTAAATGAATTTTTTACCATTTAATGTATTTTTTATTCTTTATTTGTTTGTACTAAGTTGTGTGAGAGGATAAATTTGTGTGTTGGGAAGGGTGTAGGGACTACCTACTTCTGGTACACTCAATCATTGGGAAGAAAACTTCAAGAGCTTGGGTTTCTTCTACACAAGGTCTTGTGTGAGTGATATTCTGGTGGATTTTCATGAAATAATATGGTGGTCTTGTCATATTCATAAAGATCAATTTTTCATAGGTTTTATTTCCCCCAACAAATCATATCAGGGGGAAGGTTCAGTGTTCATAGGTTCAATACATCGGTAATAGTTTAGGCATGTCATCGGAGGATAGAATGATCTAGATTCTATATATTTGATAGAAAATATTTTTTATTTTGTAAAATATAGATTGAATATGATCTGATTCATGAGGAATTGGAATTCCCATTATCATAGGTAAATTCACTACTAATGGATAAATATGAATGGGATCTCTTAGATAGAAAGGTGAAAGCTTTGGTAAGAATGTCTCTTAATAGGAATGTTTCTTTCAATATTTGAGAGAATAAGAAAACAGTGAATGTTATGAGGGAATTGGTGGATATTTATGAAAACCTAATGACCCTTAAAAAATCATCGTGTTGTAATATTTTTTCATATTAACATTTTTAGAAGGAATACCAGTATCAGATCATGTTAATAACTCCAACATAATTCATGTGCATCTCTAACTGGTAAAGTTAACTTATTCTGATGATGTATGGTTGTTGATACACTTATTTACACTTATAGAGAACATTATGCAATAATTACTATATTTAGTAAATCTAGTGTAAAAATAGACTTGGTGTTTGATGATATCAAGAATATAATATTCGATGAGGAACTTCATTAAAGGGAAGTTCAGGAACAAACTAGTAGTTACCTTATTACCAATGGATGTGTATGTTCACCCTAATGGAAGCAAGTCTACTTAAAAAAATCCATTGGTAGATAAGTCCCAAGAAAGTTTATGGAAAAATAGTTAAGGCAATTTATCTAGTCCAATTCCAACCTCGTGGAAATGTGGGAAGAAAGGACATATAGAGTAATATTGTAAAATTTTCAAGGAGAAAACCATAAAAACATCAATGATCGGTATTTTATATTCCATTAACATAATGGAAGATAGTAATATTTACATGCTAAGAACTTATACTATAATTTAATCCTAGTTAATTGAATCTAGATCCTCTTATCATTAAACTAGTGATTAATATTTTATAATCAACTATGAATTAAGGAGGGTTGGTAAAGTCAATATGGTGAATAAGTATTCCTTTGATGTTGTCGGAAAAAGAGAGGTTAACTTCTAAATAAATAATGGAGTATTATTGAATATATTAGAAGTTTTCCACATTCCTAGTCTATAGAAGAATCTTATTTCTATCATATAATTAGATGATGAAGGTTCTTACACTACCTTTGAAAATGGGTTCTGGAAAGAGACTTGGGTATCCTTGGTGATTGAAAAAGGAGTAAATAATTTGACTCTTTACTTGACTAGAAATTCATACAAAATTAAAATGGTCAACATTTCAACATCCTATGATCCAGATCTATGGAACTATAGGTTTGATCACCCTATTGAAAAAAACATGAAGGTTATAAAGGCTAAGGTTATATTGAATATTGATCATGGGAAGATAAGAAAGTTTTAAAGTTGTGTGTTGGGAAAGTATAAAATAGTTTCTTCAACTTAGATGGTCATAAGCCTAAGGATATAAATTTGGAGCTTCTACACTCAGATGTTTAGAGACCTACCCCTTTTCATCCCTATGGTGGTTTCCTTTAATTTATTAATTTATTTGATAATTCTATAAAAATATATATATATATATATTTAATTATTTTATAATAAGTCTAATGTATTTTAGGTGTTTATTCAATGTAATTCATTGTCCAAAAGGGAGTGCAGTCAGAAGTTGAATTACATATGAATAAAAATGGTGGTGAGTATATTAGACACAACTACCAAAAATTTTGTAAGAATGAATGAATAAGGCATGAGAATATTATTCCCAGAAATCGATAGTAGAATGGAGTGTCTAAAAGAATGAATAGGACCCGAGTGGAGAAAGTTTGGAGTATAAAGTTGCACTCAAAAATTCCTAAGGTGATTTGGGTGGTGGAACTCAATACAAAATCTTATCTTACTAATAGTGGTCTAGTATCAGATGTTGAGTATGAACATTTAGAGGATTTATGGTTTGTAAAATGATTAGAATTTCATTATCTTGTAGTCTTTCGTAGTTTTTCCAATATGCATGTAAATGCTAAGGATAGGGACAAACTTAATTCTAAATCAAAAATGTGTTTTCCTTGGTTATAGAGAAGAAAATTTTTTATATCACAGGTGGGATTGTGAAATAAAATAGATCATTTGAAGAAAATATTTTTTATTTGATGAGAATGTTTTGTGGAAGGACTAAAACTTGGAGGATCAAGAAGTCAAAGAAAAATTAAATGTTGAAGTTTATGTTGATCAGAGTACTCGTAACTCACAAAAACTAAAGAAATAAAATGTTTGTGATGAAATAATTATAAGTATAGATAGAATACCATCAAAAAGACTATAAATTTAAATATAAATTGAACCTTGAGTGGGATAACCATAATTACATTCCCTAAATTATGAGTACCAAAAGTTCAAGTGCTAGTAGAAAGAGTAGACAAGTAGTTCGGTTCAACTGATTATGTTGAGGAGATCTACCAAAATCAAGAGATTGGTTCAGAGTTATAGGGATGATATAAATTATACAATCCTAATTGATTTATTAGAAACTAAAAATCCAGAGGAAGAATCTTCACTTAGTGACTCTAAGAAGTGGTATTTAGCCATGAATAAATAGATGGATTCTTTAAAGTTCAAAAAAAATTGGGATACGGTTGAACTTTTAGAGGGTAAAAGGGAAATTTAGAATAGGTTTGTTTACCAAATTAAGGAATAAGTTTATGGTAATAAAATTTATAAATAATGGATAATGGTGAAAGGGATTTAAAAAATGAAGGTGTATATTTCTTAAAATATTATCACTATTAGTTAAATATTATACCATCTATACTATTTTAAGCACGGTTTCATCAAAAGATCTATATCTGGAGAAGATATATTTCAAGATTGATTTACTTTTTGTTGAGTTAGAGTAATAAATCTACATGAAACAATCGATGGGTTTACCAATAGAATGGAATCAAAATTTGGTTTGTATATTGATAAAAGTTCTCTATGGGATAAATTAGCCTGCAAATCATTTTTTTTTTTGATTTTCTAATGGCTGGTTTGAGGGTATCCGGTTCCCATGAAACCGGTTTAAGGGTTTCCGGTACCCGAAACACTTCAAATCCACATCACCGTAGTAGGAAATTCAAAATTTAAACGAAATACTTCAAAAAATTTAAAAACATCGCCTTCAACGCCTCGAGCCACGCACCGCCTCGGGCTTCGTCAAATCATGTGATCACCACGGTCCGCACACCTCGAGAAGCATGGAGAAACCAACCACTCATCCACTCGCCAAATCACCATGTGCCACCATGCTGTGTGGAACCGTCGTTGGAGCCGCTCTTCACTTCACCTTGATGTCGCCGGAATCGAACTGGAACGCTCTTCACTTCACCTCAACGTCGACTCTTCACATGCCACGGAAAGGTGCAACATCAAACCAAACTGCATCAAACTATAACACTGGAGAGCTTCACCAGCGACAAACAATACCATCACCATCGTAGAAACAAAACACCCACCCAAAAACCATCACGAACAGCAAAAAACAACGAGATCAAAAGGTAAAAAACCAAAAACCGAAACAAACCGTACGAGAAGCGGCACCACAGCATCACCCTGTCTCAGAAGATCCCGCTGTCACCAGAGCCAACGACCACATCAGACACAATAAACCCCAATGAACTCACTGAAGAATATGGGGAACCCCGCAAACCGCCGATAAATGGGATCAACCCCTAATACTGAAAAAATCTCACCACATAACAATAGCGAGGAGCCGAGAGTAGAACCCGGAGCGCTCCGAAGAGTATTCCGTCGACGCAGACCGGTCTTACACCCTCATATCTGAACCAGCAACCACTGAATCCCATAGAAAAACTCCACATAAAGAGATAAGACAACCCGCATGACGCCGACCGCAGAGAACCACCAAAAAAACCCACTGAGTGTGAGGAGAAACGCCATATCTTCCACTATGAAGGAGCGGCGATGGAGAGAGGAGAAACCTAGAACAGTAGCCCTTTATGGGCGCATTTCTTAACCAAAATGTGGTCCTATGGGATAAATTAATCCCCTCAAAAATGGAATTTAACATTTGATTTATTCATGTAGTAAGAAGGTTTTAGGAGGTTCAATGAAAATCAATATTGTTATTATAAGTAATGGGAATATGGTAAATTAAATATATCGACTTTTTATGTGGATGTTATATTGATAGTTAGACTAAATTCTCAAGAAATCCAAAAGTTGAAGTTTTATTTATCAATAAGATTCAAGATGAAATATATTATAGAGGCAAGGAAGATTTTGTGGATGAAGATCGAGAGAGGTAGTAAATTTAGGACTTTGGATCTATCTCTAAAATATTATATACCAATGATCATGGAAAGGTTTGGGATAGTTAGAAGTAAGTAATTTCCGACCCCTCTTTCATATCACTTAAAGTTTTCCAAGTCACAGGTGCCAACAATTGAAGTTAGGGACAATTATATGGAGAAATCACCATATGCATCAGTGGTTGGAATTTTTGTTGTCTATAATAGTTTTCACTTGGTTGTAAATTGGCCATGGAGTGGAATTTTTTATTAGGTTTATAGAGAATATAAGTAAATTACATTAATAGGTTGTGACATGGATTATTTAGTATTTAATGGTATCAAAAGCTCAATCCCTATGCTATGGAATAGATGAACCATTATTAGGATTCATGGACTTGGGATTTTTTGGTGACATGGATATAAGGAAAAGTAAAAAATTGTTTTGTGTTTAATTTTGGAGGAAAAATTTTTATATGGTAATCAAAGTTACAAATGTATGTTAATCTAAGTTCAATGGAAGCATAATATATAGGCTCAATAGAATTTGGGAAGGAAATGGTATGGATGAATCAATTGTCAAATGATCTAAGAAGGGTTTAATTGGAAGTAGGGATTTACTATAATAGCCAAAGTATTATTCACTTGGATAAAAATATAGTGTTTTATTATCTAACAAATCATATCAACCTGAAGTATCATTTCATCATAAATTTTCTGGAGTAAAATGGGTTGGAGCTATGGAAGATGTTAGGAATCCAAAAGTCTAGCAGACATATTCACCAAGGTAGTATTTTAGGAAATCCTCAGGTAGCATCAATTCTTAGTAGGAATTATGTTAATAAAGGAAGGAATTAATGGTGAATAGTGATTTATGCTAAGTGTTGGAGAGTTTTCAAGATTCCCTGAAACAAAATTTAAGTGGGATATTTTTGGGAGTTGAAGTCTATTTTAGTTCACCGGTATTTCATCCATCATAAATATATTCACCATAATTTTGTGTGGTGGATGATGAATGGAACTTGAGATGCATATAGTATAAACATATATTCTCTAATAAAAATATGTTTATCAAAAAATCATATCTACCGATGGTTTATGTTGAAGTCACAGGGGGTCTAAATATCCAAAAAAGTTTATAGGTTGTTGGCTTATTAACCAAGCTCAGGTGATCATGCCTTATGATCCATGATTCCAGTAGATTAGTTTTGACTTGTTTGATTGGTTTTGGTTTGTATATAAGTTCATAGGAAACTTAGTGAAAAGTTTGGTTCAAATGAGAGTCTATTGGAGAGATAAGAGGTTAGGAAGGATCACTTGTTTTTATAATCCATTATTATAGTTAGAATAGTGTAGATTGATTCCTTTGGATGAATTTGGGTCGAATAGTTACTGCCCATATTGCACATCATTCCACAACTCTTGTGGCTAGACCTCTGTGGTGAGTTCACCGGGGGTTTCATGGGGTATCATTCCCATGCTCAGGGGTCTAAGGGTCAAAGGCCCCTGGCCCAATTTTTTGGGGTAACATAATAATGATGACACATTATATCATAGTTGAACAATGACATCAAGAGAGCACTATAAAAGTGAGTAATTACTATGGCAGTAGTTGATGAGGTATTATAGTAGTTTGGACTTTTACATGGAACTATATCATCATGTAACAAGTGACACTAATATGTTACTGTATAATTGTTTACCTTCCACCATCGATTACAATAGCACAGTGGAATTACTATGTGGTTGGTGGAATAGTTTCATCATCTTCTTTATGAACTAATTTCAAGATAGGGGTTTTTAATTTGATATTGTACCTTGTAATTATACTCCTAAAATTCTTGATTTATTCTACCTATTCTTTTATATAGGGATTATTTCCCGAACCATGTAAAACATTATGTCCCATTTTCATCTTCATATTGTTCTTTTTTTTCTTTTTTTCTTCATTTTAAACCCATTGTTTTAGTGTGACTCCTAGTGTTTCTACTACATGTATCACATTAAATATTTTGGTTATAATAAAATAAATCAGGTGTGTGTTTTCCTCATGCACATAGTACATAGTCTAAATGGCATTAAATATTTTTTTTCTTTCTCTGTTATCTATATTTTGATTGTATGTTTTACCATTGAATGTATTTATGGTACTTTATTTATTTTTACTGAAGTGTGTGTGAGGATTATTTTTTTTGGTTCATAGGGTATAGCTACTACCTACTTTTGGTATGCTTGATAATGGGTAAGAGATATTCTAAAGACCATTTTTTCCACTATACAGAGTCTCAAGTGTGTGATCTTCCTATGGATTGACATGTAATAATCCAGTGGTTTTATCAAAAGCATAGAGATTGTTTTTTCATGGGATGTATTTCCCTAATAGTATTATCTTTTTTATTGATGCTTCTGATGATTTTTTTTATAATCTTATTATTGAAAATTATGGGGTGCAGCGGAAGCGGTTGGGCCCAAGCCTAATAATGTTTTTTGTTGACTTCTTTAGATAAATCCTCAGAACTAGATGAATAATAATTAATAATATTCAGAAGAAGGATATTTTCATATATAAAAAATAATTAATTTACAAAATTTATTTACCATGGATTGATAATTCTTTCTTAGTTAATGATTTTGTTGAACATATTTTTATACTATTGTTGCGGTGAAGGATCCAAAGTATAATCCCTATATTGGTATCCACACATGCTCCATGTAACATCCAATCTCTATTTTCAGGTATTCCTAAACCCCTATTTTTATCACTCCTTGGTTGTTTTTTGTTTGGGGATTCTTCGAGTGAAAATTTGGAAAAAATTTGAATTTATTGGGTTGTGTACGGTTGTCACACAGTTTTCCCAAACCATGCACCCAACTAGTGCAAACTGTGAAAACCCAGACAGTGAGGTTTTATATGGTTGGTGAACCATTTGATAAACCATGCACCAATAAAGGATAAATCATGTAACCCCACTAGTAGGGGTGCATGGTTAGGGCACATGGTTTGTCTAACTGTACAGCCCTATCGATGTAACCATGCGTACAGGATTTAATTAATCCAAAAAATAATTCTAAAACCCTAAAACCCTCAGTTTAAGTGCCCAATGGGCCTGTACAACCCTAATATGATTTATTCTTCCTTGTAGGCTCCCAAGAAGTGATTTTGGATCCTCTACACCCTATTATAATTGAATCGAAGCAAGGATATTGATGTACAATCTCATCTCGGTAAGTTTTATCTTCTCATTCTCTTTATCCCACTCTCTCTTCTCTCCTCCTTAGGTTTTAATAGATCTTCATGTTGTTTGAGTATTTAATATCAATTGTTTCAGATATTAAAACTAGTTTTGTTCTTGGATAATCCTTGCTGACATTCTTCATTGGAGTTTTCTATTTAGGGATTTTCATTTTGTGATCTTGTAATCTCAAGTTAAGTGGTTTTGTTTATGATGGCCCATTTTATTAACCCTAAATTTCTTGATTTAAATTAAATTATCTTATTTAAATGTAATTAATTTAAATTTATTTAATAAAAAACCCAATTCCATTGAATTTTGTATTTGAATTGGATTTGGCATGAAAGTTAGGGAAGACCCCCAATTCCACTGAATTGGGGTATGTTGTGAAATTGGATGAAAATTTGTGAAATTTAAATTGTGGGATTTAATTTTTGAATTTAACTTGTGAAATTGATTTATGGAATTGATTTAAAATTTGTATTTTATTAAAATGGATTAAATTGTTTTGATATAAACCAAGTGGTTTTATCTTGGGAAAGGAAATTATTTAATTAAAAACTTGTTTTGGTTTTTAAATGGAAATTTTTATATTAAAATGGAAATGGGTTGAATTTTATTTTAAATGGTTATGAAATAAATTAACCATTATTGAATGTTGTTGTTCTATCACATGCAAGCCTAGGTAGTTATTAAGTTTTTTAGGATAACACTCTATTGATGATTTAAAAAACTAACAATACATATGCATCAGGTCACATCCTGATGGGATGGTGATGAGTCCTCTTTGACCAGTGTGTGAGGGATGTGTGTACACATATTGTCATGATAACTATTCTATTTTGAGGGAGTCCCATAGCCTAAAACTATCTTACCTATTGTTAAATGACCATGTTTCTCATTGTTTAATCGTTGATATATATGCTAATTTTTTTAAACTATTTTAACCTTCCTTATGAATTTATATAAATTATTTTAAATAAAATGTTTGTTATGACATTTTTTAAAGTATTTTTATCATTTCAAATGTAAATAATGACTTTTTTTAAATATTATTTTGAATTCCATGACTATTTATTAAAAATAGAAAGCTTAAATCTATTAATTAATTTTTTTATCTTATTATGGAATCCTTTTTGAGACCTTACTATGATTTTAGCTCACAACCTACCTATTCCTTTAAGTGTTTGTATATTATCTTCTTCTAGGTTCAAGAAAGGGAAAATATCCACTTGGAGGTTATTATATTTGTTGGTCCTTGGGCTTGGAGAGTTGTGCCCAATGGGACTTGAGTGGATTATCCTATTTTCTGGTACTTTTTTGTGGTAATTTAGGTTGTTTATACCTATTTGACTTCTGGTATAGTTTTCTCCCCATGGAGTTTAATTTTGAGAATATTGAATTGTAAAGGTTTAATCCACTATTTTTGTAGAAAATATGTTCCCTCTTTTATATTTTTTGATTCCATGTTCTTGACACCAAGCTGTGGGGATATAGAATGCCCTTTAGGCTATGTCTGGACTAGTCTAGTTATCAGGGTACCAGGGTTTTTGGGATGGTTCATGAAAAATTGGTATTAGAGATCTAGGTTGATCTTCTTTGTCTAATGTCAGTATGAATTTGTGTATTCTTTTCATAAATTAGGAGGTAGTCATAATTGAGTGTCTGGCCATCTCTCACTGCAATGAACCTTAATTCACCAGGGGTGGTTTGGGAAAGATGTATTGAGGATTTTTTCTTGTATTTTACCTTATTTTGATTTGGGTGATTGAAATCCAAATCATGTTTTCTATATATTGGGATTAATTTCCCTTTTTCTCTTATTGGAGTGTTAATCTGATGTCTTTAATGTTTACTGTTGATGTTGTGTAGCATCATCAATCTGAGAAAATGATCGAATTAGATCTAGGAGGAAACTATTGATGAACCACAGTAAGAAAATCTTCTTGTGGACCTGAGTCTAATTGAGGTGATTGTGTGTATTGTCCAAGCTCTAGGATATGCACCTAAACCAGTTCCCATTCAGGCTTCAGCTATGGAACCTAAAAGGGATGATTTATGCAATCATGATCAGGATTTCCTTCACCAAAATCCACTAAAATTCTAAGTCTCCAATAATCCTAAAGATGTTTAGGAATGGTTGATCAAGATTTAATATTTATTTGAGTTCTTGGAGACACCTGATAAAATAAAGGTGAAGTGTGCCACCTTTTTTTTGGAGGGACCTAGTAGAAGATGGTGGGACATGATGGTGATGATAAAGAAACACAAGGGGATAGTGTGGAAATACTTCAAGGATATTTTCACTAAAAAGTTTTATCCATATTTGATAGTTTTGTCCAAGGCTGTTGAGTTTTTCAAACTCGATCAGGTTGAAAATATTGTGACCTTGTATAAAAATCTATTGGTTGAGCTTGTGAATTTTACACCTAAGATTGTATCAAATGAGAAGATGAAGACTCGAATGTTTGATATGGGACTTTGATATGATATTCATTTTCTAGTTTACTTATTGAAGCTTCTTTCTTATGTTGATGTTCTGGATAGAGTGTTTATGATCGAAATTGACCTGGATGGCAAGTCTCAGGGTTGACAGGAGTTTCTTTTTCTCCTAGTGGTGGTGTGAATTCCTCTAAATGGAAGAGTAAGAATTGTTATTATCATGGTGTTTATCAACAGAAGGGTTATTCTAGACCTCCTATAGTTCTTGGAATAGGCCCTCTTATTTTATACCAGTGTGGTAAGAGATGGTATGCAAAGAGGGTTTGCACTGAGGCAAACAAGGTATATGGTTCTAATAGATTCTTATGACACTTTCAAGAGTTCATCCATATCTATTTCACTCCACATAGTGGCATGGGATCATTAGAACATTCTAAAAATATGGTTTAATTAGATACTTCACAAACAAAGGGGTTCCATCCATAGGCATCCGGAACAAAGCTTATTTACATAGTGGAAGAGTCTCCAGAGGAAGCAAATATGAGTCTAGTGACTATGAGAGGTACCATCACTATATATTCATCATTTTTTACTGCTTTATTTGATACCAGTGCATCTCATTCATTTATTTCAACCCATATGGTAAATTTTATTAATCTTCATATAAAGCTTTTATCTTATGTTATGGGTATCACTACACCCCTCAGAACAAAGAGATGATAGGGTCTTTATAGTCCCACTTGTGATTTATCTTTATCATATGTTGATCTTTCTTTGGATTTTCTATTTCTCATTATAAAACCTCTTTAATTTCTAGTCAGGATATATTGGCTTATTTGTAAAAAAGTTTATATTGATTTTTATCTTTGATGGGTCTCCCTTACTACACCTGATCGTGTATAACGTATCTTTCAAGGGGGATGGGACCCAAGATCAAGTAGATCTAGACCTTCTTATCCAGAGTTGTGGAAAGTGATATCTATGTTTTCCTTTGATCTAGAGTGATAATCTTTGAGTGGTGATATCCCTCTAGTTTTCATTGATTTTCCTGATGTCTTTCCTTCAAACATCTTTGGGTTGTCACCGATGAGATAGGCAGACTTCCCTATTGATTTAGTTTTGGGTACTCATCTGGTATTTATTCTTTCATATCGCATGGAACTAGCTGAAATTAAAGAGTTTAAAGCTCAATTGGATGATGTTCTAGAAAAAAGTCTTTGAACACCTGAGTGTTTCACCTTAGACGTCACCGGTTCTCTTTTCTAAGAAATTTTATGTTTCAGTTCACCTTTGTGTGGATTACCTAAAACACAATTGAGTTATGGTAAAGAAAAAATATCTATTTCCATTTATTGATGATTTTTAGATTAGTTTAAAGGGGTGGAGTGGTTCTTGAAGATTGATCTCTGATCTGGTTACCATTAATTGAGAATAAAAGAATCATACATTTATAAAACCACCTTTCAGAGCAGGTATGGCCATTCTGAGAACCTTGTAATGCCATTTGGTTTAACTAATGCTCCCGCGGTATTCATGGATTTAATGAATAGGATCTTCCATGAGTATCTTAATATATTCATGGGAGTATTTTTGTATGAAATCCATGTTTACTCTATGTCTGAGGAGAATCTTGTGCGTCATATGAGAGTAGTTCTATAATTGTTGATAAATCATTGACTTTATGCCAATCTTTAAAAATGTAATTTATGGATTCGAGAAATGATATTCTTGGGACACGTGGTGTCCTAATATAGTATTTATATTGATCCTAAAAAGGTGAAGGTTTTTATGACATGGGAACAACCATGAAATGTTTTCGATATTCAGATCTTCCTGGGTTTAGTAGGATATTATCATCAGTTTGTAAAGGACTTCTCAAAGTTGGATTCTCCGATGACTTCTCTAACTAAGAAGGGAGTAAATATTTCTTAAGATGAAAAATTTCAGAATTATTATGTTGATCTAAAATGCCTTTTGACTACTATACTGATGTTGACTCTCCCATAGTCCGAACAAGGATATGTGGTCTTCTGTGATGCATCGGGTTCAGGTTTGGGTTGTGTTCTTATGTAAGGTGATCATGTCATCACCTAGGGATCTCGCCGGCTTAGGCCACATGGGAATAATTATATAACCCATGACCTTGAACTTGTAGTTTTGATACATGTACATAATATTTAGCAGTATTACCTTTTTGGATAATGGTTTATCATGTATTCTGACCACAAGAGCTTGAGTTATATCTTTTATCAATGAGATTTGAATCTCCACCAAAGTCCTTGGGTGGAATACATGAAATATTTTGACATTGAAATCGCCTATACCTTGGGAAAAGGGAATTTCTTAGTGGATGATTTTAGTAAAAAACTTCTGACCTAGGACATAAAAGAATCATCAGAAGAGTGTAACTTGATGTCTCTTTTTGAAAAACTACATATTGGAGTCTGAGAATCAAGAATTGAGTTTTCCTTTTCCACTTTTCATTTGACCTCTTCACCTTTCAAGATGATTCTTCAAGAAAATTATATTAATGATGAGTTCCGTAGAATTAGATACTTTCTTTATGGGGGGAAGACTGTTGTTGAGTGGTCATTCTCCATAAAGAAAATTTTGTGTTATCGAAATTGTTTCATTCTACCTTTATCACTCCGGAAATAGGTTTTGTTGGATTTCAATAGTTACCAGTGGGAAGTGCACCCAAGAACCATGAAGATGTTCTATGACATGTGGTTATGATTCTGGTGGCCAGGTATCATACAGATCATTTCTGATTTTTTCTCTCATTATTATACATACCAACAGGTCAAGGATGAGCACCAGAAAACTTTGACTTTTCTTCATCCACTTCCAGTGCCTACGTGGAGGTGGGATGAGATCTCTATAGACCTTTTTTTTGGGTTTACATATAACCAGAAAAATAATAATGTGGTATGGGTTGTGATCAATAGGTTGTCTAAATCGGATCCCTTTATACCCATTCATGATACAACCAAAGTTGGGGAGTTGGGAAATCTCTATGTGAAAGAGATTATTCATTTGAACATATTTCCATATGTTATAGTCTCTGATAGGGATCCTCAAATTACTTCTCATTTTTATAGGCCTTCAGGAGGCACTGGTATCTCAAGTCTATTTGAGTATGACATTTCATCCGCAGTCGAATGGCCAGATAGAAAGAGATATATAGATTCTTGAGGATATTCTTCGTGTGTGCATTCTCAGCTTTGGTGGAGATCAAGATAACCATCTAGGGCTGGGTGAGTTTTATTATAATAATAGTTACCAGTCTGTAATAAGGATAAATCCTTTTGGGTACTAATATGGTCGGCCTTATAAATCTTTGTTGTGTTGGTTGGAGATTGGTGAAAATGTCTTGGTTGGACCGATCTTAATTCAAGAGACAATATAAAAGATTATATTAATTCATCCAATAATGTTGACATAATAGATCTGGTATAAATCTTATACTGATATTCATCATAGGTTGTTTTAATTTTCTATTGGTGATCAGGTGTTCTTGAAATTTTCACCTCGGTTGGTTCATCGAAAGCTAGGGAGGCAAGGGAAGCTTGCTTCTCATTTTTTGGGACCTTTTGAGGTTGTGGAGTAGGTAGGAAAGTTTCATAATGTTTATAACTTTCACTATAGATAACATCAATACATAATATTTTCCATGTATCTTAGATATTAAGGTATATATCTGATCCATCTCATGTTCTGAGCTGAAGAGATCTTGAGGTCGAACCTCATTTATCCATGACTGAATGTCCAATCATGATAGTTGATTCTGAAACCAAGGTTTTTCATGGGAGGAAGATACCTTTGGTTTGAGTGCTATATAGGCATGATTCTAATACTCATGATACATGAGAGAGGGAGGCGCTAATGAGAGAGTAGTGGCCTCATATTTTTGTCATGGAAGCTTCTTAATAGGATTTATAAGGACATAAATTTTCTATGGTGGGTAGGTTGTAACATCCTATTACTATTTTTAGTTATTCCTAAACCCCTATTTTTATCAATACTTAATTGGGTTTCATTTGGGGTTGTTTCGGGTGAAAAATTGTAAAATTTTGGAAGTTCTTGTGCAGTTTATGGTTGTCGCATGGTTTTCCCAAACCGTGTGCTCTGCTAGTGAAAACCAGGAAAACTCAAATAGTGAGGGCATGCACGGTTGGTGCATTATTTGATAAACCATGCACCCACTAAGGATAAACCATGAAACCTTCCTAGAAAGGGTCCTGGGATAGGGCATATGGTTTTTCTAACCATGTGTCCCTACCCAGCTAACCTTGTGTAAAAGATTTAATTAATCTAAAAAATAATTTAAAGCCCGGAAACCCTTGGTTTAAGTGCCTGATGGGCCTGTACATCCCTAATATGATTTATTATTCCTTAGAGGCTCTCGGTATGTGATTTTGGTCCCTCTAAACCCTTCCATAAGAGAATAAAAGCTAGTTGAACGATGTTCAATCTCATCCCGGTAAGTTTTCTCTTCCCATTATCTTTCTCCAACTCTATCTTCTCTCCTCCTTAGGGTTTAATATATCTCTATGTTGATGGAGGATCTAATACTCATTGTTTTAGATCATGAATCAAGGTTTTTTCTCAGATATTTTTTGTCAACATTCTTTTTAGGAGTTTCTTATTTAGGGCTTTGCATTTCGTGATCCTTTAATCCCGAGGTAGGTGGTTCTTTTTATGATGGCTGATTTAATTAACCCTAAATTTACTAATTTAAATTAAATTGTTTTATTTAAATGTAATTTCTTTCAATTGGTTTATTAAAAACCCAATTCCATTGAATTTTGGATTTGAATTGTATTTGGCATGAAAATTGAGGAAAACCTCCAATTCCATTGAATTGGGATGTGTTGTGAAATTGGATGAAAATTTTTGAAAATTAAATTGTGTAATTTAATTTTTAAATTTAAATTGTGAAATTGATTTTTGGAATTGATTTAAAAAATTTATTTTATGAAAATGGTTTAAATTGTTTTGATAGAAACCTAGTGGTTTTATCTTGGGAAAATGAGTGATTTGATTAAAACCTCATTTTAGTTTTTAAATGGAAATTGGCATAATAAAATGGAAAATAGATTGAATTGTATTTTAAACAGATTTTAAATAAATTTCCCATTATTTAATGTTGTTGTTAGAGCACATGCAAGCCTAGATAGTTAGTGATTTATTTGGGAAAGCACTCTATTGAAGCTTTACAACACTAAAAATATGTATGTAGTAGGTCACATCCCCAATGCGATGGTGATGAGTCCTCTTTGAACAGTGTTTGAGGGATGTGTGTACACATATTTCTTTGATAATTATTCGAGTATAAGGGAGTCCCATGGCCTGGAACTATCATGGATCTTGGTAGATGACCATGTTGTTCGCTATTTATGCTTTGATATATATACCAATGTTTGTAAACTGTTTAACCATACATTATGAATTTATAAAAAAATATTTAAAATCTTAATTAAGCCATTTGTTTAAAGTATTTCCATCATTTAAAATGTAAATCATGATTTGTTTTAAATATTCTTTTTAAATTTCATTCCTATTTATTTAAAATATAAATATTCAATTGGTTAATTAATTGTTTAATCTTATTACGAAATCCTTGGTGAGACCCTACTAATATTTTAGCTCACACCTTGCCCATGCCTTCGGGTGTTGGTATATTATTTTCCTCTAGGTTCGAGCAAGGGCAAAGTGCCACTTGGAGGTGATTCTAGTTATTGATCTTTGGGATTGGATGGTTGTTTTTGTTGGGACTTGGGTGTTTTATCCTATTTTTTGGTACTTTATGGTGTTACTTTGGGTTGTTTATACCTATTTTACTTCTGCTATAGTTTTCTCCCTTTAGATTTTTCTTTTGAGCATACTGACTTGTAACTTTTTATTCTATAGTTTTTGTGGAAAATTTGTTCCCTCTTTCATATTTTTTGATGTCAGGTGCTTGTCACCAACCCATGGGGATCAGGAATTCCCTTTGGGTTATGTCAGGAATGTCTTGGTTATCAGGGTTCTAGAGTTTTCGGGCTAGTTCATAATACTCCATGAATCTCAAAATGTCACCGATAGAACTTTGAATGCTCGCATGGACTATCCAATCATCTTATATCATTAATTTTCGATCGTAATAAGAATACCTTAGGTCTTTAAGGATTATCTCTTGTTCTCTTAAATATTAAGAGGGAGGAGGATGATGATCTTCTCTCATTCATAAGATATTTCTTGGGAGATTTATCTTTATTATTGATATAATTCTCTCAAGATAATTTATTGTGTACATAAAACTATCTATCTATCAATATGAAATAACAGTGTTTATATATCTAGGGTTAGAAAATTAATAATGGTGTAGAGGCCTATATCTAATTTTTAACTCTAAATAAATCCCATATTAAATAATTATTATTATATTATTATTATATTTCATGAAATGCATTAACTCGTGGATATTTAAATATCATTCCTTAAATAAATAAATGTATTTATTTAAATGATATTAAATACAATATATCATTTGATTCGAACCCTTAACTAGGCTCATCAATCCTCCTAGACATGTATTGAACCTTGAATAATAAATATTTATTTAAATAAATAAATGTCCTTATATTATTCATTCTATCAATAAATAAATATTATTTTTACTAATTAGTGGAAAAATATTTAATATTAAATTCACACTATATTCTAACTCAAATATAACCAGTTATTGAATTTTTTTTATCAAAAAATACTATATAATTATTATTTCTCAATTTTGAGAATAATATTTATTCTAACATTAAATTAAAATATAATTTAACTGATATTATTGGATACACTTATTGTATAACCCTCTAGGAATATTTCTCAGTGGAATTAGGTGATCTGTTCTAAATTCCAATATTAGTTTCTATCAACACATCAAGGCATCCATAGATAAAGAATTTAATTTTGTAATGACAACAACCTTATATAGATTCTTACAATGTTATATAATCTTATTGTATTGATATCACATCAAATGGGTTTCATTACTTATTTCATCAGCCTATATTCTTGATATATCTTTCTTTTACTACCTAAAATGAACTCATTGATAAAACAACATGGTCATTGACTTAATCATAAAAGGGTAATGAGATACCATATTTTGATCTTGGAAGGGATAAATTATTTCTTAACTTATTCATTAATTAAATATCACTTATGAAGAACCCAACATATACTACTTCATTGTGAGAATATTTTTTTCATGGTTTTCTATGATACATCAAAGTATATGATGCATGATATACATTATTAATAATCTCAATTATAAAAACCAATACACATTTCCACAAATAGAAATATCCAATGACACTTATTACATATAGATTTTATATTAGAGGTTCTATCCTAATAACCTATTCTCTTAGGGATTATGAAGTGTTAAACTTCATGAGTTGAATACTCATCCAATTATAATCATCCCAAACCTAGTTATTAAAACATCATTTATTTCCTATCAGGTATATTTCATATAGACCATAGGATATTTTTTTTTTTAAATATTTTCATATCACTTCAAGGTTATCATTATAGTAGGAAACTACTATAACCTTTCAATGCAATAAATACACTATTATCACATTAATGTTATGTACAAGAACACTAATAATTTGATGAAATATATATTAATATTCATGTATTCTAATATACATGTAATAAAAAGTAAAAAATAATTTGTTTCATGGAACCAACTCCAACAGACTCCCACTTTCACTAGAACTAACTACTAATGACTTCTAGTACACTAACTATCACATTATATCCATGATTCTATTAAGTTAAGTATTTATTTAATGATTCCATTGTGCTCTCCTCCATGGAAATTATTCTTACTTTGACATCACCTATTTGAGAAAAATCCCAAAATGTGTGATAATTCCAAAGTATATGCTTTGTATATTGATACGGCCTTGGATCCTTGGCTAGAATCAATGTTGTAGAATTATCACAATATAATTAGATAACATATTTACTATTAGGAACCACATCAAGATCTTATATAAAGTTTCATATCCAAAACACTTCTTTAGATATGTTAAAAGATAAAATATACTCAGAATCTAATGTAGATTTGATGACCACTAGCTATTTCGATATCTTACATCTCATATATCACTCATTAAGGCATAATACATATCTTTACCATGATTTCAGATCATTCTAATCTATTTGGAAACTAGAATCTATATATCCCCCGATTACTTGTTCCTCATCTCCTCCATAAACTAGGAACATGTCCTTAGTATTCCAAAAATACTTTAGGATAGCCTTTACAGTCATCTAATTGAGATCTCATAGGACTTCTTGATATTTTACTATTATAAACAAGGTGTTGGAAACATAAAGTTTGGTACATAGCATGGAATAACAAATAAATATTATCATAGATGCATAAGGGATTATATACATCCTCTGTCTCTCATATGTTGTTTGAAAACACATTTTCATAGAGTGATTATACCATGTGAAATTAGAAGAAATCCCCTCTTAGATTGTTCCATATGGAATCAATTCAGTATATTGTCGATGTATATACACTTACTTAGTTGGAGCAGTCTCTTAGATCTATCATGATGGATCTTGATCCCTATAATATAGGTTATTTCACCTAATAACTTTATATATATTAATTTGTTTAACCAAATTTTAATTTACTATAAGACTAGAATCTAATTTCTTATCAGTAATATATCATTGACATATACTACTAGGAAAATAAAATCACTCCCACGAAACCTCTTATAAACACAGGTCTCACTTTTTTCTTCCTAAAACCAAATTATTTATTGGCTTTATTAAAATGGATATTCTATGATCTTAATGCCTGCTTCAAACCATAAATGGATCTATGAAACTTGGATACCTTGTGAGCATCCTTTGGATTCACAAACTCTTTTAGTTTTTTTGTATAGACATCTTCCAGAAGGTTCCCATTAAGGAAGGTTGTTTTGAAATCCATTTTTTAAATTTCAAAATCATGTTAAGCTGATATGGAAGGTAGAGTTATGATGGATTTCAATATAGTGACTAGAGAAAAGGTTTCATCATATTCAATGCTTTGATTTTTTGTAAAACCTTTACCAATCAGTCATACCTTATAAGTATTGAATTTACCATCCAAGTCTAGTTTCTTCTTGAATACTCATTTGCACCCAAAAGGATTTACATTCACCAGATCATCTACCAAAACCCAAACTTGGTTTTATTATATATAATTCATTTCAAAATTAATGGATTCTTTCCACCATGTAACTTATAATATTATAATTACATCATTATAGGAAAAAGGATTATTATTATCAACTAATAATAATACCTATTTATATATATTCAAATACATGAATATTAACATCTTATCACATGATTATTATTCCTCTATACTATATAAATTTGATAATTTCCTTGGGATATATGTAACCTAAAAATGATACAGCAGTTACCCATTATGACGAGATCCTTGAAGTGCTGTGACATATTCTTAAATATAGTTCTATGGTCAGTAAATATTATATGATAGAACACATGGTATGCTTGATTTTTAACTATTTGATATTCATACACATAAGAGACTTTATCTCCTGAAGTTCACACTTGGTAACCTCCAAGATAGGAGGTTATCATAACGGACCCACCAATAGTAATTCCACATGTTCACATGTCATAGAATATTACTATTTGTCAGAGTTTGTAATGATCCTTCAACTTTAATATTATTGTTAATACATATCATGACTCGTGTGCTTTGATGTATTGCCTAAAACCATGATGAAATAAGTTCACAGTGAAGTAGGATCATTACAAATTATTGTGAGAAGTATGACACATTGGGTGTGTCATAAGTGATATAACATTAATGAATAAATCAATAAGAAATTTATCCCTTCTAAGACCAAAAGATAGTAACTTAGGCCCTTTGATTTAAATGGAATGGACTCATTAGTTCCATGGGTATGTAAATTTATTGACTAGTTCATTCTAGGTGTTTAAAGAAAGATATATCAAGTATATAGGTTGATAACATAAGTAATGAAACTTGATTGATGTGATATCAAGACAAAGGTATTGTATTATATATTGTGTGTTTGTATATGTTTTTCATTTTTTCAACATTAACTTCTTTATCTATGGTTTCCTTCACATGTTATTGGATGCTGATATAGGGCTTTAAGAAAACCAACCTAATTCTACTAAGGAAGAATCTTATAGGGTCACACACTTAGTGTATCCTTCGATCTTCATTATATATTATTTGTATTAAATGGTCGGAATAAATAATATTCTCATGACCAAGGAATAATATTTATTCAATATTTTAGTGATCATAAATATTTAGTCTCCCATTATGTGAATTTCAGAATATATATGTGTGTGTGTGAGTTGAATATTAAATAAAAATTTATTTTTAAGTTAATTATTAATTATACAAATATAAAATATATATTTATTTCTTGTTTATTCTCAAGATAATAAATAATATTTATTTATTAAATAAATATTTACTTAGATATTTGAATAATAAAATAAATATTTTTTTGCAAGACTGTGTATATAAAATAGTTATTTATTTATTGAATGAATAATATATATATATATATATATTATTCAAGTTTCAAAAATGACAAGGAAGATGAACGAGGCCAAGTTAGGTGCTCAGGGATAAAAATTGTATATGAATTAATTTATTTATTGATATTTATATTATTTCTGATACATTCACACATTACAAAATGATATTATCATTATTATTAGTTGTGGGGTTTTCTATGGATTGTGAGGTTGGAAGATGGCCTATTTGAAATTACCATTTCTCTAATAGAGCTCTATTTATACCCAATATTACTGTCAAAACTTAATTTTAATGCATGATATAACCTCTCCTAGGATATTTCTCTCTAAAATAAATAATTCTATAGGGTTTTATTCTCACAAAACCAATATATTCCTCCAAAAATTCCTCCTTAGTAAGACTAAGGGATAAAGAGTACCAAAATCTTCATTCTCAAAGGATTGTGTAGAGATCATTATGAATGATGCAAGATAATCTATACATCCACACTAGAACTCATAGATCTATTGGTGATGTTTTGAGATCAATTAGTATGTGTTAATCACCACTAGATGGGTTCTATAATTAAAACCTCTCAACACAATGGCGGCGTAGACTAGATGAGGTTGGAATTGATCAACATCTTTAGTGAATAAAGATATCAACACTGAAGTATATTTCTTGCTATTAAATTAATTATAAATTTAATATGAAAGATCCTTTCCTCTAGTTACAAGATTTTTCATTGGGATTATTTGTTTATAATCATGATACATGTGGTTCTTTTATATATTCTTATAGTTTATTTATTGTATTTTAATGAAAATCCATCGTCAGGTATGGTCCCGACTGGTTTCCACTACATATGACACCTTAAAGCGGTATCAAATCCATCACATTTAAATTTATAGTTATTTAGTGTTTTTTTATCGATATTGCAATTATTTTATTAGTGTTATATTTCGATTATCATTTTTAATCCATTAAATTGAGATAATGAGTTCATTCACTATCAAATGACCAACTACATGCCAAGAACTAGTGAAGGATGTATGAAGATTCCATCTTGAGGTACTAGAGATCCTAGATAGATGACATGATTACATTGAGTGTAACCTGATTACACATTGTGTATCCTCAATCAGCATACAAGTATGTTCTCATGTTAATCACATCCCATCATATGGTTTCTATTACGTGGTGTGTATTTATACACCCTATGTATGGGTATCCTGGAGGCACATGATTTGTGGTTTACATAGTGTGTAACTACCATACACAACATGTAACTCCCACACAACATAGTGTTCATGTGATTAATGCATGTGGAGTGAAATAAATTCATGTTCCGTGTGTTTAATGCAAACTAGAAAACACGGAACTAGTTATATTACATGATGTATGTCCAGCACACACACCATGTAATGTGGTATTATTCCACACGGATTACACACAGATTACCTAGGCATGTAATTTAGAATTGTAAAAATGGGGTTAAATTCCATATATCTAGAGTACATGTTATGTAACTAGTACTCATTTACTTATAGTAAACACCAATCTAGGCTATACACCATTTGAAATAAATTATGTGGAAAAAATTAAATGCAGCATTAAAATACAAACTATATTGAATTTAACTAACATACACTCTATGTGATATGGTTTTAGAGAGTAATAAATTTATAATTAACTCCATGTAAAATTTGGATCTATACACAGTGTTTCCAACGCACACATTGTGTATGTTACATTGATATTTTAAATGGTACATACCATATAGGTTACACACTTATTTACATGTTGTGTAACTCAGTGGCATTCCATGTATGCTAAAATTCTAGGTAAATGAATTATACCTAACTATAAAGGACTATTTTCATATCAAACATATATATGTTGTATTTAATCCCAGTGAACACTATGTACTAAAGTAATTTTAAATAAAATTATATTTTTTAATTTTTTTAAATACATATGGTTGGTTTATCTCATGTATCTTGAAAACCACATAGACTAATAATTAAAATAAATAATTAATTATTAAATAAGACTATTAAATATAAATTAAAGATAAATTTATCTTAATTAATTGTAAAATTAGTAATATATGCTATTTTATATAAATGTGATGTTGTTACATGTATGTGATTGATCATGAGCACTGACTAATCAATGTATGGATTGGGTTTCTATTTAATGTAATGTTATTTTATGGGTTTTATATATAATAAAGTTTTATTAAATTAAATATGATGTCATGTGAGTTATCCCTTCCCCTTTATTATGTTGGGCATGTGTGTTCATTGTTTATTTATGTCGACTTATACCCTAAGTTTCCCTCACCTACATGGGAGTAAAATATGTAAAGGATGGTTCTCTAAAGAGATGAGGTAGATTAGAACCCAAGTTAAGGTGAAACTAACCATGAAGATATAGTGATCAATGGTGGAATGCTAAAACTTAATCCAAGAAAAGATCTATGTGTTATTCCCCTGTGGTCATAGGTTGATGTATTATACACTCAATAAATTAACCATTATAATGCTCATGATCAAGTCACTTTATTTATTTTATTTTTTTCTATTATAGAGTTAATTTTTGTATATATTTTATCAAGATCACATAAATGAATGAATTAACAAGAATGTAAGATAGAATTGAAATAAATGGATTATGAATAAATGTTTTATAGACACATGATAAATTACTTATATAAAATACATATAATATTAACAAGATATGTAGAAGGATGGAATTAAAAATCTTACATGTAATAAAAAATCCCACAAGATAATATTAATTCATTACACCTTTAATTATCTGATTTAAGATGAACCCATAGTTTAAGTATTGTTTAAGGCCTCTATAAGGGGAACTTTTAATTATCAAGAAGTCTAAAAAAATATGGTGGGTCTATTTAACCAAACTTGTATTGGATTTAACAACCTACATTTTTTTAATATAAATTTAGAGGCAAGTTTTGAGGAAATTTGAGTTAGGGTTTCTGTATTTGGGAGTCCACTCAATGGATCAGTGATCTACAAGCCCACAGTTGGAAATATTACCTACCTAAATAGTTTCTTATGATTTTCATGACCTTATTTTGGGTTATGAGAAGGTAAATATGGATTTTTTTCCTCAAAAAATTCTACATGAAATGATATTTTGAGTCTAATGGTGAGGGATATTAAGACTTGATAAAATAGTGGGAGGATAAATAAGATGATTAAATTTATTTCATCTTATATATTTTGGTGATTAAGAATAAATTAATAGATATCTACTTTAATATTATTAAAGAAAATGATATCATTGTCAGCCCAGATATCCTTATGATCTACACTAGAGAAATATAACCTTCTAGTATGCAGTTATTTCCAAGAGTGGTATATGCATTTTTGCATCATACTACACCAAGAAAGAAAGATTTACATGCTGAATTCTATAGTTCTTTATTGACCTTCTATGGTGGAAAGTGATTTGGAGATCATTATTTGTTAGAAACACTTATATGATGTTTTATATTTATAGTGTTTGATGTTATCATCCATATAGATTGAACTTCATAAGTATCAAAGCACAATGGAATAATACACCATGCTCACCCATCTTCATGATATTTATCATAATATGGAAATACAGGAGTGAAATGATATATCCAAGGCACTCTTCATATGAATACTTAGATAGGGTGCAGAATATGTTCTTAATGTAGTCAACATGGTTGTTTAAATTGAAAAACTTGAGATTTTTTAGATTAAAATACCCGAATAATTGTTCATTAATCTTACACTTACAACACTCCCTCATAGCTTCTTCATATTTTTTTTGAATTTTAATATAAACAGCATTGAGAAACATCTCTCAAATGTCCTCACTATTATTCTCCAAGTTTATAATTACATGATGAATAAAAATACTTTAGTACATATGGTGAATAATATTAAGGGAAAAGTGAATATCTCAAATAATAACACCAATTCTAAGTCCTCTTTATAATCTCATTCCAAGGTAAGGAATATCAAGAGGAAAGAAGGGGAGAAGTATGACATCTATTTCACATGTGGTATTAAGGGAAACTAAAAGAAAATTGTTCCATGGAAAAGAAGAAAGGGAAATCCTTAGGTTCATTTGTTATAGAGTGAAATCTATCTATTTCTATAAATTGGGTATTAAATACATGTTTTAGTGCTCATGTTTATATCCAATTATAGGAACTAAGTAGATTCAAAATAGTTTCATAGGTTGAAGTGGATCTATGGGTTACAAACATATAAAGACTCACTATAGTGGCCATTGGATGTTATCACCTCACATTAAAAATAGGATTGATCATGGTTTTGAAAAACTGTTATTATGTTCCACTTATCACCAAAAATATCCTTTTCATATCCTCACTTGATATGGATGATTTTATTTTCAAATTTTAGAATAAAAGTTTGTTTTTTATAAATAGAGTATATTTTAGGGTAAGGAATATCTTACTAACAATATTTATGTATTGTATTACACAAACCAAGTGTTAAAAATCAATAATGATTTAGATTCTCATGACTCATATCACACTTAACTCTAGCATCATCAGATAGGTCATGTAAATGAAAAGCACTTGTGTAAATTATATCAAGATGGATATTTAAATTCTTTTAAAATAAAACCATTTGGTATACATTATGATTGTTTTCAAGGAAAAATGACCAAATATCCATTTATTATAAAATTTTAAAGGGCCGCAAATATTCTTGAGTTGGTTTATACTAATGTGTGTGGATTATTTATTATTGAAGAAAGAGGTGGATACTCATAATTTATCACTTTTATTGATGAATTTAGTAGATATGGATATGTCTATTTAATGAGATATAAGTTGGATTCCTTTGATAAATTCAAGGAATATAAGAATGAAGTTGAGAATTAGCATGGTAAGAAGATAAAGAAACCCTACCCAGTCTTTGTTAGAGAATATATAAACTAAGAGTTCGATGATTATTTATAGGAGTTTGGGATCCCATCCCAAATCACTCCTACTTATACACCATAATGGAATGGTGTAAGTGAAAGGAGGAACCAAACCTTGTTGGGCATAGTTATATTAATGATGATTCATGGAAATATTACACTATCCTTTTGGGGATATGAATTAGAGACAACAGATCACATACTAAATCAAGTTCTAACTAAAGTGTAAAAAGGTACTCCATATTAAATTTGGTATGTAAGTAAACTCATTTTATCACATGTATGAGTGTGGGGTTACAAATAATTTGTTATAGCCTCATCAGGTAACAAAATTTCACCCTAAGGCACTAATTGTATCTTTATAGGATACCCTAAAAAAATAAGGTATTATTATCTATGTGACCCTACATATAAGAAATTTTTGGTTAAAATATTTCTCACATTTCTTGAAAGGGATAAAATATCCAAATGAGATAGTGGGATTTAGATAGAATTTAATGAATTCCATGCTCAAGATACACAAGAGTTGTCATAAGGATAGATTTCATAAATCTTTGTGTAATAGGATGTTCCAGAGATACAGGCAGTGTGTACGAATACAAAAGTGGTTAGAGAACTTGAAAAATATGGTTTTCTAGTCATTTAGGATGGTGAATCATTATTAGTTGATAATAATAAACTCATATCCAACAATGAAGTAGTAGGTGGCATAGAAATCACCATATTTAATGAATCTATGAATTTGGATATGGATTCCATCTACCAAAATAATGTATGGACTTTAATATATCCTACAGTGGATGTAAATCCTATTGGTTTTGAATGGGTATTCAAGAAGAAACTTAACATGGATGGAAATGATGATACCTATAACTCATGACTAGTTGAAAAAGGTTTTAAACAGGGTGAAGGGATACACTATGCAGAAATATTTTCACCATTTTCTATAATGAAATCAATCAAAATTATACTTTTCATAGATACTTTCCATGAACATGAGATTTGTAATATAGATGCCAAAATAGCCTTTATGAATGGAAATATTTAGGAAGATGTCTATATGGAATGACCAGAATGGTTTTTGACTCCAAATGATTCCAATAAGGTATGGATGTGGTGTATATCCATTGAATTACAACCAATAATTCATTGGTTTTTCTTCCAATAATGGTCTTTCATATGTTGTATTCTTAGGGTATAAGTATATGTGGTGAAAAAATCAAAAAGGAAACTAGTGTATGTGGTGTCACCTGGACCATTTCCTATCCAACCTACATGTCATTTTCTCTTTCCCGAGTGAAATAGTGAAGTGCTTAGTTCATGATCTCTCTGACCATTCTCCTCTCCTTGTTCACCTAGAATCTGGCAGTGTACATTGTGAGTGCTTCTTCTACTCAATCAGATGGGAGACAGACTTCACTTTTTACAGTGTACTTTATTCTTCTAGAGACAAGCATATAAAGGATAGTTTGTGGGTCGAGTTTCACAAAAATCTTATAAGACTAAAATAATACCTTCAAACTTGGTAGATAAACAAACCTTCTCATTTTTTGTACTTGAATGTCATTAAATAAGACATTAATCAGGAAGAGAGGGGGATTGAAGCTCAATGGAATGATGGCTTGTTCATCCAATTAGTCAGACTAGAGATCTGTTTGGAAGACTTGATTTTAGAATAGGAAAGGGTATCTAGGGAACTCTCAAGGTTGAAATGGATTAAATAAGGGGATAAAAACACTAATTACTTTCAATATTTCATTTAGGATAGTAGGAAATCTATTTTCCCTAATATTCTTCTTGAAGATGGATCTTTCATCAATGATCCTCAAGTGGTAGAAGGTATGGCCACATCACACTTTAATTTTTTATTATCTAATTTAACCCACACATGAAGTTCGGTTACCCCTGGGGACAAAATGATCTTTTTGATGTTATACCTCATGTGGTCTCTTCCAACATCAATGATTTTTTCAAGAGCTTACTAGATGAGAAGGATATCTGGAAGTCCATTTCCAGTCTTAATGCAAGTAGTTCCCTGGGACCAAATGGTTTATTGGGTTCTTTTTATATTGTTTCATGTGATATCATTAAAAATGATCTGGTGGAGATCATCCAAAAGTAATTTTGGGGAGCAAGTCTTCCCAGAGTTGCATGTTCCACCGCCTTGATCCTTTTTCCAAAAGTGAAAGACCATTCATCCTTGAAGTATTATAGGCCAATTAATATGTGAAACTTCACTTATAAAATCCTTGAAATCATTTTAAATGGTCTAATGGTGATTCACATTTACAAGTGGGACTCTAAAGAACAACACGGTTTTGTCAAAGGAAGGTCCACTCAAACCGCAATTTCCTTGGCACATGAAATGGTGGAAGATATCAACAAAAAGATCTTAGGTTCAATCATTAACATTAATATTGATATGTAAAAAGCTTATAATATGGTGTAATGGAGCTTCATTATTAGATTTATTAGGTTCATGGGATTATCTAAATGGGTTATTGATCTCTTTTTCAGATGCTTTGGATCTCCTTGGTTTTCAGCCACCTTCATGTTAAAAAGCTATGGGTTCTTTAAGTAGGTAAGGGGGATAAATCTGAGGGCCCTTATCTCTTAGTGTGTTTATTATGGTCCAATATTCTTTCATTATATTTATATTAAGTGCAATAATTAGAGGCGGCTTCATCCCTTCCGTTGTAGACCAAATCTCATTGGGATTACTCACCTCTTATTTTCATATGATCTTCTACATTTCACCAATGGAAGTAGTAGTCCAATTTAGGGACTGAAATGGATACTTGATGTTTATTTCAGGTAGAGTCTCCAAATTATTAATAATTAAAAGATTTGTGTTTTCTTATCAAAGTCATGCCTAGTTAGAAAGGGTAGCAATATTGGAGAAAATTTGGGGTTCATTAGAAGGTAGTTTCTAATTATCTATTTAGGGGAACCATTTCCCTGAGTAAGATATGTATTCATCACTTTGAAAATATTATTGATAGATTCTTATCACATGTCTTGAATTGGAAAAATAACTTCCCCTCATTTGGTGGGGAGTATAACCCTCATTAATAGTGTTCTTAACTCTATTCCCATGCACATTCTGTCGGCCCTCAATGTGCCTAAGGCTATACTGCAGAACATCGAGAACATCATGGATTAGTTCATTTGCGATTCCCATGCCGAAGGAAATTTTCAATGGGATTCTTGGAATCATATGTATTGGGAGGCTGAGGAGGGTGTTATTAACCTATGTAGTGTTACTAATTCAATAAATTACCTAAAGGCTAATATGGCATGGGATTTTATGGAAAGACGGTCATTATGGGAAAATTTTCACTTTCAAGAAATATGGGATGGATTTCAACGTCTCAAATGAAAGATCTTCAAAACTCTGGGCCTCCACACATCACCACATTTGAACACTTCATACACACTCTTAGTGGATCATGGTTTATGGTAGTTTAAAATTTTGGTAGGATAATTGGGTGGGAAATGTGTTGGGGTTCCCTGCTTAACCGGTGCCCGAAATCTCTTTTTCCCATGAAATTTTCTTCCCCTATTTCATCCATGTTTTGGTCAACCCTCATCAAAAAGAGGTCTTACAGAGTATTATTATTGCATCTAACCTTGAAAGACTTTTTTTTATGAACTCTTCCACTAGATTCTTCTCGTCGAGGACCTACATAAAGCTTTTGTATAAGAAATCTAGTCATAATTCATGGGGAGGAATTTTGTTGTGAAAATTGATCCCTGAAAACCTTAATTTCCTTATTTGGTGCGATAGAAGGGGGTGCGACATAAGGGAGTGTCCATCGTTTCCAAATGTACTTGATGTTGTGACACGAAGGTGGTGTCGGTTGATCACCTTTTTTAGGGAAAGTGGGCTTTGTGATTTGGATAACCTTCAACATCTTCATTAGGGTGGATGTGTAGGACTTGCCCGATGATATGTTCCTCTATTCCTAGTTTCTTAGTGTAGAGACTAATTATAATGAACTCTCAGTTAGGGTGGTGTTTGTCGTGGATGGTTTTTGGGTTATCTAGACTGCTCGTAATAAGGTGAGACATTATTGGGTTTCAAGTTCATGGTTAGAATTAATGGTTTGGGCTCATTAATTGGCATAGAAGATGGTTCTAGTTATAAATAAGTGGGATTTATCTCTTTCACTTTTGAAATTCATGTCTGATAGGGGATAGGTTTTCTTGGATCATAGAGAGGTAGAGAAGGGTAAGTGGGTTAGATGGATACCCCCTCTTAGTGGACTCAAGTTAAATGTTGATGGCTCATGTAAGGAGGGATGCATGTAGTGAGGTGGGGTTATATAGAATCAAGTTTTCTTGGTGGTTTGTGATTTCAGTTTATTTCTAGTCCAGGGAGACTCTTTAATGGTTGAGGCCATCACTATGCTCAAGGTGATAGAACTATGTAATTCCCACAGTTTTAATTTGGAATACATGGAGTCAGATTTCTCTATTGTCATTAAGTCTATACAGGGGGTGATTAATATTATGTGGGTTATTATATATTTTTTGCCTAGATGTAATAGTCTTTTGACTAGTGGCATTGATCTCACTCATGTTTGGATAGAGGGTAACAATGTGGTTGAATGTTTGGCATCTCGGGGTTCCCTATGTGATATATTCATAATTTTTAATAGTACTGGATCCCTTCCCCATGAGTGTGTCAATCTTGTTCATAAATATCCCCAATGTCTTCATTAATTTAGACCACCATGATCTGTTTGGGCTTGGCCCCTTCCATTATTTCTAATAAAAATTGTTAATATTGGATGGACATGTTTTCCATGAAAGACTTAGTAAAATTAGTATACATTTTAGGATGAACATCCATTTTGATATATCTAAGAGGTTTATTAGACTAAGTCAAGGTATATGCATTGAAAATATACTTAAGAGATTCAGTATGGAACGATCCAAGAGGGGATTATTTTCCATGTAATAAAAAAATTTATCTTTCCAATAAAATGTGTCCTTAGATTCATGATAAAAGAAAAATGATGATAAGGATTATATATTCTTTGGTGATTGGGTCAGTTATGTATGTAATTTAATGTACCAGGCTAGATGTTTCCTACAACTTCAGTGCAGTGGGAAGATATTAGGTAAATCAAAGAGACCTCCATTAGATGGCAGTAAAGACTATCTTGAAGTATCTGAGGCAGAATAAGTATGTGTTATTTGTTTATGTAGTATATGAGAAACTAGTCATCATAAGAGATACATATTATAGTTTCTTGACAAATCATTAAGATGTAAAATTGCAATTAGGATGCCTATTTACCCTCAATGAAGGGATTATGAGCTGGAAGAGCTCAAAGTGGTCAGTGGTCACTGGTTTTATTATAGATTATGAGATAGGTGAGGTCACTATGGGAAGATTATCTATGGAAGAAAACACGGTGGACCCATTAACAAAATCCTTATCTCATAAGAAGTATGACTACCCTATAATAGAGAGTGGACTCAAGGTCATTAGTAGTTAGATTTAGTGTAATTTTAATTCTGTTAGAGTTGGTTCTCTAGTTCCAACTACTTTATACTTTATATTACCTATTTATATATATTCAAACACATGAATATTAATATCTTATCAAGTGATGATTATTATTATTTTGTTATATTAATGTGATAATATCTTTATAATATTCTTCGCATTGAAAGGACATAGCAGTTCACCACTATTATGAGATTCTTGAAGTGCTATGGAATATTCCTAAATATAGTTCTATGGCCATGTAGAATTATATGATGGGGAACTTAGTATGTTTTATTTTTAGGTTTTCTATGCTCATAAGTCAATGATACTATATCTCATGAATTTCTCACTTGGTAATCTCTAAGATGGTAGGTTATGAGAATAGACCCACCAATAGGAATTCTATATGTTTACATGTCAATAGATATTCCTATATATGAGCATGTGTAATTCTACTTAGACTTTAATATTATTATTAATACATATCATGACTCAAATACTTTGATGTATTTTCGAAAACCATGATGTAATATGATCATACTAAAGTGGGATATGTTGGGTGCCTTGTTAATGATATGTTATTAATGAATAAGTTGAGGAAGGATTTTTCACTTCCATCTTTGGGGAAATTGATATCTCAAACCTTTTACTAGAATGGAACTATTGAACAAAAATCCATGGCTATAGTGTATTTATTTTTTCAATTTGGATATTTAAATAATGGTGTACCAATATTATAGGTTGATGACATGAGTATGCAACCCACTTTATGAGATATCAAGACAAAGTGATTATATTACATGGTGTGAATTTGTATGTGGTTATCATTATTTCGACATTAAATTCTTCCTCTATGGGTTCCTTTACATATTGTTAGACACTTATATTAGAATTTAAACAACTCCACCTAATTCCACTGAGGAAGAGGCCTAGATATCCACACACTTAGTGTATCTTTAGTTCTCAGTTAGATACTATTTGTATTCAATAGTTTGAATTAATAATATTATCAATAGTAGTGAATAATATGTATTCTAGATTTTAATGATCATAAATATTCAGTCACCCATTATAATAATTTTAGAATATATATGTGAGTTGAATAATAAATAAATATTTATTCACATGGTAATTATTAATTATGTGAATATAAAATATTTATTTATCTATTGTTTATTCACAAGGTAATAAATAATATTTATTTATTAAATAAATGTTTATTTAGTTTTGTGAATAATAAAATAAATATTTATTCCCAAGACAGTGGATATAAAATATTTATTTATTTATAAAATGAATAATATATTTATTATTCATGGTTTGGTAAATGCGTTAAAGGTGGATAGGGCTATGTTAGGTGCCCTATGATATAAATGGTATAATAAATATCATTTAAATAAATATTAATTTATTTATTGATATTTATATTATACATGAGACATGCGTGCATCAAAGAAGCATTATTATTATTATTATTATTATTATTATTATATATGGGGATCACTATGGATTATTAGATTGGTTGAGGTCCTATGTGTAATTATCAATTATCTATCCTAGTTCTATTTATACCTAATTATATCATTTCTATCAAACCCTAGTTATTATGCACAACATCTCTTCTCCCAAGAGCTTTCTCACTTGAACAAATAATGGTCTGGGGTTTTTTATCCTAGGCTAGAGAGATTCCTCTACCGCTTTCTCCCTCTAAATATTGTGAGATCAAGAGTGCGACAATCTTCATTCCTGAAGAATTATGTAGTGATCATCATGAATAATGAAAGATAATTGGTACCCCTACACTAGCACCCAAATATCTTTTATATATTTTCAAAAATCAAGGATCACATGTCGATCACCATTAGAGGGATTTTATATTTGGATCTTATTGATACAATGATGGTGTGATCTAGACAATGTTAGAATTGATCAACATATTTAAAAAAGAAAGAACTCATGAGCAAGGTATATTTATTTCTATTAAATCAATTATAAATTTAATTTTAAAGATCCTTACCTTGGGTTATGGGGTTATTTTATCTAGATTTTTTGTTTATAATCATGATAAATGTAATTCTTCAACATGTTCTTATGGTTTATTCATTAGATTCTAATGAAAAAACATCATAGGGTATGGGTTAATCAGATTCTATTATTCCCAAAACCTTTAGTCCAACCATGATCATTTTATATGAGGATTTTTATAGTTAATATCCTTTAGTTTCCTTAGGATATCCTATAATGAAACATTATGTTCCTCTTGGTTCTATTTTGTTTCTAGTGATAGCTATAACAAATTCTTTTCATCCTCGCAAATGAATATGTGACAAAATGGGTTTGTTTCCATACCAAAGATCATATATAATACCATTTTTTTCTTTCTTTGGAACTCAATTTAGTATGTTTGTTTCATTTTGTAACAAATATACCCAAAATTATAATATAATATTCCCATGAATCATCATCGATCTCACCATGTTCAATAATATGTGGTTCCTCCTTTCACTGACACTATTCCACTATGGTATATAAGGATAATTGAGTCGATATAGTGTCACAAACTCCCATATAAAATCAATGAAATCTTGGTTAAGATATTCTCCTACATGATTTGATTAAAGTTTCTTTATCTTATTACCAATATAATTCTCCAATTTATTATTTTATTCATTAAATTTCTTAAAGGAATCGTACATGTACCTCATTATGTATATAAATCCATATCTACTAAATTTAATTGTAAAATTTATGAAGTAAGAGTTTATACACCATGATTAAATTATAAAAGATCCACACACATCTATATAAACTAATTCAATAACCTTTATGTCTCTTTCACCCTTCCAAATAAATAAAGATTTAGTCATTTTTCCTTATAAACAAGAATGAAATATATCAAGTGATTTTAGTTAAAAATAATCTAAATACCCTTCTTGATATAGCTATATCAATTGATTCTAATTTATATGACCAAGTTGATGATTCCATAACTAGGTGTGATATGATTCATGTGAACTTAATTCATTATCCATTTCCAACACTTAGTTTTTAAATTCCAATATATAAAGACCATTATTCAAATTTTCCATACCATAACTTATTCCATATTTGTAAAAATAGAAAATCTTATTTCCAAACTTGAAAATAAATCCATCTATATCTAAACTGGACATGGATATAATGTTTTTGGTAACACTGGGAACATAATAAAAATTATTTAAAACTATAATTAAACCCATTGGAAAATTAAAATGGTATTCATTGATAACTAGTGTATTAAATCCTACTCTATTAGAAGCTTGAAGATTTACCACACCTATAGAAACCTTCCTAAATATACTTGGTGTAAAGACCCTCACATTTATATATAGTAAATTTCAAAGGAAATTTGAATTTTTTTCTTTAGTAAGTAGTTTTTTGAAGAACCATGAGTTAGAATAGAGTTATAAGATTTAGAACATATAAATGGGATATTTTTAGAATTTTATCAAGGTATAAGATGTAATATGGGTGATTGAGTAATCCAAAGTAAGTCCATGGTACCTTACTAAAATTTTACAGCTGCATTAGGTTGCACCATGACTTGTTATTCATTCATGACAGCTTGCATCAAGGTGGTATGAGATTATTCTAAATAAGTTCATGCAAAAACTCATAGGTCGGTCTAAAATGAAGTAAGGTTGAGAGTCAGACCCGCTTTTGGAAATGGTCATGGTGGACCACCTTGTCACGTTTTGAATATGTTAAGGAAAGGGAGGGTCCCTTTGTTTAGGGTGTTCATGTTGTGACCACTATTCATACCATAGTATTTTTGGGCGAGGGGGGTTATCATACTTTGAACCCTATGGTTATTCCACAACTGGAATCTAGATATCTCTTAATTAGGTTAATTTTCATCTTTTCATTTCCAATTCCATCGGGTTTTGGGGGGTTAAGGGTGATGGGGGGAGGTTATTTTGGTTGGTCTATTCCCTCCTCTTCCTATCTTTTTTTCCCCTTGATATAGGGTAGTTTTTTAGTGATTTATATAGTTATTTTATGTATGATTATAAATTTGTTTCCTTATATTTTTTATCCCTTTGATCACCTCCAATGTCGATACAATTTAGCTAGGTTTTTTGCACCAATTCCAATAGAGAATGGTGGAATTGGGTGAGGTTGTTAGGGATTTTTTTCAACATAACTACATAATGTTCCATGAGTATGATCACATGTTGTTGTGTATTGTTTCAGTGATTGTGCATAAATTAGTGAATTTATTTAGGGTTTTCCTAAATTTGATAAAGTCAGATATTGAATCAAGTAATTAAATTGGGGTTTTCATGTGGCTTAGTTTTGGGTTCATGTCGGGAGTGGACTACACCTCATTGCTTGAAGTTTTAGAAAGTGGATATGGATCGATGAGATTTTAGGATGCATACCTATTTAATTTGAATTTTAAAATTAATTTCAAATTGTAAAAATTGTTTTAAATAATTAATAATTAATTTTTATAATTAATTTTTGGGTGGTGTGTCTTGATATAGATGATAGAAAAATGATATGAGCTTAAATGATCTTGGGAAATATTTTTAGATCTATGATTAAAAGGAAATGGATTTGTATGAGGTAGGTGGTCCTTTGAGCATGCCTCTTTAGTAAATTAATTTATTATTTATGTCATGTGATATTGGGTCTACCCATTATGATAGATTGACCTTATTAAATAAAATAAATTTTTTAATTGAAAATGAATGCTTATGGATGGATAGAATAAGGTATCAAGGGATACTATGGAGCCTCATGCATTGGCTTGATTCCTCAGTCATTGATGGTCATGACCTTAGTTATAAATGCATGCCTTGAGATGTATGGACCCTCAGGGGTATAAATTGAATAAAATGATATAAATGGGACATAGTGGGCCTAGATAGGTGACCTTAGTTCCCTTGAGTGGGAATGAGTAAAGAATTGGGATATATGGTTGAGTAGGCCCTATGAGAACATTGAGATGACTTAGGGCCATTGGGATAGTTAAGAGGAGAGTGGGATAAAATTTATCTACCACTAATATTTGATTGAATGGGTGGGTAGAACCTATGGGGATTGATGAATGGGTGGAGTATGATATGTCCGATCTAGGGTGACTTGGTAAAAGGATGGGCTTGAGGCCATTTCCCTTATGTGAAACTGATATGGATTTTACTATAAGGCCAATGATTCAAAGTTATAATTATGATGAGATAGATATATTTCATTCCCTCTAGGTGATGGGATTATCCTAAGGGGTGTGATTGAGATAAGAGAACTCATGTAGGGTGTTCATGCTATGGTGAGGACAGGAGTACCTTAGTGGGTTCCGCAGTGTTATATTAACCATTGAGAGGGACATTCTAGGAATGGGTATAGATGATTTCACATGTCACCTTAGAATCTAAACCCTTGATGTGATTCTAATTTTGTTGTATCAATGGTTATTATTTAACATGGACATTATGATAGACTCTGGTTTGTGAACTTGAGAGGTCATCCTAAGAGATAAATAATGGGCTTGGAGGGTGTCTATCTCATGGAATTGACTTGAGGTTTCAAGGAGAATATACCTCTAGGTATGTATGTGGTATGACTTGCATTTATATGGAGGATGTTCCCCTGGGTGTGTATATAGTATGGAATGAGGTTTCGGAAAGGATGTACCCCTGGGTATATGTAATTTATGTGAAATGTATATATTTGTGTTATATGAAATATATATTTATATTGTGATGCATGTGGCATATGGGTTCAAGAATTAGGAAAAGATTTTTTTTTCTAAGTAATGATTTTTGGTGACTTGGTTCTAGGTTGGGGATGAAACTTCCTGGGTGTATGAATATGATGGTTCCTAATGAGCTATAGCCTGGGATAGATATGGTTCCAGGGATGGGTATATATCCCTTGAGTGTTTTATCATGTTCCAGGGACGGGTATATTTCCCCCAGGTAGTTTCTCATGTTCTGAGGATGGGTAGATTTCTCCCATGTGGTTCTTATGTTATGAGGATGGACATATTTCCCCCAGGTGGTTACTTGTGCCCAAAGACAATCCAAAACTGGCCAAAGTGGGTATATTCAATACTGTGTGGTACATTAGGACCCAAGTATAAACTATAGTTATTTTATTTACACTTCTACAACTGTATTTATTATTCTGAGAATATAAAATGTGCATACACTATATTTACTGGTTGTGAATAGGACCGCATTGGTAATTCCCTACTAAGTTTTACTCACACCCTATTCGAGCATCCATGGCATTGGGTATCCAAGAATACTTAACTATTTGTAGGTTCATGTTAGGAATATGACTGATCTAGATATCTTGGATGGTTTTAGGAGACTGGATGGAGGTACATTTTAGGGATGGCAGTAGATCCCTTTTCATTTTATTTATTTCATTTATTTTTAGTTATGATTGACTCGATGTATGGTTAGTTGTATGTTGGAAAGACTGTGAGTCTGTATGATTTCTTGTATCTATATGTTCATTTTTTTATCATGTTTTGTTTCATTATTATTGTATACTTTGATTAATTATCATAGAACCTAGTTGGTTATTTTTATATTATTTTTCACTTTATTATAAGGGTATTGTCTCCCTATGGTAACAACCTAGACCCTTATTGCTAGTTGAAAGCCTATGGCTTATGGGGAGGTGTGCCTAAGGTCATGGTATCTCTTTTGGGCTCGGGAACCAGTCAGTGGACTCCAGCCAAAAGTATATTATTAAGTGGTATCAAAGTATCCGTTTCTTTTTTATTAATATTTAGGATATGGTAAATAGCTTTAGAGATGTGTTGGATCTTGTGATGGATATCAAATTGATGCATTGTGAACACCTTTCTTGATAGTAAGTCTAGGTTACAAGGGATCTAGAATTTTTATTCTTGGTTTTTTGATATTATGGTTGTATGATTTCACCTAATATGATGCACTTGAGTTTTAGAGATAATATTTACATGATTTTTTCACTTAGTCTATTAGAAATAGGTCAGTGTACCAGAAAAATATTTAGAATATAGAATTTACATGAAATTCTTATGCCTGTATAAGATTGGTATCACTAATGATGAGGGTTCAGTTGTTTAATGTTTCCATAAAAAACTTATTTTGTTTTTTTCAATATAACTTGTTAGTGAAATTCTCTTCAGCTAGACCATAGTATATTTTCTTCGATGACTGGTCATGTGGATTTTGTAGTGGGATAATCCATGATGATGAGAGTTAATTTATTTTATGTGTAAATAAAACCCTAAATAGTGCTTCCCCATATAGATTATTAGTTTCATTCTACTTAACTAAACAATTAGAATATGGTTCACTCAATACGAATCATATTAGGGAAATTTCATTGTGTGTTCTTTGATGAGACTTAATCCTCAAGATGTGTATTCTAGTATGTGGATACCCAGAAAGTATGGGTGCCTGAGGAGAGGTGGTGGTTTATCATGTAGTGTTGGTTATGTGTTTTTGAGAACTTAGAGTGGGTAGTTTGGTCGTTGAGTGGCCTTGTGATATTAGATATGGTAATAGAGATATGTTTACCAATGAATTATGGCCCGTGTGAAATGTGGTTTATAGGGTAGGTGAGGAATCCTAAAGGTAGAGATATGGATCAAAATATTAGTAAGTTGAGTATTATGGTTATGATGATATGTGGTAAATGAGGGTAACCTGAGAGAGGGTTTAGCCTAAGACTTGTGAGTGCCTTAAAGATGAGAATCATGGGTATATTCTTTGATCTGTGAGATCAGTTAATGTGGGGTGTTATCAAGTATATGGTATAGGAATGTATATTACTTAATTTTTATGACATAAAACACTTGAGGTAATTTGGTATCAAATATTGGTTTTGAAGGGAAGGATCGATAGAATGTCTGGCCCAGTTTATTTTGGTTATAATTCTTGATGATATAGCATATTGTGATCCTAGATGTATGGATAAAGTATGGATAGAGCAT
The DNA here is from genome assembly GCA_963277665.1 of Viscum album. Lineage (NCBI taxonomy): Eukaryota > Viridiplantae > Streptophyta > Magnoliopsida > Santalales > Viscaceae > Viscum > Viscum album. The sequence goes on along the minus strand of OY728134.1, from coordinate 4,828,261 downwards.
GGTTAGTTTTGATATGATACTATGTTGGAAGGTGATTTTGTGATAGACATTGGAATGGGTAAAATGCCTCAATTTTAAAGAGTGGTGATAAGGGTGAATCTAGTTAGATGATATTGGAATTTAAGAGGATCATGGTAAGTTAGTTTAGGTACATGATTATTACTCAAGATATTCTAAGTTGTATGATATGTAAGGGTGGCACGAGGGTTTACACCTACTTGGATATGCATTATTTTGGTAATGAGAGCTATTGATCACTATTATAGAAGGACAGTCATGTCATGGAACAAGGTTTCCATGAATGATTTTATAAGTTTGTTTCACTTAAAATAACTTATGAATCTAACCTTTTGAGACTTTTATATGATGTGAGACTCAATAAAGTGTGATTTGGGTCATATGATTAGGTGGTGTAGGAGCATAAACCCATTAGTAATTAGATGATATTGAGATTGATATGGTATGTGTTGCTTTCATGCGATACCCATTTGAGTTTTGGATCGGTGAATGACCATGTGTGGGATAAGGACTGATAAATTCAATGTGAATTTTGTGAGAATAGTTTCCTGAATCTTTGATGAGTATGAGATGTTTCTCTTTCTAGTGAGAGGTGACATTAGAGATGTATTAGGGTGTCATGGTATAGTCAACCTAAATGTATTCCATGGAACGTATTATCAGGGAGGTGTGTTGATGTAGCGCTTGTGGGTATGAAATCCTAGGATTTTTATAAGAATTAGGAGTGTCTCCTTGATAATGATGATGTTATTATGGATGATGTGGTATCAAGAGTTGATAGTATGGGTGAGTGTGGATCTGGAAGAGAAACACACATGTGATGATGAAACCTATTGAGGTTGTGCTCGAGGAACGGTATGAGTTTATCAATAAGGTGGGTAGCACACCATTGGCTGTTAAAGGCTGTGACCCTCATTATGGATGAACTTTAGTAGATGGAAAGGAGAAATTCCCATGAGATAGAAATATATGGAGATATGTTTTTCATGTGACACTCAGATGTGAATAGGATGGAGACATCTGGTCATTATGTGTAGTGATGTATGGATTGTGGTCCGCAAAGACATGACTATTATGTGGGTAGGGTCATAGGTGTGGTAAGACTGATCATTGGAAAATCAAGGTCTATTTTGGATGTCGATGTGCTAATGAATATAATTTTATATCATTCATTTATTAATAACATATTTTAGGTTCAGGTGCAGTATTGGATAGAATCCAAGTGTTGGAACTAGCTCAGATTGATTTTGGTGTGATCCAAAGGTGATTCAGATCAATAGAGCACTTGTGCTTAGGTGAAATCATGATGGTTGATGTAGTTTTTTGAGAATCCAATTAGAAAATTACACTAGGATTTAGGTTTAAACTTTTTTATGGGATGTTTGGACGATCTCATGATGCCTTTGGAAGTAAAGGCACTATGATCAGGTGATAGGATAGTGCATCAGTAGAAGTAGTCATGTGTTTTATAAAATTATTGGTCATGGTATAATCAACTGGTGTTGTGGTTGATAAGTTGATGTTATTATCTAGAACCCACGTTGGTTATGTCTTATTCGATACAATAAATCTATTTTCAATACTAGATAAGGTTTTTTTTGGAGAAAAAGTATCAGTATCTGGGATTTTTTCATGGACAATATAGGATGATCTAACTTAGTTGGGAATCATATATGAGTAGTGGTGTTGAATTCTAATCAATGTTTTTAAATTAAATCGGGTGTGGTGAGGTAGAAACCCCACTGAGTGGGTTTTTATACCACTAATAATGTGTTTTGGTAAGATATTATGATGGTGGGGAGCACCATGGCATAGAATCATCCCTTGTGATCTGAGTAACATGGTTGGGAGCACTATGATACTGATGAAAAATTTATTTAGGACACCATGATGTCTTAGATGTTTCATTTAACACCGTCTTAGTGTTTTGGAAATACTAATAAGTGAGAGTTTGATTTTTAATAAATAGTGTGCCTTTTGTTAGACTTGGGTAGTGTATACTCATTTGGAATTTCAGGTAGAATGTGGAAAATTGAGTGTGCATTGAAGACCAAGAGAGTTTGGGATTTATGGTTGAAATACCACTGAGATTATATAGGGATGAAAAGTTCTATGTTTGGGAGATTTTAAAGACCCTCACTTTTCTGGGTTGTGAATTTTAGATGAAATTTGAATTTTCAATTTGGTAAGGGGTTTTTTAGAGAACTAGGGTTCTGACTAGAGTTACAAGAGGTGGAAAATATAAAGAATATGTTTTTATATGTAGATCAAGGCTCAGGATTTAATAAAGGTGATCGGGTGAGCTAGAACAAGGCTTGAGGGACTTTCTAAAATTCTGACATTCAATTAGGCCATGTCATAGCCCATTGGTCATGTTGTGGCTTTCATTAGTGAGGTGGTCTAATATTCTGCTATAGTAGGTCATGCCATCACTCATAGGTCATGTTGTAATGAATTCGTTTCAAGGTATAGTCCTTCTATTGGTAATTATTATGTTACAACCCCCTTGTCATTCCAAAAAGATATTGAGGTAAAGGAAGATCCCTCAGCTTGGAGTTTTTTTCTGCAAACCTTGGTTTCATCGTGATATTGTTGGGCAAGGGGGGTTACCAATCCATGGCCCCTATGTTCACATTGTGACCATCACTTGGAAATCTCTTATGAAAAGTTGTTTTCATCTTTTTATCTTCAAGGAATTTAGGTTTTTTTGGGATAATGGTAATGGGAGGAGGTCATTTCAGCTGATCTATCCCATCCCCTTCCTCTCTCATTTCCCCCTCAATTTAAGGTGGTTTTGTGGTGGTTTTTATAATGATTTGAGGTATAATTATCCCATATCCCTATTTTTTCATCTCCCTTCAATATCCTCCAATTTAAATGTGATTTGGAAAGGTTTTTGGAAAAGGATTTTAGGTATTTTTTTCTATATAGCTGGAAGATGTTCCATGAGGATGATTTCACATCGTTGCATGCCATTTTGGTGAAGACATTTCATATGGTGAATTCATTTGTTTTTTTTATAAATTGGTTAAAATTAGAACTTAAATTGAGTAATTAAATTGTTTTTTCTATGTTGGTTAGTTTTGGGTGCATGTTAAGAGTGGCCCACACCCCGTTTCTTGAGGTTTCAACAAGTAGATGTGGCTCGATGAGATTTTTTGCTTTATGCCAATTTAATTTTAACTTTTCAATTAATTATAAATTGTTAGAATTATTTTGGATAAATAGTTATAAATTTTATAATTAATTATTATGTTTTCTTTATTGAGATAGGTTCTTGGTAGATGATACAATCTTAGATGATATCGGTTGAGAGTTGTCGAGTAGCTATTAAAAGAAAACGGATTAGTGTCTGGTTGGTGGTACCTTAAGAATGACCCTTTAGTAAATATATGTTATTATTTATAGAATGTAATATGTGGTCTCACCACTATGGGATATTGAAATTCTTAATTAAATAAATTTTTTAATTGAAAATTAATTTCTATTGATATACTGAACAAGGTTCCATAGGGAACTATAGAACCTAATGAACAAGCTTAATGCCTTGACCATCAATGATTGAGGCCATGATCATAAATTCATGCCTTGAGATGTATGAAACCTAAGGTGTGTTAATTAAATAAAATTAAATAAATGAGACTTTTTAGACCTAGATAGTATCCCTTAATTACCTTGAGTAGGGACGAGTGAATAATTGGGATGAATAGTCGAGTAATCCATGTGAGGACATTGAGATGCCTTAGGGTCATTCGGATAATTGAGACAAGTGTGTGGTGAGAATTTATCCTCCACTTATATTTGATTACCTAGGTGGGAAGACCCTATGGAGACTGATGGATATGCGGGTTGTGAGAGGGATGACCTAGGGTGACTTGGGAAGAGGATGGGCTTGAGGTCATCTGCCTTGTATGACCCTAATACAGATTTTCCTATGAGGAAAATGATGTCATGTTATGATTACTATGAGGTTGAGGGACATTATGTACTATAGATTAAGTAATTGTCATAAGAAATGTGATTGAGATAATGAAACCCATTTAGGGTGTTTGTGTTATGGTGAGACCTAGGGGGCCTTGGTTGGTGCCTTGATGTTGTGTTGAACCTTGAGAGGTATAGTGTGGGAATGGGTATAGATGATTATGGGTGTCATCTTAAAACCTAAATCATTAACATGATATTGATTTTGATATATAGATAGTTATCACCTAGAATAGATTTTATGATGGACTCTAGGATGTTCACTTGAGAGTCGAGCCTATAAGATACAAGACGGGTTAGACAGGTGGTCAACCCATAGAGTTGGCTTGATGATCTAAGGAGGATTTACCCTTGGTTATGTGTATCGTATGACATGAGGTTCTAGGAAGGATGTGACCTTAGGTATTTATGTGGTATGGAATGAGGTTCCAAGGAGGATGTGCCCGTGGGTATATGTAATTTACATAATATATATATATATATATTATGTGAAATATATATTTATGTTGTGATATATATGACATATGGGTTTAGGTATCAAGTCAGGCAATGTATATTTGGGTAATGATATCCTGGTACCTAGTTCCAGGTAGGGGATGTGACCTCCCAAGTATATGATTATGATAGTTCTTAGTGAGCTATAGTTAGGGGTAGATATAGTTTTGGGGATGGTTATATTTTTCCCAGGTGGTTTCTCATGTTTCATGGATGGGTATATTTCCCTCAGTTGATTTATCATGTTCTAAGGAAGGGTATATTTACCTTGGGTGTTTCTTATATTTCCAGGATGGGTATATTTTTCTTGAGTGGTTACTTATGCTCAAAGAAACTCCAACAATGTTTGATGTATGTATAGTTGATCTTGAGTGACACATTAAAACCCTAGGATTGACTATGGTTATTTTATTTATATTGATATAGCTATATTTATTATTATGAGCATATCACATGTGCATAAACTGTATTTTATGGTTATGTACATGACTAAATTGGTGGTTTAATATTGATTTGTACTCACACGCTGCTCAGGTTTACATGGAACTTGGGTGCCCAGAAAGACTTCACTTTTTGTAGGTTCGTGTTGGGAAGTTTTCTGGGATTGAACTGTTCATCTAGATACCTTGGAAATTGTTAGGAGACTTTATGTAGGTATAGATCAAGGATGATAGTAGATCCCTTATGAATTTTATTTATTTATTTTATCTGTAGTTTTGATCGGCTCGATGGGAAGTCAGTTGTATACTGGCATAACCATGAGTCTATATAACTACTTGCTTCTAGATGTTCATTTATTTTATCATGTTGTGGTGTATTGATTTTGTGTACTCTAATTATTTTTCAAGGATGGTTTTTGGTTATTTTTTGTTAATATATACTCTAATATTAGGGTATAGTCTGCCCATGGTAACAACCTAGTCTATCACTACTAGTTGGTAGCCTCTAGCTATGGGGAGGCATGCCTAAGGTCTTGGTAGCTCTTCCAGAATGAGGCACTAGTCAATATCCTATGATCCAGGGGATGTTACACTTGGTTCCTATATTTAGATAAAAATGTGACTACATTAAGATATATCTAAAAACTAAGTTTTATAAATGAAAAAAATAAATTCAATAATAAAAGTTCCTGAAGATTCCCCTTGATTATTCACTAAGGATAGTTCTTTTTTCAGTGTCCCTTGTTTCCACAAGAAATAAATAATACATCTTGTTCCTTAGGCTATCCCTTTATCCTCATCATCTTGGTTGAGTGATGAAAAGGTAACTTAGACTTAGAGATAGTCTTAGGCCCTTTCACCTTTCCTTTCCTATTGTTCACCATAATTATTGAAGGTTTTTCATTCCTCGTGTCCTTTTTCACCTGAAAAGTTAGAGTTGGGAGATTTGTGAGTAACTTATCAATATTTTTCATATTAAAATTAATAATAAAATTAAAGGATCTCTAAGGAAGTAAGTATATCACAAGGTTTATGGACAATTCCTTGGGTATATTGAAACCCTAAATGTCTAAATTCTCAATATATCTAATCATCTTGAGTACATGAAATCTAGATGGAACACCTTCTCCTAAATTTTATGTAAATAGTGTCTCAGAGATCTCATACCTATTGTTTTTCCTTCTCCTAATAGAGATCACAGAGATGGGAGAACGTGATTTATACATCCATGTCTTCATAAAGCTTATGGAGCACACTATTCACGGATGATAGCATGAGGAACTAGACATCCAATTCATCATCCACATGTATCTAGAAGACAGAATGCTCCTCCTCACTTACCTTCTTAGAAGGATCATCAAGAACTAGGGACTCCAACACATATAACTTATTCTCTTGGTATAATACAATGTTTTAGGATGGATAAGGTGATGGTAGATGGTGTGAGGGGTGAATAGAATAGATTAAAATTTTAAATATACAGATTAATTATTTAACTTAATTATCCAAGTTAATTAATAGAGTTAATTAGTAGTATAAAATAAAATAAATGAATACAATGTTTTTTATAGTAGTTTGGTCCAAATTGGATCTAGACTATTCTTATACCTCTCTACTGGATGAGATATAAGTTATGCACTACCTTAATTTTAAAGGGTAAAAATAACTCTATTACAACCTATTTTTTTTGGTTTAAGTGTAAATAAAAGACACCTGACTTTTGTATGGAGAGTCACAAACTAATTAAAATGATGACTATAGATAGTAAGAGTCATGACCTAAATGGTCCTGACTTTAGAATCAAAGAGTCACAAATTTAAGAAATAAAATTTTGTTGTATGTAAAAACATAAAGACAAAGAAAAATCATATGAAATATGGGAATAAGTGTTAAATACTCAAGAAACCATAAATAAATAGATACAATAAGGATAAAACATAGGTACCAGTTCTTGAGTTGGATCAGCTTGATTGTCTTTTCAAGGAAAAATAATAAGTCATAGAATTTTTTTCATCCCTTTAGATAATGTCTAGCAGTAGTGAGAAATGTTCAGTATAGGAATAATGTACAGCACTTCATAGTATCAACACCACCACACTCTTTACACTATATCACTTGAAAGTATGAAATCTCTCAACAAAAAAATTATTGTATCATAATTTTATCACTTCCCCACACACAGAATCAAATCTTGATTCCATTTTAAAACAAATCTACTTAATACTACTGATCAATGGTTATAAAATTTAAAATAAAAAAATATTAATATTGGATTATTGAATAGAGAGAAAAATATAAAATAATATTATCATTGCATAATAATTTCTCAACTCACATCTAGTATTCAAAAAAATAAAGAATCATTCTGAATAATTTTAAATCATTCCATCAAATAGTTTAAAAATCTTCCATATTAATAGTTCATAGAGAAAACCAAGAAATTACAAGTCTATTAGAAATTCAAAATTCAAAAACATTTTGTTTTTAATATGCAGTTAACATGCGGAGAATTTCAAAAATTAATAACAGTACATTAAAAATATTAAAATAAGTTTTAATGAGTTAAAATATAAACAAATATTAATTTATAAATATTATAATATAATAAAACAACATAAAATAATAAAAATGATTTTTTGAGTTTCAAGATGTGAATTTCATGTGTGAAAATAGAACACCCTTTGATCTTCATAAAAACAAGTTTAAAACAATGAAAAAAATTCACAGGTTCTACATAATTAATATGAATTTATAAATTCATTAGAAAAAATTAAATATTTTAAATGAACATGAATTAAATTGAAATATGAAACATTACATGAAATAGAGCACAATTCTAAGTTTAAGAACAACCTGTATAAATTCATTGAACTATATAGGATAATTCATGAAGATGTTTTTTAAGTATCTGTTTTTCTCTACATGGAAAAAAATCACCACATGATAAAATTTCATGTAGGTTAATTGATATAGGTGAATAAACATGATCGATTCATGTATTTTATTCTACATAAGTGAATCACATAGAAAAATTCATGTATCCAAATTTCTAAAATCTAAAAATAGATTGACCTATCAAGTTTCATACCTAAAAAAACCTTCTAAAATGAAAAATAATCTTTCAATCCATTTGACTTATATTTAGATAATTTAATTGTATTTCTAAATAATAAATAATCACCTTAATTAGACCTCAATAATTCAAGTTTTCATCAAAAAATAGTAGCAAGATAGTCCTAAAAATTCAGAATTTAGAAGAAAAAACATGTAGATACCATGTTTTTACTTGTAAGACTTTGTAATATGTATATATATATATATATGTATATATATATATTGAGATAGAAACTGAGACAACATGTTATTCTGATGCTTGGTGTTCTTGAAATTAATTTTATAAAAATATTAAATATATTTTGTATTACGCATGGACTGTTTCTTAAAGAAAATGGGATAAATCTTAAACAGAATCTTGGATCAGAAATCTGAGACTATGGTTGAGTATATAATGTGATGATTACCTTAGGTGTAGCCTAAAATAGGTCATCATGGGGTGTTGAGATAAAATCAGTCATTGGTGGGTGTTTTTGGTTAAATAAATAATTTATTTTATTTATTTAATTAAATTAACCTAATTTTGTTTCATCTATAAATAAACTATTATGGAAATTTTCCCAAGGTTATCTGTATAACCCTAAGACCATCAAGATGTTTCTTTTTCCTCCTTCCATTGGAAAATCAAATCTGAAGATGAAGAGACTTTGGATCCAGGAAGATCAAGACATAGTGAATGCAATGATTCATCATCTTTATTAGAGAGTGTCCTATTCAATGAATAATGATCCAAACCGAGGTAGGAATCATCAATTTATGTATTATTCACCTATTGATTAAATTTATTGATCATTATCACTCTTTTCATTTATATTCATCCAATTCAAGCCTCTTCATGTGCCCACGTATCGGATTTAATTGTTTAATTCAATTAATTATCATTTTCTATGTTTTCTCAAATAGATTTTCCTAATTTGGATTCATTGGACAAGAATGTTTTTCCAATGATAATTTCACCCTTGTTTCTTGTGATTTTATTCCACCCATTCTTCACATTCTTCTCCATTGGGAAACGGGGTTATGGTTCAACATTATCGGGCGGGATCGAGCAAGATAGGACCACCGGATTCATAGTGGATTCACGTGAAACAAATGGAATGATTATTTGGGGATGGATCAAGATGTGTTACATAATACGGGTGATGAATACCATAGATTTGTGATTCGGGACTGAACAGAGAATGGTGAGAGACAAGTGGGTCATGTGATGCTCTACCATGGATTAATGGGTACCATTTTTAAGCCATCGGTTGGCCAGAAACTATGAACAAGGATCTTACACTTTGATTTCAAGTGAAAAATAGGACTAATTCAAAGTGGTGGATCTAGATTTGTACATGAGATCATAGATCTAAGTTTCTGAAAAAATCACAACTACATGTTGTGTAGTTTGAATAACACACAGTGTATAGGTCCTTGGATGTGATAGATAGGGTTTTGATAGAATATAAGTATCACATTACATGTGACACCCCCACACATCAAGTGAACTTATTCTAGAGACCCATTGTGTACTCTGGGAGTACACGGTCATGGGTGTGGCTTGGCACACATCGTATACTGAAGTACACAGACATAGGTAGACCTACACAGACATAGCCAGGGAGAACATACAGGACCCTGAGTGGCTCGAGCACACCATTTAGTTCCTCCAAATGATGTGTAGACCAATTATGGAGTGGGACCACACACCATGTGGGTCCCCTTACACACTATGTACCCCTTTCTTTCCTTTTTAGGAAACTTCAACATCTTGTTTCTTATTCATTTGGACTCAGATTTTGGATCGCGAGTAGCCTATCCAGAGTGTTTTTTCATATAGAACATGATGGTGGACTCTATAGTGTATTTTAAGATATTATGTGAGATTTTTATAGTGGTATTATTATTTAGTCAATGATCGATGGAGGAAGTGATCGGGCAAGATCACCAAGGGCTTTAGAGTGGCACCCTCCATCTGGGATGGGTATGGTTCCTCTACCTAACAATAGATTGGCACCCTCATGTAGGTCAGGGAATGGTTCTTCTAACTATTATTAGAGTAGAGCCCTTCTACTAGGATAGGTGTAACACCCTGAGATTTTATGAAAAATATTCTTTTTAATTTCATTGATGTCTTGTGTTGTAGGCTACAACAAAAGGAGCTTGCACTACACGCATCCCTGACTTGGCTTTCATTACATGCAATCGCGACCTTCCACGATAGCGTGTGTTGTACGCAATACCGAGTTTCGCTAAACAATGATATGTTATATAAACTAACCGTTATGAATAGTAATACCCACTTTTTGAAATTTTATAACTTTTATCTTTCGAAATGGACTTAATTTTTGGATTAGAGATATCAAAATTATCCTAGGGTGAATTTTTGGTATTTTTCTGAAAACTTTCAATTTTTGATGAATAGTGAAAACATTGGGTTACTATTTAAAAATTGACTTTTTATTTAAATAATTATTTATTTAATTTAAATTTATTTTAGGTCAAAATTGATACATAATACCTATATAATTTCAATGTAATTCATTGGAGTCATTTTATAATAATTTTAGATATATAAATATTTTATTGAACTTTTCACCCTCTTTTACCCACCTCCTAGGAGAATTTGAAAATTTACATAAAACTTAATTTAACCACTTCTGTGAGTGGAATTTCAAAAATCCGAGAGAAAAGGTTAATATCAAGGTGTAAAATGGGGTTCAATAAGATAAAAATAATTTTTGGTGAATAGTAACTTTTTACTTTTATTTACCACGGTTAAAAGTAAATAGGGTAATTAAGGGTAAAAATGATATTACTATTACACTAACACATGTCCTAATTCTATTGTATAAGTGTAATTCGACCAAAAACAACCTTAGGAATAAAATATTACCCTTTAGGTCCACTTGGATTGGATTAGGACATTTATTATTATTTTATTTAAAGAAGAGTTAAAATGGTTAAAATCAAAGTTTAATAACTAAAACATTTTTAATATAGGGTTATACATAAGATAAATCCGACAATAAATATTCATTAGAAATAAAAAAATATTTCCTACCTAATGGTATTTTATTTATAATTTTTAGACATTAAATAATTTCATTTATTTATGACACAATGGTGATGCAGTAATTACCTAAATAATGAAATATTAAAATAATTGATATTATAAATACCCAAATAAATGTAATTTGACACTTTTTATGAATTACACTAATTTTCTAGGTTAATATGTCATGTTAGTATTGATTTAATTAACTTTTTTCGAACTAATAATTCTGTTATGATTTTCACAAAAATCAATTACCAAATAGTTTTAAAATTGACATAAAATATTTTTTAAAACAAATATTATATTATTAATTGTTATTATATTCATAAAAATATATGGTTCAGACAAATGAATTATATAAGTTTATATATATTAATAATTAACCACTTGGGGTTCATTTGGATTGTTATAGTAAGTTTATTAACCATATACTGTAAGAAAACAAGAAGACACGGTAAAAGTTAAATTATTTAACATAGAGTTAAATCTAAATGATAAGGTTAAAATAGTAACCTAAACTTGTCTAAAACCTATTGGTTGAGAGGATTTCAACCCTTCCCCACTTTATCTTTGAAATAAATCAATTTTTAGAAATTAAAAACCGAATATGAATTTATTATAAAATAATATTTTAAGTTTTTCCTAAAGTGCCCCACTCCTCCCTTATAAAAAGGGAACCCCTTCCCTCTTCTATTCACACCATTTTGAGCCTTGAAGATCATCCAACCCCTTCCCATTTCCCTTATCATCTTCCCTAGAAACATTATAGAGGTTCTGGTCTCCTCAAAAGACCAACCCCAGTGCCTTAAGAGGAGGTTAAGAAGAGGCGCGTCAAACAAGAGGTAATATCTTTTACCGATTGTTTCCAATTTATTTCTTCTTATACTTATTATTATTTATTTGTTTCATCATAAATTAATAACATAAGTATCACTCATATACTGATATTTTATTATAAATATGAAACAACCCAATTTCATCTTCTATCCATCCTACGGAGACGAAATCATCGCGCGTGCGTACGTACGAAATACCGTCTCCACGCCGTGGTGTAATCTGTTTTCCACCACCACCTTACTTGGATGGGTATAATGGTGTAAATAAATAACTATATATTATTATTATAAATTGATATTGATTCTGAAATATTATACAAACACTTCAATACAATTCCACGTTCATGGGAATGATATCATCGCTCGTGCGTGCGTACAGACTACCGTCTCCACGAACGCGATGAGATTCATTTTCCGTGATTAACCATTCAATTATGATTATAAAGTATATATAATAAATAATCATGAAATATATTACATAATAATGATACTGGATTTATGTACATATATTTTTCATTTACTTAATTCCATTTAATTCAATAAGTAAACGAAAACAGTGTTCATGCGTACGTACGGCCTACCGTCTCCATGAACGGTGTATTTCATTTCATTTATATGTCTATTTTATATATATATATATATATAATTAATATATATATGATATATAAATCATGATTTACATTATAAAAGTAATTAAATCAAGATATAAGTAATAGTAATATTAAGAACAACAAGTCCAAACACGTACGATAAATAAAATGATTTTACCCAAAATACTGCTTTAACATGGAACTTACAAAAGAATGGGTAATATAAAGTCATAATTGAACCATATATGATATCATAAAAAATTAATATGATCCTGTAATAAGTAAATTACATTATTTAAATCATTATACCGGAGGTTCAGATACGTACGAAGCATATCAGACCTAAGGTAGGGGATAACTATTCCAATCTCGTTCTTATCTGAGATTGTTATTCGTAAGTATTTACTGGGGTTATTGTTATCATCCATGCCCATGTTTTATAAAAATGTTTTAATGTATTTTTAAAGTACTTTTTTTCCATTTTTTAAATTTACTACATGTTATGAAAGTAATCCTACTTTTGTTTACCACACGGGGAAATTTTTGACTTTTCCGACAAAATTACGAGAAGAATGTTATTTTTAACTTATACAGCGTGAAAGGATTTTTACGGTTTCATAACTCCTCATTTTCATGAAGCTTACTCTACAAGATTTTATGAATATTTTCAACAAAATAATTTTTTTAAAAATTTCATGGAATTTTGTGAAAAGAAAATGATTTTGAAGAAGAAAGGATATTTTCCTCAATAATTCATTTCAAGTGTTTTATCAAAACCATTTTCCATATAAGATGACATTATTTCATATGAGTATGTTTCAGGTATAATGTCTCTATGATTTACATGGTTCCACTTTTCTTATGATGAAATGATATCCATTTGTTTTATATGGATTATGTTATGATGGGATGATGTTTATGAAACCCATTTTATTCTTTGGGTTATGATGAATGATTTATGTTTATGTTGTGGAACATGTAAGAATGATTTCAATATGAGATGGGTCGGACCTATATATCCCTCTGATGCATTGGGTAAAGATTTATATCTCATGAGATAGACATGGATGAAATGGTAAGTTAATCCGGTTCATTGATACAAGACTAGAACGAGGAGTGAACTCGATTCAGAAAGGGACTTTGTCCACTAATATGGTCGTGGCAGCAATGCCTTGGCTACTATGGAAATCATATCATATGCTTAATGTTTTTCCACAATTAAATTTTTTATTACCACTTTATTTTATCATGATTGATGTTACTTTATGATTTAGGCCTTACGTACTGCCAATATTTATTTCACAACTCAAGATTTTGATGTTTAAACTCTATGTTCATGTTTTGAAGTTCAAATGTATATGGTTTGTTTTATTTTTTTCCATGCTTACCTTTACTGAGCATTTGAGCTCACCCTTGATATGTTTTATTTTCCCCAGGATATAAAAAAATGTTTTAGGTAAAAAAAGGGAAGATCTTTATGGGAGATGTTGAAGATCTTTCACCAAGATTAGAAGATTATGTTCCAAGTTTCCAAAGACACTAAACTATTACGGTCCTTTGGTGTCTGGTTTTGTTATGTATTAAGTATTTCGCAAAATTAATGTAATGTCCATGTATGTCAAGCTTTGGGTCTCTACAGTTGGTATCAGAGGAAAGGTTTTGTTAACCTTTGGAAACTAGGATGCCAAAACTTTAGTGATATCCCTAGAGATATTTCTAAGGTATGTCTAGGGAGGTCCTTAAGGTTAAGTATAAGTATAGGTTATAGTCCTAGAATTATGGTAACAATATTAGAATTAACCCTAAGATGTTATATATTGAAGGTACTCCCCCTTTATTATGTTGTTTTCTCTAGCATGATTTTTGCCTCTCACACTATTCTTTTTGGGTTTTAGATGATGGATGGAACCTGAAGGAACCGTGTTGATCAATGTAATGGACAATGCAATGATTGTCCTCCTAAACAACCAAATGTGATGGTAGATGGAGTGAAAAATCTTATTTTTATACTTACACAAGCTATGAATCATTATGGATTTCCAAATGATCAGAGAAGGGAACAATATTCTATTGAGTCCTTCATGAGGCAACATCCATCTTCTTTCAATGGGTCTTCTGATCCACTTTTTGCTGAACAATGGATTAGTTCCATTGAAAAGATATTTTCCATACTTCACTATTTGGAACATGATAAATTCATTCTAGCTGATTACCGTTTAGAAGGTGAAGCAGACCAGTGGTGGACTCTAATTAAGAATACAAGACCCCAAGATGAAATTGAATCCATGGAATGAGACAAGTTCAAGAACTTGTTTTCAGTAAGTACTTCCCTCGTATTCTTCGAACAAATATGGAAAAGTATTTCCTTGAGCTTAATCAAAAGGATGATGAATCTGTTGGTATATACGAAGAGAATTTTACAAGACTTTCAAGGTATGCATCTGGTTTTATCATCCAACCTGAAAGTGAAGTTGATCGATTTTTCAGTGGCTTAAAACCAAGTCTTCGAAAGGCATTAGCTATAAGAGACTTCAGTAGCTATGAAGAAATTTTGCATTGTGATATCAAGGTAGAACTGGAAGTTGGTGTAACATATCCATCTCATGGTTTTGACAAGAAACAAAATATGGAGTTCAAGGAGAAATCTCAGAATAATGGTGAAAAGAAGATGAATGTTTCTTTATGCTAAAATTGTGGAAAGAAGCATGGTGGAGATTGTATTAAAGGGACTAGAAAATGTTTCAAGTGTGGAAAATAAGGTCATCAAGCAGCTAAGTATCGAAGTAATGGAAAAAGGGTTTCTAATGATGTGAATAAAGAAAATACTGCAGAGAACATACCACCAACACTTCAATGCTTCAAGTGCAAGGAAATGGGGCATTATGCTAATCAATTCCCTAATCCAAGGGTTAATGATGATCAACGTGATCAACCACTTAAGGAAAAGGATAAAGGGAAGTCACATGCGATCACTATTTGTGATGTTGAGTATGAAAATGATGTTTTGTAATGATTAAGAGTTTATGTAATGGGATTTTAGAATAGTATCATGGAATCTCATTTATGGCATCGTGGAATTTTGGAATATCTATGTATTAGTTTTCAATAATTATATGGTATCGGTAACCATGAAAAGTGATTGTAATATTTTTGGAAAGTAGATGATATACGCATAATGAAGGGATAAGGAGATGATGAGATGTTTGATAGTATTATTGAGCTCATGACTGATGTAAGGACAATGTGATATCATGGTTTGAGTATATAGAATTTTTGTAATTTTGGTATGTGGAAAGAGTTTATGTTTGATAGCATTCATGTTTTCACTAAGGTTCTATGGTAATTTATGTTTCAAGAGAATACATGATTAAGGTATTCACATGTTTGTAATGTGACCAACAAGATATATCGTATGATATATGGGGGATAAATGATGGTATTCACATGATCAATAGATGACATTTCTAGTAATTGTTTTCTTTATACTATGAGCTTGGACAGAAGTATTTTAGATAAGACTAAAGATTGTAATGAATTATGTTGGACATAAGTTAGTATTGTTTAAGTCTAGAACTTTTTTCGATATTATTGATGGAATGTTATAATATTTTAGTTTAAGAAAAGGTACAACATGCAGAACAGGCGACAACCCGTCACGTCGGACAAGGCTGTGGGAATCGAACCCACAACCGAAGTGCGACAGGCCTTTATCACCGACCACTGGCCTAAAGGAAGTCCCTGGTTAGTAGAAGCTAGTTTTATTATATTAAGCAGTATGATATATAAAGTATAAGTCCATTTTACTAACCATATACGATTAATCTCACTATAGATGGACTTATGTATATTAAATAACTTTTGCTATCCTTTTTTTTGAGACAGATGGAATGACCTATCATTCTATCGCATGATCTGCTAACACTTCATGGAAGACAAATTCAACTTTATTTCTTTAAGATATGATGTGGAAATTGTTCAAGGCACAAACAATAGTAATATTGTACCAAAATCAAGTAAGTATTTCTTTTAATTGAACAATTATTCAACTTTAGGGAAATGATCTTGAATACAAAAAAATGTTGTCCTAGTGTCCTTATATCTGATGAATCAGATGGTACCTTAAATCATCACAAATTTATGGCTTTGTGATTGTTGGATTTTTCATAGCCATGTTCTCTACCACCCTCCATCAGAACATGATGGTTAGATTTCTCTTCCATATCCATATTTTCACCAATGTTCTCTTATGTGAAAACCCAGTGATTAGTTAATTTGGGTAACTGTTATGTTTCATACTTTAGTTTTTAAAGATAAGTTTTGGTATTCCTTTTTACGATGTGGGTTTCTATTAAAGAAACTTTCGAGTAGTAAACCATTTATAACCCCGATGAATTTCGAGGGCGAAATTCATTTTAAGGGGGGTAGAATGTAACACCTCTAGATTTTATGAAAAATATTCTTTTTAATTTCATTGATGTCTTGTGTTGTACACTACACCAAAAGGAGCTTTCACTACACTCATCCATGACTTGGCTTGCATTACACGCAATCGCGACCTTCCACGATAGCGTGTGTTGTACGTAATACCGTGTTTCGCTAAACAACGATATGTTATATAAACTAGCCGTTATGAATAGTAATACCCACTTTTTGAAATTTAATAAATTTTATCTTTCGAAATGGACTTAATTTTTGGATTCGGAATATCAAAATTATCCTAGGGTGAATTTTTGGTATTTTTCTGAAAACTTTCAATTTTTGATGAATAGTGAAAACACCGGGTTACTATTTAAAAATCGACTTTTTATTTAAATAATTATTTATTTTATTTAAATTTATTTTAGGTAAAAATTGATACATAATACCTATATAAGTTCAATTTAATTCATTGGATTCATTTTATAATAATTTTAGATACATAAAAATTTTATTGAACTTTTCACCGTCTTTTACCCACCTCCTAAGAGAATTTGAAAATTTACATAAAACTTAATTTTACCACTTCTGTGAGTGGAATTAAAAAAATACAAGAGACACGGTGAATATAAAGGTGTAAAATGTGTCTCAATAAGATAAAAGTAATTTTTGGTGAATAGTAACTTTTTACTTTTATTTACCACGGTTAAAAGTAAATAGGGTAATTAAGGGTAAAAATGATATTAATATTACCCTAAAACATCTCCTAATTCTATTGGATAAGTTTAATTCGACCAAAAAAACCTTAGGAATAAAATTTTACCCTTTAGTTCCACTTGGATTGGATTAGGACATTTATTATTATTTTATTTAAAGAAGAGTTAAAAGGTTAAAATCAAAGTTTAATAACTAAAACATTTTTAATATAGGGTTATACATAAGATAAATTAGACTATAAATATTAATTATAAAGATAAAAATATTTCCTACCTAATGGTATTTTATTTATAATTTTTAGACATTAAATAATTTAATTTATTTATTACACAATGGTGATACACTAATTACCTAAATAATGAAATATTAAAATAATTGATATTATAAATACCCAAATAAATTTAATTTGAGACTTTTTATGAATTCCACTAATTTTATAAGTTAATATGACATGTTAGTATTGATTTAATTAACTTTTTTTGAAATAATCATTCTGTTATGATTTTCACAAAAATCAATTACCAAATATTTTCAAAATTGACATAAAATAGTTTTTAAAACAAATATTATATTATTAATTGTTATTATATTCCTTAAAATATAATGTTTAGCCAAATGACTTAGATAAGGTTATATATATTAATAATTAACCACTTGGGGTTCTTTTGTCTTTTTATAGTAAGTTTATTAACCATATAATGTAAGAAAACAAGAAGACACGGTAAAAGTTAAATTATTTAACTTAGAGTTAAATCTAAATGACAAGGTTAAAATAGTAACCTAAACTTGTCTAAAACCTATTGGTTGAGAGGATTTAGACCCATCCCCACATTATCTTATAAATAAATCAATTTGGATCTATTAAAAACCGAATATTACTTTATTATAAAATAATATTTTAAGTTTTTTCTAAAGTGCCCCTCTCCTCCCTTATAAAAAGGGCACCCTTTCCCTCTTCTCTTAACACCCTTTTGATCCTTGAAGCTCATACAAACCCTTCCCATTTATCTTATCGTATTCCCTAGAAACATTATAGAGGTTCTGGTCTCCTCAAAATGCCAACCCTAGTGCCTTAAGAGGAGGTTAAGAAGAGGCACGTCAAAGAAGAGGTAATATCCTTTACCGATTCTTTCTAATTTATTTCTTCTTCTACTTATTATTATTTATTTTTTTCATCATAAATTAATAACATCAGTATCACTCATATACTAATATGTTATTATAGATATGAAATAACCCAATTTCATCTTCTATCCATCCTACGGAAACGAAATCACCGCGCGTGCGTACGTACGAAATACCGTCTCCACGCCGTGGTGTAATCTGTTTTCCACCACCACCTTACTTGGATGGGTATAATGTTGTAAATAAATAACTATATATGATTATTGTAAAGTGATATTGATTCTGAAATATTATACATACACTTCAATACAATTCTACATTCTTGGTAATGATATCATCGCTCGTGCGTACGTACAGACTACCGTCTCCACGAACGCGATGAGATTCATTTTCCATGATTAACCATTCAAGTATGATTATAAATTATATATAATAAATAATCATGAAATATATTACATAATAATGATACTGTTTTTATGTACGTATATTTTTCATTTACTTAATTCTATTTAATTCAATAAGTAAATGAAAACAGCGTTCATGCGTACGTACGGCCTACCGTCTCTATGAACGGTGTATTTCATTTCATTTATATATCTATTATATATATATATATACTGAATATATATATGATATATAAATCATGATTTAAATTATATAAGTAACTAAATCAAGATATAATTAGTAATAATATCAATAACAACAAGTCCAAACACGTACGTTAAATAAAGCAATTTTACCCAAAACGTTGTTTTAACATGGAACTTACAAAAGAACGGGTAATATAAAGTCATAAGTGAACCATATATGATATCATAAAAATGAATATGATTCTTTAATAAGTCAATGACATTATTTAAATCATTATACAGGAGGTTCAGATATGTACGAAGCATATCAGACCTAAGGTAGGGGATAACTATTCCAATCTCGTTCTTATCCGAGATTGTTATTCGTAAGTATTTATTGGGGTTATTGTTATCATCCATGTCCATGTTTTCTAAAAATGTTTTAATGTATTTTTAAATTCCTTTTTACCCATTTTTGAAATTTACCACATGTTATGAAAGGAATATTACTTTTTTTTAACACACGGGGAAATTTTTGACTTTTCCAACAAAAGTACGAGAAGAATGTTATATTTAACTTATACAGCGTGAACAGATTTTTACGATTTCATAACGCCTCATTTTCATGAAGCTTACTCTACAAGATTTTATGACTATTTTCAACAAAATACTTTTTTAAAAAAAATTCATGGAATTTTGTGAAAAGAAAATTATTTTGAAGAAGAAAGGATAATTTCCTCAAGAATTCATTTCAAGTGTTTTATCAAAACCATTTTCCATATAAGATGACATTATTTCATATGAGTATGTTTCAAGTATAATTTCTCTATGATTTACATGGTTCCACTTTTCTTATGATGAAATGATATTCATTTTTTTTATATGGATTATGTTATGATGGGATGATGTTTATGAAACCCATTTTATTCTTTGGGTTATGATGAATGATTTATGTTTATGTTGTGGCACACGTAAGAATGATTTCAATATGAGATGGGTGGGACCTATATCTCCCTCCAATTCATTGGGTAAATATTTATATCTCATGAGATAAACATGGATGAAATGTTAAGTTAATCTAGTTCAGTGATACAGGACTGGAACGAGGAGTGAACTCGATTCAGAAAGGGACTTTGTCCACTAAGATGGTCATGGCAGCAATGCCTTGGATACTATGGAAATAATATCATGTGGTTAATGTTTTTCCACAATTAAATGTTTTATTACCATGTTATTTTATCATGATTGATGTTACTTTATGATCTATGCCTTACGTACTGCCAAGATTTATTTCACAACTCAAGATTTTGATGTTTAAACTTTATGTTCATGTTTTGAAGTTCAAATGTATATGTTTTGTTTTATTTTTTTCCATGCTTACCCTTACTGAGCATTTGAGATCACCCTTGATATGTTTTATTTTCCCCAGGATTTAAAGAAAGGTTTTAGGTAAAAAAAAGGGAAGATCTTTATGGGAGATGTTGAAGATCTTTCCCCAAGATTAGAAGATTATGTTCCAAGTTTTCAAAGACACTAAAATATTACAGTCCTTTAGTGTCTGGTTTTGTTATGTATTAAGTATTCTGCAAAATTAATGTAATGTCCATGTACGTCAAGCTTTGGGTCTCTACAATAGTCCATGGTTTCTTTACCTATCCATCAAGTGTAACCCTTCTACGGAGTTAAGACATGGTTCCTTGACTACTATATTGGCACTCCCCTATTGGGAAAGGGAATGGGTCCTCTACTTACTAATAGAGTGGAACCCTCTATCTAGGACTAGGAATGGGTCCTATACTCACTTTTAAGTGGAACCCTCCTATTTTATAAGGCATGGTTATTCTAGCTATCTACTGAGTGGCACCCTTTTTTTGTACCAGGGCATGGGTCCTCTATGTAGAGATTTTTTCCCTCGACTGTGTGGCATAGTGGCAAGGTGTGTCTTGACTTGGATTTTTCTAATGGGTAGATGTGTGAGATGTTGGGAATTGATGAGGGACTCTTGAAAGTGATGGAAATATTTCCTATGTTGGGCTAGGATATGGAGATCCCCTTCTCTCTCATTTGTGTTTCTTTGGTTTAAGCATATATATATACATATATATATATATATATCCATTTTGTTAGATTTTGTACGATCTGGATTTGGGTTGAGTTGTTTGTATATTTATTCCTATCATGTCTCTTATTGCTCCCCCCTCATCTTTCAGGGTGTCCTACTAGGTATGTATATACTTATCTCTATATAGGATTTACACACACGTGTTGTATCTTATACAAGTGATGGATAGTTAGGTGGTGACTACAAAGGATCTTAGGGATACTTAATGAATTGGACTACGTATGGTGGCCAGAGCTTAGATATTAGGAGATTAGATCTCTTAGCACTTTTACTTTCTAGTTTTGTTATATTGTAACATATTTCTAATTGGGAATGTATTTTTTCCCTTTACTTTCAGTTTTCATTATCATACTCTTGTACACCCTAGTGGTTTTTCATATTCATGGTTATATTGTAGATATTGTATCTTTTTATTACTATTACTATCAACTTATACATTGATATGTTCAGGTGTGTGTGTGTGTGTTGGTAGATTAGGAAAAGTCCTTCCATGTTAGATATGTCCTTCGATGCTAGTTTTCATCCCCTGGCATGTGGAGGTGGGATTGGGGTAGTTACGGCTCGAACCCCATTAGGTCGGGTTGTGACATATTTGTATCAAAGGTAATTTGATCCTTGGTATGGTGTTTGGATTAGTCCTTTTTTGATAATTTGGTTGGGATTTAGGGAAATAATGTCAAAGTGTTTCAAGGGTGGATTTCAAGCCAAGGAATCCAGTGTTGGAGCAGCGGTCGGTGTATCCATTCACTAGGATCTTGACTACCTACTTGTCAAATCGGTATAATGATACATTTATTACAAAGTTCAATGTAAAATGAATCATATAGGAATGATTCTTTGACTATCCTTCTTGATATATATCTCTAATATATATATGCTTATCTAACCATGGTACGTCTTAATTAAATATCCAGGATGCCTCCGGGATGAAAACCAGCTAGGTTAATATTTCTAGATCATGATGAAGATATGATGAGTGATGAGGCCTCTTTTCAGGGTCCATCCCATGAGATCCTTTGTCTAGGTGGATAGGTAGAATCACCCCCACCTTTCGAGCAGTATATTATACCAGCAGAGCAGGTTGAGGATGCATGCAGCCTTAGCGCACTTCGCAAGTTCCAGCGCCAAAGGCTGCTGAGGTTTCACAGAGAGCTAGATCTCTAGGCATTGGATGATTGGCTAGAGTTGGTGGTTTGTATTTTCAAGATTATCCAAAAACTGACAAATAGGGTGGTTTCACTAGTAGTTATCCTTATCCTTATAGTGGTTGGGCGCTAGTGGCATCTTTTTACCTAGATGCACGATGAGTCAACACTCTCGTGGACCAAATTCCAATAGTTGTTCTTGAGGAGTAACACCCCTTATACTTATTCTAGGTTAGAATTCATGAGATTTTGGAGATGCAGTGGGGCGGGATTAAAATGGATGATTACACAGTAAGGTTCACATACCTTACACTGTACTCTCTCGATATGATCTAGGATGGATACTTCTGAGCATGGAAGTTTGAGCAGGGAATCTGCAGAGAGATATGTGCTAGTGTAGTGCCCTTGTGTAGTCCCACCAATGATGGGGTGTTGAAGTGGGTTTTGGTGATATAGAGATTCCTATCAAAGGGATTCCAGTTAGCTGGATCTGGCACTAGGCATTACAGATTTGATTCATCTACAGCATCTAGCAGACGTCAGTCAATAGGATCTCAGCATAAGAGATATTCCCAAGATCAGGCTCAGATGCATAGGGGAAGCACATAGGACCAGGTAATATCAGAGAGGGGTGGTGTTATTATTTTGAAGGTATATTTCACATGGCACGTGACTACCTAACTAGACGTACTGAGGAGCATAAGAAGATAGCTGACAGACCACCACGATAGAAGAATTACTATGATCAGGGTTCTCCTAGGTGAGGTTAGGGTGGCCCCCAGGGAGTCGGAGCTGGTGTAGGATTAGGTGGAGATCTGGGAGGATGATCTATGGGTGGTGGAAGATGCTATGAGATCTTTCCACCTCCACCACCAGGCATCTCATGTCAATCTTAGGGAGCTGACAGTCAGGGCCACAGACAGTTTCAGGATATGGAGGCTTATGAACCAGTGGAACACGAGATGATTAGAGGTATGATGTGTGTTTATTATACATTTTAATTAGTATTAGTAGAAACATATTCAATTCATTCCTTCATATCTTTACACCTAGTGTAATATTTGGATCTCCTGGCTGTGGCACTAGCCTAGCAGCTTTGTCTTGAGGTTCCTACAGGGAAACCTTCTTCTATATCGTTCATCTACCAGTAGTGCAAGATAACAGTTGGTGGAGAGAGGTTTATGTGGGACCTTTTGGTCATAAATATGGAACCCTATGACGTCACCTTTGGTATGGATTGTTTTTCCATGGTCTAGTCCCATATTGACTATCACCACAGATGAGTCAAATTCCTTTTCACTGATCGGTCAAGATTCTACTTTGTGTGTGATAGAGATCTCATGGAGGGATGAGTGGGTTTTTCAAGTAGGAGGATACATCCCATCACCCATAGTTGAGAGTGTATCCTTTTGTGCAGAAGTCCATTCAGGCATCTATATTTCTTCAGTTGTGGAGGATTTTATGGATGTATTTTCCAAAGAAATTATAGGACTACCTTCGAGGCAGGAGATTGAGTTTTGTATAGAATTTCATCCATGGACCACTCTAATATATTCTAAAACATGTCATATGTCCCCTAGAAAGCTTTGGGAACAATGGTTATATTTATAGGACCATCAAGATAAGTGTTTCATTAAACCCAGTGTGTCCCCCTGGACAGCTTCAGTGTTGTTTGTGAAAAATGCAGACAGGATCTTACAGATTTGCGTGGATTATCGTCGCTTGAACTAGGAAAAAATAAATAAAAATCACCCCTTACTCAGTATTAACAACCTATTTAACCAGTTGGGAGGCATGATGTGGTTCTCTAATATCGATCTAAAGTCTGTCTACCACCATTTGAGATTACTCAAGGTTGATATTCCAAAGCTGGCATTCGGATGGCACTACAGACACTATGAGTTCCCAGCTATTCCCTTTGGTGTGAAAAATTCCCCCACCATTTTGATGTCTTTGATGAAAAAAAAAATTCCAGCCATACTTAGGCCAATTTATGGTTTTCTTCGTTGATGATATACTCATATACTCTACGTTGGAGGAGGAGAATGAAAATCACTTGAGGATGGTCCTAGATTTTCTTTAGGATCACCAGCTTTATGGTAAGCTCTCGAAGTGTTAGTTCTAGATTCGTGAGGTTGACTCTTTGGGGAATGTCATTTCTCATAATGGTTTAGTTTTGGACCCATCATAGAGTGATGAAGTTCTTTCTTGGGAGCCACCCAATAGTGTTTTAGAGGTGTGGAGTTTTCTTGGATTTGAGGGGTAATACCAGAGGTTTGTGGTGGACTTATCTCAGATTGAAACCCCTTTGACCACCCTGAAATGGAAAAGGTATCCATTTACCTAGAATGATCAGTTCTAGAGGGCCTTTAAGGAGTTAAGGATGAGGTTGATGAGTGCTCATGTGTTGAGAATACCAAAGGATACCATGGAGTGTGTAGTGTATTATGATTCCTTGGAAGCTAGGATTGGGTGTGTGTTAATGAAACGGCTGACATTTATCACATAAGGGTCAAAGAATTTAAGACCCTATGAGAATAACTATGTAACTCATAACCTAAAGCTATCAGTATTATTCTTCTGCCTAGGGATGTGGAGGAACTATCTTCTATGATAGCACTTTGTGGTTTACTCAGACCATTAGAGTCTCAGGTATGTCTTCATGCAGAGAGACTTGAACCTAAGATAGTGGAACTAGTTGGAATTACTTCAGAACTATGACTTTGAGATAATCTATACTCCATGTAAGGGAAACATGGTAAAATATGACCTTAGTAGGAAGTCCCAGGCTCATTTGGTTCATGAGTTTTCTGAGCAGTTATATTTCTTACAGCTCACCCTAGTTAAGCAGGATGGTGCAGCTTTTATTCAGTCGATGGTGTTGAATCCTCCTCTTCTAGAGCATGTGAGAGAGCCCCAGTTTGGATACATCAACTATGACATCTTGGGTGACCAAATATCCTTATAAGATTCACCCAATGTATTTTCTGAAGGAGGAAATCACATTATCCATTTCTAAGGATGGACAGTGGTCCCAATCATGATGTAGGAGGAGGTGATGAGGGAGTTTCACACTTATCCTTTAGCTATACATACTGGTGTGGGGAAGATGTACAAGGACCTTCAATGGTATTTTTGTTGGTCCGGCATGAGACAGATCATGGTTGAGTTCATCTCTCAGTGCCTCACCTATCAACAAATAAAGGTAGAGCACCAGGTTCCTATAGGTTTCTTTCACCCCCTTGAGATCCCAGAGTAGAAATGGGATGGCATATCCATTGACTTCGTGACAGGGTTTCTGCGGACAGAAAAGTTCCACGACACCATCTAGGTGATATTTGACTGACTCGTGAATTCAACACACTTTCTTACTATCATGAAGCAGAGTTTGATGAAGTTTTTGGGGAAGATTTACATATGGGAGATTTTTTACCTTTATGAGGTCTATTGACTATTGTATCTGATTGTGATGCATAATTTACATCACAATTGTGGAGAGGACTATAGGAGGAATTCATGACCTAGATAAGGATGAGTACAGACTTTCACCCCTAGATACATGGTAAAACCAAGCACATCATCTAGTTATTGGAGGATATTTTTAGGTATCATGTGTTAGACTTTATCTATATATGGTAGGATCACTTTCCTTTGGTATATTTTTCATACAACAATAGCTACCACTCTATTATCATCATGGAACCTTTTGAGGCCCTGTACGGGAGACCCTTCAGGTCACCCATGTGATGGATAGATATTGGAGAGGCATATCTCATGGGTCTATAGTTGGTGAATTCAACAACGGAGAAGGTTTATCTCATCTGTGAGTGGATGGGGAAAACCCAGAGTAGGCAAAGATTTTATGTAGATCAATATTGTAGGCCCTTGGAGTTCAATCAGGGAGATCACATTTTCCTAAGAGTCTCCATGATATGAGGATTTTAGAGATTTGATTGGGGATGCAGGATATCCCTAAGGTCCATTATCTCATTCAAAATCTTATAGAGTGTTTTCAAGTTTTTTTACCACCTCTCCCTACCACTATAGTTGGATCGGGTGCATGGTGTCTTCCATGTATCGTAGATGAGGAGATACGTTCATGACTCTACACATTTTATTGACTGATGTGAGCTAAACCTTATGGATGGAGCCACATTTTTAGATTACTTGGTGTAAATAGATGATCATCAGGAGAGGACCCTACATGGATGAACCATTCCTTTGGTTCGTGGGTTGTGACAGCACGGGAGCATGCAGGAGAGCTCTTGGGAGTGGGAGATCTAGATGTGGGCTCAATATCCCAAGATTTTTATTTAGTTTTTATTTTTGGGGATAAAAATATTAGATTAAATGATGTATTGACCCTTTATTTTCCTTTTAAGGCATTATAATATTTCTATATATATTTTCAGAGCCAGTCGCTGAGACGACGTGCGATTTTGAAGCCCGATGTGTCTAGAACTAATTTTATAAAAATATTAAATATATTTTATATTATGTTCACAAAGTTTCTTAAATAAAATTGGATTACTCTTAAATATAATCTCATATCAGAAATATGAGACCAAAATTGAGTCTAGAACATGATTTTTACCCTAGGAATGACCTAAAATAGATCGTCGTAGGGCATTCGGATAAAAGAAGCTATTGGAAGGTGCATTTATTTAATTGAATAATTAATTTTATTTAATTAATTAAATTAACCTAATTATGTTTCATCTATAAATAAACCATTATGGTGATTTTCCCAGGGTTATCCACAGAACCTTGGGGCCATTGAGAGGTTTCTTCTTCCTCCTTCTGTTGGAGAATCAAGATCTGATGGTGACAAGGCCTGAGATCTAGGCCGGTTGATATATAGAAAATGCAATGATTCATCCTTTTCATTTAAAAGAATTTTATTTAACAATGAAAAATCTAAAAGTAGGTAGGAGTCATAAATTTTTGGATTATGCCCCAATTAATTAAATTTATTGTTCATGATCACTCCTTTCATTGATCTGTATCAAGTTCAATCTTTTTCATGTGCCCATGTATCAAATTTAATTTTTTAATTTAATTAATTCCCATTTTCCTAGTTTTCTCACTCCATTTTTTCCAATTTTTATTTTTTGTCCAATAACACTTGGCCAACAATCATTTTACCCTTTTTTCTTATGCTTTTCTCCCACATGTTCTTCGTGTTCTTCTCTATTGGGAAATGGGGTCATGGTTTGACATTTTTGGGTGGGATCGAGCGAAATCATACCCTCAGATTCATGGTGAATTTTCATGATCCAAATGTAAAGATGATTTGGGGATGTATTGGGATGTGTTGTGTAATTCAGATGATGAATACCATGGATTTGATATCCAGTACCGAACAACGAGAGACACGCAGTTTGTGCAACACTTTACGATGGACCAATGGGTACCATTTTTTGACCACTAGATGGTTGGAAATAAAAAATAAGGATCTTAACATCCCATTTAGGGTGAATAATATTTTTGATTCAAAGTGGAGGGTACATATCTATATGCACGGGTATAGATCTAAGTTTCTAGGAAAATCGTGACTACACGTCATGTAGTCTAAAGACACACGACGTGTAGGGTCTTGGTTGTGGAGGCTAGGGTTTCATGATATTATAAGTATAAAACACCATTTAAACCCCCCACATGCTATGTGACCTTGTGATAGCGACCCAGAATGTACTTAAAGAGTACATGAGAATGGGCATGGCCAGGCACACGCCGTGTATTTAAGTACACAAACATGGGTATACCTAGATAGACATGTCTAGGGAGAATGGGCAGGACCCTGAGTGTCTTGGACACATCATCAAGTTCCTCTACACATCATGTATACCTACATGATTAGTGATCCATATACCGGTAGGGACATGTCCAGGCAATAAAGAGGGACCACATTCCATAAACCCCTTCTTTCCATTTGATGAAACTTTAACCTCTCATATCTTCTTCATTTGGACTCATATTTTAGACCGTGAGTAATCTATCATGAGTGTTTTTCATATAGAATGTGATGCTGGTACTATTAGTGGATTTTGAGATATGATATAATATTTTATAAGTGGTATTATTCTTTAGGTGATGCTCGATGAGTGCAGTGGTCAAGAAGGATCACGAGGGCCTTTAGAGTGGCACCCTTCAATTGGGTTGGGCCATGGGTCATCTACCTAGCTATAGAGCGGAACCCTCCTATGAGGTAGGAAATGGGTCATCTATCTAGAGTGGTAACCTCCTAGTGGGATATGGAATGGGTCCTCTACCTATCCATCGAGTGGCACCCTCCTGAGGATTCAAAGCATGGGTCCTCAACTAGTAGAGTGGAACCCTACTACTATAATAGGGCATGGGTCCTCTACCAACTACTATATTAGCACCCTCTAGCTAAAACTAGGCATGGTTACTCTACTGAATATTGAGTGGAACCCTCATATTGGATAGGGCATGTGTCCTCTAGTTATCTATTGAGTGGTACCCTCTTGTTGTGCTAGGGCATGGGTCCTCTACCTAGATATTGTTTCCCCTCGACTGTGTGACATAGTGGAAAGGTGTGGATTGAAATGGATGTTTCTTCTATCTAAACGCATGAGATATTGGGAATCTATGAGGTACTATTGGAACTAATGGAACTCTTTACTAGTTGTTCTGTGAGATATATATCCCCTTCTATCTCGTTTGGGTTTCTTTGGTTTGAGCATATATATATATTTGTATCAATATCATTGGATTTTTTACTCTCTTTCTTTGGGTTGAGATGTCTATCTATTTATTCCTATCATGTCGATTATTTCTCCCTCTTTATATTTTGAGGCATCCTACTGGGTATGTATATACTCACCTTTGCATGGGCTTTTTCTGCACATGTCGTGTCTTATGAAGATGATGGACAGGTCAGCGGTGACTATAGAGGAGCTTAGGGATACTTGGTGCATTGGACTGCAGATGATGTTAAAAAATTATAGATTAAGATCCTATCTCTCTTAACACTTTTACTTTCCATTTTTGTTAGTTTGGAAAATCTTTCTAGTTGGTCATGTATTTTCCCCCTTTACTTTCAGTTTTCACTGTCATACTCTTATACACCCTAGAGTTTTTTCATATGCATGGATATATTCTAGATATTGCATATTTTAATTGTTATTTCTCTGCACTTCTATATTTATATGGTCATTTGTGTGTGTACATTTACATTAGGAAAAGGCCTCCCATGTTAGATATTCATTTCAGAGCTGGCCACCAGCCCTAGGCCTATTGAGGTAGGCTTGGGGTAGTTCCGGCTCGATCCTTGTTGCGTCAAGTCATAATAGAACATATAGTAAATTACAACCTAATTTTAGTAATTATATAAGTATATTTATAATTTTATTTATACCAAATAAATGTAGATAATTTTATTATATTTTCAACTTAATAAGAATCACTCAATTTAGAGTTTTATATCCAAAGTTGTGGCCAAAATACATAAGGTAACTAATTATGGAAAATAGACTATGTGGATTTGAAATAGAATAAATGAATTTCAAATTGGCTATGTAGATTATGAATTTAAT
Source organism: Viscum album (assembly GCA_963277665.1). NCBI lineage: Eukaryota > Viridiplantae > Streptophyta > Magnoliopsida > Santalales > Viscaceae > Viscum > Viscum album. The sequence goes on along the minus strand of OY728134.1, from coordinate 4,798,094 downwards.
ATGTGGTAAACAGTACATAGTCTATGTGGTAATAGTGAAAAACATGTTTAAATGATATTTTAAGGTCCCAAATGACTTATTTATCCTAGTGACACTTCATGAAACTTTTATAACATGTTATGAACAATAAAAACATATAATATAAAGAAATTTTAACTAAATAAATATTATGATATAATAAAATTTAAACATACTAAAGATAACACTTAATAAAGCTATGATAAATTATAGTTACATAAAAATAATATATAATCATATATAAGTATAACTAAAAATATTGGTTTAAAAATAAATACATATATAAAATATTGTGAGGCATTTTTTAATATTCAAGACATAAAAAAACTCAAAAATCAGAAAAACAAACTTCTATGTTATAAAATATTTCATAAGCACCTATACCACTTGTATAAGTTCACATCAGTTAGGATATTGTATTTCTCTAATATAAATCATAGGGATGATGTAAAATTCATATTACTTTCCATTTTCTACCATATATAAAATCAAATTTTATTACTTTATCTTGATTACAAAAAGTTTGATGTAATAAATTTTATTAGTCTTCCACTATTTTATAAAATCTCAATATCCCTCACCACTTTATTTGGAATATCTTATCATGTGTATATTCTAGTGGAAAGTACATATATTTCCCTTCTCAGAACCCAAACTATGGCCATAAAAATTACTCAAAGGTATTTAGGTAGACATTCTTTCTAACTGTATTAACTAGAAATTCAATAATTCATTGAGTTGAATCTCCAATACTAAAATACTAAACTTGTATTTACTTAACACTTACCTCAAAATGGTATTGAATAAACTTTGGCCATTATATTCAATACCAATTTGGTTAATTCATCCCATTATCATTGTTAAGACTCCCCGGTAATTGAAAAGTGTCCTCAATTATAGCCAAACTGACACTTTAACTATGGGTGTATCTTAACTCAAAGAATGGAAGGCATTTCTAACTTAATAGTTCCTTGAGGGAATTTTTTTACTTATGAATAAATTTTATTTCTTTTATATTTTACATTCCTAGTTAATATTATTTGGATTTTAAAATTTTGATTAAATGTGTCTTGATAAAATAATATACACATAATCCATTTATTTTATTTTATCTTAGCATGATCATTATTTATTTATTTTATATGATCATGTTTAATCACTAAATAAACATGCATCACATAAATAAATAACCATGTAGTGGATAAATTAAATAAACATCTTCTATGATCATGAGATTTTAACTATTGGTTGGTTTATCAAGAAGAGTATAAACTAACCCTTAACCCTGAGGGAATAACTCCTTGAACCAGGCTTGGATCAAGTTTCATCATTCTACCTTTAACCTATGTATCTCCTCGCTTGGTTTTACCTCAGCTCCGTCTTGAACCATCTACTCTCACCTGAGAGTTTCTTCCATTACATACTCTTACTCACTCACATGTGATGGTGAAAAGGGGTTTGAGGTTGCATAAATAAATCATGATCATATAGTCCAGTATATAATAATGAGGAAGGGATGATACACAGATCATATTATTTAATTTTATAATAAAATCATCATAAAAACTTATGTAATAAATAATTAAATTAAATAGAAACCCAATACATACATAGGTCATTCAGTATCATGATCACTCATGCATGAAATTACTACACATTTAAAAGAAGATAACATTCATTTCAATTCATTATTTATTAATATAAGATATCTTAGATTAATAATTAATTGTATTATTAATTATTTATTTATTTTATCTTAATTTTATATCCAAACAGTCCTCAAGATACTCATCCTCTATAATTTTTTATAAAATTAATTAATTTTAATTTAAAATTATTTATTAAATGGCATGTTATAATAGAGAACACGACGTATACCCATATAGTCAGATTTTAAATTTAGTGTGAAAATTAATAAATGACATGTAATGGAGGTGACATGACATGTGCCCTTCAGCATTTGATTAAACCTATTTTTTGGAGCTTAATAATTACATAGTGTGTACCATCACACAACATAACGTGTGACTAACACTATGTATGGGCCTTGTCATATACTATGTGCTTACACAGTATATATGCATGTATGACATGTCGTATATTACATGACATGTTGTTCCATGGGTCAAGTCATGTAGTCAACACGGCATGTCTGACCATACAACGTGCCTGTATATATACAGCATAAACCGCTAGAAATACTCATAGAGTATATAGTGTGTATAATGATCATACACATTGTGTATTTACATAAAAATATATAAATTAATTAATTTAAGTATTTAATTCCACATGGCCCACTAAAAAACACTCAGTATGTATTTATGGTAAAAACCCTAACACATAGTGTGTACATCCAGCTACATGATATGTACTTTGGTTTTTACTATAATTAATTATTTATTTATTTTTGTATTACTTACATGATAGGTCTATCTAGGAATATTCCTTGCATGAGTTAGCATTAGTTAGATGGTGTGTACAACCATCTATATTACATATAATCTCTTTATGCCCACCCATTCTACACTCCTAGGGACTTAATGTGTATTCTTTGTAAAATACAATGTATTATATAGTTTTTACACCAACTAAATTCCATGTAATCACATCTAGATGGTTTTACTAGGCTGGAAGTCAATATGCCACATGTGTATTAATTACATGGATTATTTACACACCTTATACTTTGACCACACAACTTTTTGATTTACATGGGGGAAAATCATGTGGGGTTACATTTCATGTACACCAGTAACACATTGTATAAAATTTTCAAGCAACATAATGTACAACATTCAATACATGGTGTGTAATAAAACACACCATGCATAGACACCCACATGACATGTTGTGATTACTATAACTTTTCCTTTTGTGGTTAACCATGGGTATAATGCATGTAATTTTTGGTTTTACGTCGTGTAACCGTGTTTATCAGATAGTATCCTTGGCACCTTCAAATGGTATCTTTAATCATTATTCATCTCTTATTAGCTTATTCTTAGTCATATGAAATATAATGATCACATTATCTCAACTTTCATATTAAAAACAAAATAAATAGAAATGAAAAATTAAAATTCAAATGCATAAATTGATCGATGAATAATAAATAATTATAAATTAATATATGAATAATTTGATGCCACTTAAAGGTTTCAAGGAATAGAGGAAATAGTTGAGTCCATTCCTAATAATTTTTTTATCTATTTCATAAAATAAATTCATATAACTAGATGAAAGATACCCCAGCAGATTCAAATAGAAGACCATTTCACATATAGTTTATAATTAATTTATAAACAGTAATTGCTTCAACTTGATAATTTTTTCACTATTAATGATTTTGTTAAAAAAATCATACTATCATTAAAGTGAATGATCTAAATAAAAATCCCTTTATAAGTATCCACACATGATTCATGAATCTCATAATGTCACTGATGGAACTTTGGGTGATAAAATGGAAGATCTGGTCTTTTTTTTCATTCATCATAGATCACAACAAGAATCTATTTAGTGTTAAAGGATTATCTCTTGTTCCCTTGATCTAGAGTGGTGGGAGTGTGATTATCTTCTCTCAATCTTGTGAGTGTTATTGAGAGAGTTCTCTTTAGTCTTAATAAAATTCTCTTGAGATAATTTTTTGTGCACGCCAATCTCTCTATATCTCAAAATGATATAACACGGTTTATATATCTAGGTTTAGACAATTTATAATTTCATAGAGGCCCGTATCTAATTGTTAACTCTAAATACACTTAATTTAAATTAATAATATTATTATTATTTTTATATTTCATGACATTCACTAACTCACGTATATTTAAATTTAATTCCTTAAATAAATCAAGCAACATTTATTTAAATGATATTAAATAAAATATATCATTTCCTATGGGTCCTTAACTAGGATCATCAATCCTCCTCGACATTTATAGTACCTCGAATAAACAATATTTATTTAAATAAATAAATATATTAATATTATTCATTTAATAAATAAATAAATATTATATTTACTAATTCATGAATAAATATTTATTTGATATCTAACTCGCATATATATTCTAACTCAAATATAACCTATGACTGAATATTTGTGAACAAAAAATATTGAATAATTATAATTCTTTGATCTTGAGAATAATATTTATTACCTTATTAAATTAAAATAGAATTTAACTGAGATACTTGGATACACTTAGTGTGTTACCCTCTAAGCCTCTTTCTTAGTGGAATTAGGAGAGTCATCCTAAAGTATAATATTAGTTTCTAGAAATATGCCAATACACCCATAGGTAAAGAGGTTAATGTTGCAATGAAAACAACCTCATATAGATTCTTACTATGTAATATAATCCCTTTGTCATAATATCTCATCAAGTATGGTGTATTACTTTTTTCATCAACCAATATTTTTTATATATATTTATTTTACAACCTAAAATGAACTCATAAATAAATCTTCATAGCCATGGACTTAATCAAATAGTTCCATTTCAATCAAAGTGTCTAAGATATCATCTTCTAGTCTTGTAAGGGACAAATAATTTCTTGAATTCTTCATTAATTTCATATCACTTATGATGCACTCAATGTATCTTACTTCACCATGAGCATATGTAATCATGGTTTTTGAAAATACATCAAAGTACATGATTCATGATATTCATTAATATTAATCTCAAGTATAAAGACAAATACACACATTTATAGATAGAAATATCAAATGACGCATATAACATATGGAATTTCTAATGGTGGGTTTCCCTTGTAACCTTCTCTCTTAGAGATTACCAAGTGAAAAAATTCATGAGTTGAAGCATCATCCACTTATGATCATCTAGTAGCTAATAGTCAAAACATCATTTGTGTCTTATCAAATAAACTTCATCTAGACTATATGATATTTTTTAAAAAAATCATAACACTTCAAGGTTCACATTATAGTGGGGAATTGTTATAACCTTTCAATGTGACAAATACTCTAATGATATTATCATATTAATGTTATATAGAATAAAACTCATCATGTCAAAAGATATTTATTAATATTTAGTTATTTGAAAATATATGTAATAAAAAGAAAAAAAAATTGGTTATAGGGCACTAGCTCTAACAATTCCTTCCACCAAATAAACATGTTAAAACCATATTTATGTGTAACCATTTACATAACTCACACCTTATGTTACTAACCCAAATTAAAATTCAATTATATCCATACATATCTAAATTAATCTCATGAATAAGGTAAATGAAACTATTATATGTAAAGGGTTAAAATTATATGAAATCAATAATCCCTGCATGAGTAAGCCATGGGTCAGGGATAGTCAACCCACACTTTTCTTGATAATGAATAAGCCAATAGAAAAATGAGAAATCCAACCTTTATTATCTCTACCTAGGGATAATTTACTCATGAGATAATTTAATATCATCATAATTCTAATAACAAATATTTATAAAATATAATAAACTACTTAATTCAATCACATGATCAAGTACATGCCAAAGTCAAGGTATAAGAAAACTAAGTCAATTATCATACTAGCATGAAACTTATTAGATTAATGTATGATGGTTTAGATGTAGTTTAATTCTTTAAAATAAATCATACATCACAATTCATGATATAACACTTTATATCTATGAATAAATCATAGAATAAATAAATGAATAATTCATATTTTTTAATATGAGATAAATAATTCATAAATAAATTATAAACACTTTATAATGTAGGATAAACTTGAAAAATTAAATTATATCCAATATGAACATTTCATATTATCATTTACACAGTTTTAATATGAACTCCTTCATATTTAAATTATATGATATTTTATGAACACTTTTATTTTCAAATAAAAAACATTTTATATTTCATGTAAATAATTTACTTAAATTAAATATCTCACATTTTAATATTATTTAAACCATTGAAAAAATAAACATCCAAATCTCCTTTTGGAATGGCTTAAATATTTTTCAAGTAAGGCCTTGATATAAAAAGTTTATTTTACATTTATTAATTATTCATAAATAAATATAAACACTTTTATATTTTACCTTATTTAATTTATAAACACTTCATAAATTATTTACAATGTAAATCTAGTTTAAAAATATATGAAATCTATCAAAAAAATTGGTTTGATTTAAAACCCCCATATATTTTCCATGGGTCATAACCATTTTGGTGGTAGTTTTAAGATGCCATGTCATTTTGTGTCATGGTCATTCCATGACTATAGCCATTTTGGAAATCTATTTTAATTATTATGTAAGATTAATATCTATAATATATGAGGTCAAATATACATAATATTAAATATATACTTTATAAGATTAAATCTCATTAGGACTTCATAAATCTAAAATGATTGCATCTATATTCTAGTGAGTCCTCATGATGAAGCTCGACTACATCATAGACCCCCCATACCATAATGTAGAGTATCATCCTGCAATACTTTGTTTTCATAGATTTTTATCAATGCCCATAATTCCTATTTTCCTTAGACTATTCCCTGGTATATCAGTATCAAGAACTAAAATACCCATTTTTAGAAGTAAAATCCATGTTATTTAATTATCAAGAACTTAAATGGGATTTTTAGATTTGGATATGTTGTAGTGCTTGGAAAATATCTTTTTCTAGTTTCTCCATCAATTAAAAATAAAAACCAAACATATATAAATTGGCTCTGATACCATTGAATAGTTTTGGAGGGATTTATAACATCCTAAACATACTAAAAATACAACACCAAAACACCACAAAAGCCCTAAATCTATCTATACATTTGGAATGAACAAAAAAATAATGATAAGTGTAGTGTACCTTACTCCAGTTGATCTATCCTATCAAATCCTTTCATAAACATTTGATCATGATCATTGAGAAACATCTAGAAAATTCATTTCTCTAGAGATATCCACATATCATGGGAATTAGTTGATTCTTGGGTAGGACCTCTCTCAAACCACGGTTTACTAGAAATTTATGTTTAAAGTAAATAGAGAATCAAGAACTAAGAATGATATTGGTTTTGAGGAGTTCTACATATTATTTCAATAAAAGTGAATTAAACACCACTTATGAGGATTGAACTAGCTTATATAGGAATCAAGAAACTCAAAATGCGTTGACTATATTGAATGAGTGTTTTAGAAAATGAACAAGAATTTCAAATTTTGTAGTGTTTTTGTCACGAACCAACATAGATACCTTGGAACCTTGATACCCAATCCAGAACTAACATGGAACAAAGGGTATTACTAATCCCCATGGATTAGTGACTAGAACCCAGTATCATACAAGATAAAAGAGGGAATAATATTTTCAAAAAAATGGAGGAGGATAAATATACATATAAATATGCTCAAAACTCTAAAGGGAGATAGTACCATAAACCAAACAGGTATATTAAAAACCCAAAATAGTACATAATAAAAGTACTCAAAAATCAAACAAGATAAAATTGACATCTCAAAGGACACATCACTCCAAGACCAAAGGATCAAGAACATCCACCTTCTTTATGAGGATATTTCCATTCGCTCAGACCTGGAAAAAGAAAATCTACAAATGCCCAAAGGCGATGGTAGGGTGTGAGATAAAATCCCAGTATGATCTCATCAAGTGTTCCATAAAAATATTCCATAATAAAAAACCAATTCATGCTTTCAATTTATATAAAAAGAGGCATGGAAGTAAATTTTTAAATTTAAAACAAAAAATGATTTCATTTCTAAATGATGGAAAACATTTCAAACATTGATTAAATAAACACTTTATATAAAATAGTTTATACAAATCACTAGGCATGAGTAAATCAGTTTCACAATCAATGGAATTTATAATCAAAACAGTCATAATAAGCACCATGGTCATCTACCCTATAGTATGATAGTTTCTAGTTATAGGATCCTCACACTCTCATATTATGGATCATGGAATATGTACACACACATCCCTCAGGCTCAATCCAAATTGGACTCATCAACATCCCATATAGGATAAGATCTTCCTAACAAGGTTCTGTTAGGGTTATAATCATTAATCCAATTCTATGGAATTATCATCCTATAGTGATTGTACTAAATAACCCACTAACTAACTAGGCCCTCGTATTCTTAGTCAATTAATAGAAAAAGGTCAAATCATTACATTTCAAATAAATCATCATTCACAATTAAATTGATTAATTCCCCTTTTAAAATTTCCAATTCAATTTCAAAACTAAAACATGGATTTTTCATCAATTTTATAACTTTTCGATATAAAAATGGTCTTAGGTTTTCATCAATTCAATTTAATCCATTATCTAAAATCAATTCACAAATTCCATCAATTTTAAATTACACCCCAAATTCCAATCCCATTGGAATTGGGGTTTTCCCCAAAATTTTGTGCCAATTCAATTCACAATTACAATTCATCACAAATCGAGTTTTTATAAAACAATTAAAACTGATATAAATCAAATCAAGAAAATCAAGGTTTAATTATATAGAGAAACTCAAATGAAACCACCTACCTTTATTCATGGTATCAAAACTCAACACCCACAATGGGATTTTCCTATGAAGAACGATGTAAGAGGATATCAAAAAATCAAACCTAGAATCAAGATCAAAATAAAATGAGTTTAGATCCATCAATAAAATGATGATATAACACTCTATAAGGATGAGAGAAAGAGAGAATGGAATAGAACACATGGGAAGAGATTCACTTACCAGAGAGGGGTCGAATGAGATCTTCCACGCTTCGATCCACAAAGGAATGGGTTTAGAGGAGACAAAAAGGGTTCTTGAGAGACTCCAAGACCTAGGAATTAAATATATGTTGAGTTCGGGTTTATCAGGGACTTAAACAGGGGTTTGGTAACTTTTAAATAATTTTCAGAATTAAAAATTCTCATGCTAGCGGTTAGTTGGGTTGGGCCACGTGATTAAAAAAATGGTGCGGCTTAACTATGATCCTCTCTACTAGGGTGCATGATTTCTACTAGGTGTTCGAATAGTTTCTCAAACCATGTTCCAACTGTGAAAACCTCCATTATCTAGTGTTTCATGGTTTGTACTAGGAAATCGCATGATTTGGGAAAATTATGCGCCAACTATGCATAGCCCAAAAACTTCCAAAAAAATTAACTTTCCACCTGAAACAACCAAAGACAAACCCCAAACAAAGAATGATCAAAAAGGAGGTTTTAGGAGTACCTGAAAATTAGTAACATGATGTTACAACCTCCCCACTATATAAATTTTATATCCCCAAAAAGCCTATCAAGAAGTTTCTATATCAAAAATATGGGGTCACTACTCTCTCATTAGTTCCTCCCTCTACCAAGTCTCATGCATATCAAAGTCATGCATCCATAGTACTCAGACCAAAGGTATCATCCTCCAAAAAAGTAACTTGGTATCAGAATCAACTATCCTAGCTAGATTCTTAGTCATGGATAAATTATTCTCAGCATCAAGATCACTCTAGTTCAAAATATAAGATGGTTTAGAAAGATATTTCCATAACTAAGATACATGGAAAATGTTATGTATCAATTTCAATTATGGTGGAAGTGGTAAATAGTAATCCATTTTTCCCACCTTCTCAACTATAAAAAAAAGGTCCCACAAAATGAGGAGAAATGTTCCCTTTCCTCCCAAGTTTTTGATTACACAAATGAGGTGAAACTTTTAAGAACACCTACTCACCAACTGAAAACTCCAGCAGTCTATGGAAAAAATCAGCATAAGATTTAGATTGGATTTGTGTCATAAAAATTATATGATGAATCAAATGAATATTTATTATAATCTCTTAGACTAAGATTAGTCTAAACAATTAACTTTCACCAATATATGACCAACACAATGTAGATTTACAAGGTCGACCATACAAGACCGCAAAAGGAGCCATTATAATCACGGACTGGTAACTATTATTATAAGAAAACTCAACCAGTCCCAGATGGTCATCCCAAGCTCCACCAAAGTCAAGAATAAAGTCATATAAAATATCCTCAAGAATTTTTATATCCATATCTATCTTCCCATCCATATGTGGATGGTATGTTGTGCTGAACCAAACCTAATATCCCAGTGCCTCCTAGAGGCCTCTCCAAAAGTGAGAAGTAAAATGGGGATCCATATCAGAGGCTATAACATATAGAACTCCAAGAAAATGAAAAATCTATATCACATAGAGATTTTATATCTCATAAACTTTGGTTTTATCACAAATAGGCATGAAGTGAGATGATTTGGTCAGCCTATTGATCACAAGTCATATTGTATTCTTCTTTATCTGGGTACGTGACAATCCAACCAAAAATTCCACAAAAATATCACCCCACTTCCAAGTCAGAACTAGAAGTGGATGAAGAAAACCCAAAGGTCTATGGTTCTCAACCTTGACCTGTTGGAAAGTATAACAATAAGATACAAAATTAGTAATGCCCTATCTCATACCTGGCTACCAAAATCGGTGTTGGATTTCATAGAACATCTTTATAGTTTCTGGGTGTACATCCCACTGGGAATTATGGTAATCCCACATCATGTATTTCCTCATAGAAAACTTTATATAAAAATAATTCCAAAAAAAATAGAATACCCTTCATGGAGAAATACTACTCAGTAATGGTCTCCCCACCATAAAGAGATTCTCTAATGCCACGAAATTCATTATCAATCTGTTATTCTTGAAGAATCATCTCGATAAGAGAAAAGCTCAATTGAACACTATCCAATAAAACCAAGACCTATATTTCCTATACTTATAAATGAAACTCTACAAAAATATCCATCAAGTTCCACTATTATTATGATTTCTTTATGGAATAGTTTGGAAGTTTTCTGCTCAACGCATTGGTGACTACATTTCCTTTCCCTAGAGTATAGGTGATGTTAAAATCAAAATACTACAGGTAATCCACCCAACACATCTGATGGAGATTAAAATTATTTTGAGAGAGGATATAACTCAATATCTTGTGGTTAGAATACATGGTAAACCTTTCTATGAAAAGTTAATGTTGTCAACTATTAAGTGTATAAATCATAGCTGCAAGTTCAAGGTCATGGGTTGAATAATTCTTCGTGTGTGGTCCAAGATATTGAGATATATATGCTACCCAATGATCACCCTACATAAGAACACTACCCAAACCTAAACATAATGCATCATAGAAGAACACATAACCCTGGCCGACCTCTAAAAGAGTCAACACCAGTATTGAATTTAAAATACAATTCAGCTCAATAAAAGAATACTGACATTTATCATCCCAAAAAACTTCAATCCCTTCTATGTGAGATCAGTCATCGGAGAAGCCAGCTTTGAGAAATCCTTTAAAAACCAGTAGTAATACCCTAATAAAACCAATAATATCTTAATCTAAAAAACATTTCATGGTTTCTCCCATGTCATAATAGAATTCACCTTATTAGGATCAACAAATATACCATTTTCTAACACAATTTGTCCCAAGAACCACACTTCTAGAATCCAGAAATAGAATTTAGATAGCTTGTCATAAAGTTGGTAATTTATCAAAAATTATAGAGATGATATTAGATAATGCACATGATCCTCCTTGGATTTAGAGTAAAATAGGATGTCATCCACAAATACCACCATGAAAATATCAAGATACTCATGGAAGATCATGTTCATAAAATATATAAATATTTTAGGAGCATTGGTTATAGAAAATGGAATTAAAATATACTCATAATGGCCATACCTTCTCCAGAAGGAAGTTTTTTGAATGTCATATTCTTTATTATCAACAGGTGATAACCAAATTGAAGATAAATCTTTGAGAACCACTTATCACCTTTTAAGTAGTCAAACATATCATCAATCCATGGAAACAAATACTTTTTCTTTACCATAAATCGATTGAGTTTTTGGTAATCAATGCATAGGTGAAGAGTTCCATCATATTTATAAGAAAAGTGAATAGGTACCACCCAAGGTGACACACTCAGGTGTATAAATCCTTTATCTAACAGATCATCCAACTGAGCCTTCAACTCATTTATCTCAAATGGTTCCATGTGGTAAGAAGGTATATATATCATCTAAGTACCAGGTACTAAATCAATAGAGAACTCTACCTCTCTTGTCTATGGTAAACTAGATAATTTAGAAGGAAAAACTTTGGAAAACTCGATGACAATTGGAGGGAGATACTCACCCATATAATCCCACTCCATGACAAAATAAAACACTAATATTACTTTCCCCAACTCTAGATAAGAAGTTTTTTATCTACTCTACCTCGAGTCTCATTTTACCTGAAAGATATGGCACACCCCATCGTGTGTGGTAAATGAGACTCATTGAAGATAACCATAAATTTGGGACTTATTAGAAATTATCCAATCCATCCCAAAAATTAAATCAATGGGTTTCATGTTGAGAACTAGGATAACCTAAGTAATCTCAATCTATGATAAAGAGAAAAAACAAGTAGTATAATGGAGACCTTTCTCTATATTTGTTCTGAGGGGTATAGAAATATTCATCACATAAGATAAAATATTCATAGAAACATTTAGTAGATTCAAAATAAAAGTCTATATAAATGAGTAAAATTCACTAGTATCAAATAAAGAAGACACTAAACATCAATCTATAGTGAGGGTACCTCTCACAGTCATTGGACCTATATCAACTTCTTATATAAACTCTTACACTATGTGAAGAAGCTTCATTCTAGATTTTTATGGATAGAACCCCTTAGATATTGAACCATATTATTTCACTACAGTACTTTTTGGTGATTATCATCTCATTCCACTACATGGGGTAGAAAATATACAATATAATTTATGTAAGTGTCTTGAATGACCACAAGAACCACATATCATGGGTGCCTTAGTGAAAAATCGTTTCAAATGCCCAGGTTTTTATATTGGAACTGGGTCAAAGGGCCTCTTCCAAGCACTACATGAGGTCTAAAAGAACCCTATTGTCAAGAACCACCATGAGACTCATCAAAATTTATATTTCCTTTAAAGAAACTCACAAAACGTCCACTAGGAAAAAAATAAACTCCCATCAACCCTGACTTACCATCTAAGTCAAGCTTGACCATCAACGTCCTATCCAGTACATCAGTATAAGAAGATATCTTCATAAATAAAACCTAATCATGAATATAAGATCAAATTACCATCTTGAACTTTCAAGCCTTAATATTCTCATTTGATACAATCTCAGGTGAAAACTACATATGCTCTGAAAATTAGTTCACATATTTTGTCACAGTCTTGTCAGCCTACACGAGTTTGAAAAACTCCATAGCCTTAGCTATCACTATAGACTCTGGATAGAATTGGTTAGTGAAAATAACTTTATATCCCTTCCACTCTAAACCCTGATGCTTATTCATTGTCACCATCAAGTCACACCATCTCTTGTTAAGTTCTTCCAGATTGAAGGTAGAACATCTCACCTAAATTAAATGAGGAATTTACAATAACCAAAACAAAATATCAATATTGATCAGTTAATCCTTATCCTATTGAGGATTATTAGAGCCTTGTAACACCAATGGATTCTAGAGAAGGAACTCCTGATCATGATTTCAAAATTCATCCCTCTAAGGTTCCACAACTAGAGCTTGAATGGGAACGGGTGCAAGTGCATGTCCTAGAGCTTGGATAGCACACAAAATAATCTCAAAGAGATTCTGGTCCATGGAAGGATTAACTCACTATGATTCATCAGAAACTTCCTCTTGGATCCTATTCACCCATCTTGTTATGGGAATGATGCTACAAAACATCATCAAACATCATTTAAGACATCATAAGGTTACTCAGATCAATAACTCAAACAAGAGAAACTGAGAAATTAATCCCATAAGATAAGATATCAATATTTGGATTTCAACCTATCCAAATCAAAATAAGAAAATACTATAACTAGATTAAATTATTACTCAAGAAATTTTTCCCAAATCACCCATGGTAACTTAAGGCTCATTACGATGAGATCTATCCAGGAACTCACTCGTAACTACCTTATAAGTCCTGATAAGATACTCCAAACTACATACTAGTATCAATAAAATATGTGCAATCTTCACCTTTGATACCACTTTGTTATGAACTAGGATGGATATCCTGGTACCCTAATACTCGAGCTAAAACTGACATATCCCAAAGGTAATTCCAAATCCCCATGGGTTGGTAACTAGAACCTGGAATCATAATAAATAAAAGAAGGAGAAATTTTTTACAAAAGAAATAGAAAAATATAAAGATACATATCAGTGTGCTCAAAAACTCAAAACAGAGATGAAACCAAAAACCAAACTGGTATTTCAAAAACCCAAAACAGTACATCGTCAAAGTACTCAAAATCAGACAAGATAAAATCTAAATACAAGGACACATCACTTTGAGACAAAATGATCAAAAACATCCACCTCATCTAAGATGATAATTCCCTTTACTCGGACTTGGTAGAAGAAAATATACAAATTCCCAAAGGCAAATGTATGGTATAATCTAAAGTCCCAGTTGGGTATCACCAAGTATTCCATGAAAATTTTCCATAATAATATACCAAATCATGCTTTTAATTTATATAAAAGAAGGAATGGGATTACATTTTCATATTTAAAACAAAACATGATTTCATTTTAAAATGATGGAAAAAATTTCAAACATGCCTCAAATAAATACTTTATATAAAATAGTTTATATAAATCACTAGGCATGAGTAAATAAGTTTTACAATCAATGGAATTTATAATCAAAACAGTCACAACAAGCACCATAGTCATCTACCATGTGGTATGATAGTTTTTAGTTATAGGATCCTCACACTATCATATCATTGATCATGGAATATGTGTACTTAGGTCCCCTGGGATCATGCCAAATAGGACTCATCAACATCCCTTCTAGGATAAGATCTTCTTAAATAGGTTTTTGTTAGATTTGTAATCATCTATCCTTTTTTAGGGAATTACCATCCTAGATTTCTTTTCCCAAATAACCCACTAACTACCTATATCAAATATTCTTGATCAATTAATAGAAAAATGGTAAATCATTTAATTTCAAATCAATCATAATTCACAATTCAATTGCCTAATTTCCCTTTCAAAAATTCCAATTCACTTTTAAAACCAAAACATGGGTTTTTCATAAATTTCATGTATTTTCAATAAAAAACAAATATTAGGTTTCTATAAATTCAGTTTAATACATTTTCTAAAATCAATTCTCAAATCAATTCACAAATTCCATAAATTTAAAATTACACCCCAAATTCCAATCCCATTAGAATTTGGGTTTTTCCCAAAATTCTTTGCCAATTAAAATAAAAATTAAAGTTCATCTCAAATTGAGTTTTTATAAATTAATTAAAACCAATCTTAATAAAATAAATAAAATCAAGGTTTAATTATATGTCAAAACTAAACAGGCGCAACGGGGTTTCCTAAAAAAGAATGGAGGAAAATGGTATGTAGAAATCAAACCTAGAATAAAGATCCAAATTAAAGGATTTTATATCCATAAAAAATTATCTAACACTCTCTAAGGAAAATATAAAGAGAGAATGTAATAGAAAGAATGGGAAAATATTCACTTACCAGAGAGGGATCGAATGAGATCTTTCATGCTTCAATATTCTAAGGAATGGGTTTTTAGGAGCCAAAAAGGGTTCTTGAGAGCCTTCAATACCTAGGAACTCGATATATGTCAAGTTAGGGTCAATAAAGGACTTAAAAAGGGGCTTGGTAATTTTTAAAATAATTTTTAAAATTAAAAACTCTTGTTTGAATGGTTAGTTGTGTAAGTCCGCATGGTTAGAAAACTATGTGCCCTAATTTTGTGCCCATCTACTAGGGTTTATGGTTTCTACTAGGTGGGTGCATGGTTTTTCAAACTGTATTCCAACCATGTAAACCCCCACTATCTAGGGTTGCATGATTTTTATTTGGTAGGCACACAGTTTGGGAAAACCATGTCTCAACCATGTACAACCCAGAAACTTCCAACGATTTCAACTTCCCACTCAAAACAACCTGAGACCAACCCCCACCAAAGCATGATCATAAAGTTGGTTCGATGAGTGCATGAAAACTAGTAACAAGATGTTACAGTTTAGCTTAAATCCTTATAATAAATGTTTAATGTTTAAAAAATCATTTCATGTTATCAAACTCTTCATAATCATCATCTCATGATAGTTATATCTGAGAATGATAGCGGTGGAAGAATGTGGTGGTTGAAACAAGGATTATCATATTTCATGATAATCCCCTTATATTGTCACCTTGGTATAGTGTCTCACACTATTTCATGGTGTACATAATTTTAGACCACAGCATAGCCTAAACCACCACATCATGGTAGGTCCTTCAGTGAATATATCCAATATGGTTATATCATGTATGTCATATTTAGTTCAAGCTATAAAATAATTTCTCTGATTATTTGAATCATTAAATCTTTTTAATATGTTTCAAGTAGTTTGAACCTTCTAGGGATTCATATATTATTACTATAATCAATGTTATCAGAGGGAATAATGTTTCTATAACAATTTCATTAGTATTTAATAGTATTAGAATTTTAAATAACCAATCAAAAATTTATATGTTAAATATATCACATATTTCTTTAATAATGTTATCCAATTATTTTGGTATCAATATATCTCAAAATTTATTATCATTACTGAGTTTTGAAATAATTAAAAAAATTAGAGATGTCAACAACAACATTTAATGAGATCTCATAATTTATCTAGTGTCAGTGTTACTTTAGGGACAATATCTGAAAATACATATTTTTGTTGATACATTCATTTTCCTCTTTTGGGGAAAATTTATTTGTTGCTTTCTATTGATGATGAACAATGATGTTATATAATAAGTCCAAACACACTTCTAATATGTATAATCAAACTATTTATTTTCAACACTTTACAATTGAATTATTCATTTAAGTGTAGTGAGAATCTTATAAATGGTTATGTTGGATCATGTTATATATTTATATGATTCTCAGTATTTATTTTAATCAACTTACATAGCATGAAATGTACACTCACCATTAAATAATAATACATGTAAACATTTAATAGATTCATATTTCATAAAATATTTAAATGTCCCATGTGGTAGGTGGGTGCACCCATATATATATATATATATCATAATTAAGACTTCATATAAATACTAAAAATCCACTTCCAATATAAATACTAATGATATAAATCATTTATTTTAATAATAACTGGCCCATGGTGAATCTTCATATAGTGGAATTCATAATAATATAATGAGAATGAATAATTTTCTTATAAGTGGTAGTTTAGTAGGCTTACATTTATTAAAAAAATTACATCATCCCCCACCCCCATGAATATTTACTATTTTATCAATAAATTGATGCTCATGTATTATTTTATCAATATTTTTCATTATAATTGATCACGGATGACATAAATAATAATTTCTTGTATTTAATGTGTTATTATTGGTAAAATTATGGTTTTACATAATTTATTTGATTGTATATCATAAAAATAAAATGTAAATAAATTCTTTATGATCTATTTTTATTTATTATAAATGCATTTTATATATAGAGGTGTTTTGCACTTATTTTATCCAATTTATCTACATTATATTTTTTTTCAAAAATATCATTAGTACTAAATATACTTCACTGAGACTTAAAATATAATGAAGTATTTTTTATTAAAAAATCTATAGCATCGTGTATAAATATATATGCTTTTCTTGACCCTTTGATTAATTTTCACTATCTTTCAATGTACATACATGAGCATACACTAAGTATTAAATATTTATGATTAACAATAAACATATATGAGTTTTTTTAAGCATTTAATCAAAATAATATTTACAAAACTTTTACTTAAAGGTTGACATATATAATATCTTTAGGATCTTCCATTGTTATATTGAATACATTTATGGTATGAAATGAAAAACTGAATTACTCACATTTTTCA
This sequence comes from Viscum album, assembly GCA_963277665.1. Taxonomy (NCBI): domain Eukaryota; kingdom Viridiplantae; phylum Streptophyta; class Magnoliopsida; order Santalales; family Viscaceae; genus Viscum; species Viscum album. The sequence goes on along the minus strand of OY728134.1, from coordinate 4,780,036 downwards.
TTATTTTTATCATTATTATAACTTATAGTGGTTTATCATGAATTAATTAATTAATAATATAATCATAATGGGTTAGTCCCATCGCATATAGGATATTTCATACTTTAGAAATTTGGGACCAAATATTTTTAAAATATATCTATCAAGGAGCAGAGCCCCTATATATTTTAAGGCTCGTCCATATGGTAACAAGATATAATGTGGAAGAATCTTGTGGATTAACAAAACACACCTCATCTCAACTATAATTATAATTTATAGAATAATTGTTATAATAATATTAATTTTATAAAATGAAGGAGAAATCATTTGATTAAATTTTATAACTTCACAAATATTCATTATAAAAATTCAAATATGAGTAACATATATTATATAAAAATTTATGAATAATTACATCCACTTAAATAAATTAAATAAAACAATTAAAACTAAATTCACATCGGGGGATGAATTTATTCATTGCATTTCATCATTCATGCGCAATAATTCATTATTTATCATCTGCGATCATCTTATACAAAAATATAAAGTTTACTTATCATGATAATCATTTTTTAACCACTTCATGTGGTAATATTATTTTCATAAAATACATTAGATTATAAAAATTATATAATTTTATTATCTCATCTATAAACTATGATAAGAATAACATCCACTTTCAATAGTAATGTCAGGTGAATTATACAAGATGATATTCAATCACATAATAAAAAATAATATTTTTGTCAATATTGCTGCTAAAAAAGAAAAATTTGATAAATAAAAATATTTTTCAACATAATTTCAAAAGAAACAATTTTCATATTTTAAAGACCAAATCTTTTCATACATAGATATTACAACTTTTTAGATGAATATTCAATACATTACACAAACACAGGCATGAGTATCATAAAGGTATAGTGTCTTTGGAAATTTGGACACATAAATAATTAATCCATAAGTGAGCTACATCATCTCCTACTATATTCTTTATAACTATCACCCTTCTTATACATATCATACATAATATCTTTCATCATAACCTGGGTAAAGGAAACTTAAGAAAGGGTGATCTTAGATTCTCAATAAGGGTAAAACAATTAGATATCGACATATCATGAGAATAAGGGTATCATAACATGAGAATAACATTTTAAAACCACACCTTGCATATCATAGATCATAAACTTGAGTCATGAAATAAATAATGGTAGTTCATAAGGAATGAATCATAATGTAATCAAATAAAATGAACTATAAGAGCAGAACATTTTCATAAGACATAGATTTATGGCATACACATAAGAATAGAAAATCATTTCCTTAGTAGTAGTCAAGGTTAACTCCCAATAATATCATAGTAAAAAATATTCCCTTACTGATCTGGGTTCACTCCCCTTTATATTCATGTTTATCTCGTAACATATAAATCTTTACCTGATGCATTGTATGGACATGTAGCTCCCACCTATAACATAATGAAAATAAGACATATGTGTTCCATAATATCATAAAACATTCATCATATTATAACCCGTTAAAATAAATGGTCTTTATAAAACATTTATCATATCAAAACCCATGAAAATAAATGGTTTTCATAAAAAATTCATCATAGAATAACATGTGGAAAAGAAATAGGTTTTATAAAAATTTCATAATTTTATCACAGCATAACCCATGGAAAAATAATTGGGTTTCATAAACATTTTATCATGGTATAACCCATTTAAAATAAATGGGTTTCATAAATATCTTATCATCGTAAATATAAACCATTCTGAGAAAGAATAAGAATGGTGTCCTTGGATCATATCCCCAGTAAATCATAAGTTATATAAAAGGAAGTCATCTCGGATGGAAAATTATTTTGAAAGATTATTTAGAACATTTCTTGAGAAAAATGAATTTTCCACCTTGAAAAAACACTTTTAAAAAAACATAAAACATTTTCAAAATCTTTTTCTTTGAAAATAACCTTGGAAAATTATAAAGGAATATTTAAAGATTATTTAAAACCATTATTGAGTAAAATATCATTTCTACTTTGAAAAATATTTTTTTTAAACATAAAACATTTTAAAAATCCTATTATTTTAAAATAACCTTTGAATATTATGAAGGAATCTTTAAAAATTATTTAAAATATTTCTTAAAGAAAATAACTTTTCCACTTTGAAAAAAAAATTAAACATAAAACATTTTAAAAATACTTTTCTTTGAAATTAACCTTTTAAAACTTGTAAATGAATATTCAAATAAAATAATTTTCATGATGTTGTAAATCCAATTCATTTCATACACATTAAAACAAATATTCCTTTAACATTTTAGGTAAAATACAAATGGGCCTTGTTTGGAAAAAGATATGAAGATTCCTTTTAAAATACTTTGTAAAAATTAAAACATGAGAAAAAAATGACTTTAACAAATCCTTTGTATAATTTTAAAACAATTTTTAAAACCTTTTTAGAAAACATGGATATGGAATAAATAGGGTTTTCGACCGAAGATAGAAATAAAGACGATTTTTCATAAAAAAAATTATTTTAGTATATTTAATATTTTAAGATAGGGAAATTAAGGGATATATATATTCTCATAATATAGCCATGGGAGAAAAAATAATGAGTTTATTGAGATATATAACATAATATTTTATCATATAAATCATAAACATAAACAAGCACGATAAACGATGAGATTGTATAATAAAACTCTTAGCACTTTGAAACATCAAATTGTAAGCCCCATAAAAGAATAAAATTAAATTAAAATTAAAATATCATTATAATAAATAAATTCATAATATTACATGTCAAAGTTTCTATATATACATCTCATAAAAGAATATTGGTGCATAAAATAACATATGTCTCAAAGAAGGAAAATTGAGAAAAAAATAAATTACCGCATTAGTAACTTTGAAACTATAAACCAAATGAAAGATAGATACTAAAATGAATATTTAAATCCCCATAATTTTCAGGATAATCATCATAAATAAATTCATGGGTATTATATACACCACATATAAGAAACATGTGGTGAATATGGAATTTGTCTCACAGAAAATAAAATTGAGATGGAAATCTCTTACCATAAGTCGCTAATTAATTCGTACATATTAAAACCTCCTATATAATAAATATAATTTAATCAAAAATATATTATATAAATATAATTATATATATCATACCATATATGATTTACCCATTCCCTTTTATTACCTATTTGTTAACAATTCCTAATAATTGATTTGTTTTTCATGTATTTTTTGATTTATTATTTTTGATCCTCTAAATTTTATCATGTTTCAATAATATAAAGAATGTTAACCATGATATAAATTTAATATATATTTATTATATATGTATTTATAGTAATCCATAAAAGTTATATATATCAAATAAAATATATCATTCATGGAGACGGTAGGTCGTACGTATGCATGAACGTTGTTTCCATTTTCATGACAGATGAAACAAAAGAAAGTTAAATAATAAATTAACTTTAAAGAATAATTTTTCATTCATATATATCAGAAATATTCATTAAATTTACCCTTATTACATTTCATGTAAACCATTAGTGAAAAATGAATCACATCGTTTCGCAAGGTGGTAGTCCGTTGTATACACGAATAATGTTATCGTATCCCCCACAGAATGGAAAGTAAGAAGTTATATTTGATATATTTATTCAAGAGGTGTAATTATGTTTCAAATATCATATATATTTTTAATATATCCTTATTACTATCAAAGTAAAATAGAAATAGAAAAACACATCACATCGGTTTCTGAAGCGGTAGTCCGCCGTACACATGAGCGATGATATTATTTTCCAACGGGTTAGAAGGTAGAAAGTTAGATGTGTTATTATAATTATATATGTATAATAATATCATAAATATAGTAAATAAACATTAAATACATCATCATATCCATACGTGATAGGTGGTTATGGAAAATGAATAACATCAGTTCGTGAGGCGGTAGTCCACCGTACAAACGAATGATGATTTTGTATCACATTTGTCTGAAGAGGAGATGAATATAGGTTATTAAATTAACATAATAACCTTTAAGTATATGAGATATTTTTTATATTATATTATTATAGTTTAATAATATTTTAAGTAGTTATAATAAGAAGTGAAACAAAAACGCATAGTTAAAAACAGTACCTCTTCTTTGGACAACCTCTTTGGGTTTAACCTAAATCATTCCTATATTGGATTTATGATATCAAAATGGTCTATAATATATGGTTAGGTATTTAAGTAATGTATTTTTGTATTTATTTTTCAAACTAAATGGTTTTGTAAGTGTGAATAGGAGAGGATAGTGGATGGCCTTTTATAAGTGAGGTGAGTAGTACACTTGTAATTTTTGAAAATAAAAAAGTGTACCCATGTTTGTATCATGAAAAAAAGATGAAAATATTAAATTATAAAACCATAGAATTTATGAGGTCAAAATATTTCCATAAATTGGTTTTACACATTTTTCTAGTGCATTTTAGCCCTTATCTTTTTAGTTTAACCCCCGGTAAACCCATTTTCACCTTAACTCTGGTAATTAATTTTTACTGTTTTAACTGTTCATTATGGTAAAAAATTAATTTGAAATTATTAAATAATATAAATTATTCTTATTATAAATTTGGAATTAATTTTTTCTAATTCCATTCACATAATTTTAAAAATTTATTTTAGTATTAATCCTGTAGATGTGGTGAAAAGGCGGTTTTCTAAAGAGAAAATTTTCAAAAAGTTTAAAACATTTTTATATAAAAATTAAATATGAAATTGATTAATATGAGATAAATTGGATTAAAAATATATAATTTTACTAATTTTACTTTTAAAACTATATTAAAATAATTTTTAATTTTTTAAATGCTTTAAAAGAATTGAAAATTCTTAATAAAACCCAGTATTTTTCACTATTCATCAAAAAAATTATCTTCTCTGAAATTTCTCAAAAAATAAAACCAAGATAATTTTTAAATTATGATTTAAAAAATGAATTTAATTTTTAAAAGAAATTTTCTAGAAGTTTAAAAAAATAATTTTAAAATAAATGCTCAAAATGCGACAAAAATTCTTTTTAGAAAAATACATTTTTTAAGCGTTAAATAGGATTCACTCTTATTTATTTTATAGAAAATACATAAGATGAATGTTAAAAATTTGATTGAATATATAATATATAAATTTAATTAAAATCATTCACCCAAAGTGATTTTTTTAATTTATTTAGGTAAAATGAGTTTGTGCACCTAAAAATAGTTTTTCAGAAAAATATTTTCTTTGTTTTCGAATGATTTTTATTTTAATTTATAATTAATTGGTCACCAAAAAATTAATTATATATAAATGTGTAAACCATATATTTTCATAATTTATTTAATACTATTTGTATCCTCTATTCTAACATCTAGGTGATAACCATCATATTAAATAATAATATTTTAATAGTATGTCATGTTTTATTTAAACATGGTGTTGCACAAGCTACACTCAGTGTTACATGTAATGCAAGATAAAATTAGTGTTGCATGTAATGTAAGATAAAATAAATGTTGTGTACAATGAAAAATATGAAAAATATTAAATTTAATTGAAAAAAATATTTCATAGAATCTGAGTGTGTTACATTCTACCACCTTAAATAAATTTCATCCTCACAACTGGAACTTGTGCTTGGTAAATAAGGGTTTAACATTTAAAAATCCCTTTTTGGGGAACCCACATTGAAAAAAAAAGTTAATAAACATTCCTATTAAAAATAGAGAAAGATATTTTTGAATATTTTCAGTAATAACACATACTATGTTTCCAAATAGAATATACATGGGAACTTAATATTTGGACATGGAATAAAATTTTGATGTCCAAATAATTATGGAGAGTGACAGAGATCATTTATAACAAGAACATGAATAGTCATGAGAAATTCAAAAACCACAAAACCATAAACCAAAGAGGTGTAAAAATGATCATTTAAGTAATCATAAATGATGGTAATAGGACAAAATTTTATTTCAAATTTTTTTTCCTAAAGTTGGGTAATTATCATTAGAAGATATACTTGATTTCATTCCATTTCATACGAAAAATATCATACTTCGGTTGTGCTTCAATGAATTTCCACATCATCTCTTACTTTAAAAAATGAAGATGATTTTTTTATTCCCGAATCACTAGTGAATCATAATATCCATAAAATAATGATAATTCATTCCTTCTTTCTATATCTATTATAAAAAAATAGAATTTTTAAAACAGGTTATCCAATAACATACAAAGTCCAACTTAATCCATTTCAAGAATAGTTAACCTTAAGGATCCTCTATGTCTAGCCAAAATTGAAATCCAAAAATATAGAAATAATTTCACTAAATTTCCAAAATCAATTTATCATTAATCTCACAAACAACATGAAGTAGCTATTATTGTTAAATATCAAATATGTGAATACATTGATTATATATTTTATTGAAACATGGTAATAACCATAATTACTATAAAACCTTAATAAAAAGAAACTTACTTCCTCATTAATTAAATAAAACCATATATTATTGAATATATTCCATAAATCCAATAATGTTGTAAACTCCATAAATGAAAAAATAAACCACTTAAACCATAAATCATTAATCATTTACAAAGTCATCAATACTGTCTAATTTACTTTATTCACATCCAACATTACTTTATCCCAACATCATTATCTCAACATCAGGAATATATTAAGGTTTATCTTCCATTAATCATGTGTTTTCAATAAATTATCACCTTTATATTAAATCACTTTTCTAGATCATCATCATCATTAAACATATTCTTTAAAATCCTTAATGAAAAATTTATACTGAAAAATCATTATATATTTCAGAATTTTTAAATTCCAATACATAAACCCTTAAATAATTCTACTTAATTATTAATCCATTAACTATGATTCATTATCTTATTCCTTAATACTTATTTCCTAAAATATGAAATATGAATCATGTATTTCATAAACCCAAATTTAATCATGATTCTTATGCTTAAAATGAACAATATTATTAGAACAGCCCATAGATTTTATATGTCATTCATGTTCTCTTCATCATCATAAATATAACCATTACTCATAAAACCTTTAGTATTTTCTTTATGAGATTTACACATAGGACATTTATTTGTATAATTCCCATACTTTCCACATTTATAACATTCAATAGTTGATGATTCCTTAGGAAAACCATTATTCTCATCCATTATGTTATCTAAACATTTCATTATTCTTTAAAAATTGATTAATTTGTGCCTTTATTCTCCACACATAAAATATCTTCTCATTACATTAATAAATTCAATTTAGTGATTATTCCCACATTATTAACATATAGAAAATTAAATCTTATTTTCTATATGGTCTCCACTACATGAACTCTCAACAAACTTTATATTTATCTTCTTTGGTGAGTATGGGAGTTGGTTAAGGTGAAAGTTGTTAATCATATATCTTGATAACTTATTAGTAATAATAAAAATATCCTTCACTCTATTGATTATACCATTTGGTTTCTCATCAACACATTGTCTATAAAATTCAATATTAATCCAGTTCGTTCTTGTTCCATCCATTGACTAAAACCAAAAATCATAGTGTGAGTAATAATATTCATAGTGAGAAATCACATAATCATGAAAAATAACTTATAGTATGTTTAAATCATGACACCTTATTTTTAGCCTATGACACCTTAGGCTTAACCTATTTCATTCATGGTCATTATTTAAATCCTTCATGATGTTTTGTAAAGATTTTGTGAATTTCCAAAAGCATATCTCCTAATAGTGTCAAACTAGGTGTGTAGTAAGGCCCATTTTCGTGTACCAGGTAACGATTAAGTCTAGATCAATGCTCCCTTTTTGGAGTTATTACCCCTAGGTACCTCTGTTCTAGAGCCATGTCCACTTGTAGTATTTGGATAGAGATGTAATTTCTTTGAAACCACTCTCTCTATACTTTACCAAAAAATTAGGACATTTTACTATACTTTGAATCATCCTTAGAATTATCCTTAGACATATCCATAGACATATTCTTAGACATATTACTATAGATATCATTAAAGATTTATCATCCTAGTTTCCAAATGTTAACTAAACCTATCCTATGATACCAACTATAAAGAATCAAACTTCCCATAAATAGTTATTACATATTTTTATATGAATATTCAATACATTACACAAAAACATGCCTGGGGATAATAAATGTATAGTACCTTTGGAAACTTTGACACATAAATAACTGGTAAATAAGTGAGATACATCATATCCCACTATTTTCATAATAACTAGCATCCTTTTTAGACATATCATACATAATACCTTTCATCATAATCTAGAGAAAGGAAACATAAGAAAGGGTGAGCTCAGATTCTTAGTAAGACTAAACTAGGGATATATCAACATATCATGAGCATAAGGGTATAAGAACATGAGAATAACATTTTAAAACCATACCCTATATATTATAGATCATAAACTTGAGTCATGGCATAAATCTTGGTATTTTATAAGGTATGAATCATAATGGAATCAAAGAATATGAACCTTGAGAACATAATATTGGTATAAGACATAGATCTGTGGCATACACATAAGAATAGAAAATCATTTCCTTAGTAGTTCAAGGATTATTTCTAAGACTATAATAGTATAATGGGTTCACTGACCAAACCATTGTAGTATTCAAGGTTTACTCCCAAGACTATTATAGTGGATATAGTCCCTTACTAAACTAGGTTCAATCCTAATTCTAGTAATATTTATCTCATGAGATATAAATCTTTACCCAATATATTAGTGGGATATATAGGTCTCACTCATCACATAATGAAAATAATACATATGTGTTCCACAAGATCATAAAACATTCATCATATTAGAAACCATCAAAATAAATGGGCTCCATAAAACATTCATCATATTAGAACCCATGAAAAGAAATGGATTTCATAAACATTTCATCATTACATAACCTATTGAAAAGAAACAGATCTCAGAATCATTTCATTAGTTCATTATATAATAACCTATGGAAAAACAATATAGTTTCATAAGTATTTTATCATGTTATAACCCATGGAAAATAAATGGGTTTTATAAACATATTGTCATCATAAACATAAACCATTTATAAAAAGAATAAGAATGGTGCCTTTGGATCATATCCCTAGTAAATAATAAGATACATCAAAGGATATCATATTAGATGGAAAATGATTTTTAAAGATTAATTATAATATTTCTTGAGAAAAATAGCCTTTCCTCTTTCAAAAAACACATTCTTAGAACTTAAAAGATTTTCAAAATCCTTTTCTTTGAAAATAACCTTGGGAACTTATAAATGAAGATTTAAAAATAATTTGAAACCTTTATTAGTAAAATATCCTTTAAACTTTGAAAAATATTTTTTTAAAATAAAAAACATTTTAAAAATCCTTTTCTTTAAAAATAACCTTTAAAACTTGTAAAGGAATCTTTAAAAATCATTTAAAAAATTTCTTGACGAAAATATCCTTTCCACTTTGAAAAAAAAATTAATATAAAACATTTTAAAAATCCTTTTATTTGAAAATAACATTTGAAAAATTATAAATCAATCTTCAAATAAAATAATTTTCATGATGGTGGCAATCTCGCTCATGTTGTACTCATTAAAACAAAGATTCCTTTCACATTTTTGGTAAAATCCAAACGGGACTTATTTGTAAAACAATATGAATATTCCTTTTAAATAAATTTTTAAAAATTAAAACATGAGAAAAATGTCTTTAATAAATATTTTGGATAATGTTAAAACATTTTTGAAAACATTTTTAGAAAACATAGATATGGAAAAAAATGGGTTTTGACTGAAGAGAGAAATAAATATCATTTTTAATAAGAACATTCTTTTGGTATATTTAATACTTTAAGAGATTAAAATGAAGGAAACACATGTATTATCATAACATAACTATTGGATAATAAAATTAACTATTTTATTGATATATGTATCATAATATTTTATTTTCTAAAGTATAATCATAAACAATCCTGATAAACGATGAGATTGTATCATAAAACCCTTAACACTTTGGTAACATTGAATCATAATCCCCATGAAATAATAACATTTAATTAAACTTAAAATATCATTATAATAAATAAATTCAATATGTTACATGTCAAAGGTGATATATATACACCTCATGAAAGAAGATAGGCTCATAATATAGCATATGACTCAAAGAATGAAAATTGAGACAAAAATCCCTTACCGTATTGGTAACTTTGAAACCATAAACCCCGTGAAAGAGAGATACAAAAATGGATATTAAATTTCCATAATGTTTATTATAATAATAATAAAATATATTTATGGTAATTATATACACCAAATAGAAAAAACACATGCTGAATATGGCATTTGTCTCACAAAAAATAAAAGTGTGACGGAAATCCCTTACCATAAGTCTCAACTTCCTCCATACACATACAAAACTCCTGTATAATAAATATAAGTTTATTATAAATATATTATAGAACAATAATTATATATATCATATCATTTATTATTTACTTATTACCTTTTATTACCCATTTGTTAATAATTCCTTGTAAAAAACTCATTTTGGAAAATAACTGCTTTCTTTTTCGTGTATGTTTTGATTTTTTATTTTTGTTCCTCTTAATTTGATAATGATTAAATAATATCCAGGATTTTAAAAATAATAAAAATATCATATATATTCAATATATATTTATTTATAGTAATCTATAAAATTTAGATATAGAAAATGAAATACATCGTTCATGGAGATGGTGGGTCATATGTATGCATGAATGTTGTTTCAATTTTCTCGACGAATGAAATGTAAGTAAGTTAAATAATATATTACCTATATATAATAATTTTTATGTCATATATATCACATATATTCATTTAATTTACCCTTATTATCTTTCATATAAATCATTAGTGAAAAATGGATCACATCACTTTGTGAGGCGGCAGTCCACCATACACACGAACGATGTTATCGTATCCCCCATGGAATGGAAATTAAGAAGGTATATTTGATATATTTATTAAATATGTATAATTATGTTATAAATATCATATATATTTTTTTAATCCATACTTATTACTATCAATCTAGAATTTAAATGGAAAAATACATCACATCAGTTTGTGAGGCGGTAGTCTACAGTACACATGAGCGATGTTATTGTTTTACAATGGGTTAGGATGTAAGAATTTATATGTTGTATTATAATTAAATATATATAATAATATAATAAATTAAATATATAAATATTAAATACATTATTATATCTAGTCTTGAGAGGTGGTGATGGAAAATGAATAACATTGGTTCGTATGGCGGTAGTCCACCGTACACACGAATGATGATTTCATATCCCATTTTATGGAAGAGGATATGGATATATATTGTTAAATTAGAATAATAAAATATAAGTATATTTAATATACTATTTTTTTATGTTATAATAGTTTAATAATATTTTAATTATTTATGATAAGAAGTAAAACAAAAATGCGTAGTTAAAAACATTACCTCTTTTTTGGACAACCTCTTTAGGTTTAACCTAAAACCTTCCTATATTAGCAGTATGATATCAAAAATTAATATAGGATTTGTTTATGGATGTAAGGAATATATTTGGGTAGGTACTTTTCTAACCAAAAGGTTTTGGAAGTGTGTATAGGAGAGGAGAGGGGGCATCCTTTTATAAGTGAGGTGAGTGGCACACTTGTAATTTTTAAACAAAAAAAGGTGTACCCATGTTTTTCTCATGCCAAAAGGATCCAAAATTATCTATTATAAAACATTGTAGGTTATAAGTTTAAAATATTTTCCTAAAATTTGTGTTGTAAAAGTTTATAAGTCATTTTACCCCTTATCGTTTTAGTTTAACCCCCATTAAACTCATTTTCACCTTAACTGCGGTAATTAATTTTTACTTTTCTTACTATTCATTATGGTAAAAAAATTAAGTTGAATTTATTATATAATATAAATTATTCTTATTATAAATATAGAATCCATATTTTCAAATTAAATTCACATAAGTTTCCAAATATAATTTAAAATTAATCCTGCAGACGCGATGAAAAAATGGTTTTCCAAAGAGAAAATTTTCAAAAGTTTAAAATAAATTATATAAAAATTCAATATGAAATTGATTAAAATGGCCTAAATTTGATTAATAAATATATAATTTTAATAATTTTACTTTTAAATACATCATAAATTAATTTGGAAGTTTTTAAATTCTTGAAAATAAATGAAATGTTTTAATAAAAATAGATATTTTTTACTATTCATTAAAAATTTATCTTCTCAGAAAATTATCAAAAAATAACTTCAAGATAATTTTGAAATTATTATTTAAAAAATAAATTTAATTTTTTAAAATAAATTTTATAAAAGTTTTAAAATTAATTTTAAAATATGTGCACAAAATGCATCAAAACTACTTTTCAGAAAAATACTATTTTTAAGCATAAAATTGGATTTATTCTTATATCTTGTATAAAAAACACATAAAATGAATGTTAAAAATTTTATTGAATATATACATTTTATTAAAATAATTCATGAAAATTATTTTTTTTAATTTATTGATGTAAAACACGTTTGTGCGCAAAAAAATAGTTTTTAGAAAAACATTTTCTTTACTTTTAAATAGTTTTAATTTTAATTTATAATTAATTGGAAACAAAATAATTCATTATATATACTTTTTTAGACCATATATTTTTCATAATTTAGTTAATACTATTCATACCTACCATTCTAACAGTTAGGTGACCACTATCATATTAAATAATAATATTTTAATATCATCTCACATTTCGTTTAAACTTGGTGTTATGCAAGATACACTCAATGTTGCATGTAATGCAAGTTAAACTTGATGTTTCATGTAACTCAAGATAAACTTGGAGTTTTTTGTAACAAAAAATATCAAAAATATTAAATTTAATTGAAAAAAAATCATAAAATCTCAAGGTGTTATATATATCATCCTTTAGGTGCACAATATTTTATAAATATTAATTAAATTAATTATTCTCTTTAAATATTTATTTCCTTCAAACCACTTATGTTGGTTATATTATTATTTATTTATTTATTTTACTTATAAACAATTAAGGTGAATAATCATTAAAAAATATCATATTCACCCTAAACTTGGTTTAAAATAAATATATATATACACACGTGCATTCACTCTAGGAAATGAAACATAATTTTTAAAAACAAATCTCATTCACTTCAAAAAACAAATTAAAATTATTTGATCTGGTTTTATGATGTGGTTAAGATGGTGACATAAAAATTAATTATAACATTTTCATCTACTTTAGGGATAGATATCAATAAAATATATTCATATTATTCTTCATGGAGGCTTAATTATTTTAATATATTTTACATATAAGAAATAAAATAGAAGGGAAAGGAAATAAACCAACATAATATTTATTAAATATATAAAAAATAAATATCATCTCCATCATGATAATTTATACATAATAATTAATCTCAATACCTTTATGGTTCATAAATAAATAGGTGACACCAAATATTATTATGCCATCATTATAGTTCATGGAATGGTCAGTGATGTTCTCTTCGGCATATGATAGGTACACAATTTCCATCATCTGGTATTTTCTGATGATGGTGATTCATCTTTTCATTAGATGAATGATTTTTTTTCTCAAAATAAACTACATTGATTATTAACACAAATTTCATAATAACTAATCACGTTCACTTTAAGTAATGGAGTGAGATTTAATAGTTGTGAGTCATTATTTCTCTCTAAGAGCTCATTATTTTTCCCATATTAAGCGATTAATAAAATAATTCATATATTTATTTAATTCTATTAAGAGGTATTAAATGTATGTTTAAAATTTTAATTTATTTTTCAAGTACCGACCAAATCTATCGAAATTAGAAGTAATGAAATATATTTCAATCTTGATATCAGGCTAGCGGAAGAAAAAACTTTGAACAAAATAAGTTTGGTCAGAAGGAGTCTTTTGATGGGTGTGTGTTGTGTCTAGGTTCACTAGAATATGATGTGAACTAGTGGTCAGTAGGTGACTTGATTAATCTACCGATAGTTGGTATTCAAGTTGAGGAAAGATATAAGAAATTGGTAATCATCAGATCCAACAGATGAACCCACACAAATTTAGGAGATCAGTGAAACTGATTGATTGGATGGTCCCCACTATAAAGGTGGGGTGATACCATATGTAAACATATCAAGTCATTACTTAATATTAGTGATCTACATGGATTACATGTCACAATGACTGTAATACCTATAATTTTGGAGTAATAAATATGTATCAATTCTCTCCCATAGATGTAAGTCTCAATGACTGAACCATATAAATTTTTATATGCTCTTATTTATTTATTCCTTTGAATATTTTGTAATTTTGAGTTTTATGGAGTGAATATGTGGTTCTAATTAGTGTGGTGACTAGGGTGTAAAGTGTTATTAATTTTGGTACACTAAGTTTAAGGGAAACACTGGAGTTTCGAGTTCCGATAAGTGAAACTTTTGGTTAGTAATCATCTTATGGGATGAAGGTTTTTATTTTCGTTTGGTCTAATGGTCTTATTCCCTAAAAATTTGTATCAAAGATTTTAGTTCATTCTAACTCATATCATACTTAATAGTATCTTGGGTAAATATTAATCCCTTTCTAAGATGTTATTTTAATTTTAGATTTGGGTTTACTATTTTCAGGAGGAATGATTTAAAAAGATGGAAATGTTCAGTTTGATAAGTTCAATGGAATGGAATTTGGTTTTTGGAGGATGCAGATAAAATATCAACTCGTCTAAAAAGGACTAGAACTTTAATTAACTACATTCAATCTTGAAGTAATATATAAAGCTAAATGGGAAATTTTAAATAGAAAATTTTATGGATTATTGAGGATTTCACTGGCATAGAATGTTGTCTTTAACATCTGATAGAAGAAAAGAACAAAAAAGATATTTTTGGCCCTAGAATACATGTATGAAAAGATTATAACTCTCAAGAAAGTGTTTTTTATGTGGAGTTTGTTCAAAATTAGGGAATATAAAGGTAGACCAGTGGAAAATCATGTGAACGATTTCAAACTAGGTCTATCTTGAATCAATGAAGGTAAATTTCATGACTGATGTTTGGGATATTCTACTATTTTCATAACTTCTAAAACCATAGGATTCAATAGTAATAAAAGTGGGTAATTATTATAAGTAACACTTTGTGTTTAAAGAAGTTTTGAATTTGATCCTCGGTGAAGAAATTTAGAGGATGGTGCCTCTAAGTAGAAGTTGATGGAGACTGAAATATAAGTTGAGGGAAATAATTCATGGAAATTCAGCCAATCCATGACTCACATTTTTACCTTGTGGTAATCATGGACACTTCTATAAATATTTTAGAGAATTTAGAGTTAATAATGGTAATTTCGTATTTATAATTTCAAATTTTTTGAACATAATTAAGGTAGGTATCAACTTGTTACTCAGTATCTACATTCCAATGGAATCATGGGTTTTTTATTCTAGAGCATTGTTCCACTCAATAATAGAATAGGGATGTGTGGTGAATTATGTGTCTATAAAATTCAATAAAGTGTACTTGGAAGATTATGAATCTTTAGAAATAGTGGGGAAAAGGATATTTCAAATCCATATGAATAATAGAGGATTCTTGAAACTTAATGAAATTATACACCTCCTTGAACTAAGGAAGAATCTAATTTCCATTATATAATTAGATAAGGTTGGATATGGGTTTATATTTTCCAATGGAGTTTGGAAAGTTACTTGAGGTTCCATGGTAGTGACATGAGGAGTAAAGTATAGGACTCTTTATCTGACTATAAGATCATATGGTTCTATAATGGTTGAAACAATAACTTCTGAAAATCTATAATTATGGAATTTTTGGATAAAATGTCTCAAAAAAAGAACATGAAAGTTATAATAGATAAATTCATGTTCACGATCAATAAAACTAACATTATAAGTTTTTAGAGTTGTGTACATGGTAAGTAAAAGAGTTTGTCATTCAATTTGAGTAAATTAAAGCCTAGGATCAAAAAACTAGAACTTGTTTAATCATACTTGTAGAGTCTAGACTCAGTTTAGTATCATAGGGGGTCTATTTAATTTGTCAAATTGATTTATTATCATACAAGTAATGTATGGGTTTACTAACTTAGGCATAAATATGAGGTATTCAATGCCTTTGTTTAATGGAAAACCATCGTGGAAAGTGAAAGTGGTTGGAAGTTGAAATGCCTTAGATTCGATAATGGAGGTGATTATAACATAAGAAACTTCCAGAATTTTTATTGATGGAAGGGGATCAGGTTAAGGAAAATAGTTCCAGGAAAACCATAGTAGAATGGTGTAGTGGATAGGATGAATTAGACTTTGAATGAGAAAGAAATGATCATTTGGTTTCACTCAATAATTCCCAAGGAAATTTAGGAAGAGGTAGTAAATATAAAGGCCTGTATCATAAATGGGGGTTTATCATAGATAGTTGGGAAAGAGATTTTGGAATATATTTGGTTTGGTAGACGTCTAAAAGTTTGTCAACTTAAAGTCTTTGGCTATATTTCCAACATCTATCTCAATGTTAAGAATTGGTAAAATAGAAAGTAAAAGTACCAGACATGTTTCCTTATAGGGTATGGTGATGATAATTTGGATTTATAATTATGGAATGATGATCAATAAATGGTCATCAGAAGTCGTGATGTTCTCTTTAATGAGAAGGTATTATAGAAAGACCAAAACATGGATTAAAAAAAGTTTAGATCAAGGAATATACTATGAAAGTACATGTTTATTTGGATGAGATAATTATAAGATTAGAAGTTAGGGCATCAAAAGATGGAGCACTGAAAGAAAGATTACTAGAAAATTAATTAATAAAAAGAGAAGTGTCTCAAGTTTATTTGAGAATATATTTTATAGTCAAACATATAGTATAATGGTTTGGTTCTAAAATGAAATTTAAACTTCTAATGTATAAAGGATAATATGAATGCCCAAAAGAATTAGTGACTCTCAGTGAATCTGAATAGTTGGAGTCTACAATGAATAAAGAGATGGATTCCTTAGAATCCAATAGAACTTAGTAGGTGAATAAGTTACCAAAGGGGAAAATGGAACTAGATAAAAAATGGGTCTTCTTCTTAAAGTAACAAATTAAATAAAGGAGAAGATATAAGGCATAGTTGGTAGTGAAAGGATTCCAATATAATTAAGTAATTTATTTCTTATAAATATTATCATTGGTAGTGAAGAATTTTAATATATAGATAGTGTTGATTCTAGTAGATTATAATAAACTACACTTGTATTAGATGTATATAAACATATCCTTTATTCATAGAGACTGGTTTAAAGAGATTTACCTGAAGCAACTGATATGTTTTGAGAATAATTGGAATGAGGTCTTGGTGTGTAAATTAAAGAAAAATATTTATGGATTAAATTCGTTACCAAGATTTTAGAACCAAAACTTTTATGCCTTTATAGCTTAAGAGGGTTTCACATAGAGAAACATGGACTATTATTGCTACTGGAAGTCATGGAGTGATGTAATTTACATCAAAATTTTTCTTTACATGGATGAAATATTGTTGGTAGGTCTAAACATTCAATAGATCCAGGAGCTAAAATGTGATTTTTCTAGAATAATTGAGATGAAGGTTCTTGTTTAGGCTAATAAAGTCATATAAATGATAATTTAAAGAGATAGGTAAATCAAAAAAGTGATACTATCTTATAGGTACTGCATCTAGAAGATCATTGAGAAATTTAGGATGATCTGGTGCAAGCATGCATCAAATCCTCTTGTTAGATACTTCAAACTATCTAAGGAGAAGGCATTAAAAATAGAAGAAGAGGTATGGTATATGGAGAAAGTTTTGTTTGTATCAATGGTAGAAATTTTTATATACACCATGATATATACCTAACCAAACATTGCATTTGAATTTTGAGTGGTGATCTATTTCATGTATAATATGGGAAGGTAATAGTGGGAGGCTATGAAGTGGATCATTTGGTACTTTAAAGGATAAAAAGATGAATTCATGTTCTTTAGGGAATATTATTCATTATAAGGTTACATTTATGCTAATTTTTTCAAGGATTCATACCCTAGAAGGTCACCATAGGTTTTTTTACCAATGGAGGGATAGTGGTCAGTTGGATGTCTTAGCTGTAATCAGTGGTTACATAATCTATAATATAAGAATATTATGTGGTAGCAATAGAATAATTAAATGAAATGGTATGGTTTATATGTTAATCATTTATCATTGGGTGGTGTAAAAATATATTTAAACCCTATATTAATCAATTTAGTATGGTACAAACCTTAGGTTGTCTCCATAGTGGGGTGCACAAAATTTAATTGTCGCAATTAATTAAAAAGGGGTTTATTTTGAGTGAATTTGGTTTTTAATTCAGTGAAACAATGAGATTGAAATCTAGTTTATGAAATTGATTATTTCATGGTTGGATATCCAATTATAACGTTTCCATGGTATTTAAAAGTTTACTCCTATTCTTATTAATTGATAAATGAAAGAATCCATAGTCACTTAATCAATCACCCTAGGTTGAAGAATATGGTGAGGAATAATCTAGTAGTAATCACTACTTGATCTATAATATTTACTATATATATGAAAAGGTATCAATGACACCTAAATAATATACCACTCATAAATCACTTAGTAAATACCCAATCAGGTTTTAGTGTTCCTAATAAATTCAAAAATAATCCACTTTATTCACACACATTCTATAAATCATTATACACTCACCACTAATCCCAGAATATTACATCATATATAGACTAAATTGAGTGGAGGGAATCTGGTGATCATTGACTAAGGAAGTAAGCAATTAGTAGGGATAATATCTTAAACATTATTGTATTCAAAATAGTTAAAATATCACTGAATATATAAATCAATCAACAGAAGAAAGTGTTTTATTTATTAAATTTCATAACACAATCATTACAATCATAAATATTTCCCCTAACTAATCACAAAAGGTTTTTACCCCTCTATGTGAGGAATAACCGAAATGATAAAAGAAGAAAAATATATTCAAAACTGAAGTAATCATAAAATAAAACTCTATACACTTGAAAACAACAGTAGTGCGGTACAAATAGTGAGATATTATCCCCTCATTTAGCCTTACTTATTATAGATTACTAATTTAATTCATATTTTGTTTTTCCAAATCTCTTGATATCCTTGATTATTTGAATTTTTGAATATTTCCTTTTTCCTTGGAATATCCCTTGAAAGTTATGGTTTATTCTTCCATAAAATCCATTGAATTCCTTTCTCTAAAGTTGGAAAAATTATCAGTCATATATTATGATTAATAATATTATTATATTCCACTTATCCTACTATAATTTAATTTTATTCATGTTGATTTGGTTCCATGAAGCTTCTAGTTTCAGTATAGGTGAACTTTACAAACTCCCCTTGTGCCATCCTACTTTTTCAAAAAAAAATGCATGACTCTTATGAAGTCACCCGTTTACTCTTTAAAATATAATAATTTCCCTTTCAATGTCCACACTTACTCTTGTAAAGTCCCAATGCCTTTTACAATTTCCAGTTCTATATTCAAAATGACTCCTACAAACTCATGTACTATGCTTAAGTATTTCTCAATTTCCCTTCCAAAGTATTTGGTTTCCCTTATAAAGTCAATGGGTGCTCTTCTAAAGTGATTATTTGTGTACTTGACCATAAAATCATTAAAAAGGGAATATTAAGTTCATGTATATTCTAATTAATTCTAGAAATTAAAATAATTAATTAACTTCACAAATTATCCATTTTAAACAATATTAAAAAAATATAGTGGATGGGAAATTTAATTCCAAAACACTTTAGAATTCACTAAATTAATAAGAATGTGGAAATAATTTAAATAAAATATTATGCGATAATTTAATCTTTCAATTACCCCCACACTTAAACCTTTGACTCCCAGACAAGTAAACATCATAAATATTACCCAAGAAAAACCCATAACACTAGCCAATGTGAGTCCCTTTTTAATACTATGTTGATCAATATTTGTATGCCTACCTAATGTTCTCAATTAAATTTTTTTCATTAATTACATTCAATTCATTTCCACCCATTTTATTATCTCATGCTCATTTATACCTACCTTCCCATGAATATTTCACTCATCACTCAAGTATAAATTTAAAGAAATGTTTTTCTCATTCCAAGAACATGAATGGTTCACCGTAGGATTAATTAATTTATAAATCTCTACCCAATGAGTCATGTAATTGTGTTTAACATGAGGAATTTTCAAGATTATTCTATGGCTAAGGGTTGGTAGGTTTTGATGTGAGAATATGATGAGGTGGAATAAGAGGATTTTGTTCTATTTTGAAGCGAAATGCATGATTTTTAGTTTTAGTCAAGAATTGAATCCTCCCTCAATTACTCTTACATTGATTATCTCCAACACATTTGAATTGTTGAAAAGGTAGTTCACACCTTTGGCACATAAATATTAGTAAACATCTCTTCTATTTGTTTCCTTTAGAAAATATCATTTCCTTTTTCCTTTTTGTAATTATGATTAGATTTTATTTTGAAGGTAGAGAATAATTTTTTATTTTTGATAAAGTGTGTGAACATCCCTACCCTAGTTTGTAAGATATCGTTCTTCTATTTCTTTTAGATTTTCTAATTTCTAGGGGACCTTTATTCAGATAGATTCAGGATTTTCTTAAGAAACTCCTCAAGATCAGCACATGAATAATAGATTTTAGTGATTATATAAGTTTATTTTAGATCATAAAACTCCTTCCCCCACAATTGATTTCAAATATAATTAGGCATTGACTTCTATAGCTTGGTAGGTGGGGATTTTAGGCTTGTATTATGGTTGTCTATAAAGGTCATTCATGGTAACTAAGGGATACAAGGGTTAAATGTCAAGGTAGGATAGAATAGAATTCCATTTAAAAATATATTTTAAAATCAAAATAATTATTTAATCATGAATAATAAAAGGTCTTATATACTTCAAGGTTTTGACTAGATTTCTTATAAAATCTTGGTTATTCATATAACAACTAATATTTCCAATGTATTTTGTTTCATAATTTTTAAACATAAAGATCCATATAATAAAATCATAAAAATATATAGGTATAATGTATTTAGTAAATTAGATATATAAGTTATTAACTCAAAAAAATAGCATTATTTCAAACCACCATAATATTCTCCTAGTTTCCTTTAAACTCTTAGTACTGCATAGGATAACCTGGGGACATCATAATAAAGGGGTGAGTTATAAATCCCAGTAAAGAAATAATTAAGCATAACATGATGAAAGGTAATACATGTGTGTCAAGAGGAATATCATGATATCATAAAAAGGTGGTAATTATACACATAAACATTGGAGCATAACATGAGAGGTTGATATCATAATATCAAGGCGTCATAGGAATATAGAAATAACATAAAACGTGACATAATAAAAATTAGTCATGGTTAACCACAAATAAATCATAACATAGGGTGCTTAGGATAACACTCATTAACCATACATGGTATCTCATGTGATGAAAACATTACCAAATGCATTGGAGCACTATCAGGGTGCATCCTTCATATGTCTAACTTTATGTGTGCTGCATCGATTATATATCATAAGAACATATCTTCTCATTTAAATCATACAATTAAGGAATGTGGATTTAATACATGTAATTCCCTAAGAAATTAAGGATATTTATATCTAGGTGAATACCCTTGAATTAAAATATGGTTGGGTATTCATAATATAAGGGTATGGCCTAAAAAATCCAGGGATGATTTCTGCAGCATAACAAGTGTGCATAAAATTTTATATAAGGGATTAATAAGAGATAAAGGTAGTATCCCATTATTATGGAATAATTTATATAGTAAAGAAATTATTATTAACACATGGAAACATAATCAAATTAAAATCAAAGGCTTATTATAAAGGAAGTACTTGAATAAAAGGAGCGAGGAAGAGGATCTCTTACCTTGAGAGGTTTCTTCTTAAAGCTTGGTAGGAGATCCTTAGAACCTTATAAACTCATTAGTAGTGATATAGAGAGGTAAAATGATATAAAATTTATTATTAGGGGTTTTGGAGTGAAGATGAATGAAATAATGGGTGGGTATTTATAGTAAAAAGGGAGAATTCTTTATTTATTTTTGAACATGGGTTTTGGACAAGTTATAAAAAATTCAAAACAATAGGAATTCCCATGGTTTTATCTCATGTTATATAGAAAGGGGAATTTTTTTAAAAAAATTTAATAGATTTAGGACTTAAAACCTTTAAATAATACTATTTTGGGGGAGGTAGGGATTCCTTTTCATAAAGAATTGTTTTTAAAACCTTTAAAATATACATTAGATTTTTGGAAGATTCATTGTAGGTTTGGAAAATTAATATGGACACTTTAAAATAACATATTTGAATGAATAATAATTTTTTGGGTTAATAAATTTCTATAAAATATTTATTTTATCACTTTTAAGTCATTATGATGTCATAATACTTACTGTATATTTATACCATATTCATTTTTTCCTAAAAAATTGACTATCTCATAAAATTATAAAAAAATAATCATTGGATAATTTCAATGTGATGATATAAAAAGTGAAATTTATTTTATAAAAATAAATTTTTAAATATGATAAATTTAATTTTTAAATAAAAAATCTTATTTATTAAAAAATACTATTTTTATGACATATTTATCATTCCTGCCCTTATAAAAATTACTTAGGACTTCATAAAATTATATTATCATTTATAATAAAATAAATAGTATTTTATAAAAACCTTTCAAGTAAATAAATTTTATTTCAAATTATTAAATTTATCATAAAAGTATATTTTAATTATAAACATATATTTCTCAAAAATATAATTTTGTTTTCCTTGTTTTCAAAAATATATTTATCATATTCATATTTTATTCATGTTAATTTTATATTAAATAAAATATTAATTGAAATGATATTAAATAAACCACTATTTTATTTCTAAAAATATAATTTATACATTTATATTAATGAGTTCTAGATAAATAACTCCTTATTACACTAGAATGCACCCTAAGGATAAGGTGTTTGATAGTAGTAATTTCATGGGTTGGTTCAGCAAACATATATTGGTTGGTGACTTCTATAAACTTGAGCTTCTCCCGTAATTAATTTCTCTCGAGTATTAGTTGTTGAAACTCAACTTGGTCTTGGTCAAGGGTGAACCTCAGTGATTCCATCACCCTTGTAAGCTCTAATAAATGAGATTCATAGGGGGTGATCCTACTCATTGAGGTCATCATTGCTTCCTTCTACATCAATTAGATTTTACTATTCCCATTAATATATATTAATCTTAAAGGTCACTTTATAATGGCTATAATACCAATAATTATAAGTCCTAACAATTATTATTCTCAATAGTTATATTATGGCTATATTTTATAATAATAGTAAAGTGTTGTTGATTTTTATTACATGGTGTGTGTTTTATATACCATACTACATTACTTAATGGTATATATATTCATTTAGAATGAAAATTTCATTTATAAATGTCTATGTCATTACATTCTTCCCCCCTTTATAAATTTTACCCTTGAAATTTCATTTTATACCCTAAAATAGATGAGGGTAATTTTGTTTCATTTCTTATTCAAGTTCCCATGTTGTCTATTCATACTTATTGTTCCTCCATGTTAATTTGACTAAATGAGTTATATTGTTTTATAGAACTTAGATTATATGATCTAAGATCTTCATCAACTTCTCCTTGAAATAAAAATCATTCTCCAATGGTACCACCTATGAATTTAGTACATGTGATAGATCTAGTATATACTTTATTGAGAAAGATACATGGAACACATCATATAATTGAGATAATTTAAGTGAGAGTTCATGTTAATATTACATAGATACTATGTAATCAATAATCCTAAAGAGTGTGATGTATCTGGGATTTAACTTTCCCTTCTTCCCAAACCTCGTGAATTTCTTCCATGGTGATATATAAAGGTACACCTTATCTCCAACCTCAAATTTTAGGTCTCATTAATAATTATTGGCATAACTTTTAGATTTAATTTATATTTATTTTATATGATGTTGAATGGTTTGAACCTTTTATGTTATATCTTGGAAAATATTAGGTCCTATAAGATTATTTTCTCTAACTTCATTCTAGAATGTTAGAGCCATGAATCTCTTCCCATACAGAGCCTCATAAGGTTCCATTTAAATGATAGAATGAAAATTGTTATTATATGATGACTCTAATAAGTTAATTCTTTGATTCCAACATCCTTGTAAAACTATTGAACATGATATTATCATACCCTATAAAGTTTGAATCATTATTTCAGACTATCCATCTATCTAAGGTTAATAAGAAATGATAAAACTAAACTTTTTATCCAATTCTTATTGAAGACTTATATAGAACCTTGAGTTGAATCTAAAATATAGATCAGATACAATGGATATTGGTACCCCATAAATCCTTACCACTTCTCTTATGTATATACTAGCAAGTTGGTCAAGAGATAAATCCTCTTTGATAGAAATGAAATGAACTGACTTAGTAAGGTGATCGATTACAACCAAAATGGTTTTATGACATTTATATATCTGAGGGATCCCTATGAAAAAACCATGGTGATGATTTCCCATTTCCATACAGGTATGGGTAATGGTTTCATCATACCCTTGACTTCAATCATTCAACCTTAACTTGTTATATGAAAACCATCGAGATAAAAACTACACAATCCCCCTCTTCATGTTATCCTATAAGATGTTTTTATTTTTTTTATTTATACATCTTTGTGCTCCCCAGATGAATAGATAAGGACAAGATATACAAATCATCCAAAATCTCCCTCTTCAATTCAGGTTTTGATGGGACACATATCTAGGTTCTAAACCTTATAACTCCATCTTTATCAAAGTTAAAATCCAAAATATTATCTACCTTTCTTTTAATATCTATATCATCTCTCTAATCCTCTTTTATATTCATATTTATGGATGGTTGAACAGTTATTTGTGAAAGGTATGATGGTTTTCCTTTTTTTATGATCCCCATGTCCATTATTTTCATGTCTAAGATGATTGAATCCCTCTCAATAATTATTATAGATACGACTACAGGATCGTTTATACTTATATTATCTACCACTTTATTTGTATTCCTAGCATGATAATAGGTTTAATGGTCTTAATCCTTTATTATCTCTAACCACCTTCATCGGTGCATGTTAATCTCCTTTTTTATGAATATATACTTGATATTTTAAGATACTTATATATTTTACAATTCTCTTTATAAAGATAATTTCATAAAATCTTCAATAGGAATATCATCATAGCCAAATCCATATCATGAGTTAGATAAGTCTACTCATTAACCTTTAACTATTGATAAGCATAGGCTATCACTTTATCATTTTACATGAGTAAGAAATCTAAGCCTTTCTAAGACTCTTCATTATAGAATATAAATCCCTCCCCATTGGTGGGTGGTGTGAGTATAGGTGTAGTGATTATCCTCTTATTTAAATCTTTTAATATCTCTTCATATTCATCAGTCTAGATGAAATTTAATCCCTTTTTAGTTAGCTTGGTTATAAATTTTAAAATTCCTAAGAAGTTTCTTACAAATCACTAATAGTACTCAATTAATCTGAGGAAATTACGAATCTCTATTACAAATGTTGGCCTATGTCATTCCTCAATTACCCATGTATTTATGGGATCTATAGATATCCCCTTACTTTAAATAACATGCCCCATGAATAATGCATCTTCCAATTAGAACTAACATTTATTGTACTTTGTATATATCTTCTCCTTTCTCATAGTTTTTAGCACTGTAATCAAATTATCCTCATGTTCCTCCTTAATTTTGGATTATATAAGAATATAATTTATAAAGACTACCACAAATTTGTTGAGATGGTCTCTAAAGATTCTATCCATTAAGTCCATGAAAAGTTTTGGAGCATTGGTGAGTTTTAAGGGAAACACTATGAACTCCTAGCATTCGTACCTTGTATGAAAGGTGGTTTTGGGTATATACTTCTTCCTTGTCATTAATTAATGATACCCTAACCGAATGTCCACTTTAGAGGAATACAAGGATCTATATATCTAATAAAATAAATCATCAATCTGTGTTGGGTGATACTTGTTTTTTATCATGATCTTGTTGAACTCATGATAATCAATGCAGAGATGCATTGACCCATCATTCTTTTTAACAAAGAGAACTGGTGGACCCCATGGTGAATCAATTGGGTGTATGAGGACCATTTCTATATTCTCTTGTAGTTTTTTCTTTGGTTAATCTAGTTCAATGGTGTCTAATTTATATGGATTCTTGGATATTGGTAGAGATCCAATTATAAGTTCAATTGAGAACTCAACCTCTTGATTATAAGGAAGATTGAGAAACTCGTTGTGGAATACATCATCATATCCCCTTATAATGGTAATGTCTTCAAGAGTGATCCTATCCTTTGTCGCGGTCATTTGAGAAAGATATTTTTTATCATAATGTAATAATATACATGCTTGAGAATAAATTTAAAAAGGAGATCCATCCTCCTCCTTACACTGCTATAGAATTGGAGGATGATTTGGGATATGGAAGTTCATTTCCTTCTCTTGGAAATTGATGTTGGATCTATATAAGAAGAGTCAATCCATGCCCAGTATAGTATCAAATTCCACTAAAGGAAGTATGATAAAGTTTATTTTGGGAGATTTATCCCAAAAATATTGACTAGAGAGGAGTTGTATGATTAAGATACAATAATTTCCATGTTTTCAATTTTCACCAATAACATAACCTCTATGTTTTGAGGTGGATTTTGAATAATTATAATAAACGTTCATGATGTGAAATAATGCATAGAACCATAATCAAATAATACATTTTCTATTATTTAATGAATAACTAGAATACCTATCACCACTTATTTTTTATGATACACCTTAGCGGTAGTGATTGCATAAGCCCACCCTTTCCCCCCTTGGCTTCTAAGGTATTTTCATAGGTTATTATCAAAAACCATTGGCTTCAGGCAAAGTTTTGTATAGATCCATGTTCCCTGCAGTTGAAAAATTGGACCATAGGCTAAGGATTATTAATAACCTTCTTTTCCTCTATTAAATTAGTGGGTTTCTTCATCTCTTTATAGTATTTATTTTCTTGATTCCCTACCTTTACATGATTAAATAACTTCTTTTTACCCTTGAGACAGTTCCCAAGATGAATCTTCCCAAACTTATGGAATGTGGATAGTTGGATTCTCTTACCTCCATCGGGATTATCAGATGATCCGATAGATTTAAACTTCATTCTATACTTCTTATCTCTAGTCCCACGGGACCACTGAGAATAAAAAATATTCATATCAACTTTTATGGTATAACTTACAATTTCCTTATGGTTTTTGAAGTCTCATATTTTTAAGTCTTTTAGAAGACTCAACTTCATCCCACTAAAGTTGGTCAACCTTAATTTTAGAATACATTAAAAATTCAAAAACGTATTATAAAATTCTTGTGTATTTTTCTTCGTAATCCCTAATTGATTCATCCCAATTTTTATTGAGTATAAGGAACTCTCTATCTCTCTATTTTAAGATGGGGATTATAAGTAAAATATTTATTGAAAAATATTTTCCTAAATCCATCATACTCCATAGATTCAATTTCTTCATTGGGATTTTTATTCTTAATCAGTGTCCACCACTAATCAGCTTCTCCCTCTAGATGATAAATATCCATTATGACTGTCTATTTCTCAAAGCATTTGAGTATAGAGAATATCTTCTCAATTAATTTAATCCATTATTCCATGAATATGGGATCATAAGATCCACTAAAATTAGGAGGAATTTATCACATAAAGGATTCAACTATAAATTATTTTCTCTTAGGATAGGAGGGTTTTGTCATGATTCATTTTATTACTCATAACCTGAGTCAGTTGTTCTAGTACTTCCATAAAGTTCTTGGATCCAACTCCCATAATATTGATAATTTCATTTAAGCAGTCTTCAAATTTCCCACCAAATATTCTTTTACATGATTCCTCTTATTTATAGACATTTTTTAAAATAAAGGAAATTTTAGGATGAGGATATATGATTTAATAAACATATAAAAAATAAAACTTCTTAACTTAGAAGGAATGAAATATATACCCTAACTTATGAATCTATAAGTTTCAATCTAGGTTATCCATGATTTATTTCCTATTTAGTTCTCTAACCTAACAATATATTCAAATACTTCATAATGGTTAGTAAGAGCATATAAATTATTCAAATCATATCCCAAAGAAGTTTATAACAAGGTGTAAAATATTAGTCCCATTCATCAAGAACCAGGTAGAGATCGAGTTAATACTCAACTGACATTTTTTTGGGTGATTACCCCTAGGTGAATTTATTTGGATATAAAGCCTTGTTTAGATATTTTGAGGTTCATATCATCTAAATTTCAAAGAACCAAAATTTTAGGCATCAAAATTATGTTTACCATAATTTCAGGAAGTGGCAGTGGATCTTATCTAATGGTATTAGGTCCATTTAAAGTTTTCATCTACTAATAGTTCTACATTGGAGTGTTGGGAGGTATATAAGTTTAACAAATCCAATGGGTCGCTGGTTTAATAAACTTTCTCAGGCCATCATGTATTATGACCTAGGTTTTTAGGAGAGAAATTTTAACTTATTTATCCAGTTGTGATTAATATTTAAGTACATGGTACCTTCATTATAAATTGTATAAAAGTAAGGTTTTAATAGTAGTTTAATTGGGATTTTAATGTAGATATGAGAAGTTGGTGAGGATTAATTGTCTTTTAAATATTTTTTTAACCTATAATATTCCATTTATAATAAAATAAATTAATGGTGTGGTTTCCCCCATGCACATACTACATAGTTTGAAGCACGTAAAAACCTTGTGTTTCTTCACTTTTTTCTATATTTTTGTTGCATGATGTACCATTGAATGTATTTCCAATACTTTGTTTGTTTATACTAAGTTGTATGTACAAGTACGACTTTGTGCAGTGTGTAGGGTGTTGTGACTACCTACTTTTGGTACATTCAATCAGTGGGTTGAACTTCTAAAGATTTATTTTCCCTCTACACTACTACAGTGTGTTATTTTTTTATATATCTTTCGATCGTACTTTCAGTGGTCTATCAGTGGTATAGTAGATCAATTTTTCATGGTTTGGTTCATAGGATTAACCCTAAAAAGTTATATAAAATAGTTTCATTCTAAGCTCATGGTTATCACATATATGGCAGTATCAAGAATGGCATTGAATGAAGAAAATATCTGGATCAAGAAATTTTATGGAATGGATTTTTTATTATATAGAATGAATATTAAATACTATTTTATTCAGAAAGACTTAATGGTTCCCTTGTCAGGAGTGAAGCCAATGCTAATAGATAAATATGTATGAGAGATCTTGGATTAGAAATCGATTATTCTAGTAAGAATATCCATTATAAGGAATTTTTCATTCAACATTTAGGAGTAGAAGACTACAGTTTATGTTATAAAGGCATTGGTGAAAATTTATAAAAAATAGATAACTCTTAATAAAGTCTTCATGTTGTAATGGTTTTTTAGATTGAGTTTAACAAAAGGAAAAATAGTTGAAAATAATTTTAATGATTTCAATATGAGTTTTAGGTAGCTCAAATCAGTAATGGTGACTTTTAATGATGATGTATGGGAATTTCTACTCTTATATTAACTTTTAGAGAGCTAGTATGTGATTTTTAATGTAGTTAATAAGTCCAGTGGAAAAGTTGATCTAGTTTTTAATTATATCAAGAATCTAATACTCAATGAAGAAATTTGGTGAAGGTAAGTTTAGGCACATTCTAGTAGTGCGCTTAATACCAACGAAATAGGTAATTCACCTCATAAAAATTAGTTTTATTATAAGAATCCATCAGTAGATAAATGTCAATAAATTCAATAGGAGAAGATCCAAGGAAAATTAGATGGTCCTGGTCCAACCTAATGGAAGTTCAGAAAGAAATTATATGTCAAGAAGGATTGTAAAATTCATAAGTAGAACGCTGGAAATATATAAACCATTAAAAGTTAAGATTATAAATCAAGTTTACAATGATTGGTTTTTAAGTGATAATACACTAGTAGAAGCTTAGATGATTGAATCTAAAGCATATTTCCACTCACTAGTGATTAAATATTCATGTCAAAATATGTATCTGGGAAGTCTATGAAAGACCATCTAGTGGATGGTGAAGCCCTAGAATTTTTTGGAAAAGGAGATATTAACATCTGAATAAAGAATAGAGGATTACTAAAACTTAGAAAGTTCACTACATCTTTGGCCTTAGGAGGAATCTTATTTATATTGGGAAATTGGATGATGTTTTCTATGGAACTATCTTTGTAAATGGAATATGGAAGTTTACCTAGGGACCCATGGTGATTTCAAAAGGTTTAAAGGATGAGACACTTTATATGACCAAAAATTCATATGGGAATGCATTGATTAGAAGTTCAAATTTTGGTGATCTAGATATATGGAACAACATATTTCTTCACCTTAGTGATAAGAATATAAAGGTTCTAAAATCTAAGTGCAAACTAAATCTTGATTACACAGAAATTGGAAAGTCCAAAAGTTATGTGTTGTGAAATTATAATAGAGTATCTTTCAACTTAGATGGTTGAAAGCCTAGGGACAGGAAGTTTGATCTTTTATACTCAGATGTTTGGAGACCTTCCCATGTTCAATCCTACAGTGGTTTCCTTTACTTTATAAATTTCATTGATGATCCTATAAGGAAAGTATGTATTTACTTGTTAAATAATAAATATAACATATTTTAGGTTTTTATTCAGTAGAAAGTGTCGGAAGAAAGTGAATACATCTGGAATTTGAAGAGAATCCGAACAAACAATGGTGGTGAGTAGACTAGATGTAATTTTTTCAAAACTTCTACAAAAATGAAGGAATAAATCATGAGAAGAAAGTATATGGAACTCTATATAATAATATAGTAATTAAAAGGATGGATTGTAATTTTATAGAGAAATCCATAAGTATGAGGTTTCACTCAGTAATTCCTAAGGTGATTTAGGTGGAAGCACTCAACACAATGACCTATATCACCAAAAATAAGTCCAACATTAGCAGTTGGATGGGAACTTCTAGATAAGCTTTGTTCTGGAAAATGACCATAAGTTCATTATCTTAGAGTCTTTGGAAGTTTATCATATATACATATAAATGATAAGGACCATGAAAAACATGAATCTAAATCCAAAATATGTTTCTTCTATGGTTATAGAAATGAAAATTTTAGATATTGTTTGTGGGGTGGTG
The DNA here is from genome assembly GCA_963277665.1 of Viscum album. NCBI lineage: Eukaryota > Viridiplantae > Streptophyta > Magnoliopsida > Santalales > Viscaceae > Viscum > Viscum album. The sequence continues at coordinate 4,748,407 of OY728134.1, read as the reverse complement.
AAATAAAAAAAATCATAAGTATGGATGTTGACTTTGATGATAATATTATATGGAAGGATCAAAACTTAGTGGAGCAGGAAGTTGAAGTAGAATTGACTGTAAAATTCAGAGTACCATTAGTTCAAAAAAAACTAAAGAACTCAGATATGGTTTTTAAAGGAAATAGAAGTCCATATGTGATGCCATCACAAAAACTAGAAAGTTCAAGAGAAATTGAAGCATGAGTGGGAGAACCAAAATTTCATGATTTAAAAGTTCAAGTACCAGAAATTTAGGTATTGGTTGAAATAGAATATTTGATAATATCATATCATCCAATTAGATTGAAGAGATAAACTAGGATTAGAGGACCAATGAAAATTTTTAGGTATAATTTGAACTCTCTACTCTTAATAGATGCATGTGAACATGAAAATATAGATGAGGCAGCTTTGATTAGTGACTCTAAATAGTGGGAGTCGTCCATGAATGAGTAAATGAATTCATTAAAGTTCAATGGAACTTGGGAGATGTATTAACTAAGGATATAAATACACTTGAAAATAATTGGGTTGACTAGATTAAGGAAGAGGCTGATAGTAAGAAGATATACAAAGCACAGTTGGTAGTGAAGGGGTTTCAACAGAAGGAAGAAGTTTATTTCTTGCAAATATTCTCACTAGTATTTAAACATTATACCATCAAAATAGTTCTAATCATGTGTAATATCTCATCCTTTTTTTAGGTATAACCCATTTAAAATTTTTGGTGAAGATGGGTTGTCTTTGTTTTAATTCAAAAAAATTATTTATCAGTGAATTTTTTATAAATGTGTTAAAAGCCTTAAATGCTAGTTAACATCTTAGAATATTCAATTAAATATTTTTGGAGTTTGACGTTGAATTAGTGTGAGATTATGAGGCCCGCAAAGTCTTAGTGAATACAGAATAAAAATATTAAATATAATATATTAAGCGCACACTTTTTATTTCAAATAACTGAATAACTCCAAAATGGTGTGTCGTATGGGAAATATGAGACCATCATTGTGTCAAGAACAGGGTGTTTACCCTAGGAGGGGTATAGCATTTATAAGCATCAGACATTTAGAAGTCTTGCTCGTGAAAATAACTTTTTTTATATTTAATTAATTTTTTAATCCATTTTTTGAATATTAAATAATTAATATTTCTCAAAGGGTGCATCGTATGGAAAATATAAGACCACTGTTGTGTTTGGAATAGGGTGTTTACTCTATGAGGGGTATAATATTTGTAAGCATCATACATTTGGATGTATTTCTCACAAAAATAAAAATTTATATTTAATTAATTTTTTAATCCTTTTTTGGAATCTTAAATAATTAATATCTCTCAAACAGTGCATCATATGAGAAATTTGAGACCACCATTGGGTCTACAATGGAGGGTTTACCCTACTTAGGGTATAACTTTTATGCACAATGGTAATTTGATGTTATTTAATTTTTAAGTTAAATAATTAATTTTATTAATTTAATAATTAATCCAAAATTAATTAAATTAAATGAAAAATCATTGTTTTCATTAATTAATCTCCTCCAATGGCACATGAATCCATTGTTACATGCGGGGTATTTTAAAAGCTCGAATTTTACACCATTTTGACCAACTTAAAATATGAAACGCGTTAATGGGGAAAAATTAATTATTTCCTCCATTAAGATTTAGATGAAATAGAAAGTTATTTTGAAATGTTAATGGTGACAATGTTGAAACATATTTAATAATAATAATAATTTTCGTTGTTACTATTATTATTTTTAAATTAAGACTACAAGTATTTCAATATTTACTGGGCAAATAAAAATAATTTTATTAATAATAAGTATATTATTATTATTATTATTTTATCAAACAAAATGAATGGAAAAGTACATGTGTAATTAAATATTCTTTTTTAGTTAAATTATGAATGATGTTTCACTGTGTGTGAATATTTTTTGTTGATCAATGTAATGGCGGTGAAATTATTAGTCAATGCTAAATAAATGCAAATGTTGGATTAATATTAATTTATTAACTATTATAGACATTTAATGAATTTTGTTGGAGAAACTTTAATGGATAAAGATAATTTATAATAATAATAATAATAATTTTTGTTATTATTATTATTAAATTGAGAAAATAATTATTGTAAAAACATTGTTTCAGTCATAAATCATTTGTATGGTGTCGGATTGATACGCCGTCAGCGGCAATGTGACCATAAAATTGAGGTGGTCGTTTAAAAACTAATGCTGAATATTTAATTTAGGCTCATTTTATAGGTCCATGAAATTTCCAATATTATTATGGGTTGACACAAGAAATTAATAGGAGAGATTAATAAGTAACTGATGCAATTAATAAATATAACTAAATTAATTGAAGAAAAGTATTATAAATTATATTGGGGTGGTGCACATAGCATGGGTAGGAAGCCCATTATTTCTGATACCTCTCCCCTCTTTTACTATCTCTCTCTCTCCTATTTTATTTTATTCTTCTAAGCTTCTCTCCTCAATATCTTATTTGATATTGATCAAATTGATACGTCGTCAGTTCCGTTGGATTTTTCTCAATGAGTAGAAATTATTCCTAAGATTGTTTTTGAAGAAGGAAATGATTCATTGGCATGTGATCGAATTTTTGGTTTGTGTGTTGACACTTACGATAATAAGGTCGTGAGGAGGTGTATTGAACCACACAGGGTGGTTTATCATTTCCACTAACATTGACGACCTTGAGGTAAGTGGTCTAAAATTTAAATCATATAGTCTTAATTAGAATTATGTGTATATAATTGTAGAATTGATATTATATGTTTAGAAATTCTGTTCTTGATTAAATTAATTAATTTTTTAGTGAATTAATTAATTAAAAGATATTTGAAATTGGGATATTGGGAATTTAGATCATGAATAATTAATTATTAAATTAATTATGAGATATCGATATTATTGATTTTAGATAATTAATTATAGAATTAATTGTGGGATATTGATGTTATGAATTGAATAATTAATTAGTAAATTAATTGTGAGACTATTAAATTTGGATTTAAATAATTAATTATTGAAATTAATTAGAGAGCTATTGAGATTGTTGAACATGATTAATTAATTGTAGAATTAATTAATTTGAATGGTTAGGATTAGGAAATTGTGATTTGGTATAATTAATTGTTGAATTAATTATTACGAGTTAGAGATTGTTGAAATTGAATAATTATTTGACAAAATAATTATTTTTATATTAAAAGTGTTAAATAGGGATAATTAATTATAGAATTAATTACTAGAGATAGTTGTGATTATTAGATTGATTGAAATGGAAAAATTAATTGGGGTGGTTGAATTAATGGAGATAAAATAATTAATTGATGAATTAATTTGTGATATTGAATTGCTTGCGATTGAATTAATTAATTGATGAATTAATTAATGAGTGTAATGTGATTATTTAATTGTTGAATTAAATAAGGGGATTAATTAATTAGTGAATTAATTAATGTGAGCAAGGATATTATTTAATTTTTTAATTAAATAAAGGGATTAATTAATTGATGAATTAATTAATGATAATCAATGTGATTTTTAAATTTTTTGAATTAAATAACATGATTAATTATTTTCAAAATTAACTAATATGAGAAATGTAATTATTTAATTATTAAATTAAATAATTAGATTAATTAATTGGTGAATTAATTAATATGAGTAAAATGATTATTTAATTATTGAATTAAATAATGAGATTAATTAATTGATGAATTAATTAATGTGAGTTATGTGATTATTTAATTGTTGAATTAAATAAAGGGATAAATTAATTAACAAATTAATTAATGTGAGTAAAGAGATTCTTTAATTGTTGAATTAAATAATGTGATTAATTAATTAATTAATTAATTAATATGAGTAGAGTGATTATTTAATTATTGAATTAAATAAAAGGATTAATTAATTAGTGAATTAATTAATGTGAGTAAAGTGATTATTTAATTGTTGAATTAAATAAAGGGATTAATTAATTGATGAATTAATTAATGAAAGTGATGAGATTATTTAATTATTGAATTAAATAAAGGGATTAATTAATTGTCAAATTAATTAATATTTTTGATGTTATTAGTTAATTGTTTAATTAACTAGAGGATTTGATGTGATTAATTAGTTGTTGAATTAACTAGAGTAATTTATATGATTTTTAATTTTTGAATTAACTAGAGTAATTGATGTGATTGGTTAATTGTTGAATTAACTAGAGAAATTAATGGGATTAATTAATGGTTTAATTAATTAATTTTATTATTGTAATTAGTTAATTTTTGAGTTAACTAGTGGAATTGATGTGTTTAACTAATTTTTGAATTAGTAATGGAATTTGTGTGGATAATTAATTGTTGAATTAATTATGAATTAAATAATGGTAACATGATCATTATAATGTGTGATATGTGAATGGTAACATGGTTATTCAGTATAAATTAAAGTGTGGTAACATTGTCATCCAAATTGTGTAATTAAATGAATGGTAACATGTTTATTCATTTGTGAAATAAGGATGGTAAAATGGTCATCCAAATTGTATAATTAAAAAAATGGTAACATGGTTATTCATTTGTGAAATAAGGATGGTAACATGGTTATCCAAATTATGTGATTTAATAAATATTAACATAGTCATTCATTGTGAAATAATAATGGTAATAAGGGTACTCTAAGATATGTCCTCACATGATAATTCTTAGAACTTTGGTATAAGTCAAAGTAGGCATTAAGATATGATATTACCTAGGGAACACTTCAGGCTTCGGCATGAGCCGAAGCTAGTATTGAGGTATGAGAGTCCTTGGGAACCCTAAAATTAATGTAGTTAAATAAATAATATTTAATAATGTGATAAATTGTTTATTTGTGCATTATACTTATTCTTATTACAAATTCATACACTGTTATTGATTGGATTTGTTTTAGACGCTGTTGGTGGTGGCCTACTGAGTTGTACTCACACCATACTCGGTCTGCCTGATCGGTACCCGAATAGACTCTTTGTTTTCTAGACATGTTAAGGGAAAAGGCAATGTGTTAGATGGAAGATTTGGGATGGAACATGGTGAGGGAACCATACTTGGTGTTGGACCCGCTTGGGAGTTTTCAGTGTCTTTACATTTGGGTTTTCATTTGACACTTAGCGCATATATAGCATGGTATATCTACTGTTCAGTTTTGATTTTATATTTCTAGTTTTGGGTGTCTTGTGACATTGGTTTTTTCTATGGTTATATATATGCTTATTCTATTGATTATTTATTTCCGCTGGTGTATTACTCTGATAAAAGAAAAAAATAGGGTATAGTCTCCCCATGATCGACTTACCAGAACCTCACTGCTAGTCGGTAGTCTCTAGCATATGGGGAGGTGCGCTTGAGGTCATGTGGCAAACTGGCTCGGAGCACTGTTTCATGGAACCTGGTTTGGGATGTTACAAACTAAAATCATATCTCCAGTTTTCTTTCTTCTTCTTTTGTCTTACTATTTGGAGAAAGGTAGATAGAAGACTAGGAATATTTAGGGCTTGGTTGTGAGCCCATGCATGGGATTAGCTACCCCATGTACGAGGGAAAACCCAAGTACCTAGGGTAGGATTGTTGTTATTATTGTTTTTGTTATAGTTTAATTTTATTTCACCTTGGGTGATTCACCTATTATGTGATGTGGTTGTTGTTTCTGAAATTTTTATAGATTTACTTGTATCCCCGAATGTCATGAGAGTTGAGTCAGTATGCATCATTCTAGGCACTCTGGATTATTTTTTGACATGAATCATTATAGACATACATGATAAAATGGGTTTTTGGGAGATTTGTTGAACTTGAACTATTTTTTCATACTTGTGAAATTGAAATGAAGATGGTGCCTAAAATAAAATTGAGAAAAATTGTAAAATGATGCAAGATTATAAATGGGTGCCTAAATGAGAAAAACTAAATAATAATATGGGTATGATTAATTAGTTGTTGAATTAATTAATAAGAAATTATGTGATTAATTAATTGTGGAAATTAATTAATGATAAAGTGTTTACCCTTATTAACCAGGACCTAGGTGTAGGATAGTTAAGGGTAGTGATAGTTGGTCAGTTTTGACCGTGTGGAAGAAAAAAAGGGGGAATGTTGATATGGTTTTGTGTAAATCCATATTTATAATTAATTTAATATTGTGAAATGATAATCCTTTGTCTTATTTATTTAACCCTTGATGTGGGTGGTTTGGGTAGTGATAATTCCATAGTTTGAGAACTCAGTTGTGAGTTGTGTGAAGGACCATTTAGTTTTGGACTAGTGTGGTGAGATTTTGGCGGGCAAGTAATCCTGAGAGTTTTGACATTTTAAGGTGTTTCTGAAATGGGAGGTAACATAAGTGATGGAGTATTGATGGTGGTATTTTTTTATAACTTCTTAGTGTAATTTTAATTAGTGATGATCATGTCCCCTACCTTGACATCATCTCAGGTACACTGAGAAAGATATGACATTACACATAGATAAATTAATATGTTTTGGTTGGATATGTGGCCCCTTAGAGGTTGTGCTTATGAAGCAGTATATATATGGGGCTAATGGTGTGAGTTACACCATTAGCGGTTTACAGATTAGGTTCTTAAGAGGGATTGGAAGTCCATGAATATTATGGTACATGAGCCATGGTGATTGAGTTATTTGACAATATGATGTTAATAATGCTCCAAAGGTGGTGAGAGATATGTCAATAGTAGGTGTGTGGAGAAATACCATGAACTTGAAATGGTGGCATCATAATTCCAATGAGGATCCTATAAGGTTCATGTTTAGATTTCTCAGAGAAAGGTCAGGCAAGCCTTGGGGTGGTGGACACTCATCCTTTCTAGGCAATTTTTGATGGCAAGGCTAAGTGCCGATGTTGGATGGTTTATTGTGGTTCTTGGGAATAGTGATTTGAGAAATGGATTAGGTATGTTGTGGATGTTGAGATTGATATTTATGTGTTCTTTGGGAAGCATCTAAAATGTGTGTTGGAAATTAGTGAAAAGGTGTTGCATGGGGAGATTGTGTTTAGTTCGTCAATTGTGGAAACATGGATGAGATAAGGAGGAAACATGGGAGAGAGAAGAGGATAAGAGGTAATCCTGGACTGACCTTCTTTGACTTGAAAACTTAGAGGTGATTGGGAGTATAGCTCAAGGAAGAGCTGTTATAAGGTGGGGAGATTATAAGATCTCGTCCTTTTCCAGGTATGACTCTTTTAAAATTTTTGGTGGAGATGGGTTGTCTTTGTTTTAATTCACAAAAATGATTTATCATCGAAGTTTTGATAAATGTTTTAAAGGCCTTAAATGCTAGTTAACATCTTTTAATATTCAATTGAATATTTTTGGAGTTCAAAACTAAATTAGTGTGAGATTCTGAGGCCTGCAAAGTCTTAGTAAAGATTGAATAAAAATATTAAATATAATATATTAAGTGCACACTTTTTATTACATATAATTTAATAACTCCAAAACGGTGCATCGTATGGGAAATTCGAGACTACTATTGTGTCCGGAACATGGTTTTTACCCTAGTCAGGGTATAACATTTGTAATCATTGGACGTTTGGACATCTCACCCGCAAAAATAACATTTTATATATTTAATTAATTTTTTTAATCCATTTTTTGAATATTAAATAATAAATATATCTCAAACAGTACATCTTATGGGAAATATGATACTACTATTGTGTCCGAAATAGGGTGCTTACCCTAGGAGGGGTATAACATTTGTAAGCGTTAGACGTTTGGACGTCTCGCTCGCGAAAATAACATTTTTATATTTAATTAATTTTTTAATCCTTTTTTTACATTAAATAATTAATATCTCTCAAACGGTGTGTTGTATGAGAAATATGAGACCACTATTGGGTCCTAAATGGAAGGTTTAACCTAGTAAGGGTATAACTTTTATGCACAATGGGCGTTTGATGTTATTTAATTTTTAAGTTATATAATTAATTTTATTGTTTTAATAATTAATCCAAAATTAATTAAATTAAATGAATTTTTTTTTCATTTATTCATCTTATACAATGGAAGATTAATGCATTGTTACATTTGGTGTGTTTTAAAAGCACTAAAATTACACTGTTTTGACCAATTTAAAATATGCAATGCATTAATGGGGAAAAAATTAAATATTTCCTCCATTAAGATTCGGATAAAATAGAAGATTATATTGAAATTTTAATGGTGAAAATGTTGAAAAATATTTAATAATAATAATAATTTATGTTACTATTATTATTTTTAAATCAAGACAACATGTATTTTAATATTTACTAGGCAGATAGAAAGACTATTATTAATAATAAGTGTATTATTATTATTATTATTATTATTATTATTATTATTATTATTTTGTCAAAAAATGAATGGAAAAGTACATGTGTAATTAAATATTCTTTTTCACTTAAATGATGAATGACGTTTCACCATGTGTGAATATTTTTTGTTGATCAATGTAATAAAGATTAAATTATTAATCAATACTAAATAAATGTAAATGTATGGTTAATATTAATTTATTAACTATTATCAACATTTAATGAATGTTGTTGGAAAAAATTTAATGGTTAAAGATAATTTATAATAATTATTGTTGTTGTTGTTGTTTTTGTTGTTAAATTGTGAAAATAATTGTTGTAAAAACACTGTTTCAGTCATAACTCTTTCGTATGGTGTCGGATTGACACGCCATCAACGTCAACATGGCCCTAAAATTAAGGCGGTAATTTCAAGACCAATGTTTAATATTTAATTTAGGATCATGGTATAGGTCCATGAAATTTCCAATATGATGATGATTTAACACATGAAATTAATAGGAGATTTAATAAATAACTAATATAATTAATAAATATAACTAAATTAATTGATGAAAATGTATTATAAATTAGAATTGGGGTGGTGCACATGGAATGGGTAGGAAGCCCATTATTTATGACACCTATCCCCTCTCTTACTCTCTCTTTATCTCTTCTATTTTATTTTATTCTTCTAAACTTCTCTCCTCAATATCTTATTCAATATTGATCATATTGGTGTGTCTTCAGTTCCATTGGATTTATCTCGATGAGTAGAAATTATTTCTAAGATTGTTTTTGAAGAAGGTAAGGATTAATTGGCATGTGATCAAATTTCTGGTTGTTTTTTCGATTCTTATAATAATAAGGTTGTGAGGAGGTGTATTGAACCACACATGGTGGTTTATCATTGTTGCTGACATTGACAACCTTGAGATGGGTGGTCTAAAAGATATGTGAAATTGGGATATTGGGATTTTAGATCCTGAATAATTAATTGTTAAATTAAATATGAGATATTGATATTATTGATTTTAGATAATTAATTATAGAATTAATTCTAGGATATTGATGTTATGAATTGAATAATTAATTGGTGAATTAATTATGAGACTATGAAATTATGATTTGGATAATTAATTGTTGAAATTAAATATAGAGTTATTGAGACTGTTGAACATGATTAATTAATTGTATAATTAATTAATGGGAATGGTTAGGGTTATGAAATTTTTATTTGGTATAATTAATTTTTGAATTAATTATGGAAAGTTATAGATTATTGAAATTGAATAATTATTTGAAAAAATAATTATTGTTATATTGAAATTGTTTAATAGGGATAATTAAATATAGAATTAATTATTGGAGATAGTTATGATTATTATATTGATTGATATGGATTAATTAATCGAGGAATTAATAGGGGTAGTTTAATTAATGGATATAGAACAATTATTTGATGAATTAATTGGTGATATTGAATTATTTGAGATAGAATTAATTAATTGATGAATTAATTAATGAGTGTATTGTGATTATTTAAGTGTCGAATTAAATAAGGGGATTAATTAATTGGAAAATTAATTAATGTGAGTAATGAGATTATTTAATTTTTTAATTAAATAAAGGGATTAATTAATTAATGAATTAATTAATGAGAAGCAATGTGATTATTTAATTGTTGAATTAAATTACAAGATTAATTAGTTTCTAAATTAACTAATACAGTCAATGCGATTATTTAATGATTGAATTAAATAATGGGATTAATTAATTAGATAATTAATTAATGCGAGTAAAGTGATTATTTAATTGTTCAATTAAATAATGAGATTAATTAATTAATGAATTAACTAATGTGAGTTGTGTGATTATTTAATGGTTGAATTAAATAAAGGTATTAATTAATTTAATAATTAATTAATTTGAGTAAAGAGATTATTTAATTTTTGAATTAAATAATAAGATTAATTAATTAATTAATTAATATGAGAAGAGTGATTATTTAATTATTGAATTAAATAAAATGATTAATTAATTGGTGAATTAATTAATATGAGTAAAGTGATTATTTAATTATTGAATTAAATAAAGAGATTAATTAATTGATGAATTAATTCATGAAAGTGATGAGATTATTTAATTTTTGAATTAAATATAGGTATTAATTAATTGAAGAATTAATTAATATTATTGATGTGATTAGTTAATTGTTGGATTAACTAGAGGAGTTTATGTGATTAGTTAATTGTTGAATTAAATAGAGTAATGGATGTGATTAGTTAATTGTTTAATTAACTATAGTAATTTATGTTATTGGTTAATTGTTGAATTAACTAGAGAAATTGATGGGATTAACTAATGGTTGAATTAATTAATGTTATTGTTTTGATTAGTTAAATTGTTGAGTTAACTAATGGAATTATTGTGTTTAACTAATTGTTGAATTAGTAATGGAATTGGTGTAGATAATTAATTGTTGAATTAATTATGAATTAAATAATGGTAACATGGTCATTCTAATGTGTGATGTGTGAATGGTAACATGGTCATTCAACGTGAATTAAAGGATGGTAACATGGTCATCCAAATTGTGTAATTAAATAAATGGTAACATGGTCATTAATTTTTGAAATAATAATGGTAACATGGTCATCCAAATTGTGTAATTAAATGAATGGTAACATGGTCATTTATTTGTGAAATAAGGATGGTAACATGGTCATCCAAATTGTGTAATTAAATGAATGGTAACATGGTCATTCATTTGTGAAATAAGGATAGTAACATGGTCATCCAAATTGTGTAATTTAATAAATGGTAACATGGTCATTCATTGTGAAATTATAATGGTAATAAGGGTACTCTACGATATAACCTCACATGAGAATACTTCAAACTTCGATATGAGTTGAAGAAGGAATTAAGATATGATATTACTTAGGGAACACTTCGGGCTCCGGTATGAGCCAAAGCTAGTATTGAGGTACGGGTGTCCTCAGAAACCCTAGAGTTAATGTAGTTAACTAAATAATATTTAATAATGTGATAAACTATTTATTTGTTCATTATACTTATTCTTATTACAACTGTATACACTGTTATTTACTGGATTTGTTTTAGACGTCGTTGGTGGTGGCCTACTGAGTTGTATTCACACCCTACTCGGGCGGCCTGATCAGTACCGGAATAGACTCTTTATTTTTTTAATAGGTGAAGGGAAAATTCCATGTGTTAGATAGCAGAGTTTATATGGAGTGTGGTGAGGGAACCAAACTTGGTGTTAGACCCTCTTGGGAGTTATCAGTGTCTTTGCATTTGGGTTTCCATTTGACACTTGGCATGTACATAGCATGGAATATCTATTGTTCATTTTTGATTATGTATTTCTAGTTTTTGTTATCTTGTGATATTGGTTTTATCTATGGTTATATATATGCTTCCACTATTGTTTGTTTATTTATGTTGTTGTATTACTCTAATAAAAAAAGAGGGTATAGTCTCCCCATGATCGACTTACCAGAACCTCATTGCTAATCAGAAGCCACTAGCATATGGAGAGGCATGTAAAAACCTGGATCTTCTCTTTCAGGTATGTTTTCCTTTTTCTGGTGTTTTTTAGAAAAAGAGTAATTTTTGGAAAAATTTTAAGTACACGCCATGTACTCGGTTACCGTGGGTAGCCCGAGTGTTGGTCGTGTAACGGCCGAGCACACAGCCGTGTGAGGTGACCTGGAGACCACATAATGTAGAGTCTGGTGAAGGAAAGTAAATGCCATGTACTTATAAATTACAAGTCGTGTACTTTATTTTTTTTATTAAACATATTGGGGTCGCGTCTGATGGACAAAACTGTCTCCTTCTAGGTCTGGTTCGTCCAAGAGAGACCGTATGGCCGTGATCCTTCTCCAAGCCCCCGACTGATCATCCGTTCTCTGATTCGACCACCGTAGATTGCGTTGGGATCACCTCGGTAATCTCTTCCTTCTGCTAGATATTCGTTTCCTGATTCCTCCTCTTTCAAGAGTTATCCTTGGTTGAACATTTTAGACGTTTTTGTAGATCTATGGTGTTCTTGGGTGATTAAAGGCTTGAGGTTTACATATAACGATACTACAACACCAAGGTAGGTGGTTTGTTCCTTTCCATTGAAAGTCTTTGAGTTATATATGCAAAAGTGCCCAATACCCTTGAACGGGGTATTGCATGTTTACATTTTTAGCCCTGTTAATTTCCTGTTATGCTTGTATTCTGGAGTAGTGGTTAATTGAATATGAATAGGGTTAATTTCTATGCTTTTGAAGTGTTTTCCCATGAATTTTTGTTTATGACCGTTGGGTCTTGCTTAGCCTGTCAGGAAGCCTTGTTGGTTTCCCATGCCTAGTATTGTAGGATGGAGTGGTTTTGATATCTTCCATGTTGTTATGTTGTATACTGTTAGCCAAAGTAGTTATTGAGGTTTACTTCGGCTGATACGCATTACTATTATTGTTTGAATTACACAGAGTCGTGAGAACCTGGTGTAGTAGACCATAGGGAGAATTGACATAAGGCCTTCTCCAGAGTGTTCGTTATTATTGTTACGATGTGATACCACAGGAGGAATTGACGTAAGTACTTCCTCATAGTGTCTATAGTTCCTCGATGCAGGCCACATGGGGAATGTGACGTAAGTGCTTCCCCAAAGTGCCTTTAGTTGTCGATACGAGACTATAGGGGGAATTGACGGCGATTGCTTCCCCAAAGATTCTATACTAAAACTGAACTAGAGGGGTTAGATTGTGTTCACTTCCCAGAGGGTTGCTTGTGTTTTCTAGGTAGGACTAGAGGGGATTAGGCTATGAGTGCATCCCAGAGGGTTACCTATTTGAGATTATATGTTTACTTGCTATGTGGAATTTAATGCTTTGAAACTGTAGGAATGGTTACTGTTGAGTACTTCCCTGTTTACTGCTTCTTTTGTTCATTGCCTGCCATATATATTCACTGACTATTAGGCACAGATCTCTTGGTGGTTGCCTATTGGGATTTAGTCTCACACCCTGTTTGGGTCATGCTTTTGGTCCCAAACATATTATATTGTTGCAGGTACAGATAAGGGAAAGTGCCCTTCTACTTCAGGTACTTGACTACTTTGGAGCTGGAGAGCATGGGACCAAGCTGAGGCTTGTGATACTGAGGATTTATTTACTATTTTCTTTTGTACTTGTGTTTAGTTCTGTATTTAGCATTGTGACTTTTTTGGCTACTTTCCTAGACATATGTATCATGCATCATTATATATATGTGCTCCAACTGTTTCTTCATCAGTCTTCTGCTGTTTACTGTTGTTTGGAATTTTTACTGCTTCCGCTATTGTATATCTGTTTCTCTCCACTGTGTTACTCTTCCAATGAGGGCATAGTTTCCCCACTATCATACCCAAGGGCCACGCAACTAGTCGGCAGCCTCTGGCATTAGGGGAAATGTGTTTGAGGCCATGTGACCAACCGGGTATGGGGCACCTCAGGGTGGCTTCCAGAATTGGGATGTTACAAAGTGGTGTCAAAGGAATTCTTTTCTCTTGACTTACTATTTGGATCCTATAGATAGGTATAGGAAGGAATAGGTACTTAGTAATAAGTTGTGTCTGGGAGTAGCTAACCCGTGTATAGGGAAAAGACAATCTACCTTGTTTATTGCAAGTTGTCTGGTGTTGCAATTTTACAGTTGATTTTATTTTCACCATTGGGTGACCCACATGTATTGTGTTGTTATTATTTTTGTTATTGAGGTTATATTTTTGTTGCAACCCGATGAGATGAGGGTATTCCATCTCATGCATCATATGGGAACTTGCTAGGAATCACATATCATGCATTCTCTCCATGCCATTTAGGGTGCATTAGCGATTGTATGTTGTTTTGATAGGTGTTGTGCTAGATATGCATGCTATTGTGATAGATGCCTTGATTAAATACCTGCTATTCGATAGGGTATTGTCTGTATGAGGTTTTTTTTTGAATTAATGCCAAACTTTGGTTCTTGAGATGTTATGGGCCCTCATGGATCGGAATTTGGTGGATCATTGTCTTGTTTTCTTCATATATGACATGTATAAGATTCCAATATTTGATTCGTGGGGAGTATGGGCCCTCGCGGATTGGAATTTGGCACTTAAAGGTTCGTTTCAGTGTTTTTATGGGCTCTAGAGTCGTTTCTGAGGCTTACTGTCTAGAAAAACCTAGAATACACACTGTGTAATGTTGAATACATGTCATGTGTTCTTCTGTTCGGGAAGAAACTGTTTTTCTTAAGTACACACCATGTATAGTATGTACACTCTATGTAGTCTCTAACTATGTCCCAGACTATGTGGGTAGAGACACAGGGTTTGGAAATCTTTGGTAGTACACACCGTGTACCAGTACACACTGTGTTATAGGAATGTGTAACTGGTCGTGTCACTAACAACATGGGTCGGTTGAGTCTTTTCTTATATAGGCTATGTCCATCTGGAACACACCGTGTAGTGTAACCCAAGAATCTGGCCGTGTCACTAACAACACGGGTCAGTGAAGCGCGTCTGGTACATGCCCTGTCTGGCACTAACACGTCGTGTAGTCTTGTTTTAAGAGAACCGTGTGGCCTAGCCATGTAAGGGAACTCGGGTATGGGAAGAGGATTCAAGTACACACTGTGTGTAAAGACAATACGCCATGTATGGGGTGTTACACGACCAGTTCGGGCAGAAGTACACACCCATGTAAAAGGCTTAAGGGGACACGTTGTGTAGTTAAGTATACACGCCGTGTATCCTTGTTTTAAAAAACTTGAATGCTTTCTTCTCATGTTTCCTCCTTACTCTTATAAGTTTCAGTCCTTGATAATCTTGATCTAAGGTGTGCGCTTGACCTTGCAGAGTCATGCCACCGAGACGTCCTCTAGTTGTCTGCTAGTTACAGGGCAGTGATCAGACACTGGATATGGCTGATCAAGGACTACCAGCAGATCCTCTAGTTGTGTCAGTCTTGGCACCGGCCTTCATTCCGGACACAAGTGTTGATGCACAGTTCTGAGAGGGCTTTATGAGGTTTATGTAGAACTTCCGAGGAGTACTGCATATTTCCACTTCTATGGTAGAGTTGACACGGGTTTTCCAGCAGTAGCATCCTCCCACCTTCACAGGAGAAAGAGGACCTTAGGCTGCAGAGTCATGGTTAGAATCCATGTTGTCTATCTTTGAGCATCTGGAGACACCTCCATAGAGTAGGGTCAAGCCCTCTATATACATGCTTCAGGATTCTTCCAAGAGATGGTGGGATGTGATCTCACAGTCAGGATTCCAACAGTTTATGTCTTGGGATGACTTCCAGCATGCTTTTTATGAATACTTATATAAAGAGACTTTGAGGGTTGATCGAGCCAGAGAGTTCATGAGTCTAGAGCATAGTAATCTTTCTGTTATGGATTATTCTTCTCGTTTCACTGAGTTGTAGCACTTCATGCCTATTAAAGAAGGTGATGTGTTATTTCTGGCAAGGAAGTTTGAGGATGGTCTTAGGAATGACATCCGATCTCAGGTGAACATCTTCCAATTGACTTCCATCACTTCTATAGTCAATCAGGCGCTGATCACGGAGTGAAATCTGAGGGATTATGGAGCTGTGAGCCAGGGTGGCTCGACATCTAGAGTTACTATCCCTCCTATTGACAGTAGTAATCACTAAAGAGGGTCTTCGCGCGGTGATCCAAGGAGGTGATACACTTATTCTGGTATTCAGGTGGTGTGCTACTAGTGTGGGAAGAGCGGGCATATGAGGCCACATTGCCTGAGATACCCAGTGTAGTGTCGATCTTGTGGCAAGATGGGTCATCTTTAGCGTTTCTATCAGATCTTCTTACCAGTAGCTGGTGATAGAGGTTCTTCTATGACCATGAGTTCAAGAGCAGTGCAACTAGTTTCTCATCAGTCTGGGAACTAGATTCCTTCCGACCGTTCAGGTTGAGGTGGAGGTCGCGGCTGTGGTAGATAGTTGCCAAGATTTCAGCGACAACGGGGTGGATTAGCTCATGGTGGTTAGGTAGGGTCGCAAGGCCACGGTACAGGACAAACTTTTGCAGTGGAGCAGACCCAGCAGGACCAGGATCCCGGACCCTCTATAGTTCGAGGTACGATCCTAGTTGCCTTAGTTTTAGCTTCTTCTCTTTTTGATACAGGAGCTTCCCATAGCTTTTTTTTGTTCTGGAGAGCCTTGGGCTCTGTATCTTTTCTTCTGTGGATGTATTGATGCTAGACACACCATTGGGGACTAGAACGGCTAGTGTACGTCAGTGCAAGGAGTTCCCTCTTGAGGTTGGTGGGTGTCACTTATTATGGGACCTTTATGTCCTAGAGATGACAGGCTATGATGCCATTCTTGGAATGGACTGGTTAGTTCCCTTCTAGTAATTTGTTGATTTCTATCGCCATAGGGTGAGTTTCACATCACCAAAGGGCAGATCATTTCTTCATAAGGGTGAATGGGATGTCCAGGAGAGCAGAGCAGGACCTGAGCATCATGGGTTGGGAGGAGTTACAGCCCAGATTTCTAGTCTATATCTAGATTACCAGGGGACTTCTCAGATGAACTTTCATCCAGTGGTGGATCGTTTCAGGGATTTCTTTATAGAGGACTTTTCAGGTTTGACTCCCGAACGAGAGGTAGACTTTTCTATTGATCTTGTGCTAGGAGTGGCATTGGTGTCCATTCCTCCTTATAAGATGGCTACACCAGAGTTGCATGAGCTCAAGAAGCAGTTAGAGGAGTTGCAGGAAAAGGGTTTCATCTGACCCAGTACATCTCTTTGGGGTTCACCTATCCTGTTTGTGAAAAAGGCAGACGGAACCCTCAGACTTTATGTGGATTATCAGAAGTTGAACCAGTTGACAGTCAAGAACTGATATCCCTTGCCAAGGATTGATGATCTCTTTGATCAACTACAAGGATCTCGGGTGTTCTTTAATATTTACTTGATGTCCAGTTATCATCATTTGCGTGTTATAACATCTGATATACCTCTTACAGCTTTCTGAAGTAGGTATGGTCTATATGAGTGTGTGGTTATGTCATTCGGTCTCACGAACGCACCTACAGACTTCATGGAACTTATGAACTGATTGTTCCATCCATACTTGGATTCTTTCGTGGTTGTTTTCATGGAAGATATCTTGGTGTACTATCACACTCTACATGACCATGCTACCCATCTTGAGATCATTCTGAGTACACTAAGAGAGCATCAGTTATATGCTAAGCTCTCAAAATGCCACTTTTGGATGGATCATATTCACTTCTTGGGTCATGTTATCTCAGAGACAGGAGTATCAGTAGACCCAGAGAAAGTGATAGTAGTAGTTTCCTAGGAGAAGTCGAAGAACGTTTTTTAGGTACAAAGTTTTCTAGGGTTGTTTGGTTACTACAGGCATTTTATATAGTACTTTTCACGCTTAGCAGTGCCACTAACAGGCCTGACTAAGAAGGGTGAGAAGTACTTGTGGTCAGATTCTTGTGAGTCATCCTTTTAGAAGCTAAAAGGGAGGTTGAATTTAGCACTAATACTAGTTTTTCTAGAGTCGGGAAAGAGTTATACTATGTACTGTGATGTTTCATGTATTGGGCTAGGAGTTGTGCTTATGTAGGAAGAAAGAGTCGTTGTGTACGGGTCTCGGCAATTGAGGCCACATGATAGGAATTACCCAATGCACGATCTTGAGCTGGCTGTAGTTGTTCATGTCTTACGCTGTTGGAGACATTATCTGTTGGGAGAGAATTTTGTGGTTTTCACGGACCACAAAAGTCTCAATTATATCTTCACTCGGCGTGACTTGAATTTGAGATAGCGAAGGTGGGTTGATTACCTTCAGTATTTTGACTTTAATCTTGCCTATATGCCTAGGAAAGGAAATGCGGTGGCTGATGTGCTGAGTAGGAGGACTCAGATACAAGTAGTTTAGGAGGCTAATAGTGAGTGGCAGCTTATGGCTCTGTTCTCTGAGATGCATTTGGAGGTGCACGAAAGTAAGGGGCAGACGTTTCTTTCTTCTATGGTTGTTACCTCTACTCTTCTTGATCAAGTGTGAATGAGGAAGCTATCATATTCAGAAGGCCTGGTCCTATGGGAAAGTGTGTCAGGAGAGGACCCTATTCCTGGATGGACCATAGGTGAGGATAAGATCTTACATCTTCATGGGCGCGTATGGGTGTCAGTAGACATACGTAAGGAGCTGATTAGGGACTTTAATTCCTTAGTTTGGGCAGTTCATATTGGTGTCACCAAGATGTATCGTGATCTACACCATCAGTATTGGTGTCCAGGTATGAAGAGAGATGTTTCTGGTTTCATGATGAGGTGTTCCACCTGTCAATAGGTGAAGGCGAAGCATCAGCGACTAGCAGGGATTTTGCAGCAGTTACCCATTCCCAAGTGGAAGTGGAATGATGTCGCGATGGATTTCGTGATAGGGTTATCAAGGTCGTCGTGAGGGAATTATTCTGTTTGGGTTGTCATTGACAAACTCACGAAGTTTTATCACTTCTTTCCAATTAAGGATACTTTCAGTGTTGATGAGTTGGGATAGTTTTACATCCACGAGATAGTACATCTACATGGGGTTCCACACTCCATTGTTTCAGTCTTGGGTCTGGCAGGGATTACAGAAGGCCTTAGGTACACAAGTACTTTTGAGTATAGCTTACTATCCCCAGACAGAAGGCCAGTCTGATCATACGATTCAGGTACTTGAGGACATGCTTCAAGCATGAATCCCGGATTTTGGAGTTTCTTGGGAGAAGCACATACCTCTTGTGGATTTTTCCTACAACAATAGTTTTCAAGCAAATATTCAGATGGCACCTTATGAGGATTTGTACGGTAGGCCATGTCATTAACCATTATGTTGGTTGGAGGTAGGAGAGGTAGCTATGCTGGGACCTCGTCTTGTCCATGAGACCATAGAGCAGATAGAGTTGATTCGGAAGAGGATAGCTACTACACAGTCTCGACAGAAGTCTTATGGTGATCAGCGAAGATGACCTCTGGAGTTCGAGGTTGGGGATCAGGTTTTCCTGCATGTCATGCCGAGGTTGGGGCACAGGAGGATTAGGAGACAGGGTAAGATTTCACTGAGGTACGTCAGGTCGTTTGAGGTTTTGGAGAGAGTTGGTCCAGTTGCCTATTGGTTGCAGTTACATTAGATGTACTAGGTTATGCACGTCGTTTTCCACGTTTCTCAGCTCTGACATTACTTATCAGACCCGTCTCATGTTTTTCAACCTGAGGAGATTGAGTTAGAGGTGTACACCTCATTTTAGGAGCATCTTATCCAGATTGTTGATCATGGTACAAAGGTTCTCGGTGGTCGGTCTGTTCCTTTGGCATGAGTGCTATGGTAGCACGGGAAAGTATAGGAAAAAACCTGGGAGAGGGAGGCCGATGTACGATTGCAATGGCCGGAGCTTTTCAAGGATTCTTTTTCTATGCCGCCTTGCTAGGGAAATTAAAGGATGAATTTCTTTAAAGGGGGAAGTTTTTAAGAACTTGGATCTTATTTTTCAGGTATGTTTTAATTTTTCTGGTGTTTTTGATAGAAAGAGGAATTTTTGGAAATTTCTTAAGTACACGCCATGTACTTTATGAGTACACGTTGTTTACTCAGTTACTGTGGGTAGCCGGGTGCTGGTCGTGTAACGGCCGAGCACACGACTGTGTGAGGTGACCTGGAGACCACCTAATGTGGGGGCTGGTGAAGGTAAGTACACACTGTGTAATTTCTTTTTTTTCATTAAACACATCGGGGTTGCATCTGATGGAAAGAACTGTCTTCTTCTTGGTCTGGTTCATCCAAGAGAGACCTTACAACCGCGATCCTTCTCCAAGCCCCCGATCGAGCATCTGTTCTCTGATTCGACCACCATCGATTGCGTTGGGATCGCCTTAGTAAGCTCTTCCTTTTGCTAGATCTTCGTTTCTTTATTCCTATTATTTCAAGAGTTATACTCAATTGAATGTTTTATACATTTTTGTAGATCTACAGTGTTCTTGGGCAATTCAAGGATTGAGGTTCACGTATAATGATCCTACAACACCGAGGTAGGTATTTTGTGCCTTTCTGTTGAAATTATTTGAGTTATATGTGAAAAAGTTCCCAATACCCTTGAACGAGGTATTGCATGTTTATGGTTTTAGCACTGTTAATTGCCTGCTATGATTGTATGCTAGAGTAGAGGTTAATTGAATATGAATAGGGTTAATTTCTATGCTTTGGAAGTGTTTTCCCATGCATGTTTGTTTATGACTGTTGGGTCTTGCTTAGCCTGTTATGCTACCTTGTTGGTTTCTCATGCCTAGTATTGTAGGATGGATTGGTTTTGTTATCTACCATGTTGTTATGTTATAGACTGTTATCCAAGTAGTTCTTGAGGTTTAATTTGGCCGATACACATTGATATGCTTGTTTGACTTACACAGGGCCGTGAGAACCTGGTGTAGTGGACCATAGGGAGAATAGACGTAAGGGATTCTCCAGAGTGTCTGTTATTATTGTTACGATACGAGACCACAGGGGGAATTGACATAAGTGCTTCCTCAGAGTGTATGTAGTTCTTCAACGTGGGCCACAGGGGGAATGTGACATAAGTGATTCCCCATAGCACCTTTAGTTACCGATATGAGACTATAGGGGGAATTGACAGTGAGTGCTTCCCCAGAGAGTCTATACTAAAGATGAACCAGATGGGTTAGACTGTGTGTACTTCCTAGAGGGTTGCTTGTGTTTTCTAGGTAGGACCAGAGGGGATTAGGCTGTGAGTATATCCTAGAGGGTTACCTGTTTGAGATTATTTGTTTACTTGCTATGTGGAACTAAATGCTTTGAAACTATAGGAATGGTTACTGTGGAGTACTTCCCTGTTTACTGCTTCTTTTGTTTATTGCCTTCCATATATATTTACTGACTGTTAGGAATAGATCTCTTGGTGGTTTCCTATTGGTATTTAGTCTCACACCCTGTTTGGTTCATGCTTTTGGTCCCAAACATATTATATTGTTACAGTTATAGAGAAGGGATAGTGCCCTTATACTTCAGGTACTTGACTGATTTGGAGCTGGAAAGCATGGGACCAAGTTGAGGCTTACGATGCTGAGGAGTTTTTTACTGTTTTCTTTTGTACTTGGGTTTAGTTCTATATTCAGCATTGTGACTTGTTTGGCTACTTTCCTAGATATATGTATCATGCATCATTATATATATGTGCTCTAGTTGTTTCTTCATCAGTCTTCCACTGTTTACTGTTGTTTGGAATTTTTACTTCTTCTGCTATTTTATATCTGTTTCTCTCCATTGTGTTACTCTGCCAATGAGGGCATAGTTTCCCCACTATCACACCCAAGTCCCTCTCTACTAGTCGGAAACCTCTAGAATTAGGGTAAATGTGCTTGAGGCCATGTGAGCAACCAGGTACGGAACGCCTCGGGATGGCTTCTGAAACCGGGATGTTACAAGGCGCGCTTAAGGTCATGTGGAGAACTGACTCAAGGCACTATTGTGTGGCACCTGGTTCTGGATGTTACATCTTGGTTAAATCATAATATCTGTATCTAGAATAAATAGATGTCAATATGAATTTCCTTCATGGTGATTTATAGGACTATGTTTATATGGAATATCCATTAAGTGTACCATAAGTTGGGTATCATAATTTGGTATGTAAACTGAATAAAAGACTCTATGGGTTGAAGCAATCACCGCAATAGTGGAATTGAAAATCTGATTCATTCATGCTAGAGGAAGGGTTAAATTGGTGCAATATAGATCATTATTGTCATCAAAATTAATGTAAATATGGTACATTCATCATGTTGCTTTTATATGTGGATAAAATTCTGATTACTGGATATGAAGTTCAAGAAATCTGAAATGTGAAGTGTGATTTTTCTATAAGATTCAAAATGAAATATCTTGGATAGGAAAGGAATACTTTGGAGATGAATATTTAAAGAGGTTGGAAAATAAATATGTTGGTTCTATCTCATATAATTATATCTAAAAGATCATGGAAGGGTTGTGGATAACTGGAAGTAATCTAGTCTCAACCCATATTGCAGCTCACTTAAAGTTTTTAAAGTCATAGGTTATAGCAATGGAAGTTTCTTCCAAGTACATAGATAAATTTTTATATGAATCGGTAGTTGGAAGTTTGATGTATAAAATGTTTTATATTCAGTCAGAAATTTCCCATGCAGTGGGAGTTATGAGTCGGTGCATGGAAAATCTAGGGGAGGTTTGTTAGTAGGTTGTGAAGTGGATCCTTTATTATTTTAAAGGATTAAAAGATCAAGCTCTTTTTCTTGGGGAGTAATATTTTTTACAAGGTTTTTTGGACTCAAACTTTTCTGTAGATTTAGATATGAAAAAAGAGTGCAATGGGTTTCATGTTTACATACAGAGGAGTTTTTGTTAGTTGGATGTCATGACTTTAGAAGATCATTAATTTGAGTACAATTAAAGGATATTATATAGATATAATGAAATATAGAAAATAAATATTTTGGTTGAATATATTTCTATAGGGTCTTAGAAAGATTTGGGAAGGGTCGGTGCTCTTCTGTGATAGACAAAGTGAAATCCACTTGGCTAAAAATATGGTGTCCCATGAAAGGAAAAAGTACATTGACCTGAAGTATCATTTCATCATAAAATTATTATAGTAAAAGTATATAGAGATACATAAGATAATAGGAAGATAAAATACAACATATATTTTCACCAATGTGGTAATTCAGGAAATTCTGAGGTAGCATCGAGCCTTAGTGGGACTTGGGTGAAGAAAGGAAAGAAAGGGGGAATGTTACTGAATGATAATAGTTGAAAGGTTTCTAAACTTTTTCCTAGAATAATCATTCAAGTGGGATATTTTTTGTAATTTGAAACCTTGTTCAAAACTTTGGAAATTTAGATCATTATAAGTTCAAAGCACTATAATTTCAAGCATTATAATTATGTTTATCATAATTTCAGGAAGCAGTAGAGGATCTTCTCCAATAGTAGTAAGTCTATTGGAAGTCTGCATCTACCGATAGTTCTATGGTGGAGAACTAGTAGGTCTAAAAGTTCAGCAAAGATAATGGGTTATCAGGTTTGGGAACTTTCTTAGGTATCCATGTCTTATGATTCAGGTTTTCAGGAGAGTTGGTTTAACTCTTTTGGCCAGTTGTGCTTAGTATTTAAGTATGTAGGGCCTTTAGTGAAAAGTGTGTAAATATAAGGTTCTAATAGTGGTGCAAATGGTCATTTATTCTATATATGAGAAGTTTGTGAGGATTAATTTCCTTTATAATCTATTTTTCACCTATAATGTTCTGGTTATAATAAAAGAAAGCAACAATGTTGTTCCCCCATGCATGTAGGGCATAGTCTGAAGCATGTTAAAACTTTGTGTTCTTTCTATAATTTTGTATATTTAAATTAAATGTTTTTTCATTGAATTTATTTCTGGTACTTTGTTTATTTGTACTGAAGTGTGTGTGTGTGTGGGTCATACAGAATTTTTTTTATATTTAAATTAAATGTTAAAAATTTTTTGCCACACTACTACAATGTGTAATTTTATAGTGGATATATCAATCATACTTCTGGTTTTCTATTAGTAGTATAGGTGATCATTTTTTCATGGTTCAGTTCATGGTATTTCCTCCAACAACATTTTTTCTATGACCACATATAATTTCTAGTATCCAAATAGGGATTTAATTTTTAGGAAACCATATAATATATACTTTTCCAAAATTTAGGATATTTCTCAATATTTAGGCTTATCCCTTATGTTAAAAACTATTTTTTCTCAATCCTAATCCCCAAAAACAACTTGACCTTTCTCTAATACCAACTATAACAACCCATATTTCTAATAAATTTGATTTCATGAATTTAAAACATAAATATCCATGTAATAAAATCCCAAAAATCTATAATTTTAGTGTCTTAGGGAAATTAGATACATAATTAGTTAAGTTAAAATAAAAAAAATTATTTCAAATCTTTATAATGGACTCATAGTTTCCTTTGAACTCTTAGTACTGCACAGGATAACCAGAGGACATCATAAGAAAGGGGTGAGCTATAAAGCCTGATAAGGGAATAATCAAGTATAACCTGATGAAAGGTAATACACATAAGTCATAAGGCATATCATGATAACATAAAAATGTGAGAATCATACACATCAACATTTAATCATGACATGAGAGGATGATATCATAATATCATGGTATCATAGGGATTTATAAATAATATAAAAAGTAACATCTAATCATAAGTCAAGGATAATACCCAATACATCATAACATAGTGTGATTAGGATAACCACTCATGTACCATATATGGTATCTCATGAGATGAAAATATTAACTAATGCATTGGAGCTCTTTCAAGGTGCACCCTTAACTTTATGTGTGTCGCATCAATCATACAACATAAGAATATATTTCATCAGTTCAATATAATGATTAAGGAGTGTGTATTTAATGAATTTAATCCCCCAATAAATGAATTATGTTTATATTTAGTTTAATACCCATGAATGAAAATGGGGTTGGGTATTCATAACATAAGAGTATGGCATAGAAAATCCAGGGATAATTTCAGCAACATAACGAGTGTACATAAAAGTTTATAGAATGGGTTAATGAGAGAGAAAGGTAGTATATTATTTGTATGGAATCATTTTTATAGAAAATTAATTATTATTAACACATGGAAATATAATAAAACTAAAATAAAAGGCTTATTACAAAGGACATAATTGAATAAAAGGATAGAGGAAGAGGATCGCTTACCTTGAAAGGTTGTTTCTTAAAGCCTGGGAGGATCTCCTTAGAATCTTAGAAACTCATTGGGTGGGATATATAGAGGTAAAATGATAGAAAATTAATTATTAAATGATTATTATTTAAGAGGAATGGGATAATGGGTGGGTATTTATAGAAAAAGATGAGGGATTCTTTATTAATTTCTAAACATAGGTTTTGGACTCTTAGTTATAAAAAATTCAAAAACATTGGCTTAACCATGGTTTTAGCACATGGTTTATATAAAGAGAAATTGTTTCTTAATATTTTAATATCTTAAAGACAAAACACCTTTAAATAATACCATTTTAGTAGAGGTAGGGATTCCTTTTCATAAAGATTTTTTTTAAAATTTTTAAAATATACATTTGGTTTTGAAATATTCATTATAGGTTTAGAAAATTAATCTTATCAATTTAAAATAACTTATTTTAATGAATAATTATATTTTGGTAGATAAATCTATTTATGGTATTTATTAAATCACTTTTATGACATTATGATGTCATAATACTTACTATATATTTATATCGTATTTATTTTTTTCCCAAAAATTTGGCAGTCTCATAAAATTATGAAAAAAATCATTAATGGATAATTTTGAAATAATGGTTTCAAAAATGAAATTTATTTTATCAAAATAATTTTATAAATATGATAAATTGAATTTTAAAATAAAAATTCATATTTATTGAAAAATATTAGTTTTTATGACATATTTAAGTTTCTGACCCTTATAAAAATTACTTGGGACTTCATAAAATTATATTATCATTTATATTCAAATAAATAGTGTTTTATAAGTCCATTTAAAAGAAATAAATTTTATTTAAAATTATTAAATCTATTAAAAAGTGTATTTTAATTGTATTCATATATTTTCTAAAAATATAATTTTGTTTTCTTTGTATCCATAAATCTATTTATTGTATTCATATTTTTTTATGTAAATTTTATATTAAATTAAATAATAATAGAAATGGGATTTAATAAACCACGACTTAATTTCAAAAAATAAAATTTCCACCTTTATATTACTAAGTTCTAGATACATAACCCCTTATTACACTAGTGCATGCCCTAAGGGTAAGGTGTGCAATGGTAGTACATTCATGGGTTAGTTCGGTGAATATTAATTAGGAAGTGACTTCTATAAGCTTGAACATCTCCCGTAATTGATTCCCCTCAAGTATCAGTTGTTGAATCTCTACCTAGTCTTGGTCAAGGGCCACCCCTATTGATGCCAACTCCCTTGAAAGCTCTGGTAAATGATCTTCATAAGGGAAAATCCTACTATTTGAGGTCATTGATTCTTCCTTATACATTAATTAGATTTTAGTATTACCCTTAATATATAATAGTATTAAATGTAAATTTATAATGACTATATTACCAATATTTGTAAGTCTTAATGGTCATTATTCCCAATAGTCATGTTATGGCTATATTTTATGATAATAATATGGTGTACCTCACTTGGTTTTAAGGATCACAAACACATATTATTGATCTAATCATTTCATTTGAGTTTTTCTTAGTGTTTATGTTTGTACATGAAGATAGGAAGTTGATCAATTGATTAAAGGTATCAAAATAATTTTAGAGGGGTGGAATAAAGACCCTAACCTAGCATTGTCATAGGCTATCCAGTAGGACACCACCAACCAGCTGGTGGAGCAAGGCAGAAGCACTTACTTTTTCCAAGATTATCAATCAACCAGTGATCCCTTATCAAATATATGGTAGGCCTATAAGAATCACCTGCTTCTTTAATGACCTAATGAATAGCTTATGGTCCAAGCGGTTAGCTAGTAGGGTCATTTGGCTCACTGATGATCCCAATCAAACTAGTCATTTTTTTGTGGACCCTACTACTTTAACTCACCATTTAAATATTTATTTGACTGGGAATTCACTATAACAATAAATGGAATTTTGGGGGATATAAATAGAACCTCAGTAATTCATGAACATCAACATATATAAACCAAACATCAATCATATGTGAATCAAATCCTTTTATGCCTTATCTTAAGAATACTCTTGTGCTTATTTGTTGTACTCAACTTCTCTCTCGTCTATTATACTCTCTAAATATCATTATCATTCTTATAATATTTTTGAAAGATTAGAGAGTTATTTGTAAATGGTTTTCCTCTAATAAAACCTCATCATCCTCTTCTTATTTTGGGTTCTCACTAGCATTAAAGTGGGTGATTTGGGATTCTTAATAAAACCAACTAAAAACCAAGTGTCTATTATTTTTATTGGGTTTCTTGCTACAAAAAATTAAAAATAGAGTGTATTCCTTATCGGGTGTCTTAGATACCACTAAATACAAGGGAATTTCTTCTCAGGTATCTTGGATACTACTAAAGTCAAGGGTTTTAATATAAATCTTCTCAAGCTATATAGGGGTGGAGTTATACAGACTCATCTTGAGTTTTATCCAAACTCCTTTATCAAATTTTGTTGCCTTTAATTTTTAATTCTCACTGCACTTACTCTTTTAATTCATATATATTGTACTTATTTGTTTATTTTAATTTATAAACTAGTTACATAATTATATCACATTATTTATTTTTAATTTTTAAAATGTGATTCACCCAACCTCTTTCCATCTTAATTAGACCAACACTTAGTATTAGAGACACCCTTTTATTTTTATACCTTCACTAGTTTTAAGGAACAAACATAAAAGATGGATTCCACCTCTATCACCCATAGTGATCCCAAAGGAAAATCAATGGTTCAAGCCCCTTTCTTTGATGGAATGGACTATAGTTATTAGAAAACTCACACGTCTACTTTTATTAGAAGTATAGGTTATCCCATTTAGAAAATTCCTATGCATGGTTACACACTCTCTAAATAATCAGAGGAAAATAGACTTATGATGAAATTGTGGCCTTTGAACTTGATGTAAAAGTTTTGAATTCTATTCATTATGGTTTAGATCATAATTAATTTAATCATATTTACACATGTAAAGCTTCTCGTGAAATTTGTAAATACTTGAAGTAGCTCATAAAGGAACTAATAAAGTCAAGGATTCTAGAATTGATATGTATCTTTAAGATTTTAAAATTTTTATCATGAATTATAATGAATCAATTGCTAAGATGTTTACTCACTTTAATGGAATTTTCAATGGTATTAAATCTCTTGATTATGATATTTAAATAGAAATGATCATGAATAAGCTACCATAGGTTTTGAAAATTTCTTGTGCACCTAAGGTAATGGCGATTAATAAAGTAAAGGGAATCAAGAATATACTAGTTGAAGAACTTATTAGATCTCTCATGGACTATGAGATTAACATGAAATGAAAAGATAAAAAGGAATCCAAGGAAGTCAAGGAAAGTAAGACTATTGAATTTAATGAAATCAATAGCGATAATCTAATTTTAATGATAATATTATGAACTTATTCAAGAATATGAACAAATTCACGAGAAAGAAGAAATATTTTCATCATACCAAAAAGTAAAATAAACATGAAGAAGTGGATGTAACTTACTTTGAATGAAAAAGGAAGGGACACATAAAATTGGAGTGACTCAAATTCAAAAATAAGATGAAGGATGGGATAGAAATTAAGAAATACTTTAAGGTTTCCATATGAAGTGTAAGTAATGAATCCTCCTTCTCAAATGAATTAGGTGGTAATGGTGTAAAATTTCTTATAGATAAAACTAAGGTAAATGATGAGAAAAATTATTAATTTTCCTATTGTTATTTAAATTATTAAAATTGTCTAAGTTATGAGGATATTAAATATTATAAAGATCAATTAGAATACGTTTTTTTGTAAACTCACCTCAAAATTTAAAGAATATAAAAAGGAAGTACAATTAAGAAGTTTTTGAAAGGGATCAACTCTCAAAAGAGAAAGAGTTGTACTTAAAATTAAAGGAGCAACCCAATATTGAAAATTTATAATCTATAATTAAATAACTTAACATTTATATTTCTAAGTTAACCCAAGAAAAATAAAATTTGAATAAAATTTTGGGTTCAAAAAGACATGGAACAAATCGTTCTGGTCTTGATTTTTTAAATCAAGTTAGTACCTCTAAAAATACTACTTTGTGAGAATATGCTCACAAGATAAATTTTGTAATTATTATCATTAAACTGGGAATTATATTTATGAATTTTATTGAAAAAATTCTCATTATGGAAGACCCAAAAGTGTTCATATCTCTTATAATAATTTTTTTATAAGATCTTATTTAAAACAAATATGGGTTTTGAAGTCTCTCTTAGCTAACATTATTGGACCCAAAAGCATATGGATACCAAAATACATATTTCTTTGATAATTTTAAAGGTTATTCTACTGATATCAAATGTCAATCATTTGGTTTCTATTTAAGAATAATGGCCTACTCCCTAAATCTATAAATGTTAAACCAAGTAAGTTTTTCTAAATTTTGTTTTTAATGTTTATTTTTATTTAAAATGTTTTAACTATTTTATATAGGAGATGCTTAATGTTTTATTCCTTTATTTTCTCCATCTATATATTACATGTTTAAAACTCCTTTATTTTTTCATGTTTAAATCTAATTTTAATTATATGAATATTTTTTATTTTTAGTTCCTTGAAATTCCTTTAAATTTATCAAATATTTGTATCATTATCTTGAAGGGGAATATCTATAGTTAAATTTATTAAAATTATTTTATCACTAATTCATTGCATATATTTTATTCGTAATTATTTTAATATCTTTAATATGTTATGTGGATCCTTTTATTTTAAATATTTATATAGGAAGATTTCACCTTGATGAGCTCATGCCCCATCTCTTCAAAGAGGATTCATCCATTGTTCAATAATTCAAAAGAGGAAGTATCTCTTAAGGAAAAGTTATATTTTTTTCTATTTATTCTTTATAAATAATGTGTTAATTATTTTTGAAAAATATTTAAATATTGTGATTATTTTCAAATTATGATTTTCATAGGAAATATTACTTTCTTAAAATTTCTATTTCAAATACCTCTGATCTAGTCACTTGGATTGAATCCATTAGAATCTTATTTTCATTCACCACCCAGTTAGATTTTAAGATTTTTCAAATGGATGTTAAAAGTTATTTTTTGAATGGTTTCATTTCCAAAAAATATTTTGTTGAACAACCTCTTAGTTTTAAAGATTAAAAATTTATGAATCATGTTTTTAAGTTAACCAAGGCTATTTGAGTTTCAAAACAATCCACTCTTTCTTGGTATGAAAGGTTAAATAAATTTCATTTGGAAAATGATTTTAAAATGGGAAAATATTATTAAATTTTTTTTAAAACATATTTAAAATTATTTATTAATTTTAAAATTCAGATTAATGATGTTATTTTTGGTTCAATATAAAATCTCTTTGTAATGAGTTTTTTAATTTAATGAGAAATGAATTTTAAATGAGTTTTATGGATGAGTTAAAAAAATTCTTGTTTTAAAATTTATCAAAATATAGATAATATTTTTCTTAAAAAAATTAAGTATAATAATGAACTTTTAAATCATTTTTTCATGGGTCAAGTAAAGGATATAAGTACACATACGAGTAACTCTTATAATCTAATATTATATGAAGTCGATAAACTGGTTAATAATAATATTTATAGAGGTATGATTGGAAGCCTTCTTTATCTTACTTTGACCTAACCATACATCGTGTTAACTATTTTTCTTTATGATAATTTTCAACCCAATCCTAAATAATCACATTTAAAATATCTTAAAAGAATTTTGATATATTTAAAAGGTTCTAAAAATCTTGGTTTATTTTATTCAAAAGTTAATTCTTTCAAAATTACATGTTTTTTATGCTGATTTTGGAGGATGCCAATTATATGAGAAAAGTATAAGTGGGACTTATCACCTACATGTAAAATCCCTAGCATCTTGTAATAGTAAGAAGAAAAACTCTATTGCTCTTTTTATGAAAAAAACAGAATATATAGTTGCGGGGAGTTGTTATGCCCAAATTATTTAGAATAAAAACACTCTCTTGAATTATAGGCTCACATAAAATCATTTTCCTATCATGTGTGATAATACTAGTGCCATTGGTATTTCTAAAATTCTCATTCAACACTCATTTACTAAGAAAATTGATCTTAGGCATCACTTTTTGAGAGACATCTTTCAAAAAAATGATATATTCTTATATTTTATTAGTGAAAACTTTCAATTATATGATATTTTTAGTAAACCCCTTTCTCTTGAACATTTTTATTTTATTTAGGGGGGTGGGAATGGTTCAATTTTGACACTTTCATTAAGCTTATACAATCTTGAGGGGTTTTTTCCTTTATATTTTATAAGTATCTTAATTTTAAATTTTTTGAATTATCCTTATCCTTTAAATTATATTTCAATATTTTAAATTTTTGATCTTATTTAAGGGGGGTCTATTTACTTTGTTTTAAATGACTTGCATGTTTATGAGTTGTTTTTTGATAATCACTAAGGGATAAAATGTATCATTTTTCTTTAATATTTATTTTAATTATAAAGGGGGGAATGTATCATGTTTTTTTAATATCTATTTTAATATATATGGGATAAATGCATCATACTATTTTGGTAAAATAAATTAAGTATGAATTTCCTAGAAAATACATCCTTGTCTTAATATAAACAAGTTAATGTGGTTCTAGTACAAATGAATCTAGGGGTAATAAAATCAAAAAGGGACGGTTAGGTATTAACCTATTCCTTACCTTGGGCGTGATTCGTGGGCCTTTACCATACACCTAGTTTAAAACTCCTGGAGGATATGATTTGGATAATTCACATTTACTTTAAAATACATTAATTATATTTTAAAATATATGGTTTAAAATTATCTTTATTGAAAATATTTTTTTATTTCATTATGAAATATTTAAATTATTTTCAAAATTTTATTGGATTTTTTTTACAAAAACTATTAATATTCCCTTTCTCTTTATCTTATCTTTTTATTTCAAGTGTTTATGATCATCAAAAAGGGAGATATTTTTGTACCTCACTTTGTTTTATTGATCAAAAACACATATTGTTGATCTAAATATTTTATTTGAGTGATTTTAAGTGTTTATGTTTGTACATGAATATAGGAAGTTAACTAGTTGATTGAAGTCATCAAAAGAAGTTTAGAGGGCTGGAATAAAGACCCTCACTTGGAAGTGGCACCGACCAGCTGCAAGGACGCCACCGGTTAGCTGATGGAGCAATCCAGAAATGATTGATTCTATCAAGCTCACAATATATTTGGTGAATCCTCAATAGGTAACTAGTATGTTTGGAAGAATCATATTCTTCTTTTATTCCCCATTGACTAATCAGTGGCCACCCAATATCCAGTTGGTGGTCCCAGTAGCTAGCCTTTAGGATTGTTCAGCTAGCTAGTGAGCCTAGTCAATCTATCCATTTTTGGTGGACCATGTCATTTTGAATCACTTTTTAAATATATATCTAGCCCAATTAATTCTCTAAAATGACCAAGGGAATTTGGGGGATATAAATAGAAATGAGGCATGAACATCAATGCATAAGAACCAAACATCGATTGGATGTTAATCAAAGCCTCTTGTGCCTTATCTTGAGAATACAATTGTGTTTGTTTATTGTACTCAACTTATCTCCCATATCTTATTCTCTATATATCTACTTATTATTTTTCCAATATTTTTAAGTTATTAGAGAGTGATTTGTAAAGGGTTTTCCTCCAAGAAAACCTTCTACTCCTCTTCTTCTTCTATTGGGTTCTCACTACCATTAAAGTGTGGGATTTTGGTTTCTTACTAAAGTCTACTAAAAATAAAGTTTCACTTATTTTTATTGGGTTTATTGCTACAACAAATTAAAAAGAAAGTGTATTCCTTCTCGATTGTCTTAGCTACTGCTAAATCCAAGGGAATTTATTCTCAAGTTTCTTGGATTCCACTAAAGTTAATAATTTTAATCTATAACCTATAAATCTATTTAAGGGAGGAGATGTGGGGAATCATCTTGAGTTTTATCTAAAATACTTTATCAAATTGTGTTTCCTTTACTTTTTAATTTCCACTAAACTTACTCTTTTAATTCATATATATTTTTCTTACTTTGTTTCTTTTAATTTATCACTTAATTTCATAATTGTATTGCATTATTTAGTTTTAATTTTTAAACTGAAATTCACCCTCCTATTTCTAACTCACTCGAACCATCACTATAATGTGTTGTTTAATTTTACTATGTGTTTCATGTGTTCTATAACATACTACATTACTAAATGGAGAATATATTCATTCAGAATGGGAAATTTCATTTATAAATGGCTGGGTTATTACAATTAAATCATGTATTTTTTTCTCTTAATAAATGAGGGAATTTTTAATAATATGTCAAAATAGGTCTAAAATCCTCTTAGGTAAGTTATTTTAATGTATGATGGTATTTCATGTCATGAGATTCAAAAAATGGTAGTATTTTCATGATTCTCCCTCACTTTGAATTTGAAACAAGTTCATTTTAGCATTCATTTAAGTTAATAAAATTGGTCAAATTGGTTTCTCATCATTTGCATAGGTTCAAAATTTTCAAGGTTCTTAAAATTGAGTTCAATGGGTTTCAAAACACACTAAAAATAAAAAATAAAGACTCAAAATTTTGAAAAAGAAAAACCAAAATTTAAAATTCCTAAAACTACAAAGGTCCTCCCCATATACACACACACTTAAATGATACAATGTAATTGATGCATTATAGTATATTTTTTATAAACATGGTAGTCAATAAAGTACTAAATAAAGGTACAACCCAATGGCTATTATTGGTAGATAGTTTGGAGGAGTGTGATCTCCTCCATTGGTGCCTATGGTAGATTCTCATGATACTTCTTCAGTCTGCGCCCATTGATAGTAAAGTAGTTATTTTCTCCTTCTTTAATGATTTTCACAAAACTAAAGGGATGTACATTAGTGACTATAAAAGGTAATTCCTATTTGTAATGAAGTTTACCTAGCATTAGTTTGAGTCTTGAGTTGTAAAGTAACACTTGTTCCCCTTGGTGGAAGTCTTTTTGTTGAATTATCTTTTCATGGTCCATTGTAGTTATTTCATTGTAAATCCTTGAGTTCCCAAAATCTTTTCTTCTAATTTCATCCAACTCTTGAATTTTCATTATTCTTTCCTTCCCATCTATTTCCATATTCAGTTTCATCTCCCAGATTTCTCAGTAGGTTGTATACTCCAACTCCATTAGTAAGTAAAAAATATTTCCATAGATCAACATATATGGGATCATTCTGATGGGAGACTTATAATCTTTCATATAATCCCATAAGGTGTCTTGCAAACTTTAGCTTCAATATTTTTTTATCTTTATAATTTTCTCCAGGATTCCTTTAATCTATCCATTTAAAAATTTATCTTGATCATTAGTTTGTGGTTGGTAGGGTGTTGATTTCTTGTGATGCTCTTCATACTTCCTTGCTAAAGACTCCATACTTATATTGTAGAAATGAGTCCCTTGATCATTGATGATTAATCTTGGAACTCCAAACCTATAAAAAATGTTAGTCCTAACAAAATCACACACAACATTAGCGTCATTAGTTTTGGTGGACTTAGCTTCCACCCACTTTGAAAAAAATCTATTGCTAATAGGATATGATATTTCCCAATGGAAATAGTAAAGGATCACATGAAGTCTATTCCCAAAGCTTCAAAGTTTTAAAAAAATAATATGGGTTTGGGGTTTATTCCTTGTATTTTGGATATTTTTCTATTAAATTGACATTGATCACACTTTTTATAAAATTCATTAGCATATTTAAATGTTGTGGTCTAGTATATACATAAATATAAAACTTTTATAGAAATATTTTTAGGTCTAATGTATCCTTCTCAAGATATATTATAACAAAATTTAAGAACAGAATATAGTTCTCTCCTAAAAAAACATATTCTAATCATTCAATCATTATATATTTTCCAAAGATATAGCGCTTGCTAAATATAAAACCTTGATTCATATTTGAGCCTAGTAACTTTTTATGGGTTTAAGTGAGATGGAACTTGATAATTTACCAAACATTTGAAAATATTAGTATACCAAGGTACCTATCCTTCAACCAAATATAGTTTTTCTTCTACAAGTAAATCATTCAATGTATTTTTTTCTGGAACTGTACTTCAAATGTATCGGGCAGTCTGCTCAGATGGACTACCACCTGGTTCTCGGCTCCCTTATTTTCTTTGATCTTTATATTAAACTCTTTAAGCAACAACATCCATATAACTATCCTTGGTTTAGAATTTTCCTTACTCATTAGGTACCTAAGGGGTTCATGATCATAAAAAATAGAAACCTTAGTTCCAAACAAGTATGATTTGAATTTATCCAAGCCAAAAAATAACTTCTATGAATTCTCTTTTATTTGGTTATGTAATGATATAGGGAAATATCCAGTGTTATTAAGGAATATTCAATTACTTTTGGGTATTCCTTTAATCCTTTAGGATAGTATTACTCCAACAACATAATTTGATGCATCATAAAGCAGTTCAAAGGGATGATCCCAATTGGGTGGCTGCATCAAAGTGGTGTGATCAGCTTACTCTTCGGTTCATAAAAAGATTTTCTATAATAATCATCAAGGTTAAAGTTAGTATCTTTCAAAAGCAACATGGATAGTGTAAGATAAATTTTACTTAAATCTATGATTAACCTTTTGTAAAATCCTGCATGTCCTAAAAATATCTAAATTTTTTTAGATAGGTTGGATAGAGAAATTCATTGATAACATCAATCTTTGAATTATCCAATTCAATTCCTTTTTGTGAAATGGAATTCCCAAGTACTATTATTATACCTACTATGAAATTTCAATTTTTAGAATTCAAGAAAATGTTCTTTTCAATGAAGGTTTTTAAAACTTTACCCATATTTTT
Source organism: Viscum album (assembly GCA_963277665.1). Taxonomy (NCBI): domain Eukaryota; kingdom Viridiplantae; phylum Streptophyta; class Magnoliopsida; order Santalales; family Viscaceae; genus Viscum; species Viscum album. The sequence continues at coordinate 4,712,217 of OY728134.1, read as the reverse complement.
CAAAAAGTGATCAAATGAATTGTCAAAAGTAGTGAAATCATCCAAGGAAACTTCAAGGCGGTCTTCAATGTGATCAGAAAAAATACTTACCATGCATCTATAGAATGTACCTAGTGCATTACACAAGCCAAATGACATCCTTCTGTAATCAAAAGTGTCATAGGGACATACAAAGGTTGTCTTCACTTGATCCTTGAGTGCAATGGGCACATAAAAGTAACTCGAAAACCTATCTAGGAAACAATAATGAGTTCTTCATACAAATATTTCCAACATTTTTTAATTAAAATGAATGGGTAAATGATCATTTATAACAACAAAAAAAGGAATTTGGATGTGTTTTTTAGCCATGTTTTCTAAAAATATGCCTAAATTTTGATTTAGCTACATTTTCTTAGGTGTGTTTTTTGAAAATGGAGCTAAATTTTGATTTAGACACATTTTCTAAAAAGGTGGATAAATTTTAATTTATTCATGTTTCCATTAAAACGTGTTTAATTTAGTTGTGTTTTAAAATGTTGTTAATTTTTAATTTAGCCACATTTTAAAATGTGGATCATTTAGTCATGTTTTAAAATGTAGCTAAATTAACATGTGTGTGTGTGTTAATTTATAATAATTTATATGTGTGGGTGTGTGTTAAATTATATATATATGCATATATAAATATATTAATTTATATATATATACATATTGATATATATTAATATATACATATATGTAAATTAATATTTTAATATATAAATAAATATATAAACTTATAAGTATTTATATATATACACACAAATATATTAACATATATTGTAAATAATGTATATTCATATATATATATTAATATTTTAATGTATAAATAAATATATAAAATTATAAATATTTACATGCACGCACAAATATATTAACATGTGATATAAATATAATATGTGTGTGTGTGTGTTTTGATTTATAAACACAATAATATTAATTTTTACATATATATAGATATAATAATATATATTCATATATTCATATATAAATATACATACATATATTTATTTATTTATTTAAAAATAGTCGAGGAAGGAGAATTAAAAATTATAAAGAAATTTTATCAACACCTACAATGTACTCTGGGACACTCGGCCTTGAGACCTCCTTAAGACCCCATGGATACATAATCACTTAGTTGCGCCTTTGGGGGATATATTAATGTGTGTGTGTGTGTGTGTGTGGTATGAATTAATATTTTAATATATAAATAAATATATAAACTTGTAAGTATTTATATATACACACACAAATATATTAACATATAATATAAATAATATATATATATATATTAATTTATGTATATACATATATGTTATATATTAATATAAATATATAACATATATGTAAATTTATATATATATTTATAACATATATTAATTTATATATATATAAATATATGTGATTTAATATAAAAATTAATATATGTTATAAATTTATATATAAATTAATATATATGTGACACACGCACACAAACACATATATGTATGTATGTATATATGTATATCAATGTGTGTGTGTGTGTTGATGTGTAATTATTAATGTATGTATATATATGTGTGTATTAATGTATGTATATGTGTGTGTTAATTTATATATTAGCATGTATGTATATATATATATATATTGATAATATTACATATATAATAGTATTACATAACATTAAAAATAAATATTATATATATAAATATTTATTAATTTATATATATACATATATATTAATTAATAATAACTAAATAAATGATCATTTATATATAAATTAATATATACATGCATGCATACATATATATTAATATATATATAGATTTATAAGTATATTTATATATTAATTAATAAATGCATATAAATTAATATAAATATACTTGTAAATTTATATATATTAAATTATAAACTAATATATATACATATATTTATTAATATATAAATATGTTTGTATTAGTATATTAATTAATATATAATTTTATAATCTTATTAGCTTATATTTATATATAAGTAATATAATTACAAGCAGATATAAACTTCGGATGAGTGGACTGGGCATTGTAGGATCCCACCTGGTCAGGGGTTTAAGTTTCCCATGAAGCCTTTTATTTTTTAAATGGGGAGAGAGCACGGTCAGATGGGGCAGCAGGGTGGGCAGGTGTGTCTCATGTTAGAGGGAGGTGGTGTGTTAGAGGGATTATGGTGTGGGAGGTGGTGGGTCAGTGAGGGCGAGTGTTAGATGGGGATGATCGAGGAGAGTGGGATGTCATATGGGTAGGCAGGGTAAAGTGGGACATGGATGATTTCTCTTCCCCCGAACATGCTACAACCCACCTCGTCTCCCCATCTCAAATGAACCTTATGTGAAATCTTTCATATCCTAAAAATGATCTAACATGTTTCACAGAGGCTGGATAGGGAAATGCATTTATAACTTTAATCTTGGACTAATCCACCACAATTCTTTTTTGTGAAATAACATTGCTAAGTTTTATTCATCTTCCCACTATGAAATATATCTTTTAAAAATTCAAAAAAAAGGTTATTTTAAATGCAATTTTTTAAAACATTACCCATATTTTTCAAACATTGGTCCAAATAATTTCAAATGGTAGTGAAATAATCTAAAAACACTTCTATAAAGTCTTCAATGTGATCAGAAAAAAATACTTATCATGTATATCTAGAATGTACATGGTTCATTACATGAGCCAAATGACATCCTTCTGTAAGAAAATGTGTTAAATGGATGCACAAAGGCTATCTTCACTTGATCCTCGAGTGTAATGGGAACATGGGAGTAACATGAAAGTCCATCTAGGAAACTATAATGAGTTATTCCTACTAATATTTCCAATATTTGGTCAAAAAGGAATAGAAAAATGATCATTCATCGCTACAAAAAAAAGGCATTTAGTCGCATTTTAAAACCTTGCTAATTTTTAATTTAGCTGCATTTTAAAACATGACTAAATTAATATGTGTGCATATTGATTTATAATATATATATATTAAATTATATATACATATATAGATATATAAATTTATATATATATATATACATATTAATATATATGTGTGTGTAAATTAATTTTTTAATATATTAATAAATATATAAACTTATAATTATTTATACACACACACAAATATTGTAAGAACCTATCCTTTTCCAGGTATATCCCTCTTTGATTTTTTCATTAAGCATCCTTCATTTGGTTTTCCTTCATCTTTAAATCGTGGTGGTTGAATGTCATTCAAAGACAGAGAGACTTTATTGGGAAAAATGACCTAAATTTCGGGGACGTATGTTTGTTTGGATTAATGGAGTATGGGTATAAATGTGTTAAATGAGCTTATGAGGGTTTCCCATGATTATGAAATGCTTAAGAGGTGGTTTGGGAACTTATTCAAAATCTGGGCTTAAAATTATCTATAGGTCATTTATGCGCTATGTAAATGCATTACATGATGTGTAACTTCCACTAGGTAGATGTTGTGAATTGATTACAGCTCGAAAACTAGTTCATGGCATGAACTGGTTACACACTGTGAATCCACATTACATGATGTGTAATGTTTGAGTGGGGTTAAATTCACCCAAGGTGACACGGTTTTCAACATACCTCATAATCAAGAATCACATGTCGTGTATTTCTTAGGTTGGTGGATTTAAAGCCAAGATGCATACATTTTATCCATTTACATTATGTGAAACCTTCTTCACTCAAGCCCTAGGAGTTTTCCACATGATTTTGGAGCACCTTCCTCAATTTTGGACATCCCATTCAAGCAATTAATCACCAATGGGTTGTTTTTCTTAGGTTTTTCTTTCTCTTCCACTGTTCTCTGATTGTAGCAATGGAATGTTTTGACTATGATTGGTTTGGGTGTTGATCCTGATCTTGTTTTATCTAGGTTCCTTATTGAAATCTTCTATTCCATCGTTCTTGTTGATGTTCCCATTTGGAATCATTACGTTGATCACTTTTTTAAGGTAGGTGGTCTAAAACCTGACCCTATGGTTTGTTCAATTTTAAAGTATGTGCAATAATTTGATTGCACCGACACAACATGTGTATTAATTAATTAAATGATGGGTGATGATAAATCTTGTGTTGGATTATTTGTTGGATCCATTTGGATTCAATTGATGTTGCAACGTGGATTGTGGCTACCCATTGGGTGATCAAACCCTTGATTAATAATGAATTTGCTAATGGTTAAAGTGTGGTTAGCATGACATGATACTCTGGGGGATTGCTTGGTATAGAATCACTTTAATAATGGATTGTGTTTTTATTTAAATGGATGGTAATAATTTGATAAAAATGAATATGTAATTGAAATAAAAATGGTAAATTTTAAAATTAATCATTTAGGCTTATGATTATAGTTATTAACAGACTTGGCTAGGCTGGCCCATGGGGTGGTCCATGCAAGCAACTAATTTAAGAGAGTGGATCAACCCAGTCTTAATAAAATTAAAATCATAGAATTAAGACCCTAACCCTACCCTAACGTGACCCACAGACTCGAAGATCAGCTCGCAAACCTAAAAATTATATATATATGTATATATATATATATAAATTGATAAAAACAGATAATAATGCAAAAAAATATATATTGAAAAAACATATAGCCCATCATATAAGAATAAAAAATTATTCCAACCATTAAATTTGGTCACAATCACATACAGCCCTCCTAAATTTTTTTTGAATATGTAAAATTTCCCAGCATTCTAAAAACCATGGAAAATAATAAGCAAACATCCAAGACATGATTTTCTTGAGCAGCATAATTTCATAGTGAAAAATACCAAAAGGGAACCAAGCTCTCCCCACAAAGGTGAGTCTTACCATATGTACTAAAGACAAAGCACAAAGACTCAAAACTCACAAAAGGCCAACACATAAAATATTAGTACATGTCAACCTCACCTCTTTGCACTCCCACACATGCACTGTTGAACTAGATTCCATTCAATATTCACAACCATTAACCTAAATATAAATATCATAATGCGTTATTCAAGAGATATTTAACTATTAAATTGAGACCTTGTTTTTAATGTGAGAAACAAAAGATGTTTACATTTAACACCTATTTTCATGTCACCTTATAGAAGCACCAAACAAAACCTTACCAAAGCGCACTGACCAACATCTCCCATATTCCAATCCATTTCCATTTGACACAACCTGGAAGTAGAGAAATAAAACCATAAGTGAAACCAATTAACAATAATGAAATAAACAATTTATTTTAGAACTTGATGGAGTTAAATGAATTCACCTAGTCAGTTATAAAAATGATTAGTATTGAATAAAATTTGACCATCGAATTCATATCCTACATAGAAACAAATAATATTATTTATCACAATTCAGAATAATATTTTCTCATGAACATTTTTTTCTCATGTTTTGAATTAAAATTATATTTTACATACTAAATGTCACGACCCGCACTCGGGGCCCATGCCGTGACTACCCCAAGCCCGCCTTCCATAGGCCAGGGGCTGGCGACTAGCACCAAAGGCATAAATCCCGATAAAAGGGAAGGCATTGCCTTTATATAAGAAAACAAACACCACAGAGTACAAAAGCTGAAGTAAACACTAAGTAAACTGAGTACAAAACTAAGTGTTGGAAAGTAAATGGGCCAGAATACAAACCCAACTGAAAGTACAGTACAACTGAAAAGAAAATACAGCAGTAGTAAAGTAAATCAGCAACCACTGAGTCGTCCTCCGGCTATCCCATCTGAAGGGTGGGTACAGATGATCTCCTCAGCTCCTCAGGTCTGGTCGTCCGCTCCGTGTACGTCCCGCCTGATAGTCCACCTCCAGGTACCATCCTGCTCTACAAGCCTCAACCACGATCAGTGTTGTCTGTCGTCTGCAACCAACACAACATAGTGCGGGCATGACCTGTGCAGGGGTGAGTATACGATACTCAGTAGGGACCCCGAGACCCCCGAAGGTCTCCTAGAATCCACAAAGGATAAACCACAAAAGAAGGATACAAACAGGAAGTGTCAACCAACACTACTTAGGTATATGCCCATACATATACCTAAGTCATCATTTCCGGTTCGGCTCCAACTCACGAGCCCAAGTACAACCCAGTCCACACAGGAAAGCACAACCCAGTCCACACAGGAAAGCAAAACTCAGTCCACACAGGAAAGCAAGTCAATCATATTGATGATATAGATTGAAGTCAAGACTCAGCTCACACAGGTATACTACTCACGAAGAGGGATGGAGATGATTAGATGTAGCCTCTGAATCATCTCCTCTGCCAACCCACGTAGGATCCAAGTACAGAAGTCATCGTTGTCGAACCCACGTAGGATCCAAGTACAGTAACCATCGCTACCGAACCCACGTAGGATCCAAGTACAGTTGTCATCGTTTCCGAACCCATGTAGGATCCAAGTACAGTCGTCCTCGCTGTCGAACCCACGTAGGATCCAAGTACAGTCGTCCTCGCTGTCGAACCCACGTAGGATCCAAGTACAGTCGCCATCATCATCGCAGTCGCAGCCAGCTATAGGGTTCCCGCACACAGCACGCTCGATTCCGGGAGGGTCCGCTCCACGAGCCAAGGGGGTCGATACATCAACTGTCACAAATTTCGGAGTTGATGTATCACAAAGTTCCGTCTCGTCAATAGGAACTCAACGCGATAGACGGCGCGTCAATCGGACGCCCGGTATGAGAGTTATTGGCTTTTTCGTCCCAGGGGCCCGGTTGGTTTTTAAGTTAAAACCAACCCGACCGTACTCCAGCTGTGTCCAAACCTCAATAGGAGTAAGCCAAAAGAACCGTCTCACTAATAGGAATTCAACGTGATCGACGGCACGTCATTCGGACGTCCGGTTGTTAAGTTGTAAGCATTTCCGCTCTAAGGGCCCGGTTGGTTTCAGGTTCGAACCAACCTGGCCATACCCAAACTTTACCAAAAGCTTGAGTTCAATATACCAAAACGACCGTATTGATCCAAATATCCCAACGCAAATGACGGTGCGTCGATCGGAGGTCTGTAGCCCAAGATATGGGCGTTTGAACGAACCAGGTCCGAAACTAGGGGGTTTGGGCCCAGTCCGACCCGGCCCAATACCCCCTGGGTCGGATGAACCGGGTCAACCCGACCCGGGTCTGGGTCTGGCCCATTTGGGCGCGGCCCGGCCCAGCTGGGTGCGGCCTGGCTCGGAGCCAGCCGTGGATCGGCTCGCAGCCTAGCGGGGTGTCGCCCCCTTATCTCCGAATGGCGGCCCCTGGTGGGGTCCGCCCTATGCGTTGGCTGGGGGTTTCAAACCCCCGGTTTTTCTGGAAAACGGCCAGCCATTAGGGTCGGCCAGTTGAGCTGTGGTGGGACCCTTCGGGGTCCCGCCTCCCGGAGCGCCGGCGGCCGGCCGAGCCCGACCGCCCCTGCTGAAGACCGTCGCGGCCTTAGGCCATGGCACCAGTCCAACCGGCGCCGCGCCCCTCTGCCGCGGCCCGCTCCGGCCGCGGCCTCCCTCAGGTTCTCCGTCACGGCATGACGGCACCGCGCACCACCACCGTGGCCCGCTCCAGCCGTGGTTCCTTCGGCTTCACCGGCGTGGCGCGACGGCGCCGCGCACCAACGTCGCGGCCCGCTCCGGCCGCGGTCCTCGCCGTCCCCGCGCGGTGCAATGGCACCGCGCCGCCTTCACTTTAAAAAACATCGAAGATCAACAAAAAAGGGGTAGGAGGATTGGCCGTGTTTGTGCGGTCTGATCTCCTCCCGTTATAACGATATCAAGCGGACAAAGAAAACGAAATTCTCAACGACAAAACAAGCACAATTTTAATTCATTAAAATTGAACTTAACCCCTACCTCGATTTAACAATGTCGTTTTCTGGAGACGCGGAAGATGGAATCACGGGGTGAGGTTTCGAGGATGGTGTTGGCGTGCGTCCAAGGAGGGAACGACGTCTCACACTAGCTGCGGAGAGAAGAACAAACTGCACGTCGTCTCTCCTTGCGGTGATTCCATTCTTCGTCGAAGGGTGTCGTTCTTCACGGGAGGATGAAGTTCTTTAAAGGGACTTAGAGCTCTCTCTCCTCCAATACCCAACACAACAAGCTGACCCAAAATAAAATAAGGTTCTCCTTATTTTATTTTACTTTGCCAAGCATTTCAAAAATTAAAAATTTAAAACACTAGATCAATTAATTGAGGAGGTGTGTTGGCAAGATTAAAGAGGAGAGAGGGGAGAGTTACACAATTAAAGGATACCAAAAATTAATGGGGAGGTGCCATGTATTTATCATGGGAGTTAAAAGGGGTTAAGGGTTATGGAATGTGAAAAGATGGGGGCTCATGTGGGCCACACCTACCTCATAACCGCACATGGGAAGTTGGGTGGTTGTGGGCCCCACCAACAACTTCCCATGAGAGAGTTTAACTTCCAAGGATAATAAAATAAAATTGTACACAATTTTATTTACTTCTCACTTAAACCCCAAAATTTAACTTCTTCTCCCAAGAAAACGCATCAATGGTAAAAGTTATCTTAAGCAAATATCGGCACTACGAGTTCATCGGTGCCCTCGGATTTCTATTCTGAGCACCGGTTCAAAAGTTAGAAAAACTTGCTCGTTCGTTCACTGAACGTACCCAAGCTAAACTTTAGAAATTGATTCTGGGCACACCGGGTCTCGGAATCAGGTGTCGTCAGAAACTACATACTCGTAAAATCCCAAAGAAATTAATGAAAAATTTTCCTTGAAATTTACGGGTCTTTACATTAAATTATAAACTGCCAATTATAAAAATAAAAATGAAAATATAGTCAAATCAAGAAACTATGAAATACAAACAAAAAAATAAATTAAAATTGATATATTCCATATCATCATCTCCTCTATGGATATTTATAAAATTATACTCTTCTTTATACACACCATTATCCTCGATATCATGATAGTCATCTTCATCTACAGTAAAAAAGGAGTTTATTAGTAATTATAAAAATGAAATAAAAATATAATTAATAAATTAAAATTCAAAAAATTGTGGAATATGTATACCTTTTTCAAATGATTGAAATCCATTTAATCAATTTCTAGTACATATGAGAGATTGAAGATGATTATAAATCATTTAAGACTAATACTTGTTAAAAATACAACCTTTAATACTAAAAGAATATTCATAAGAAACTATTGTGATCTTAATGTTTAAAATATCACACTCCATGTTAACTAGAGATCCAAATTGATTCTTGTGATCTTTCCAATATTAAATCTCATCTAGATCCTCAAAATGATTCATTTGTAATTTTGGCTCATATAAATAAAGATCGAAATGAGACTTTCTTATTTTTTTCACATGTTGACTCTCATATTATATATATTCCTAAATCAATAAAAGGACGCATATTATTAAAAACAAATATATTTATAAATTTATAAGAACGTAATTTAAATAATACTTACATTAAATAAATCAAGGTTGGTTACAAATCCTCCCTTTGATTGTTTAGAAAAATATTAAGATGCTTAAACTTGAAAACCATCACTTGATTCATTATTAGAATCCTTTTTTCATAATTTTCATACAACTTATACAATCACTTCTTCAGATTTGAAACTTTTTCTTCACAAGTAAAAGTATTAAGTATTAAATAAAAAAACTTTAACAAATTAAGCTTCATCCTTGGATCAAGAACTACTACAGGGGAAATGACAACACAATATTCAGTCCAATACTTGTCAAAATTATTTTTCATTCAAGAATCCATTTCTTTAACAAGATCATCATCACTTTTCATGTTTTCTCTAAGTAAACATTCAATTTTACACACTTTTATGAAGTAAAGATTTGATGTTGGATAAGATGATACTAATATCAACTTAGTCATCATGTAAAATGGACATAAAAACTCACATATAACTGATCCCCTTTCTCACTCCTCTTCTACTGGGTAGTATTGATATTTATCATCACTCAAAGAAAGATCATAAAAAACTCATTTATGCTTGATAGAACTTTCAATCATAGTAAAATTTTAATTTCATCTAGTTGACATGTCAAGACGCAATCTGACTTTAGTGTCAACACCACCAATATGCTTAATAGACACTTGAAAAGCTTTCATTGTAGCCTTACAAGTTTTAACATATTTTACACTTTCTTGAATTTTAAAGAGTGAATCACTAGATATTTTTAAAATTTATTGAATAATAAGGTTTAATATGTGAGCACAACATTGCACATGGAAAAAAAATTTGTCACATAACAGACTATTTTGATTATGAAAACTTTGTTTAAAAAATTCTTGCATGTTATCATTAGATGATTCATTGTCTAAGGTAAGTAATAAAATGTTTGTATCAATGCCCCAATATTTCCAATCAACAAAAAAAAATTAAAATTAAATTCATGTATGGGGAACATCCATTTTATAGAAACATAATAACTTTCTATTCAACTTCAAATTATTATCAACAAGTGAGAAATCAAACATATGTATCCTTTACTGTTGCAAGCAATCCAACAATCAGATGTTAATTATATTCCTATAGTACGAGAATCCATTATTTTTTTTAACTTTTCCTTCTGGGTAGAATAATATTTGATAACATCAGATGTTTCAGTGCCTCTACTATATGTCTTGACATCAAATTTAAGCAGCCTCATAAGTTCTCTGATTCTTTTATGATCAACAAAAAAAATGGGAGATCATGCTCTATGATACACATAGAGAGGTATTCTCAAATCATTTTTTCATCAATTTTTATAGATTCCGATCTCACTTCATGATCAATAATCATTTTGGACACATCACCATAACATTTTTTCTTCTTATGATAGATCAAATGGAGAGATAATGTTGAAGTACCATATTTTTTCCCCCACAAAAAATAATTTTCCACATAAGTTACATATAGCATGGATTTTATCTATTTTTGTGAAAAAATTCCAAATATATGATGTGGTTTGTTTCATATTCTTAAGATCTAGATTAACATCCCCTTCTATCACACCAATTCCATAAATCTAGTTTTTTTCAACATTATTTTCACTATTTATTGGTTGTTATGGAATATCATCATAATTGCATCCAATTTCATTGGGAATGTCATGATTCATACTATAAAAAACAAATATTATATTATAATGTGTTGTGTTTTGAATTTAAATTCATTTATTGAACCTATTTTATTGAGGGTTTGTGCCTATGTGTAGTTGAGAGGATAAGGGTTGTTGTATTGGCTTAAAACCCTATCGTAAAGCTCTGTAGTAAATAACAAAATCTTTAGCATCTGATACACTGATGGAATCCTCTCATAGTATTATCTTAGCTCAAATTATATTTATTTATCTATCTATCAAAATTAATGATCAAATTTTAATAGGTAGAACATTATTTAGGAAAAAAATGAAACTAGTAAAATAACATTAGTCCAATAAATTACCTACAAAATCACTTTCCCACAATTAATCTCATTTCTCTATCCAAAAAATAACATCAAAAATTGATAACTACAAATTAAATAAACCCTGTTGAAATTACCAAATCTGAAAAAGGTCTAAGAAGAATTGTTATGATCATCCCAGAGAAAAATAAACAGATGGAGGAAGTTTGAGATTGAAAAACTAGAAAAGAGAGGGAAATGATCCAAAAGATCAATACTCACCAGTAGACAGAGAGATCTTTGGTCGAACTCGAGGAAGTTGTGGTGATCTTTTTCCAAACCAGAAGAATCTGGAAGAAGGCATAGTGATCATCATTCGAAGTACGAGGAAGTTTCAACGGTCTTTGGGTGAGGATGAATCTATAGCGATGGGGAAGAAACTGTAGGGATGGTCGTCCAGAGTGCCAAAGAGTGATTTGGAGGGGATTTGTGGGAGGGATGTGAGGGATTTGAGGGAGATATTTGAGGGGATGAGATGAGAGAGGGAGAGGAGAGGAAGGGTCATTATGTTGGGAAGGGGGTACTATTGGGAAGGGGCTTTGTGTGTTGGTAAGGGTTATTGAGGGAGAGGGGATTAAACATTTTGATTGAACAAAATGTTAAAAGGGGAAAAATTATACAACAAAAAAAAATTATAAAAAACATTTTAGTTTAAAAATAAAAAATATATATGAAAAAATGTGTTATAATAAAAAAAATAAATTATAAAGGTTTTATAAATAAAAAAATTTAGTTTATAAAAAATATGTGATATATTTTATGAATATTTATTTTATGTAAAATCAAATATTTATGGGCATAACGGGACCTACAGATACCGAACGGGTTTATCAGTGTGGGCTGCAGATTTCATGGACTGAACCATTTGCATTCTAGATTCATGTGGACTTGAATATTCAAAGTTTTAACCCGCAAAATTCCACAGGCTAATGAATCGGCCTATGGGCTTGCAGTTTTTTTTATAGTTCAACTTATGATATGATATTGTGATATCCTTGCTATTATGAATTGTGTTGTGATTCATGTTGTAATGCTTATATAGCAAGCTTGGACTAGTTTAATGTTGTAATTATTATATAGAGGGATTGGGCCAATTTTATACTGTAATTATTATATAGAGGGCTTGACCTAGTTTGATGTTGAAATAATTATATAGAGAGCTATGCTTGGATGTTGAAATGCTTATATAGAGGGCTATGCTCAAATGATGAAATGCTTATATAGAGGCCTATGATTGGATGCTGAAATGCTTATACAGAGGGATTTTTCTGATTATGTGATGATGCCATGGTTTATGGTTATGGTTGGCATGGTTGTTCCACATGCTCAGAGATATTCTGGCATGATTCTAAAGTAGGTTGATTGTTGTATTATATTAAGTTGATTAATTAATACACTTTTATCGCTTTATTCCATGCACTTATTATCATAATGGTTTCATTTAGACATGGAGGTTTCAACCTAATAAGTTTTACTCACACCCTATTTGGGTCTCCATTTAGTACCCAATAAGATTACATGGATTCAGATTTAGATAAGGGCATGGGACCTTGTTGTTGATTATTACTTGTTGGATTCACTAGAGTTTTGGGACAATACTAACATGGGGTTTAGGACCAAAGTATTTTGAGATTATTTGTGTGAGCTGGGTATTTTATTTATATTACTTTCAATTTGATATTTAGATACATTTTAGCTTGACGTTACATGGTTCCCTATTATTTGTTTTATTGGTCCTTCCTTTACTTTCAAGTTTTATGTTGTACTGTTTCCACTATTTTCATTACTCTAATAGTTATTATTATTATTTATTTCCATTGTGTTGTAACTCTGTACCATGGGGTATAGTCTCCCACTATATTCTTTACACCACTACTACTAGTTGGAAGCCTCTGGTGTATGGGGAGGTGTGTTTGAGGTCCTATAACCAACCCGATTTGGCCATGTGAGAGAGTGACAGATCAGGAGACATTACAAAGTGTAATCAGAGGAGCAGGTTTTCTTTTCTATGTCTTTACCATTTGGGAAAGGTAAAAATGTGACTAAGATGTGTTGAGACTTGGTAATGATCTTGTGCATGATAGTAGTTAACCCATGTATGGGGGAAAATCCTACTTCCCAGGGATGGGATTGTTGTTCATGATGTTTGCTTATTATAGTTGATGTTGTTTCACTTAGGGTGATTCACATGTTGTGCGATGTTATTGTTTCTTGATATTTATACTCATGGTCTAGTTTAGAATGAGATTAGTATTCATGAATCATTATAGGAATGTAGGGATATATATTAACATTCATTATTAATTATAGGGACATATTTTATTACATGTGATATATTTTCCTTCATGAATTTTGAAATGAGATACCAGATATATCTGATAAATTAAAATAAAGAACTATTATGTCATGCTAAAACACTTTTAATATATGCTTACAGGGGCCATGGGCCAGTATTTATCTATTTTTTCACCTGTTGAGGTTGAACTTGTTTTAGTCAATGTTCTAAGAAGTGCGTTTGTCTTATAGAGAAAATGTCTCCTTGTCATCTTTGAGTTGAGAATCAGGAGAGTAGAAATTATCATGCTCCTAACACAGCTATATCAGAGCATCCTATAGATCCTAAGGATTATATAGATGTTCAGCTTTCTGAGGGTCATGCAATCCATAGAAAGAGATACTATTCAAACCATGTCATCGATGTTTAAGCTGATGAGGGGTTTCAGTTTTGGCATCTTTCTATGTTCACTAGGGATGGAGGCCCCCAAGAAGCCAAGTTCTAGATAGATTCAATCTAGAAAATCTTCAAGAACCTCAAGACACCCATAGATAGGAGGGTTAATCTTACTACATATATTCTTTGTGGACCTGTTAGGCATTGGTGGGATATTCTAGAGCAAGATGGGTAGTAGGAGGAGTTATCTTGGAAGGAATTTAGGGTGATGTTCCAGACCTACTTATATTCAGAGATGTTAAAGGATGAGAAGGATTAAAAGTTCATGCAACTAACATAGGAGGGCATATTAGTGATGTACTATGTTAGATGCTTCACCGACCTGCATCTCTTTGTGACATCTTTAGCTACTAATGACATCTTCAGGTTGGGGTGTTTTTAAGATGAGCTTTGTTATGAGATCAGGCCTGTAGGATCCTGGGTTTTCCTACAAGGTATGAATCTATTTAATTTTGTATTAAATTCTCATTTATGGAATAATTTAAATAACATTTAAGGTAATGTGGGTATCAGGGGTGTCCAAGGATTATTCAGATCCCATAATCAAACTTTTTGGAGAAAAAAATCAGACAGGCCACACGGTTAGTAAAAACCGTGTGGGGTGTGCCGCACGATCTGACTAATCGTGCAAGACCTGGGTAGAGGGAAACAGGAGCCCACACAGTTTGATGAGACCATGTTGATGGAGGTTCACTCCCATGTGGGGCACTTGTAGTATTTAGTAGATCCAAAATTCATGGTTTTCTCACTGTTGGTTAAACCATGCATAGTGACCATGTGGGTGCCCCCTTAGCGCAGTAGAGGGTGCACGGTTGGGGCACAGTTTGGTCAACCGTATGACCAAACTATATGGGCCAGTATTTTGAGAAAAAATGACTATTTTTACCTTAAATTATGTTAAAACCTAAAATATTTTTCTTTCTCCTTCGTTGGGTGGAAACACATATTGATATCTCCTCTTGAAATCCAAATCGTAGGTTTTGGTATGGTTTCTCCATCCAAACTTAGAATTGAGCATCGTCGGTCTCGTTGGATTCACACCGGTGAGTACTCCATTCCTTTTATGTAATTATTTGTTATTATTAGTATAGAAAGAGTTATTTAGGTGTAAGATAATATGCCTTATTTCTAGGTTTTTCATCCACTATTTGTTTTTCTTCTGATCTAGATCAAATCAAAAGTTGATACTGGACGAGCACTCTACAACAGACCTATGGTAGGTGGTCTATACTTTTCTCGAGTAGTTTTATGGTTTATAGAGCTAGTTTCTATAGTATGACACACCAGACTTTCTGGTGTCACCCCTAAAATGAATTGAATATTTAAATTGAATGTATTAGAACCTGTTAGGGATGACCACTAGCTTCTTGTGACTTATTGAAGGTTGTTTCTCCAACCAAGGTCACCCATGGGGTGTGCCTTTGAGTTTTTCCTTTGATATACCACCCATGGGGCGTGTGTTTGAGCTTTCCTAGTTAAAGGAAGCCCATTTATAAATTAATTGAACTAAATTAGTTTATTATGAGATGTTTTTCCTCCTTTTACATGTGAAACATGATATTGAATTATTTAACTTTTTAAATGTGAATTATTATATTAGTGGGTAAACTCATGGAATTAAATACTTGTGAATTGATAAATTTAATAAATGATAAATGATTCCATTAGATTCCTTGGATGTTACTTCTTATATCTTGATAAAGGAATTGAACACCTTGGATGATATTGCTCCTTGGCTCTTTATTTTGTGGGATTCCTTGGGCCTTGTTACCCCTTGGATCCAGCTTGTTTGGGATCACATTGGACATGGTTTTTTGAAATTATCCTTGAACCCCAAACCCAGTCTAACTGAGTTTTCATCGAGATGCTCCTAGGACTTGATGAGGATGACTTGGCTCATCGCACCTTAGTTCTGACCCTGAGGGGTCTGAAACTTCTATTTATATAGTATGGACATGGTTGATCTGACACTTCTATTTATACGACACAACCATGGTTGATATGTTAAATAGGTTATATAGTGAGGTCGTGGATGATATGAGATATTGTGTACATGGAATGGTTGTGGTGTTTACTTTTTTTCTTTACTAATTCCTTGTTATATGAGTTTGACAATTGTTTGTAGGGAGCATTTTTTGGCTATGGCAGAACCACTTGACTTGTTTACTTTACTTTCAGTACTTCTATACCTGTTATATTCTACACTCTGATTTAGATTATATTGGACATCTGGAATTTTTATAGACACCATGGGTGGTGACCTACCAGGATTGTATCCCACACCCCATTCGGGCCATCATTGGGTACCCATATGGACTATTTGGATGCAGATAGGGATCGGGGCAAGCACCCATAGTCCGATGCTTGACTTGGTTCTAGGCTTAGGAGCAGGGGAGAACATGACCGAGATGAGGGTCGTGATGTTATCTAGAGATAGTGATTTTTTGTATTTTAGTACTTTGATACATGTATTGTACTGATGATTGTATACCTATTTTATATATATTGTAGACATGTGACATGATCATCATTTTATATGAGATTACTTCTGGTACTTTTGTATATATATTTCTTGGATGTTTACCTCTTGTTCGGCTTTTATGATGCTTTCTCTGTTTTACTGGTATGATATTTAGTTGTGTTTCACTCTAATAAGAGGGCATAGTCTCCCCACAGGCACACCTTAGGCCCTCACTATAAGTTAGAAGCCTCTGGCATTTGGGGAGATGTGATTGAGGCCATGTGACTAATCAGGCTCGGGGCACTGTTTAGTGGAATATGGGTTTAGTACATAACAAAGTGGTATCAGAGGAGTTTTATTTTCTTTCTTTACTATTTTGAGATAATAGAAATTGGATTAAGAATAAATTGAAATTTGGTAATGAGTTATACCTGGGAGTAGCTAACTCATGTATGGGGAAAAGCCAAATTGCCTGAAACGTGAATTGTTATTTTCTAGATTTTTCCTATTATAGTTGATTTATATTTCACCATTAGATGACTCACTTGTATTATGATGTGATTATTTATATAATTGAAAGTTCTATTTTATTTCAACTGTTAGAGTTGGTATCCTAGAATCAATTGTTTGTACTTTGATTACATGAATATTTAATGTATTTAAATATTAAACATCTTATTACATATTGTTCATTATTCTACATGACTATGATGTAATAATGTCCTATAGTATTTTTTTCATTAATAAGGCCATAGAAGTTCCCTACTGTGATGAGAATCTTTAAGTGCTGTTAAAATATTCTAAATATAGTTCTATGGTTGGATGACATGCTATTATGGGACACATATTATACAGACCATCAGGTGTGAGTACTCATAATTATATGATACTTATTATCATGAAGTTCACACTTGGTAATCTCTAAGACGGTAGATTATGAGAATAGACCCTCTAGTATTAATTCTTCATGTTTTGGTGTCATCGGATATTCACTACTGGAAAAAAGACCTATACCCGCAGTTCAAAACCGTGGGTATAGCCCCCAAAACTGTGGGTATAGCCTATACCCACAGTTTTGGGAACCATGGGCTGGAAAGGCGTCGGTATAGGGGAGTCAAATTTGGCACAACATTGTTCCAACGTGGCACACAACAGACCCCACGGTTTTCAAACCGTGGGGAATTTAAATTCAAAAAATCCAGCATTGGGGGGAATCGAACCCACACCTCACGCTACGCCTCACAAGCGCGCCTCACAAATGGACTAACTGAGCTACAATATTTAATTGTTATATATACATATATCTACCTATATATATTAATATAATCCAGTGCGGTATTTAAATTTAAAAAATGTGGCCATAGGGATTCGAACCAGCGCCTCATGGTCGCGCCTCATCAAGGGACCAACCGAGCTACCATTTTCATTTGATATATATGCATACATATAAGTATATATATTAATATGATCTGTGTTTCAAAAAATGTTAACTACAAAAATTGAACATGTGACCTACAGCACCCGCGGAGAAGGCTTTACCAACCGAGTTGAAGAATTTTTGAAATTATATATTTATATTAACGTATATATATTAATCTAAACCGTGAAAAAATGTCTTCCCGCCAAATTTTTTTCATGTCCCGCCTAATTTTCTTTCCCCTCCATAACGCGGAAAATCTATACCCACGGTTCTGGAGAACCATGGGTATAGGTTTTCAAAAAAAAAACTCAATACCCACGGTTTTGAAGAACCATCAGTATAGGTCTTCGGAAAATACCACATACCCATGGTTTTCTCCAAAACCGTGGGTATAGGTCTTAAAAGAAAACTATACCCACGGTTTTTGGCACAACCATGGGTATAGGTTCACATACTATCCCTATACCCGCGGTTTTTTGCAAAACCGTGGGTATAGACCTATTTTTCAGTAGTGATTTCTATCTGTGAGCATGTGTAATGGTCCTTAGACTTTAATATTATCATTAATATATGTCACAATTCACACAATTTGATTTACTAATGAAAACATTCACACCATATGTTGGAGAGAAGTAGGGTATGTTGGGTGTGTGATGAATGACATGTTATTAACGGATAAGTCAAGGAAGGATTTGTTCCTTCCGTTTATGGAAGTTGATATCTCAGTCCTTTGATTGAAATAAAATTGTCACCCTAAATTCTATGGTCATGGTATATCGACAATTTTATTTCAGGTAGTCAAAGAATAGTGTATCAAGCATATAGATTGATTACACTATCATGAAACCTGCTTGATGAGATATTGTGAAAAAGGAATTATATTATACAGTGAGCGTTCGTATGTGGATTTCATCATTGCGACTTTAAGTTCTTTCTTTTGGGTTTCATGACCCATTTCTAGATAGTAATCTTAGACTTTAGGAAAACCTACCTAATTCCAATGAGAAATAATCCTATAGGGTCACACACTAATTGTTTCTAGTGGTCTCGATTAAATTCTTATTTTAATTTAATTAATGGAATAAATATTATTCTCAAGACTGAGGAATAATTTTATTCAAGTTAAAATGATCGCATAAATTAAATAAATATTTATTCATAGGATTGTGAATAAAATATATTTATTTATTTTATTTAACATTTAATAAATAAAATATTTATTTAAGAGAATAAAATATTTTATTCGGGTGTTCAATAAATGGAATAGGAGTTCAAACGGACCAAGACTGTGTCCATTGATAAATTAATTATTTACAAGTTGGTAAATAATTTTTATCCAGTTTGTGTAAGAAATAATAATAATATTGTTATCATTATGTGGAATGGTATTTCATTTATGGTTCTATTTTTTGAAAGTTAGAACATCATAAATAATGGTGTTGTTATTGTTATTATGTGGCATGGGTTTTCTCTAATAGTTATAATTGAATTTAATTTTTGTTTCACAATTAAATATTGTAACTAAAACCCCATGTTGATTAATAGGCAGGTACATCTATTGTGCTAAACCCTGATGAATTGAGAATTAATGATCCAAACATTTTCTATCTCGACTCCTCTCATATCTACCTCTCAAGAATGAGAGAAGTTCTTCAAGACCGAAGAATGATCAATCAAGAATGATCGAAGAAAGACATTTGCTTCACTGCGCTAGCACCCAGAGAATGAGTGGATTTGTTTAGAGACCATTGAAGCACGTGTGGATCACTACTAGAGGGATTCTAATTTGGATCTGCATGAGCACAATGAAGACAACCCATAAGGGTCATTACGGACGATCAAAAATCATCAACGAATAAAGTACCAAAGACCCAGGTATTTAATTTCTTCAGAAATTAATAAATTAATTATAAACAT
Organism: Viscum album; assembly: GCA_963277665.1. Taxonomy (NCBI): domain Eukaryota; kingdom Viridiplantae; phylum Streptophyta; class Magnoliopsida; order Santalales; family Viscaceae; genus Viscum; species Viscum album. The sequence goes on along the minus strand of OY728134.1, from coordinate 4,692,222 downwards.
GATGTGCAAGATCCTCTTTCTCAGATCCAGCGCTTTTCTTCTCTTTGTCTAAATCTTTGATTTTAATCTGTGAATACTAGCATTCATCATCGTATTGATCCCGGATTGGTCATCGATTATGTCAAAAGAAAATTTGGTCCCTCCCAACCTCCATGCTTCCACTGCATCTGGATCCTTAAGCAACCTAATGAGATGAGGGTATTCCATCTCATACATCATTGTAGGAACCTATTAGAATTCAAATTATAGGAATTATTCCATGCCATATATGGTATATTACTTGACTATGTGAATTTTTAATATGTAGATTATATGATATACCTACTATTTTGATAGATGTTATGTGCATGGGATTGAGAAACATGGTTGGTAATTAGAGTGTCTATCATAACCTAAGAAATGTTTTCCTAATTAGGCTACAGTAAACACCCTAAGTAGCCAATTATGGAACGTTGAGTCATGAAACATGATTCACATGTACTAGAATGTGTTACGGTGTGGATTATATGGGTGACATATTTCTATTCATGAGGTGTATGGTCCCTTACGGATCAGAAGTGACACACCATTTAATTCAACCATTTAAATTAGAAATGTTAAATAAAAATAAATTCAAATGAAATTGAAACTGTGAAATAGAGATTTGGCCTTGACCTGGATTTTGAGTGGGCATTAAGAAGTATCTCTAGAAATGTCATGAATGTTTATTTTTATCAATTTGGGCTTTAGGAGTAGGTTGTGTGGTATAATCTATTTATAAAAAGTTTTGGACCCATCCTACACTTTTATCTACAAATATTACTTTTGATCTTTTCTAAGGTGTGTGTTTGGTATTATAGAGGCATTCCACCATGAACACCTCTAATCATACACTAGGAAGGTGGTGAAAACCATGATCTAGAGGCAGTGGTCCATGGGATACCGATGGATCCTCTATTGGGACCAAGTTATCTGATGAAGTTTTTGGATACACGAAGTATTGTCTTTTGTTATTAAGGACGTTTGATAAGAAAGGAAATCACTTCACTTTGTATAATTGGGTGAGGAAAAATAGAAAAGTTACAATACTTTCCATGGTAAATATAATGATACTTTGTTGGTCTTTATTTCACAAATATCATAAGTTGGTTGGAGAACTTTTGATGCAAGATTTATTAAGGAAAGGGGGAGAAAATATGTTGTCAATCATCATGGTTGGTGTTGTAGAAGCAGGTGTCTAAGATGGCGCAGTTTTCCAGTGTTTGCCAAATTTTTGGGGTCCAAAATTTTGAGTTTGGTGAGAATTGTGAAAAGTGGATTTCCTTGAAGATATTATCAAAACATGGAAAAGGAATTAATTTCTAGAATATTGTCTTCATGAAGTATATTTTTTGAAGACAAGAAGAATTTTGATGGCGTTCTTTATGTTTATGATGGTCTTTGCAAATGGACGAGTAAAGGAGCATTGCGGGTGAGCATTATGGCAGTTAAGGTGAAGAGAATTGTGGTGGCACAAATGAAGAAGGATCATTGTGTTGTTGTAAAGGATTTTATGTAATTCTTTGCGATTATGACGAGCTTTTCGAATATGGAAAATAGCCATGGCACTTCGCGAAACAGAGTGAATTTCGGTGGAAATTTCAGAGCTCTTCGATTTGGTGCTAACATGGTGATGAGGTGGATGGAAGGTTCTAGAGTTGGTGGGAAATGCTTATAAATAGGCCTCCATCCCCAAGAGAAAAATAGAGAGACTTAATGAGAATTTTAGAGCTCTCAAATTGCGAAGAAGGTTTGTGGAGAAAGCGAGGTCTACGATAGTAGTAAGCTCCGCAAAGGAAAGGAGCTTAACAGAGAGCTATTGAGATTTGAAAAAGAAGTAAAAATTTTGAAGACCAATCTGTGATCAGAGAAATAGTGAGATCTATGATCTAGTGATCTCTGTGAACTAGAGAGATATGTGAACTAGAGTGCTCTGCGAAGTTGGGAGCTTCACGAAGGAGCTCTACAAGATGAAGATTTGAGTACCCAAATTAAGAGATAAGTGCTTTCAAGTGGATCAAGATATGACTGGGGTATAGGAATAAGTATTATTATGAAGTCCAGGTAGTTCCTATCAGATTCTGGATAAGAAAGAGAAGAATTATTTTCAAAGATCAGATTTGTGAAAGTTTGTCAAGAAGCACAGAGATATTGCACTACCCTATTTGTGCTAATCGGGTGCACACACACTTGAGGACTATCTCCCAAGTACTACTTGAGTGAAAGGGAATATCTTACTCATTGTATTCCATATTAAAGGATTATCTATTTAATGAATTTTTTGGTATAGGATTATCTTTGTACCATACCAAGGACTAGCTACTCTCATTGAGTGGTGAACCTTATAAATTCTTGTGTTCCTGTGGATGTGTGTTTGGATTGTGTTCAGTAGGGAATAAGATCCTTAATAGGAGACTAAGGTTGTTTCATTTGAAAGGAAACATAAAAAAAAGATATCACTGATTCACCCCCTCCCTCTCTCAATGATACTTATATCTTGATTGGGTAACTTCATCCTCCTATAGTGTCATCTGAGGCACCAGTGGTTTTAACAGACACAAGTGCTGAGGCACAGTTCCACGAGGGGTTTTTCTACTTTATGTAGACTTTTTAGGGATCAACACATCAGTACTTGTCTATTATTGAGCTGATTCATGTGTTCCAACGACAATATCCTCCCACGTTTTCAAGGGATGGAAATCCATAGGCTACAACGTTGCGGTTTGAGCTACTTTTTTTTATCTTCAAGAATCTGGAGACACCTTTCGAGAGGAGAGTGAATCTCATGACTTATATGATTTGAGGAGCATAAAAGTGCTAGTGGGATGTTTTGAACTAGGATAACAGGCTGAGAGATATGGTTTGGGTTGATTTCCAAACCTGGTTTTATGACTACTTCTACCACGAGACTCTGAGAATAGAGCAAGCCAGTGAGTTTATCGTCTAGATCAGGGCACTATGATGGTTATGAAGTATTTGAAATGATTGATAGAGTTGTATAATTTTTCACCAACATACCTTTATGATGATTTATCGATGGAGATACACTTTGAGGAAGGTATTTGACATGTTTCTCGGTCTCAGGTCAACATGTTCTGGTTGAAGATGATTACTAATATACGGAATCTGACACTTATTACATAGCAGAACCTGAGGGAAGCTGGGTGTGTAGAGCATAGAATTTTAGTCTCTCAGCCTAGTGGATAATATTCTAGTGGTAGGAAGAAACATTTTTTAGGCTTCCTGTGAGATGAGTACCAGGTAGACTGTGAGTGTTATTAGTGCAGTTTTTTGTTATTAGTGTGGAAAATGTGGAAATGTGAGGAATTAGTGTGATCACAACCCAGTCGAGTGTCTAGATTGCAGTAAGATGGGCCACATGAAACATTTATTTAGTACCTTCCCTCTAGAAGTCAATGGTAGGGGATCATCTCTGACACTAGGTTCGGGAGTGGGTTTCATAGCTCTGCATTGGGCGGGGAGCTGGAGTAGTACTGGTCGATCAGGCTGAGGTGGTGGTCATGGTTGAGGTACCCAGACACTAGTGGTACCTAGATAGTATAGTGGGCCTACTCTAGGTAGTGAGGTTGTTTCATTGGGCCACGGTTTAGGCCAGATATATCCTGTACAATCTACACCCTAGGAGTAGGGAGCTTGACCATATATGGTGAGAGGAATGATCTTATAGCCAATACTCTTGTAACTAATCTTTTTGACATAGGTTCATCACATAATTTTATATTTTTACTTATGGTGGAAATTATTGGGCTTATTTTTCAGTTTTTTTATGGTGTGGTGATGCTTGATACTCTGTTGGGGATCAAAATGGAGGGTGTATGTCAGTTTAGGGAGTTCCCCCTTGAGATTGGTGGGTGTCACTTTATCTAGAATCTTTTTTTTCCTTGAGAGGACTAGGATGATAGCCCAGATTGCCAGTTTGTATCTGTATGATTAAGGAGCATGTTAGGAAGATTTCCCTTTAATGGTTGATCATTTTAGGGACGTCTTACCAGATGATTTTTCTATTTTACCTCCTAAGAGAGAGTTTTAGTTCTCTATCAAGCTAGTACCAGGAGCTACATTGATATGAATTCCTCCTTATAAAATGGTTACTAAGGAGTTGAAGGATCTTAAGAGGTAGCTAGAGGACCTGGGGGAAAATATTTTTATATGACCAAGTACATCTTTGTGGTGTCCATCGGTCCTTTTTGTGAAAAATATAGATATTACTCTTAGGATATTCATGGATTATGAAAAATTGAACCGGTTGATGGTTAAGAACTGGTATCGCTTTCCATGGATAGATGGCATGTTTGATCAGCTTTGAGGAGCTCAGGTGTTCTTGGAAATTGATTTGAGATCCAGATATCATTAGGTGCATGATTAACTTATGGAAATACCTCATACAGCTTTTCATAGAAGGTATAGTTGATATAAGTATATGGTTATGTCATTCAGTGTCATGAATGTGCTGGTAGTTTTCATGGTGCTGGTGAACCGAGTATTTCATCCTTGTATAGATTTGTTTATGGTGGTTTTCATAGATGATATCTTGGTGTATTCTCACAATTGACACGACCATTCCAAATATTTTGAGATCATTTTGATACACTGAGAGGGTATTGGTTATATGCTAAGCTCACAAAGTGTCACTTCTGGATGAATAAGATTCACTTCCTGAGTCATATTATCTCTGAGACAAGAGTATCAGTTGACCCAAATAAGGTGAGAGATGTAGTTTCCTAGGAGTTTACTAAGAACATATCTAATATACAGAGTTTCTTGGGGCTAGATGGATATTATATTCATTTCATACAGGACTTCTCATGCTTAATAGTGTCATTTATGGGCTTGAATAAGAAGGGCGTGAAGTTTTTATAGACAGATAACTGTGAGACATCCTTTCATAAGATGAAAGGGAGATTGAATTCAGCGCCAATTATGATTCTATCAAAGAAAGGAAGAAGCTACACTATGTATTGTGGTGCATCAGGTATCATCCTAGGATTAGTCCGGATGCAAGGGGATAGAGTCATGGCATATTTGTCTTGGCAGTTGAGGCCACATGAGAGTAATTACCCTACTCATGATCTTGAGTTGGCTATAGTTGTTCATGTTTTGCGTTTTTTGTGACATTAATTAATAGGAGAGAGTTTTGTGGTAAAAACATACCACAAAAGCCTTAAGTATATATTTACACAACATGATCTGAATCTAAGGCAGCAAAGATGGGAAAAGTACCTATAGTCTTTTGACTTTGATCTTTCCTATACACTTGGAAAAGGAAATGCAGTGGTCAATACACTGAGCATAAGGACTAAAATAAGGCAGTTTAAGAGACTAGTAGTGAATGGAATATTATGGATTTATTATATAATATGAACTTGGTGGTGTAGGATAGTTAGGGATAAACTTTTATTTCATCCTTATTTATGACCTCTACCCTATTAGATAGAGTGAGAATGTGGAAACTATCAGATTATAAGGACATAATCCTATGAGAGAGTGTGGTAGGTGAGGACCTAACTCCTATTTGGATAGTAGGAGAGTAAAAGATCCTTTATATTCATGGTTTAATTTGGGTTTTAGTAGACATATTCAAGGAGCTTATGCGAGAGTTTCATGCCTCATTTTAGGCAGTATATCCCAGAATTACCAAAATGTATCGTTATTTACATCGTCAGTACTAGTGGGTGGGGATAAGATGTAAGGTAGCTGGTTTTGTTATGATATGTTTCACTTGTCAGCAGGTGAAGGTGGAACATCAGTGACCAGTCATACTTTTACAGTAGTTACCAATTCCCAAGTGAAAATGGGATGACGTCGTGATGGATTTCATGACTGGTTTTTTAAGGTCACCTCATGGTAGTGATATTGTGTGGGTTGTTGTTGACATACTCAAAAAAGTTTCACATTTACTACCGATCAAGGAGAACTTTAGTGTGGATGATCTTGGGAAGTTGTATATTCATGAGATAGTACAACTTCATGGGGTCCCTCATACTATCATTTCAGATAGGTACACTCTGTTTACATCTCCTTTCTGGTAGATTTTGTAGAGGGCATTGGGTATATAGGTGATTTTGAGTATGAAATACGACCCTCAGACTAATGGCTAGTCAAAGTGTATGATACAAGTATTTTAGGGCATGTTTTGAGCATAAATTATGGATTTTGGGGGATCTTGGGAGAGGCATATACCCCTAGTTGAGTTCGCCTATAATAATAGTTATCAGACGATGATATAGATGGAACAATATGAGGCTTTGTACAGTAGGCCACGTTGATCACCCTTATCTATTTATAGGTAGGTGAGGCAGCTTTATTGGGACCACGTCTCATACTAGATACTTTAGAGTAGGTACATTTGATTATAAAGTTGATGGCTAGTGCACAGTCTCAACAAAAAACTTACACTAATTATCATTGATAACCTCTAGAGTTTGAGGTTGGGGATCAGGTCTTTTTACGCATCTCACTGAGGTTGGGACACAGAAAGATTAGGAGATAAGGTAAGCTTCTACCATGATATGTCAAGTCATTCAAGATTATAGAGAGAGTCAGTCCAGTAGAATATTAGTTGCAGTTACCTTAGAGGTATTGGTCCATGCCCGACATCTTCTACATATCTCAATTGTGTCATTATCATTCAGACCCATCTCACACTCTACAGCCTGAGGAGGTGGATTTACAGGTTGATGCATCCTTTGAGGATCATCATATCTGTATCATTTATAAGAGCACAAAGGTTCTCTAAGGATGTTCAATTCTTCTAGTATAGGTGTTATGGTAGAACGGTCATTTATAGGATGATACTTGGGACCGGAAGGCTGACTTTCATCCTCAGTGGATGGATTTATTCTCTAATGATTCTTGACCACCCTTGGAAGAAAAATTCAGGGATGAATTACTTTAAGGGGGAATATTTAAAGATCCAAAGTTTTTCTATAAGGTACATATCTCTTCAATTTCGGCTTAAATGCTCATTTATATCCTAATGTGAATAACCTTTGAGTTCATGGGGGTATTAGAGGTGTTTGGGGGTTGTTCGGAGCTCAGAACTAAACTTTTTGGGGAAAAATAGACAGGCCACATGATCAGTAGAAGTCATGCGAGACAGGCCGCATGGTCTGACTAACTGTACGAGACCTGGGTAGAGGGAAAGAGAAGCCCGCATGGTTTGAGGAAACTGTGAATATGGAGGTTCATTCTTATGTGGGGCGCATGTAATTTTTAGCAGATCCAAAATGCATGGGTTACACATAGTTATTCAAATCATACAAGTTCCCCCTTAGCATAGTAGAGGGTGCATGGTTGGCACACAATTTGGCCAACCTTGCGGCCAAACCATGCATCCCAATGTTTTGAGGAAAAATGACCATTTTTTCTTAAATTATGTGAAATACTAAAATATTTTTCTTTCTCCTTCATTGGGTAGCAACATGTGTTGAGAGCTCCTCTTAAAAGCCAAATCATAGGCTTTAGTGTGGTTTCTCTTTCCGAACTCAGAATCGAGCATCATCTGTCTCATTAGATTTGCGCTAGTGAGTACTACATTCATTTTGTGTCATTTTTCATTCTTATTGGTATTGATGGAGTTATTTAGGTTCAATATAATATTCCCTATTTCTAGTTTCTCCATCCATTATTCATTTTTCTTCCAATCTATATCTAATAAAAAGTTGATACTAAATGATCACTCTACTCAGACCTACGGTGGGTGGTCTATACTTTTTCCAAGTGGTTTTATGCTTTATAGAGATAGTTTCCATATTGCAGTAGGTCGTAATTTCCAACATCACATCTAAAATGAATTTAATGTTTAAATTGAACGTTTTGGAACTTGTTAGGGATTCCCTCTAGTTTCTTTAGACTCATGGGAGGTTGTTTCCCCAGCCAAGGTCACCCATGGGGCGTGCCTTTGAGTTTTTCCTTTGTTATACCACCCATGGGGTGTGTGTTTGAGCTTTGCTAGTCAGAGGAAACCCATTTGTAAATGAATTTAACAAAATTTATTGATCAAAAGATGTCCTGCCTCCTTTTCCAAGTGATACATGATGTTGAATTGTTTAACTATTGAAATGTGAATTTTTATATGAGTTGGTAAACTTATGTAATTGAATTATTATGAATTGATAAATCGAATAAATGATAAATGATTCCATTAGATGCCTTGGATGTTACTTCTTTTATCTTGATAGCGGTATTGGACACCTTGGATGAGATTTCTCCATGGTTCTTGATTCTATGGGATGCCTTGGACCTTGATACCCCTTAGATTTGGCTTGTTTGGGTTTGCAGTGGACATGGTCTGTTGACATGCTCCTTGGACCCCAAACCAAGTCTAACTGAGTTTCCATCGAGATGCTCCTGGCACTCGATGAGGATGTCTTGGTTCAATACACCTTGGATCCAGCCTCGAGGGGTTTGTTGCTTCTATTTATACGGTGTGTCCATGGTTGATCTGACACTTATGTTTATATATCATGCTCATGGTTGATATGAAACTTCTAAGTATACAGCTCGACCGTGGTTGTTCTGACACTTATGATTATATGGTGTGGTCATGGTTGATATGTTAAACAGGTTATACGGTGAGGTTGTGGATGATATGAGATATTGTGTATATGGCATAGTCATATTTTTTAATTCCTTTTCTTTAATGCTTCTTTTTTATAGGATCTTGACACTTATTTATAGGGAGCCTTGTTTGGATAAGACAAAACAACTTGACTTGTTTACTTTTCTTTCAGTATCGCCATACCTGTTATATTCTATACTCTGATTTAGCTTGTATTGAACATACAATATTATTATAGACACCGTGGGTGGTGACCTACTGGGATTGTATCTCACACCCTTCTCAGGCTGTTATTGGGTATCTGACTAGAATATTTTGGATGTAGGTAGGGATTGAGGAAAGTACCCATAGTTTGATGCTTGAATTTGTTCCATTTTTAGGAATAGGGGAGTACAGGACCAAGTAGAGGCTCGTGATGGTATCAAGAAATAGTTCTTTTTGGTCTTTTAGTATTTTTATATATGTATTGTACTAATTATTTTATACTTATTTTGGATTTTTTGTACACAGATAACATAGTCCTCGTTGTAAATGAGATTACTTATGGTATTGTTGTATATATATGTCTTGGATGTTTACCTCCTATTCGGTTGTTATGATGCTTATGCTATTTTACTGGTGTGATATTTTACTATGTTACACTCTAAAAAGAGGGCATAGTCTCCCCGCATACACACCCTAGGACCTCACTGCTAGTCTTAAGACTCTAGAGTTTTGGGAGATGCGCTTGAGGCCATGTGACCAACCAGGCTCAAGAAATTGTGTAGTAAAAATTGAGTTCGGGACGTTACAAGGTCATAGGTGAACATATTTCATTTGAGTAGCTTTTCAGATGTGATGAATCGGTAAATCATCATATAATGGAATCTTAGAGAGGCCTTGAGAAATAGAGAGACTGTTTTAGTAGGGAAAATCAGGAGCTCTTCTTCTGGTGGAAAGAAGCACTGCTATGATAGTTATCACCAAGGAAATAGAAGTCAGGGAAGTTGGGGTAGTGGTAAACCATCTTAGGACCATGTTATGTTATATTTCTACCAGTTCGGAAAGTTGGTACACAAGTGGCCTCAGTGTCCATATGCCTCTTTGGATTTCCATGCTTGCGGAAATTTGGGCCATCTTTAGAAGTTGTGTAGAAACTTCTCACAACATAGCAATGGTAGGGGATCGAGGTAGGTACCAGAATCTGGAAAGGACTTGGCTACCCCCAAAGTATCTGGAGTTCCACAGGATATTTAGGTTGAGGTAGGGGATGTGTTACCCCAGTGCATAAGTGACAGTACCTAGTAGAGGGAATAACATATGGGAGACATATAGAAGCCTAAGGCGGAGGGGCTAGTTAACTTCATTCTATGAAAACTACTTTGACTAGTGTGGATGTAGGACCATCTATCTTCATAGGTATGATTCTTGTACCATATACCCTTGCTTGAATTTTATTTGATATAGAATCATCACATTCCTTTTTATCTACTCTTTTTGAAAACGTTTTTATCTTGGTTGTGAATAATTTGGATAGTATCTTGACCATCGACACATTGTTGGGAGTGCGGGTAGAGAACATCAAATGTTGCCAGGCATGTTCTCTAGAAATTGGTGGTTTCCATTTCTTGTGGGAACCATTTGTGCTGAAAATGATAGGTTTCAATTTGATTCTTGGTATGGATTGTTTAGTTATATACCAGGATCATATCAACTATTACTGGAGGAGAGTTTCCTTTTTATCTCCAAAAGAAGGTAGATATTCTCACTGATCATATCAACTGTTACTAGAGGAGAGTTTCCTTTTTATCTCCAAAATGTGGTAGATATTCTCATCAGGGTGAGTGGGATCTTTAGGCTGATCATTCAAGACCAATTTAGTATAGATTGGATTGTCTCATAGCTCAAATAATAGGTATTGATTTAGATGATGGAGGAATGTAGCAAGATACTTTTACTCCAATTGTATATCATTTTCATGATGGTTTTCCCAATGAATTCTATATCTTATCACCTGAGCAATAGATCGAGTTCATGATTGAGTTGGTGTCAAGATCATAGCCAACTTCTATTACACATTATAGGATGGCACCATTATAACTATAGGATTTGAAAGTCTAGTTGGAAGATCCGGTAGCCAAAGGTTTCATATAGCTTAGTATATCTCCATGGGGTTCTCCATTTCTTTTCTTCAAGAAGTCTGATGGGACTTTACACTTATGTGTGGATTATTGGATATTGAACTAAATGATTGTCAAGAACCAGTATCCCCTTCCATGTATCAATGATCTATTCGATCAGATGAGGGGTTCTAAGATATTCTCCAATATCAATTTGAGATCAGGTTACCGTCAGTTGAGGGTGAGACCAACAGATATATCTTAGACTACTTTGGCTTGTATGAGTTCATAGTGATGTTTTTTGGTTTGATGAATACACTATAAGTATTCAAGGCCTTAATGAATCAAATCTTTCATCCTTTTCTAGATTATTTTGTGGGGGGTCCAATGACATCTTAGTGTAATCCCAGTCAATAGATGATTATTCCCAACATATTGACATCATCTTGAGTACATTGAGAGAGAATTGGATTTATGCCAAATTAACCAAATGAAATTTTTTTATTGATAGATTTCACTTCTTGGGCCATGTCATCTTAGAGGAAGAAGTGTTAATGGATCTAGAGAATGTTATAGTCATGGTATCTTGGGAGATACCTAAGAATTTATTTGAGATTTATAGTTTTCTAGGTTTAGTAAGTTATTATCAGCACTTTATCCAAGACTTCTCACATCTAGAAGCACTGATTTATAGGATAACCAATAATGGAGTGAAGTTTGTTTGTTTAGATGCTTGAAATAGGGATTTTAAGGAGATAAAAGGTAGTTTGACCTTAGCACCTGTCCTCATTTTACCTGTACTGGGTAAAACATATACTATGTACTATGACACATCTGAAGTTGGACTCAGAGAAGTTCTAATGTAGGAGGATCGAGTGGTTGGTTATGGATCTAGATAACTAATACCCTATGAAATAAATTACCCTACTCATGGTCTAGAGTTAGCTGTGGTGGTACATTCCCTGAGATGATGAGACACTATCTTTTGGGCAATATGTTTGTGGTGTACGTGGACCACAAGATCCTCAAGTAAATTTTTTCTTAGTGGGTCCTAAACCTTCGATAGAGGAGGTGAGTTGAGTATCTATAGTATTTTGACTTCTAGATGACTTATACATCAAGAAAAGGCAACATCATTATTGATGCCTTGATTTGGAATATGTGTAAAGAGGTAGTACGAGAGTCTTGTGATGAGCGGTGATTGATGGCGCTCTTTGCATACATTAATCTAGATGTTTAGGAGTCTCAGGGGTGAGTATCTTTGATCTTGAAATCTATTATACCCATGCTTCTTGACTGGATCAAGACAAATAAGGTATCTGATCTAGAGGGCTAAGTTCTAAGATATAGCTTATATGTTGGGGATATACCATGTGATAGTCTCTTGGGTGCAGAAATTCTAATCTTTTCCATAACCGAGTATGGGTTCCTCAAGATTGCATGAGGATGTGATGAGAGAGTTTCATGATTCTAGATTATCAGTATATCCTAGTTTGATAAAGATGTGTCGTGATCTACATAGACAGTACTAGTGGTCAAGAATGAAGAAATTGGTAGTGGGCTTCATGGAGAGGTGTTTCACCCATCAGCAGGTGAAATTTAGGCATTATAGGCCTGCTAGGATGTTGCAGCCTCTGCCCATTTCTGAGTTGAAATGAGATAATGTAACTATAGATTTTGTGACAGAATTACCTAGCACACCCCATAAGAGTGAAGCAGTATGGGTGATTGTGGATTGACTAATGAAGGTGGACCACTTCTTGCCTATCAGAGAGACCTTAATTATTGACGATCTAGGTATTCTTTATGTCCATAAGATAGTTTGGTTACATGGTGTTCTGAGGAGTATCGTTTCTGATAGAGATCCTCATTTCACATCGCAGCTCTTTCAAGGCCTTTAAAAGGATCTTCAATCATGGGTTTTTATGAGTACAACCTACCATACATAGACTAACGATTAATCTAAGTAGACTATTCATATTCTGGAGGGTATTTTATGAGATTGTGTTTTGGATTTCAGTAGTTTATGGGAGTGGCATATGACACTCATAGAGTTTTCATATAATTATAGCTTCCAGGAATCAATCCAAATGGAACCTTTTAGGGATTTTTATGGTAGAAAAATTTTTTCATCTATTTGTTGGTTGGAGGAAGGTGAGTCAATGCTTGTTGCACATACTCTCATATAGGAGATTTTTAAGTGCTTTCATCTAGTCAGGATGCATTTGGTGACCACACAGAGCAAGTAGAAATAGTATGCGAACCATCTAAGACAACCTTTGTAGTTCAAGGTTAGTCATCATGTTTTCCTTTGGGTGTTTCCTAGATTGGGGCAATGTCATATCAGGAGATGGGTAAAGATAGTTCCCAAGTTTGTTAATCTGTTTGAGATAGTGAAAAGGGTTAGTCCATTGGTGTACTGATTATACCTTCCACAATTTTAATGTGTCATGCATGACATGCTTTATGTGTCGAAGCTTCAGAGATATCACCCTAACCCTTCTCATGTGGTAGACATCGAGGACCTCAAGCTTTGTGTAGATATTTCCTTGATGAGAATTTGATATGGATTTTGGACTATAGTGAGAAGTATCTTTGGGGAAAGATTATACATCTAGTTCAAGTGCAGTGGAAGTATGGGCGTGTTCAAGAGGAGATCTAGGAACAAGAGTCTGATATGCAAGAAAAGTGGCCAAACTTGTTCATCGAGACCCCATAGTGATGCTTGGAGTATCTCAAGGATGAGATGTTATATAGTGGGGAGGTTGTAAGATATCTTCTTTTTTCTGGGTATGTCTCTCTTTGAGTTTTTCATTAAGCGTACTTAATTTGGTTTTCCTTCATATTTAAATCATGGTGGTCGAGTCTCATTTGGAGATGGAGAGGCTTTGTTGGGGGAAATGACCTAAATTTTGGGGATGTATGTTTTTTTGAATTAACAGAGTCTGAGTATAAATGTGTTAAATGGGATTATGAGGGTTTCCCATGAGTATAGAAGGCTTTGAAGGTGGTTCGAGCACTTTTGTAGAAGCTAGGATTAAAGCTATCTATAGGGAATTTACATGCCATGTAAATACATTGCATTATGTGTAACTTCCGTTGGGAAGATGTTATGAAATTATTATAGGTCATGAACTAGTCCATGGTGTGAATCGGTTACACGTCATGAATCCACATTACATAACATGTAATGTTTGAGTAGGGTTAAATTCACCTAAGGCTGTGTGATTTTCAGTGTACCTCATAATTGAGAATTACATGCCATATAATACATTTACATGCCATGTATTTCTTAATCTGGGTAGTTGTAAAGCCATGATGCATTTGGTTTATTCATTCGTCTTGTGTGAAACCTTCCTCTCTCGAGACCTAGGCGTTTTCTAGGAAATTTTAGAGCACCTTCCTCTATTTTAAATGTCTCATTCAAGAAAATCGTCGGTGAGTTGTTTTGATTAGGTTTTCCCTTCTCTTCCATTGTTATCTAGTTATGGTGGTGGAATGTTTTGTCCATGGTTGATTTAGGTGTTGATATTGATCTTGTTTGGTCTAGGTTTCTTCTTGTGATCATCTGTGCCATTGTTCTTGTTGATGTTCCATGTTGGAAGCATTACATTGATCACCAGTTTAAGGTGGGTGGTATAAAACCTAACCCTATGGTATGTTCAATTGTGAAGTGTGTTCAATACTGTGATTGCATTGACACAACATGCACATTAATTAATTAAATAATAAATGATGATAAATCTTGTGTTGGATTATTTGTTGGATCCCTTTGGATCCAATTGATGTTGTGACTTGGCTTATGGATACCCATTGGGTGAGTGAACCCTTGATTAATAATGAATTGGCTAATGTATTAAAGTGTGGTTAGAATGACATGATACTTCATGTGATTACTTGGTATATAATCACTTTGTTAATGGATTTTTTTTATTTAAATGGTTGGTGATAATTTGATAAAAAATGAACGTGTAATTGAAATAAAAATGGTAAATTATAGAATTAACCATTGAGGCTTATGATATGATATTGTGATGTCCTTACTATTATGACATGTATTGTGATTCATGTTGTAATGCTTATATAGTGGGCTTGACCCATTTTGATTTTGTAATTATTATGTAGTGGGCTTGGCCCAGTTTGATGTTGTAATACTTATATAGTAGTATTTTCCTAGTTTGATACTGAAATGATTATATATAGGGTTATGCATAGATGTTGAAATTCTTATACATAGGGCTATTCCCGAATGCTAAAATGTTTATATAAAGGGTTATGCCTGGATATTGAAATGCTTATACAGAGGGATTTTCTCGGTTATGTGATTATGGCATGGTTTATGGTTATGGTTGGTGTGGTTGTGCCACATGTTCATAGATATTACTTTATGGTGCCAAAGTGGGTTGATTATTGTATTATATTAAATTGATTAATTAATACACTTGTTATCAGTTTATTGTATGCACTTACTATCAGAATAGTTTTGTTTATACATGGTGGTGTTGATCTACTGATTTTTACTCACACCTTATTCGAGGTGTTGTTTGGTACCCAAGTAGATTACATGGATTTAGGTTTGGACAAGGGAATGGGACCATGTTGTTGATTATTGCTTGCTGGATGGGCTGGAGTTTGGAGACAGGGCCGACATGGGGTTTTGGACTGGGGTCTTTTGAGATTATTTGTGTCAGTTGGGTATTTTATTTGTATTAATTTCAGCTTGACATTTAGATACATTTCATCATGAAATTACATGGTTCACTATTATTTGGTTTATTGGTTTGTCCTTTACTTTCCAGTTGTATGTTGTGTTATTTTTTCTATTTTCATTACTCTAGTATTTATTATTACTGTTTACTTATGTTGTGTTGTAACTCTGTACCAGGGGGTATAGTCTCCCCATTATATTCTTTACACCCCCACTGTTAGTCGATAGTCTCTGGTGTATGGGGAGGTATGCTTGAGGTCCCATAACCAACCCGATTTGGCCACGTGAAAGGGTAACAGATTGGGGGACGTTACACATATAATAACATATATTGAAAATAATATATGTATATATATATAATTAGATTAATTTATACATATATATAAGTATAATAATATATATATATATACATATATGTGTGTGTGTATTAATATTTTAATATATAAATAAATATATAAACTTATGAGTATTTAGACACACACACAAATATATTAACATATAATATAAATAATATATATATTAATTTATTAATACAATTGTATCAATTTATACATATATATAAATATAATAATATATATTTATATTTTCATATATAAAATATATTAATATATATATATATATATACAAATGATCGGGGGTGGGAGCATAAAAAATTTTAAAGAAAATCTATCGATGCCTACAATGTACTAGGGGAGACTCGACCTTGAACCACCCCGAGACCCCGTAGAGGCACAACTACTAGGTTGCACCCCTAGGGGCATATATTAATATTTATGTGTGTGTGCATGAATTAATATTTTAATATATAAATAAATATATAAACTTGTAAATATTTATACACACACACACAAATACATTAACATATAATATAAATAATATATAACATATATATTAGCTTATATCATATATTAATTTATAAATATATATATATATATATATATTAATATATATATTGATATACGTTATAAATTTATATATAAATCAACATATATGTTACACATAGAGAAATACATTAGCACACACACAAACACATATATTTTAAGATCTCAACCTTTTTGGATATGTCTTGTGCTCACTTACAAGTACTCTTTTACCCTTGTTTTGGTATATTTTGGGTGAGTTTTTGTTTCGGGGTGTTTCAGGTGGAATTTGGGAATTTTGGAAGGAAAAGGAGTAGTGCGTAGTTGGTGCACAGTTTTCCAAAAATGTGCACCTACCCCCAAAAAACCATGCACCCTCTTAGTAGTAATAGTGTGACCCCTAGAAGAGGCACACATTTAGGGTGGAAGGTTTGGAAAACCGTGCACCCATTCTTAGGAAATTGTGCGTGTGGGTTTAATTATCCCAAAAAATTGTTTAAAATTTCCAAAACCCTCGGATCTCACCCTCATTCATCCCTATTCAACCTAATATGATTTACTGTGATTTTAGAGGCTCCTAGATGGATTCCAAGGCCTTCTGAACTCTATTCTTGAGGAATATAAGGTTCGATTAGCAGATCTGTACCTCTCATGTTAAGTGTTTTTGTCCCGTTTAGATTTCTCTCTATCATCTCTATTTTTGGATGAAGAGGAGTGTTTTGTTTTCCATTGAAAATGGATTAGATCTATGTTATGATAGATCTAAATCTATTTGATCTTGGATCTAGGTTTTGGTTCTAGATATCATTCTTCATTGTGAAATTTAATGTTTAGATTCAATTTGGGGATTTCTGTTGGTGAGCATTCGTCAACGATCTTGAGGTAGGTGGTCTAAATTTCAAATCCCATAATATTAATTAATATTGTGTATATGGAATTATGAAATATAAATTTCCATATTTGGAAATCGTATCTTTAATTGGATTAATTAATTGGTTAATTAATTAATGAAATGATGTGATTATGAAAATGACAGGATATTGGGATTATGAATTGGTTAAATCAAAGGGTTTTTGTAATTGGTAAATTGATGGGATGTAGATTTTATTAATCATGGGAATTAAGTGATGTTTGGATTAATTGTGAATTATTAATGGGTTATTTGATTAAGTTTTGATTGATGGTTTAATAGTGATTTGTTCATATTATTCCATGTAATTAAAGTAATGAATTGTGATTGAATTGATAAATTGAAATGGTATAACATGATGTGAAATGTTTATAATAGGTTTAATGATGATTAAACTTTACAAATGTAATATGTGTGATATATACAAGTGAAAGACACGGAATGATGCTCCAAATATCCATAGAGTTACAAAGTCATGCATGCGAATATTATTGAATGGGATGGGGACTAATGATCCAAATACCTATGGGATGTGGGATAGAGACTGATGCTCCAAATACCCATGGGGTACTAGAGATGATGTTCTATACCCATGAGATCGGCATTGGACTATGTTTCTAAATGGTCGTGTTTTGAAATGGAATGAAATGGATAATGAAAGCCCATTATATATTGAATTGTGATTCCTTGTGTGATATGGTTCAGACTCTATCATGGGCCGAAGTAGGTATTGTTGATTTGGGTGTCATGGTGAACCCAAGGAAATATGTGGTTAAATAAAGAGTAATTGATAATTTAAACTGTTTACTTTATTGATTGCACTTTATTCTTTATACAACTGCATACACTATTATTGACTATATATTGTTTTAGATGTTGTTTGTGGTGTCCTACTGAGTTTTACTCACACCCTATTTGGGTTGCCTGATCAGTACTCGAATAGACTTTATATTTTCAGGATAGTATAAGGGAACGAGTCCTATGTTAGATGTCTAAGTTGGGGTGGAGCATGGATGAGGGAACCAGACATGATGTCAGGACCTTCTTGGGAGTTTTCAATGTCTTTATTTTGGTTTTTTCATTATATACTTGACACATATTTGGCATGAAATGTATATTGCTTTAGTTTTTATATTGTATTCATGTTTTGGTCATCATGTGATACTTATATTTATTTTGGTTATGGTTATTATAATTTAGTTATTGTTTATTTATTTCTATTATTGTGCTACTTTAATAAAGAGGGTATAATCTCCTCATGTTATATATTTGACTCTCACTACTAGTCAGTAGCCTTTGGCGTATAGAGAGGCACGCCTGAGGCCACACAACTGACCGGCTCGGGGCACCGTTATGTGGCACTCGGGTCAAGATGTTGCAAAGTGGTATTAAATTCAGGTTTTATTTTCTTTTATTTTTTCTTACTATTTGGAAAAGGTAGATAGGATATTAGGATGAGTCAGTCATTGGTCATGAACTCATGCATGGGGGTAGCTAACCCATGTGCATAGGAAACTGCCAAATACCCGGGGTGGGATTGTTGTTATTGATGTGCATTGTTATAGTCAGATGTTATTTCACCTCAAGTGATGTACTTGTTGTGTGATGTGATTATTTTTTATAATACTTTATGATATTTGACTCATGGCTCGGTATGGCACAAGATTTGAGTATGCATGTATCATTCTAGGAACTCAGGGATTAATGTAACATGCATAATTGGTAAGCATGCATGGAAAAACTAGTTCTGTGTAAGTTATTGAATTGAAATTTTTTTCATTGATTGTGT
This sequence comes from Viscum album, assembly GCA_963277665.1. NCBI lineage: Eukaryota > Viridiplantae > Streptophyta > Magnoliopsida > Santalales > Viscaceae > Viscum > Viscum album. Next base: position 4,673,257 of record OY728134.1, on the reverse strand, counting down.
AATTGAACTAAAAAAGTTTCTTAATATGAAACTGAAAGTTGTAAAGTGATAAAAAATGTGAATAATTGGGTGTATAATGTGAAACATTAATATTAGAATGTGTTTAAACTTTGTTAACCATAACCTAGATATTGGATGGTTAAGGGTAGTGATAGTGCCTCAGTTTTGACCATGTGGCGAGGTTTGGGGGATGACTTGATATGGATTTATGTGTATTCTAGTAAATGTGGTAATAATGTTGTGTAATTTTTTCTAATACATGTGTTTAGAATTTTAGATATATGCCTTCATGACGATGCTTGTTGATAGTATTGTTAGAGGACATGGTTGGAAATGTGCCTCCAGTAGTGGAACCTAAGGCTCTGTTAGTGCTAGGTGAGAAAGATAGAGAGAAGTTCCATGAGAACTTTGCTCGCTTTATACTGTTTATAGAAAGAGACCCAAGGCAAGTTGTGAAAAGTATGTCTGAATTAACATGGGAGTTTCGGTTGCATCACCCTCTGACTTTCACTAGAGAGGGTAGACCTGAGGTAGTTGAGTTCTGGATTGAGTCTATCTAGATGATTTTTGACCACTTAGAGACTCCTACTGAGAAAATATTTAAACTGGTAGCTTATATGTTATGAGGATTAATGCATCAATGGTGGGATATCCTGACTCATGATGGAAAGCTAGAAAATATGGTATGTAAGGACTTCTAAGAGAAGTTACTATAGAAATTTTATCTAGATACACTAAGATAAGAGAGGAAAGAAAAGTTTATTAGGCTGACCTAGGGGAATATTTTTGTGTAATTGGTAAATTTATGGGATATGTATTTGATTGATCATGGGAATTATGTGATGTTTGGATTAACTGTGAAGGTTTAATGGATTATTTTATTAAGTTTTGATAGATGGTTTAATAGTGATTTGTTCATATTATTCCATATGATTAAAGTAATTAATTGTGATTTAATTGATAAATTGAAATGGTATACCATGGTGTGAAATGTTTATGATAGGGTTAATGATGATTAACCTTGATAAATGTGATATATGTGCTATATTTGATATATTTGATTGTTTGATAAATAAGTGTGGGACACGAATTAATGCTTCAAATACCCAAAGAGTGTCAAAGGCATGCATACGAATATTATTACAAGGTACAATGACTAATTATCCAAATACCCATGGGGTGTGGGATAGAGACTAATGCTCCAAATACCCACAGGGTTCTAGACACGACATTCTACACCCATGAAATTGGAATTGAACTATGGTTTTAAATGGTCGTGTTGTGAAATGGAATGACATGGATAGTTAAAGCTTGTGATATAATGAATTTTGATTCCTTATGTGATATGGTTTATACTCCAGCATGGGCCAAAGAAATTATTGTTAGTTTGGGTGTCATGTTGAACCCAAGGAAATATGTGGTTAAATAAAGAGTAATTGATAATGTAAACCATTTACTTTATTTATTATGATTTATTCTTTATATAACTTCATACACTTTTATTGAATGGATATTTTTTTAGATGTCGTTGGTGGTGGCTTACTAATTTTTACTCACACCCTACTCGGGATACCTAATCGATACCTGAATAGACTTCATGTTTGTAGGACAGGATAAAGGAAAAAGTCTTATGTTTGATGGATGAGTTGAGATAGAGCATAGATTAGGGAACCATACATGATGTCAGGACACTCTTGGTAGTTTTTAGTGTATTTATTTTCAGTTTTTTCATTTGATACTTGACACATATTTTGCATGACATATCTATTGTTTTAGTTTGTATATGGTATTCCTCTTTTGGTTATCATGTGATACTAGTATTTATTTTGGTTGTGGTTATTATAATTTAGTTATTGTTTATTTATTTCCACTATTGTGATACTTTAATAAAGAAGGTATAGTCTCCTCATGTTATATATTTGACTCTCACTGCTAGTTAACACCTTCTGGCATACGGGGAGGCATGCCTGAGGTCATGAAACTGATTGGATCGGGGAACCGATATGTGGAACCCAGGTCAGGATGTTTTAAAGTGGTATTAAAGACATGTTTTCTTTTCTTTTCTTTTATCTTACTAATTGGGAAAGGTAGACATGAGATTAGGATGAGTCGGGCCTTGGTCATGAATTCATGCATGGGAGTAGATAACCCATGTACACAGGAAAAACTAAGTACCTAGGGTGGGATTGTTGTTATTGATGTGTTTTGTTATAGTTGGATGTTATTTCACCTCAAGTGATGTAATTATTATGTGATGTGATTATTATTTCTGAGACTTTATGATATTTTACTCGTGGTCCGGTATGGCATGAGATTTGAGTAGTCATACATCATTCTAAGAACTCAGTGATTATTTTAACATGCATCATTTGTAAGAACGCATGAAAAACTTGTTATGTGTAAGTTTTTGAATCGAATTTTTTTATTTTCTTGTGTAATTGAACTGAAAAAGGTTCCTAATATGAAACTGAAAGTTTTTAAAGTGATGAAAAATGTAAATAATTGGGTCTCTCATGAGAAATTTTAATATGATAATGTATTTACCCTTTATTAACCATTACCTAGATGTAGGATGGTTAAGGGTAGTGATAGTGCCTCAGTTTTGACCGTGTGGCGGGGTTTGGGGGATGACTTGATATGGATTTATGTGTCTTCTAGTAAATGTGGTAATAAGTTGTGTAATGTTTCATAAGACGTGTGCTTGGCATTATAGATATATGTATCCATGACGACGCTTGTTGATAAGATGATAGTAGTACGTGGATAGGAATGTTCCTCCATTAGTGAAACCTGAGGCTCTATTGGTTCTAGGTGAGGAATCTAGAGAGAAATTCCATTAGAACTTTTCTCGCTTTATACAGTTTATGGAAAGAGACCCAGGGTAAGTTGTGAAAAGTATGTCTGACTTAACACAGGAGTTTTAGTTACAGCACCCTCTGACTTTCACTGGAGAGTGTGGACCTAAGGCAGATGAGTTATAGATTGAGTCTATCTAGATGATTCTTGACCACTTAGAGACTCCTGCTGAGAAAATATTCAAACTGGAAGCTTATATGTTATTAGGATCAGCGAATCAATGGTGGTATATCCAGACTCAGGATGGAAAGATGGAGAATATGGTATAGAAGGACTTCTAAGAGAAGTTCCTAGATAAATTTTATCCACAGACACTAATATAAGAGAGGGTAGAAAAGTTTATGGGGATGAACCAGGGGAATATGTCTGTGATGGACTATGTTGGTTGCTTTACCGACTTGTAGCTCTTTGCTCCAACACTGGCAGGGGATAAGATAACTACGGAAAGACCTTTTCAGGATGGGATTAAATATGAGACTATATCTCAGGTTAACATCTTTTAGTTAAAGAAGTTTTCTGAGGTAGTGGGTCAGACTCTCATATATAAGGGAAGCCTGAAGGAGTCTTCTACTGGAGGACAATCAGTTTCTACTGGATGATCAGGAGATATGAATTCTAATATTAGGAAGTGTTGTTATGAGAATATTGACTAGAGTAGTGTAAAGTATAGTGGCCATGGGGAATGATCGGTTACTTGGGATCTTAACTGAGTGATTCTCACTCAAATTTACCCAAGAGATGAAGGTAGAACGGTCCTTGTAGTAGCATGGGTTATCGAATCCTCAGAGACCTAAGAAGAAACCTATAGACACGTACATTCTATGGACTATTTTTGGCTATGAAGTGGCCAACTTGGGTTGATTTTATATGGGTTTAAAGGATAAATAACAGATTTAAGTTAATTCAATTTAAAAATAATGATTTGATCCTAGGTTATCGCTCGGGGTGGATTGGACGTATTTTCTTTTCAATGATTTCAATTTCTTATATTTGAGATGGGTTCATTTAAGAAGATAAAACAACATCATCACTTACTGGTTTAAAGCCTACACCCTTTAATACTAATCACCTATACACTTGAAGGATCAAAGTTTTGATCACTTCAAGGTAAAGGTTTGTATTATCACATGAAGTGTGTGGCCTTAAATTCAACAAGGACGATGGAGTTTAAAAATCATCAAATAAAAATCTCAATTAAAGAAGTGATTATACATTAATGGGGTGATAAATAACATCCAATACAGCCCCTTGATACTCCCTTAGATCAACCCATAAAATAGTTATCTTTCCATTGATGACATGTCTTCAACGGAAGTGGGAAGTAGACTTACGAGGGTGGAATTGAAGAAGTAAAAACAACAACAAAAAATCGATCACTCCTCCGTTGTGTGATAAATATCACAAAGTATGGTGTGAATAAATTCACACCTTGAACCAATGGTATCAACATGATAAGTAGAAGAACAGAATAAGAGTAAAGGAAGAACTTTTATTAAGAAACTAAGGTGAATTAAACAACTTACATGAGAAAGAAATGCGATTACAAACACAAAGCGGCAGCATAACACTACAATGAAACCAAGCACCCAAGATCCTTCAATCCTCCAACACCACTGCCTTAAATAGGAATTTTTGAGCCCTTGGGTAGAGCCTCCAATATTCCAAGTCTCCTCAATTAATTGTGGTAGGCCATAGGTGGGTGGAAAGTAAGGGAGAGTTGATTTTTCCACCCTTGACCCAAGGTGGAATCCAGCTTTCCTTCACCAAACAGACGTGCTTGAAATACCTTCTAGATGGCCGAATCAGAGTGGACCATATAAGAATAAAATGTATCCCCGGATGTCTTATAACCTCCTGTAAAATTTGGGCCCATTTAGAGTTGTGGATTCTGATATATAATCATATTAGTGGTCTGTTTTTCTGGGCCATAGAATATGGCCCAGAATTTTATCTCTAACTTGGGCCACCTAAATGGACATCATGGAAGCCTAATTAGCATTGGATCATGAATTGTGATTTGTTACTATACATTTCTTCTATCATCCCACGAAATTTGGGATTCATTGGGCCTGTATGTTGGGCCCCACAGTCTCATCAGTGGCTTGGTGTCCAATCTAACTTCTCCAGAATTGTTTCCTTTCATCACAAAATATCCCCATCTTCTTCCAGGAATTCTCCATTGATCCCTGAATAAAAAATGTTCATATTTAAGTGTAGATAAATTTCAAAAAATATCAAATTAAAATATGTATAATCAGATTAATCATTGGGTACTTCAAATGATGTTAAAAAAATGTATCACATAATAGTCCATTTTAAGAAGGTATTACAATCATAATGTGAAATGATGTTCAAAGAGTAAAATGCACTAAAATTGTGTTTATGAATAATAAAGAACATGAATATTATGTATATTAACAATGAATATTATCCTCATTTAGTGGCTAATCACACCCCCAAATTGAGTTTTTCTAGTCCCGAGCAAAATATATCTCAACAATATGAAATTCGAATTCTCTTTTCCAAAAACATTTTAATACACAATGATCACCAAAAACCCTTATACCAAAAAATCATGAAACCCATAAAAATATTTTAATACAAGATATTTTCATAAGAAGATCTCAATCCCAAGCCCATTTCTTTGTTCAAATTCATTTCCATATTTCATCCAATATCAATTAAGTATGAGGATGTGTTGTGCATCACAATAGACATGGGGGTTCATCTTTATTCAAGGGGGAAATGACGGAAGAACTAGGTGAAATCACATTTCAATACTAAGACGAGTATTCAAAAAAATTATTGTATTTTTTTTTGTTTTTTTTTTGTTTTTTTTTTTGTTTTTTTTTTTTTTTGTTTTTACAATTTTTCCATGGTAATTGATGTTGCACTCAAAAGAGTCAACCCCTGTAGCGAGACTTTGCCGATGACTCCCAGGCTCAAAGACCTTAGGTCACCAAGTAAATCCCACATACTCGGGCATCATCTCAAGTTAACTCAGTCAAAAACAAATTCAAATTACCAAAAAATAGATATAAAATTACTAACTCTAGGCTAGACAACTATGGAGTCACGATCCCCAAGTGCCGAAAGCCACGCATTAGGTCATTTCATTGCTCTACGTACAATTTTTTTTTTAATTTTTTTTTTTTGAATACTCATATTAAACTAAAATGATCACCAAACCTATGCTATTTATTTATGGGATCTCATGAACTCAAACTAATACCCCACTATCCAAAGGACGCGCATTGTGATCTTTTTTTATTTGGATGAAAATATAAACAATGAAATATCACATTAGACAGCCACACTTTCCAAAATCTATGCTCATAAAATTATACAAGGATTAAAATCAGAATTAGGGCATGCTAAATTATTTGATATTCATTTTCAAAGTGTGCAATGTGTATTACCATGTTCAAAGTTAAAGGAATTTTTCCTTCCATTTACACAAAAAAAAATTCAAATCATTCATTTTTTTTTTACACAAAATCATTTTTTATTTTATCTCCCCCCCAAACTTAAAATAACATTATCCCCAGTGTTTAAAGAAAAGAAAATTTAGAAGGGGGTAGAGGAATAAAATGGGAGTTCAATAAGGAAATTGAAATATTAGGATCATGGAATGAAGTCACCTGGTGGTTGAAGTTTAAAGTTCTTGATGCTCCAATTTAGTCCTTTGATATCCATGTCGCTTTCAGAGTTCCCTAGTGGAAAAAGGAAAACAAACAAACAAAACAAAACAGTATATATATATATAAGTAAAATATAAGTATATATATAAAATAAAATAAACTGATGATACATTGTCTTCTTTTTAAATTTCTGGGTAAGGTATTACTCAAGGATCACACCACGTGACACGGATGAATATGGTGATCCCCTTTCATACCCATCCATACTCATAATAGAAGAACAGGTCAACAGTCTATTTTTTTTAAAATATAAAAATGATTAGTTAAAATATAAATTTTATTAAAACAACAAAATGATAGGAAACTTGAAAACCATGGGTTGCCTCCCATGCAGCGCTTTTTTTAATGTCATTAGCCCGACATGGATCATAAATCTATCAATTTTTTCCTGGTTCATAGGTTGGCTCAGTTAACTCAGCCACTATTTCCTGTTTATTGAATGATTCAATGAATGGTTTTAACCTTTGACAATTGACCTTGAAAATGTAACCACTTGTGGGATCTTGAATCTCTACTGCCCCATGGGGGTACACATGATGCACTATGAAAGGTCCTGACTATCTAGACCTTAACTTTCCCGGGTGTAAATGAAGTTTTGAACTATACAAGAGCACAAGTTTTCCCGGTTCAAAATTTTTGACCTTGATATTCCTATATTGGTAGGCTTGAACTCTAGCTTTATTGATCCTTGAATTTTCATAAGCCTCCATCCTTAATTCCTCCAGTTCATTGAGATTTAATTTCCTTTTTATTCCAGCCAATGAGAGGTCATAATCCATTTTCTTAATTGCCCAAAAGGCCTTATGCTCAATTTCAACAGGTAAATGGCATGATTTTCCATAAACCAACCTATATGGTGACATTCCTAGGATGGTTTTAAATGTTGTATGATATGCCCAAAGAGAATCCAAGAGTTTCTCAGACCACTCTTTCCTAGAAGGATTGACAGTTTTCTCAAGAATTTGTTTGATTTCATGATTGGCTAACTCAGCTTGACCATTGGTCTGTGGGTGGTAAGCAGTGGACACTTTGTGAGAAATTCCATATTTTTCCATGAGTGATGAGAATGGACGATTGAAAAAATGAGTTCCACGATCACTAATGATAGCCCTAGGAATTCCAAATCTAGAGAAGATGTTTTCCTTGAGAAATCTAATCACAGTTTGATGATCATTGGATTTTGTAGGAATGGCCTCAACCCATTTGGAGACATAATCGATAGCTAAAAGAATGTAAAGATATCCCCTAGAGTTTGGGAAGGGACCCATGAAATAAATTCCCCAACAGTCAAAGATTTCAACCACTAAGATGGGAGTGAGTGGAATTTGATTCCTTTTTGTGATGGACCCTACTTGTTGACACCTAGGACAGCTTTGACAAAATGTGTAGGAGTACCTTGAGAGGGTGGGCTAGAAAAGACCACATTGAAGAATCTTAGCAGATGTTTTATTATAGGAAAAGTGAACTCCACATGCCTCACTATGACAGAATTTAAGGATGGACTCTTGTTCAGATTCTGGGACACACCTCCTAATTACTTGGTCAGGGAAGAACTTATAAAGGTATGGATCATCAAACACATGGTGTCTAACATCAGAAAGGAATTTCATTTGAGTTTAGTCCCTAAGAATTTTGGAATGACTCCTGTGACTAAGAAATTGGCTATGTCAGCATATCAAGGGCAGCCACTCATAGAGTAGAGGTGTTCATCAGGAAATGAATCAGACACAGAAAGGTGATTTGAGTTGTCTTTGAATTACATCCTAGAGAGTTGATCAGCTAAAACATTTTCAATTCCCTTTTTATACTTGATTGTGAGGTCAAATTATTGTAAGAGAAGGACCCACCTAATCAGTCTAGCCTTAGCATCTTGTTTTTGGAAGAGGTATTTTAGTGCAGAATGGTCAGTGAACACAGTGATGGGGGATCCTAAGAGGTAGGACCTAAACTTCTCTAAGGCAAAAACAATAGAAAGTAACTCCTTTTCAGTGGTGGTGTAGTTTATTTGGGCATCATTTAAGGATTTTCTTGCATAAGAAATGACATAAGGAGTTTTATCACAACGTTGTCCTAACACAGCTCCTATAACAAAGTCACTGGAATCACACATAAGTTTGAAAGGAAGGTTCCAATTTGGAGATTTCATAATGGGAGGAGAGGTGAGAGAGGATTTGAGGGTTGAGAATGAACCCTCACAGCTTTTTGTCCAAACAAATGGAGCATCATTTACTAGTAGAGCATAAAGGGGATGAGAGATTGAACTAAAGTCCTTGATGAATCTTCTATAGAAACCAGCATGTCCTAAGAAAGACCTCACTTCCTTGACAATTTTGGGTGATGGAAGGTGATGAATGATGTCATCCTTGGATTTATCAACTTCAATCCCCCTACCTGAGACTAGATGTCCTAGAACTAGTCCCTCTTTAACCATGAAATGGAATTTTTCCCAGTTTAGGACCATATTTTTTCCTTCACATATTGACAATACTCTCTCCACATTCTGCATACATCCCTCAAAAGTATCCCCAAACACAGAGAAGTAATCCATGAAGACCTCTAGAAAATCCCCTACCATGTCTGAGAAGATTCCCATCATGCACCGTTGGAAGGTTCCAGGGGCATTGCATAACCCGAAGGGCATGCGTTTGAATGCAAAGGTACCGAATGGACATGTGAATGTAGTCTTACCTTTATCCTCTAGGGAGACCTCAATTTGATTGTACCCTGAGTACCCATCTAAGAAACAATAGAAGGCATGACCTGCCACTCTCTCAAGGACTTGGTCAATGAATGGTAAGGGTAAATGGTCCTTCTTGGTGAATGAGTTTAGCTTCCTATAGTCAATGTAGACCCTCCATCCACTACTCACCCTTGTTGGAAGAATCTCTCCATCCTCATTGGTTATCACTGTGATTCCAGCCTTTTTTAGAACCACTTGGATTGGGCTCAACCATTCACTCTCATCTATGGGATATATGATACCAGATTTTAACAATTTCAGAAGTTCTTTCCTTACTACCTCTATGAGATTAGTATTGAGTCGCTGTTGAGGTTGACGACATGGCTTTGAATCAGATTCCAGAACAATCCTATGGGTCCCAATAAGTGGGATAATCCCATGAATATCAGATATGGTCCAACCAATGGCTTTATTATGTTTCCTAAGGACATCTAGAAGCATCCTCTCATGATTAGCTTCAAGAGAATAAGAAATGACAATAGGATGTTTTTTATTGTCCCCTAGTAAAGCATACTTGAGTGTAGTGGGAAGTTCCTTAAATTCAAGATCAGGTTGGTTTGGAATTTCAGCAGAAGATTGGGACATTGGATCAAGTTCAATTTCTTTTTTTAGAGTTTTAGATAGGATTGATTCTCCACATGTAGAAGTTTCAGCTACTAGATTGTCTTGATCAGATTTAGGGAAAGAAGTTGGAGTGGTCTCCATGAAAGTGGTTTCTTCAAAGGTTTCACTGATTGTTGGACCTAAGACTTCATCATAAGAGCAATTTGAAAATGATTCAATCCAAGGAGATAAACTTCCTTCATATGAACAAAGGAAATCAATCTCATCCTGAATTAAATATTCATCAAATATTCCTTGATGTTCCATGGATTCATTATCAATGTTTCCCATCATGTTTACTTCATGAATTTTCTCGTCATACCCTATTTGTGAGATTGCATTATAGATGTTCAAGTCTAGACTCATGTTCCCGAAGGTGATGGTCATGTTCCCATTTCGGACTCGGATAACAGAGTTTATTTTTTCAAGGAAAGGACGACCAAGGATTATTGGGGTTTGTTCCTTATTTCTTAAGTTTGGATGGTTGTCAAGGACAATGAAATCAGCAGGTTAGATGAAGTTTTCAACCTTTACTAGAACGTCCTTTAAAATCCCCTTTGGAACCCTAATGCTACGATCATCAAGTTGAAGTGTGACAGATGTGGGTTGGAGTTCTTCTAGTCCTAGCTGGCAGTACACAGTATAAGGGATGAGATTGACACTAGCACCTAGGTCACACAAGGCCTTGACAACTTTGCTCTCTCCTAGTTCAACATTGATGTAAGGGCAACCTGGGTCTTTCAACTTAGGAGGAATGGTCCCTTGAATGGTGGTACTCACATTAGCATCCAAAAGGACTTGGTTTTTATGTGAAAAATTTCTTTTAAAAGTGCACAAGTCATTAAGGTACTTTGAGTATGCAGGTATGGTTTGTATGGAATCGAGAAGGGGAATGTTCAACTTGACTTGTGAGAATATTTCTCTCAATGTTTCACTCAGTTTAGGCTTGGTTTTCCCCCTCATACGTTGAGGAAATGGTGCAGGTTGTGGGGTTGTTTGTTGAAGAGTTGTTTCCTTGACAATGTTATCAGTTTCCTCAGTTTGATCTTATGGTTCATTTGAATCTTCATCCAAGTTTGAATCTTCAGGTGGGTTCTGAATTAGTTGTTCATGTTTCTCAATTGATTTCCCACTTCTTAAAACAGTCACAGCCTTTAGTTGTTCATGAGTTGTTTGAGCACAACTTGACTCTCCCCTTGAAGTTGAGGATGGCACCGCCTGAGTAGGCATGGGTGCCTTTCCAGTTTTGATGGTTTGAAGTTCTTGTTTAATGGAAGAGACTTCTGAGTTCATCCTTTCTATTTGTTTGCACAGTTTTTCTAGTAGGATTTGTGGAACAGTTTGGGTTGGTGCTTGAGAAGATTGGTTTATCCCAGGGGGATATTTTGGATGTGGGATGGTTTGTTGAAAATGGACTGGTGGTTGTTGGTATTGGATAGGTTGGGTTTGGAACTGGTTATGGTTTTGGTAGTTCTGATGGGGGTAAGGATTTTGTCCCTGTGGTTGGCTAGGTTGTTGGTTATCTTTCCATCAGAATCCTGGGTGGTCATTATACCTTGGGTTGAAGTTGTTTTGGTATTGAGGCTTTTGAAAGTTCAAAGCATTTACTTCCACTGGGGGTCCTTCTAAAAGAACATCCTTGATGGATGGAATGGTTGGGAAGTTGTCTGTCTTATGTTCATGTTTGTCACAAATTGTGAAAACAGGGTCAACAGTTTGGATTTCATGGACTTTCCTAAGGTCTATCTCTTCAACCTTCCTAGAGAGTGCTGCGAGTTTAGCCCTAAGGCTTTACTCTTCTCTAAGTGTATGAATTACAGTAGTTATTTGTGTCTTTTCAGAATAAGGTGAAGTTCCCCATGTTTGGTTTTGTTTAGAAAGGCTTTCTAGATACTCGTAAGCATCATTTGGGGCTTTGTTTTTAAAGGTTCCATTACACATCATGTCAATGAATTGTTTGTTCCCTAGACCCAACCCTTAATAGAAAATTCTCACTTGTTCAGTAATAGAGAAAATATGGTGTGGAACCATGTTTAGAGTGTCTTTGAACCTCTCCCATGTTTCATAGAATTACTCTCCCTCTTTTTCAAAAAAGTTTTGGATACTCTTTTTAAGTGCAATTGTTTTGTGGTGGGGAAAGTATTTTTTGTAGAATTCTCTTTGTAGTTGGTCCCAAGAGTTGATGGATGATGGTCTCAAATTGTTTATCAAATTTTTAGCTCTATCCTTTAAAGAAAAATTAAATAGCCTCATCTTAGCTGATTCTAGTTGATGTGGGGGACACATGGTTTCTACAATGTCATTGAACTCCTTAATGTAAAGGTAGGGCATCTCGGACTCCATTCCATGGAATGTGGGAAGATGGTTTAGGACAAGGGGTTTAAAGATGTAGTTGGAATCTCCTAGGTAATTGTGTCTAATGAATGAGGGGTCATTGGTCCAGGAAGGTGTGAGGTAGTCATTCATGGTTTGATCAATTGCATTCCCCAAGTTTGGGGCTGCCTCATTTGGGTTTCCATTTTGGTTCCCACCCGGGTTTATGAGTTGGTTTCTTTGAAGACCTTCCATTGAAATTGGCTCAATTTTGGACTCTATAGTATTAGGAAGATTAGGATCTAATGGAAAGAGTTCCCTTTGTGTACTTGACTCCCCAACCCCAGGACTATCCACCCTAACTAGACGGTTTGATTGATCGTGGGTGTAGGCGGACATGCGCCAAAAGAAAAAAAACCAGAAAGAGACAAGATAAGAGAATTTGGATGAGAAAAGAAGAGATGGGGGAGAATAGAATAATTGTTTAGATGACTTACTTGGGTCCCCAGAAACGGTTCCAAAATTTGATTCTCGCTCAAATTTACCCAAGAGATGAAGGTAGAACGGTCCTTGTAGTTTAGCTTGGGTTATCGAATCCTCAGAGACCTAAGAAGAAACCTATAGACACGTACATTCTATGGACTGTTTTTGGCTATGAAGTGGCCAAATTGGGTTGATTTTATATGGTTTTAAAGGATAACTAACATATTTAAGTGAATTCAATTTAAAAATAATTATTTGATCATAGGTTATCGCTCGGGGTGGATTGGACGTATTTCCTTTTCAATGATTTCAATTTCTTATATTTGAGATGGGTTCATTTAATAAGATAAAACAACATCATCACTTACTGGTTTAAAGCCTAAACCCTTTAATACTAATCACCTATACACTTTAAGTATCAAAGTTTTTATCACTTCAAGGTAAAGGTTCTTATTAGCACATGAAGTGTGTGGCCTTAAATTCAACAAGGACGATGGAGTTTAAAAATCATCAAATAAAAATCTCAATTAAAGAAGTGATTATACATTAATAGGGTGATAAATAACATCAAATAAAGACCCTTTATACTCCCTTGGATCAACCCATAAAAGATTTATCCCTCCATTGATGACATGTCTTCAACGGAAGTGGGAAGTAGACTTATGAGGGTGGAATTGAAGAAGTAAAAACAACAACCAAAAATCGATCACTCCTCCGTTGTGTGATAAATATCACAAAGTATGGTGTGAATAAATTCACACCTTGAACCAAACATAACAACGTGATAAGTAGAAGAATATAATAAGAGTAAAGGAAGAACTTTTATTAAGAAACTAAGGTGAATTAAATGACTTACATGAGAAAGAAATGCGATTACAAACACAAAGCAGCAGCATAACACTACAATGAAACCAAGCACCCAAGATCCTTCAATCCTCCAACACCACTACCTTAAATATGAATTTTGAGCCCTTGGGTTGATCCTAAAATAGTCCAAGTCTCCTCAATTAATTGTGGTAGGCCATAGGTGGGTGGAAAGTAAGGGAGAGTTGATTTTTCCACCCTTGACCCGAGGTGGCAGCCAGCTTTCCTTCACTGAACAGACGTGCTTGTAAGACCTTCTATATGGAATAATAAGAGTATTCCATAGAATAAGAAAATGTATCCCCGGATGTATTCTAACCTCCTGTAAAATTTGGGCCCATTTGGAGTTGTGGATTCAGAGATATGATCATATTAGTGGGCTATTTTTCTGGGACGCCGAATCTGGCCCAGAATTTTATCTCTAACTTGGGCCGCCTAAATGGACACTATGGAGACCGAATTAGCATTGTATCATGAAGAGTGATTTGTTCCTATACATGTATTGTATAATCCCACAAAATTTGGGATTCATTGGGCCTATATGTTGGTCCCCATAGTCTCATCAGTGTCCTGGTGTCCAATATGACTTCTCCATAATTGTTTCTTTCATCACAAAATATCCCCATCTTCTTCCATGAATTCTCCATTGATACCTAAATCAAAAATGTTCATATTGAAGTTTAGATAAATTTCAAAAAATATCAAATTAAAATATGTATAATCATATGAATCATTGGGTACTTTAAATGATGTTCAAAAATGTACCACATAATAGTTCATTTTAAGAAGGTATTACAATCATAATGTAAAATGATGTTCAAAGTGTAAAATGCACTAAAATTGTGTTTATGAATAATAAATAACATGAATATTATATATATTAACAATGAATATTAGCCTCATTTAGTGGCTAATCACTGAGCGATCTACCGCCAGTGCGATAGGCTGATTCACTTATGTAAATAGTGTCCTCAACCACCGGTAGAGTGCCAAGCTAGTGACAGGATCGGAAATCTACAACGGTTCTATAAGAACCCATGATATATGGGAATTAATAGAGGATCCAGGCGGAATCAAAGTGTTGGAAGGGGTTCTTCAACCCTATATCAGTCTATAATTTGGAGTTTTACTAGTCGTGGAGGTCGAGGTAGTAGATGTGGTGATTCTGGGAAAGAGCACTCATATTAGTAGAGTATTGAATCTCAGGGGACTCATACTACAGTACATAGAAGAGGGGTAGGAAAATTTCATGCAGTTCATCCTACACTTGTGGATAGTGAGGCTAAACCATCAACATTTAGAGGTACTATTCTTATAGCTTATATGCTTTCTAGTGCCTTATTTGATACTGGTTCCTCTCATTACTTTATATTTACAACTTTTTAACGGGTTTAGTATGACAATTAAGTTATAAAAATCGATACACTATTGGGAGTATAATAGAGAGATGTCTATTTTTTCAAGGGGTGTTCTCACGAGGTTAGGGAGTATCATTTTCCATGGGTTCTTTATATTCTTAATATGTTAGGCTTCAACTTTATTTTGGGTATGGACTGGTTAGTATAATACTGATCCCACACAGATTGTCACCACACAATATTGACTTTTACATCTCCTAATCATGACACTTATATACATCGTGGAGAATGGGATATCCAGAAAAGCTGAGAAGGGTCAGTTCATCAGTAACTAGGGGATATTACCACCCAGGTTGCAGGTCTTTTTTTTGATGTTGGGGGTGTAAAACCTTGTGTCTTTTCACTCATAGTGGACAGGTTCTAGGATGTGTTTCCTGAGGACTTATCAGGGATACCACCTAAGCGATATATGTAATTTACAATTGAGCTCATGATGGGGGATATTCCAGTTTCTATTCCACCATACAGAATAACACCAACAAAGCTTTAATAGATTAAGACATAACTAGAAGAGTTGATGGATAAGGGATTTATCCATCCAAGTTTGTTGTCTTGGGGTTCTCTAGTTTTTTTTGCTAAGAAGGCTGACGAGACTTTATGATTATATGTCGATTACCTGAAGTTGAAATGGATGATAATGAAGAATCTCTTTCCTCTTCCATGTATTGAAAATATTTTTTACCAATTTAGGGGAGATTATGTGTTCTCCAAAATTAACTTGAGACCAGGGTATCATCAATTGAGATTTCGACTTTCTGATATACCATTGACTACTTTCAAAAGAAGGTGTGTCCTATATGAGTTCATCGTGATGCCATTTGGGTTGAAGAATGTGCTAGTAGTTTTTATGGCCTTAATAAAACGAATCTTCCATACATACTTGGATTAGTTTGTGGTAGTGTTTGTGGATGACATCTTGGTGTACTCCAAGACTCATGACAATCATATCCAACATCTTAACATCATCCTGAGTACACTAAGAGAGCATCGTCTATACACCAAGATATATAAGTGTCAATTCTGTATTGATTGGGTACACTTCTTGGGTCACATCATCTCGGAGGAAGGTGTGTCAGTAGACCCAGAGAACGTTTAGGCAGTGGTTTCTTAGGATCAGTCCAAGAACGTTTTTGATATCCATAGTTTTCTGGGGTTAGTGATTTATTATCAGAGGTTCATCCAATACTTTTCCTACATGGAATAATCTCTTTTGGTCTTGACCAAGAAGGGAGTAAAGTTTTAATGGTCTATACCATGTGAGAATGCTTTCCAAGATTTGAAGAAATAGTTTAAAACCACACTGATCTTGATACTACCCAAGCTATAGGTGGAGTATATAGTGTTTTTTGATGCTTATGGGATCATGTTTGTAATAAATTTGATGTAGGGGGATCGAGTTTGGGAGCATGGGTCTTGGCAGTTGAGTCCACATGAATGGAATTACCCTACACACAACCTCGAGTTGGCTGTAGTGGTTTATGACTTGAAGTATTAGAGGTATTACATGCTGGGTGAAAATTTTACTATGTATATTGATAACATTAGCTTAAATTATATCTTTTCATAGTGATATTTGAATCTCTAGCAGCATAAATGGGTTGAGTATATTTAGTCATTCGATTTTGAGCTAGCGTATACACCTGGGAAGAGGAATAATGTAGCTAATGATTTGAGTAGGAAAAATTATACTCAGTTAGTTTAGGAGTCTAGTTAAGAGTAGAAAATGATGACTTTGTTAGTTAAGATGCATGTTTTAGTTTAGTAGGGCTAGGAGAAGATGAACCTCGTATCAGTTACAGTAGAGTCTAAAATTTTGAGCCAGATCAAAGAGAGGCAGTATGCTGATCTAGAGTGTTTTTCCTTGATGGAAATTCTTAAAGGTGGGGATTCACCTTTAGATTGGACTATAGATGAGGATGAGATCATCTATTTATGAGGATGTATAGTTATGCCTGCGTTTATTCATGAGGATTTGATGTGAAAATTTCATGCCTCAGAGTGGGTGGTACTTTTAGGTTTGACCAAAATGTAACGTGACCTATGTCAATAGTATTAGTGGTTGGGTAGGAAAAAGGAGATTACAAGATTCGTGACACAATGTTACACCTATCAACAGGTGAAATTTGAGCATCAATGACCTGGTGGTTTACTAAAACCATTACCCATTCCGGAATATAAGTGAGACGATGTTACTATAGACTTTGTGGTGGGTCTCCTGAGGATGCCTTAGGAGAATGATGTTATCTGGGTAGTTTTGGAATGACTAATGAAAGTAACACATTTATTTTCTATCAGGGAGTCTTTCACAATGGATCAGTTGGGATACTTGTATGTTCATGAGATAATCTATCTGTACGGGGTGCCAAAGAGTATAGTTTCAAACCGTGACTCACATTTCACTTCATGTTTCATTCAAGGCTTATAGAAAGTGCTTGGTATACAGGTATTTTTGAGTATGGATTTCCACCCACAGAAAAATGGGTAGTCAGAGCTTACTATTCAGGTTTTGGAGGATATGCTACGAGAGTGTGTTCTAGACTTCGGTAGGTCTTGGTAGAAGCACTTAGTTCTCATTGAATTCACTTATACCAATAGTTACTAGAAGACTATTAAGATGACACAATATGAGGCTCTTTATGGTAGGATATACAGATCACCTCTATGATGGATGGAGGCAGGTGAGTCAGAGTTATTGAGATCAAGTTTCATTCAGGAGATGTCAGAGTAGGTTCTGCTAATTCGGAAACGTATAGTTATGGATCAGAGTAGACAAAAGTCATATGTTGATCAACTTCGATGACCCCTAGAGTTTACAGAGAGTGGTCATGTGTTCCTTTATGTGTCACCAAGATTGGTTCACCGTAGGATTCATAGATAGGGAAAGTTAGAACCCAGGCTTTTTGGATTTTTTGAGGTTGTGGAGATAATTAGACTGGTGGCATACCGATTGGCTCTTCTATAGAGATACAGTACTATGCATAATATTTTTCATATGTCACAACTTCATTTGGATCACCCTGACCCTTCTTATGTGATTGATGAGGATGATGTTGAGCTTAAGACTGATGCATCATTTGAGTAGCATCTGATATGTGTTCACAGTGAGAAAGTGTTGCGGGGAAAGACCGTGTTGATAGTTTGAGCATTATGGAAACATGGTCATGTTTAGAAGGAAACATGGGGGAGAGAAGCAGATATTGTAATGAACTGAATCTGGAGCCACTCAACTAGTTCCCCGTACCCGGCTCGCCACATGACCTTAAGAACATTTCTCCCAATGCCAGAGGCTGCTGACTAGAAGCGAGGGCCTTGGTGAGTCATTGGGGAAACTATGCCCTCATTTGGTAAGGTATACAAGGGAAAGGAAATAACAGTCAATAGAGGAAGTAGTAAATAGCATACAATATCTGAAACTAAAAGGCAGAAGTAATGAATATATATATATATATAGTAATGATGATAATGATGTATCAGGTACAAGTATCTAAGGAAAGTAGCAAACACAACAATTTGCTAAAATACAACTGAGAAATAAGTACTAAAAGTAAACAGAAACTCCAGAAGCATCGCAAGCCTAAGCTCAGTCCTATGCTCTCCATCTCCAACCAGAAATCATGTACCTAAAGTAGAAGGGTCACAATCCCTATCCACACCTACAACCATATAACCTGTTTGGGCCGAAAAGTAGGACCCAAACAGGGTGTGACACTAATCCTAGTAGGCAACCACCACAAGATCTTTGCCCTACTATCAGTGAGCAATATATCAAAAGTAAAGGAAATAAATGCAGCAGATAAACAAGAGTACACTAAAGTAAACAATTCTAAAAATCTCCATTCACATTTACTTATTAACTCAATTTAATCATTTAGTTATCAACCAAGGAATCTAGTAAACAGCTCTATAATCCCAAATCATAGCAAGTAATACAACATGTATCTCAGCAGACTACCTAAACAACAAGCAGTACAAACTCAAGCTTGTTCTTTGGCTTGGTGAACTTGTCACAACCAACCAAACAATATTCACACTGACTCTCTGGGTGGCTCATACTGGCAGACCCCTCTAGTCAAATAATCATACAAAGCCACAGACACTCTGGGAAGCTCTCACCGTCAACTCCCCTACGGTCTTGCAACAATAGCTAAAAACTCTCTAAGGAAGAACTTACGTCTAATTCCCCATGTAGTATCGATACATAACTAAGGAAACTCTGAGGAATCACAAAGTCCAATTCCTGTAGGTCCTGTGAACGATACTAATTAATAACTGACTCTCTAGGGAAGCCCTTAATCGTCAATTCCCTCTTTAGTCTACTGCACCAGGTTCACACAGCCCTGAGCAGTCAAGTCGTGCGTAAACGACTGTCAGCAGCCCTAATTAAGTTCAAAAACTACTTGTCTAATAGATAAAATGCATCAAAATCATATAAATAGTAGGTAGTACATGCAATCAATTATATCAAGGCAATCAATCAATGCAACAAGGTCTGCCTCACAGGCAACCTAAGCCAAATGGCGACAAACAGCCAAAACAAGGGAAACACCCATGGGGTGATCCTCAAACATGATAACAAGAAATCATTATTCATCTAATAACCTCAAGCATACAAGCAGTCTAAGGCAGATAACAATGTAGGATAAAAACCCTAACCCGAGATACCCGATACATGGGTATCCGACACTTTTGCACAAAAACTCAAATACATTCAACGTAAGGAAACAAACCACCTACCTCGATCCTAGGAGATCAATATAATTGAATCTCGGTTCGTGAATTGGCCTAGAACTAAGTAGATCTGCAAAAATGCCTAAAATGTTCAACCTCAAATAACTCTCAAAAGAGAATGAATCAGGAAACGTGGCCAAAGAAGAATCAAGAACTCACCGCTGTGATTCTATTGCAACCGATGGCGTTCGATTTGGATAACCGGTGACAGATCGGTGGCTTGGAGAAGATACACAGCCATACCCTCACTCTCGGTCGAAGAAGCTAGAGAATAAGGTGTTTTCGGGGATAAGACGTGACCCCAGTACGTTTAACAAAAAAAAGTACACGGCGTGTACTAGGCTTTTCCGTACTCCGCATTAAGAGGCCTCCACCTCACCCCTACATGGCCGTGTGTGTTTCCATGACACGGCCTAGAGCGGCATCGAAGTACATGGTGTGTACTTATAAAGTACATGGCGTGTACTTAGAAAATTTCCAGATTCTCCTATTTTTCCCAAAAACAACCAGAAAAGGAAAAACATACCTGAAAAGAAGGTCCAGGTTCTTACAAACTTCCCCCCTGAAAGAAATTCATCCCCAGGTTTCCCTAACAAGGTGGTGTATAAGAAACCTCGAACAACTCTTGCCACTGTGATCGTATATCGGCCTCCATCTCCCAAGTCTCGTCCTGTACATGGTCGTGCTTCCATAACACCTGTACCAAAGGAACAGACCAGCCATGGAGTACCTTTGCACTACAATCAACAATCCTAATAGGATGCTCCTCGAATGATGCATCCTGCTCCATCTCAACCTCCTCAGGTTGAAAAACATGAGACGGGTCTGAGAAATAGCGTTGATGCTGAGAAACATGGAAGACGTCGTGCATATCCTGGTACCTCTGAGGTAACTGCAACCTATAATCAACCAGCACGACTCTCTCCAGAATCTCAAACGGCCTGATGTATATCAGTGAAAGCTTGCCCTGTCTCCTGATCCTCTTATGTCCCAACCTCAGGGTAACACGTAGGAAAACCTGATCTCTGACCTTAAACTCCAAAGGTCATCTCCATTGATCAGCATAAGATTTCTGCCAAGACTGTGTAGTCACCATCATTTTCCGAATCAACTCCACCTGTTCTGTGGTCTCCTGAACAAGATGAGGTCCCAGCATAGCTACCTCTCCTGCCTCCAGCCAACACAAGGGTGATCGGAACATCCTACCATACAAAGCCTCGTAAGGTTCCATCTGAATAGTTGCTTGAAAACTATTTTTGTAGGAAAACTCCACTAGAGGTATATGTATCTCCCAAGAACCTCAAAAATCAAGGACGCATGCTCATAGCATGTCCTCTAGCACCTGAATCGTGCACTCTGACTGGCCATCTGTCTGGGGATGGTAATTTGTACTCAGAAGTACCTGTGTACCCAAATACCTCTGTAGCCCTTGCCAGAAATGTGACATGAAGTGGGCATCCCTATCTGAAATGATAGTTTTCGGAACCCCATGCAAGCGTACAATCTCACGGATGTACAACCGTCTAAGCTCATCAACACCGAAAGTCTCCTTAATTGGCAGGAAGTGAGCAACCTTCATGAGCCTGTCAATGACCACCCATACCGCATCATTCCCTCGAGGTGATCTCGGTAAACCTGTCACGAAGTCCATCGCGACATCATTCCACTTCCACTCAGGAATGGGTATCTGTTGTAAAAGCCCTGTTGTTCGATGGTTCTCCACACTCACCTGTTGACAGGTGGAACACCTCATGACAAAACTAGCAACATCTCTCTTCATACCTGGCCACCAATACAGGCGGTGTAGATCACGATACATCTTAGTGATGCTAGGATGAACTGCCCAAACTGAGGAATGAAAGTCTCGCATTAGCTCTTCGCGTATATCTGCTGGCACCCATACATGTCCCTGGAAACGCAAGATCTCACCCTCGCCTACGATCCATCCGGGAAGAGGGTCCTCTTCTGACATGTTTTCCCGTATGACTAGACCTTCAGAATCTGATAGTTGCCTCATTAGAACTCAGTCAAGAAGGGTAGAGGTAACAGGTATAGAAGAAAGAAAGGTCTGAACCTGTCTGTCATGCACCTCCAAATGCATTTCAGAGAACAAATCCATAAGCTGTCACTCACTGCTGGCCTCTTGAACTGCCTGTATCTGTGTCCTCCTGCTCAGTGCGTCTGCCACAGCGTTGCCTTTCCTAGGAATATAAGTAAGATCAAAATCAAAAGACTGTAGGCACTCAACCCACCTCTGTTGTCTCAGATTCAAGTCACGCTGCGTGAAGATATACTTGAGGCTCTTGTGGTTAGTATATACCACGAAATGATCTCTCAGAAGATAATGTCTCCAACAACGCAAAGCATGAACAACTGCATCCAACTCCAGGTCGTGCGTAGGATAGTTCCTCTCATGTGGCCTCAATTACCGAGATCCATATGCAACAACATGATCCTCTTTCATAAGCACTAATCCAAGATTGATGCCAGATGCATCACAGAAAACTGTATAACTCTTGCCCGGCTCCGGCAAAACTAGAATCGGTGTTGAAGTCAATCTCCCCTTCAGCTCTTGAAAGGCTAAATCGCAGGCTTCTGACCAAACATACTTCACCCCCTTCTTAGTCAATCCTGTAAATGGCACTGCTAAGCGTGAGAAGTCCTGTATAAACCGTATGTAGTAACCAGCCATCCCTAAGAAACTTCGTACCTCGAAGACATTCTTCGGCTACTCCCAAGTAACTAATACTCTCGCCTTCTCTGGGTCTACTGATACTCTTGTCTTTGAGATGACATGACCCAAGAAGTGAATCTTTTCCATCCAAAAGTGGCACTTTGAGAGCTTAGCATATAACTGATGCTCCCTTAGTGTCCTCAAAATGATCTCAAGATGGGTAGCATGGTCGTGTCGAGTGTGAGAGTACACCAAGATATCGTCCACGAAAACCACCACGAAAGAATCCAAGTAAGGATGGAAAATTCTGTTCATCAGCGCCATGAAAACTGATGGCTCGTTCGTGAGACCAAACAGCATAACCATATACTCATACAGATCATACCTGCTCCGGAAGGCTGTAAGAGGTATATCAGATGGTCTGACACACAACTTATGGTAGTTGGATCTCAAGTCGATCTTTGAGAACACTCTGGATCCTCGAAGCTGATCAAAGAGATCATCTATCCGTGATAATGGATATCGGTTCTTGAATATCAACTGTTTTAGCTTCTGATAATCCACACAAATTTGTAAAGTACCATCCGCCTTCTTTGCAAAAAAAAACGGGCAAACCCAAAGGAAAAGTACTGGGTCAGATAAAACCCTTTTCCTACAACTCCTCCAACTGCTTCTTAAGCTCCTATAACTCAGGTGTAGCCATCCTATAAGGAGGTATGGATACCAGTGTTTCTCTTAGAACAATCTCAATAGAAAATTCTACCTCTCGCTCTGGAGGTAAACCTAAAAAATACTCTGGAAAGACATCTGAAAAGCGATCAACCACTAGAGGAAAATATATCTGAGAAGTCTCATGGTCATCCAGATATAAACTAGCAATATGGCCCATAACACCGCTCAACCCATGATGCTCTGGTCCAGCTCTACTCACCTAGACATCCCATTCGCCCTTATGAAGAAAAGATCTGCCCTCTGGTGATGTAAAACTCACCCTACGGTGATATCAGTCGACGACTACCCGAAAGAGAATGAGTCAGTCCATTATAATAATGAAACCATAGCCTGTCATCTCTAGGACATATAGGTCCCATAGAAATTGATACCTAGACACCTCTAGAAGTCACTCCTTGCACTAACGCACACTAGTCACTCTAGTCCCCAACGGTGTGTCTAGTGTCAACATGTCCTCAGAAGTATAAATAGTAAGTCTAAGGCTTTCCATAGTATGTAAAAAAATAAAGCTATGAGAAGATCCCATATAGAAAAGTGCAGAGGATAAAACTGAGGCTATTAAAATCGTACCTCGAACTGTGGAAGGTCCAGGATCCTGCTCCTGATGAATCTGCTTTACCGCAAAAGTCTGGTCTACACCGCGGCCTTGTGTAGCAGCCTGAGATACCTAAGATAACCCTCCCTGAGCCTGACCACTGCTTCCACGGGCTCTACCCTAGCCTAAACGAATTGAAGAACTCTAGACCCCAGTCTGCTACGGAACTGGTAATCCTGCTCCTATACACAGAGTCGAAACTGATCCTCCTTCACTAGCTGCTGGCATGAGGACCCTACAAAAACGCTGCAGATGACCCATCTTGCTGCAAGATCGGCACTCCAATGGGTCTCTTGGGCACTTAGGATTCTTGTTCCCACTTTTTCCACACTGATAGCACACCTCTTGGTTTCTAGAAGGAAGATCCCGTCTACCATAAGGAACACCTCGCTTCCTCAGGTCACCTCATCTAGACCCACGGTGGCGCTTCCTGCTGTCTATTTGAAATAAATCAGCCTTGGATGCTGAACCGCCATGGTCTACAGATCCAGTCTCCCTCAGATTTCTCTTTGTGATAAGCGTCTGGTTGACTATTAGAGTAATAGAAGTCAACTGAAAGATGTTCACTTGTGATCTGATGTCCGGTCTGAGGCCTTCCTCAAACTTCCTCGCTAAAAATAGCTCTCCATTCCCCGGAACGGGAGTGAAACGTCATAAATATGTGAAGCGGGAGGAATACTCCATAACTGTGAGAGTACCCTGCTGCAGGTTCATGAACTCTCTGGTTCTGTCAGCCCTCAGCGTTGCCGGGTAGAAGTAGTCGTAGAACATACGCTGAAACTCGTCCCAAGCCATAGCCTGTTGGCGCCCTTCCTGTGAAACCACATCCCACCATCTCTTGGAGGAATCTCATATCATATAAGTCACAAGCTTCACTCTCCTCTCCGGAGGCATCTCCAGGTGCTCAAAGATGGATAGCATGGCTTCTAGCCATGACTCTGCAGCCTGTGGTCCTCCATCCTCTGTGAATGTGGGAGGATGCTGCTGCTGAAAAACCCACGTCAGCTCTTCCATAGACGGGGCAGGATGCTGAGCTCCTTAGAAGGTCTGCATGAATCTCATGAAACCCTCTCTAAACTGAGCATCGGCACTAGTGTCTGGAATCACTGTAGGTGTAATGTCCGGAACGATAGGCGGAATTACTGGCAGTCCCTGATCTGTCGTATCAGGCGTACGGTCACTGCCTGGTCCCTGACGTGCAATGGGAGGACATCTCTGTGCCATGAATCTTAAAGTTCAAAAGCACATCTCAGATTCAGGATTAAAAAAGACAGTAAAATTGAAGGCACAAGAAGTAACAGGGAAAAGAAGGCATTCAAGTTGTGCAAAACATGACTACACGGAGTGTTCTTTCCCTACACAGTGTGTTCCCTTAGGTCATTCACAAGGGTGTGTACTTCCACCTAAACCGGTCATGTAACACCCCAAATACATGGCGTGTTGTCCCAACACACGGCATGTACCTGAATCCTCTTTCACTGCCCGAGTCCTTCTACACGGTTAAGCCACACGGCTCTCCTAAGACAAAACTACACGGCGTGTTCAAGGAAGACACGGCATGTACTTAACAAGCTTCACCTAGCCCGTGTTGTTAGTGACACGGCCTGTGTACCCAGGTCACACTACACGGCGTGTTCCAGAAGGACACGACGTGTACTAAGAAGTCCTAACAGACCGTGTGGTTAGCTACATGGCCGGCTACACGGATAACACTACACAGCATGTTTCAGGTGGACACGACTTGTATAAGAGAGGATAACACCGACCCATGTTGTTCATGACATGGCCGGGTACCTAGATCAACCTAAACAACGTGAAAAACTAGTACACGGTGTGTTCCTACAAGAACTTTCACCACCCCGTGTCCCTGCCCATACAGTCAGCGACACGGCTAAAAACTACAAGGAATGTATCCATAAAGTACACACCGTGTATTCTGGGTTTTTTAGGACAGTAGCCTCAGAACTGCACCAGAGCCCAAAAACACAGAAAAACTAGCGTTAAGGTGCCAAATTCCAATCCATGGGGGCCCATACTCCCCGCGAATCAAAGCTTGTAATTATAACAATACATATAACAAGTAAAAATTATAACAAACTCGCGATGAGGTTCAAAGCGGGAAGTTTTCACATGACCTTCGCTTTTGGATTTGGATGTTTGAGAGGGTATGACGTTTGTCATCGGTACCAGGCCCATGTAGTTTTGCATGGGATAGCTTGCCGAACAGCGATGAGAATGTGGAAGCTGGACTTATCGTTTTTTTATGCTGGGGAGGAGCTTTCCTTTGTCGTCTTGTTCTGGTTGTTGATGACTCTTTGATTATTTGGGTTCAGTTTAAGTCCTTATGTCCTTGATGTCACTTTGGGTTCTCCCTCACCCCTTAAAAGGGATTTTGATAATAAAGAATTAATTTCCAGTCCACAATCCACCAAATTCTGATCCTCAAGGGCCCATAACACCTCTAAGACCAAAGTTTGGCATCCATTATAAAGAATCCTTGAACAAATGATACCCTATAAACATAGAAGGTATTCTATCACAACATCTATCACAACAGCATGCATAGTCTATCACAAATTCTATCACAACAGCATGCAATTTCTAATGCAATTTAGATGGCATGGAAAAATTCATGACATGTGATTTTATAACAAGTTCCTATATGGTGCATGAGATGGTATACCCTCATCTCATCGGGTTGTAACAAAATAGAACCACAATCATATAAACAGTAACAGCACAAAACAAGTGCACCACCCAATGGTGAAATCAATTAAACTGTAACATTTTCAAAACTCAAAAATTGCAATATTTGAGGTAACCTGGCTTTTTCCCTGTACACGGGTTCTAGAACTCCTGAGAACATCTATTTACCATTTACCTATTCCATACTATCCCTGTCTAACATCGCTAAAAAGTAAGTCAATATAAAGAAAAGAAACCTCCTCTGATGCCACTTTGTAACAACCCGAATCCGGAGCCACTCAACTGGTGCCCCATACCCGGCTCGTCACATGACCTCAAGCACATTTCCCCAAATGCTAGAGGCTTCCGACTAGCAGTGAGGGCCTTGGTGAGTCATTAGGGAAACTATTCCCTCATTTGGTAAGGTATACAAGGGAAAGGAAATAATAGTCAATAGCAGAAGCAGTAAATATCATAAAATATCTGAAACTAAACAACGAAAGCAATGAATATATATATATATAGTAATGATGATAATGATACAGTAGTTACAAGTATCTAAGGAAAGAATCAAACACAACAACGTGCTGAAATACAACTAAGAAACAAGTATTAAAAGTAAACAGCAACTCCAGCAGCATCGCAAGCCTAAGCTCGGTCTTATGCTCTCCAGCTCCAACCAGCAATCATGTACCTGAAGTAGAAGGGCCACAATACCTATCCACACCTGCAACCAAATAACCTGTTTGGGCCGAAAAGTAGGACCCAAACAGGGTGTGATACTAATCCCAGTAGGCAACCACCACAAGATCTGTGCCCTACTGTCAGTGAGCAATATAGAAAAAGTAAAGGAAATAAATGCAGTAGAGGAATAGGAGTACACTAAAGTAAACAATCCTACAAATATCCATTAACATTTATTTATTAACTCAATTTAATCATTTATTTATCAACCAAGGAATCTATAAAATAGCTCTATAATCCCAAATCATAGCAAGTAACACAACAGGTATCTCAGCAGACTACCTAAACAACAAGCAGTACAAACCCAAGCTTGTTCTTTGTCTTGGTGGACTCGTCACAACCAACCAAACAATATTCACACTGACTCTCTGGGTGGCTCATACTGGCAAACCCCTCTAGTCAAATAATCATACAAAGGCACAGACACTCTGGGAATCTCTCACCGTCAATTCCCCTACGGTCTTGCAACGATAGCTAAAAACTCTATGAGGAAGCACTTACGTCTAATTCCCCTTGTAGTCTCAATATGTAACTAAGGAAACTCGGAGAAAAAACAAAGTATAATTCTCGTAGGTCTTGCGAACGATACTAATTAATAACTGACTCTCTAGGGAAGCCCTTAATCGTCAATTCCCTCTTTAGTCTACCGCACCAGGTTCACACAGCCCTGAGCAGTCAAGTCCTGTGTAAACGACTGTCAGAATCCCTAAGTAAATTCAACAGCTACTTGGTTAATTTCTAAAATGCATCAAAAGAATATAAACAGTAGGCGGTACATGCAATCAATTATATCAAGGTAGGCAATCAATGCAATAAGGTCTGCCTCACAGGCAACCTAAGACAAACGGCGACAAACAACCAAAACAAGGGAAACACCCATGGGGTGATTCTCAAACATGCTAACAAGAAATCATTATTCATCTAATAACCTCAAGAATACAAGCAGTCTAAGGTAGATAATAATGCAGGATCAAAACCCTAACCCGAGATACCCGATACATGGGTATCCGACACTTTTTCACAAAAACTCAAAGACATTCAACGTAAGGAAAAAAACTACCTACCTCGATCCTAAGAGATCGATATACTTGAATCTCAGCCCGTGAATCGTCCTAGAATGAAGTAGATCTGCAAAAATGCCTCAAACTTTCAACCTTAGATAACTCTCAAAAGAGAAGGAATCAGGAAACGTGGCTAAAGAAGAACCAAGAACTCACCGCTACGATTCTATTGCAACCGACGACGTTCGATTCGGATAACCAGTGACGAATCGGTGGCTTGTAAAAGATCTACGACTGTACCCTCGCTCTCGATCGAAGAAGATGGAGAAGAAGGTGTTTTCATGGTTAAGACGCGACCCTGGTCCGTTTAACAAAAAAAGAAAGTACACGATGTGTACTAGGCTTTTCCGTACTCTGCATTAAGCGACCTCAACCTCACCCCTACATGGACGTGTGTGTAGCCATGACACGGCCAACACACGGCCTTGAGCGGCATCGAAGTACACGGTGTATACTTATAAAGTACATGGCATGTACTTAGAAAATTTCCAGATTCTCCTCTTTTTCCCAAAAACGACCAGAAAAGGAAAAACATACCTGAAAAGAAGGTTCGAGTTCTTATAGATATACAGGATTAGTGGCGCAATCTTTTTGCCTAAAAATCTTAGAGATGCTTGGGAGTACAGCTCAAGGATGGGCTATTATAATGTGGGGAGATTATAAGATCCCAACATTTTCTGAAGATGTCTCCTTCTCACTTGCAGGTACACTTTTACCCTTGTTTTAGTATATATTCGGTGGGTTTTGGTTTTGGGGTGTTTCATGTGAAATTTATAAATTTTGGAAGGAAAAGGGGTAGTGAACGGTTGGCACAAAGTTTGAAAAGATTGTGCACCTACCCCTAGAAAACCGTGCAACCCCAAACAAATGGGGATTGCACAGTTAGCACATGGTTTAGAGAACTGTGCACCCTCTTAGTAGTAACTGTGTGACCCCTATAAGAGGCATGCAATTTAACAAACTATGTTTCCATACCTAGGAAAAAATGTGTGTGGATTTAATTAATAGAAAAATTGTTTTAAAATTTACAAACCAAGGCCTTCCAAACCCCATTATTGATGAATCAAAGGTCTAATTGATGGATCTGCACCTCTCCCAATAAGTGTTTTCTTCCCGTTTAGATTCCTCTCTCTCGTATCTCTTTCCAAATGAAGATGAGTGTTTTGTTTTCCATTCTAAATGGATTAGATCTAGGTTATGATTGATCTAACTCCATTTGATCTTGGATCTTGGTTTTGGTTCTAGATATCATTCTTCATTGTGCAATTGAATGTTCTGCTTCAATTTGGAGATTTTCATTGGCGATTGTCCATCAATGATCTTGAGGTAGGTGGTCTAAATTGTAAATCACGTAGTCTTGATTAATATTATGTGTATGGAATTATGAAATATAAATTTATCTGTTTGGAAATCGCATCTTTAATTTGATTAATTAATTGGTTAGTTAATTAATGGAATGATGTGATTATGATATTGATGGGATATTGGTATTATGAACTGGTTAAATCAAAGGGTTTGTGTAATTGGTAAATTTATGGGATATGGGTTTGATTTATCATGGGAATTAAGTGATGGTTGGATTAACCGTGAAGGGATAATGGGTTATTTTATTAAGTTTTAATAGATGATTTGACAGTGATTTGTTCATATAATTCCATGTTATTAAAGTAAGGAGTTATGATTGGATTGATAAATTGAAATGGTATATCATGATGTGAAATTTTGATGAGAGGGTTAATGATTATTAACCTTGATAAATGTGATATATGTGATATATGTGATTGTTTGATAAACGAGTGTGGGATACAAACTGGTGCTTCAAATACCCATAGAGTGCCAAAGGCATGCATGCGAATATTATTTCATGGGACATGGACTAATGATCCAAATACCCATGGGGTGTGGGATAGATACTGATGCTTCAAATACCCTCAAAGTTCTAGACACAACTTTCTACACCCATGATAATGGCATTATACTATGGTTCCAAATGGTTGTGTTGTGAAATTGAATGAAATGGATAATGAAAGCCTGTGATATAATGAATTGTGATTCCTTATGTGATATGGTTTAGAATTCTGCATGGTCCAAAGTAGGTATTTTTGGTTTGGGTGTCATAGTGAACCCAAGGAAATATGTGGTTAAATAAAGAGTAATTTAATATGTAAACTTCTTACTTTATTGATTTCACTTTATTCTTTATACAACTACATACACTTTTATTGACTGGATATTGTTTTAGACACCGTTGGTGGTGACCTACTGAGTTTTACTCACACCATACTCGAGTTTCCTGATTGATACCCGAATAGACTTCATGTTTTCAAGATGGAATAAGGGAAAGAGTCCTATGTTAAATGGCTGAGTTGGGATGAAGCGTGGATGAGGGAACCAGACATGATGTCGGGACCCTCTTGGGAGTTGTCAGTGTCTTTATTTTGGGTTTTTTATTTGACACTTGACACATATTTGGCATGATATATCTAATATTTTAGTTTGAATATTGTATTCCTATTTTGGTCATGATGTGATACTGGTATTTATTCTGGTTATGGTTATTATCATTTGGTTATTGTTTATTTATTTCTGCTATTGTGTTGCTTTGATAAAGAGGTTATAGTCTCCCCATGTTATATATTTGACCCTCACTGCTAGTCAATAGCCTATGGTATACAGGGAGGCATACCTGAGGTCACATAACCGACCGGCTCAGGGCACCAGTATGTGGCACTCGGGTCGAGACGTTACATATATGTATGTACATATATATATAAATGTGTGTGTGTTGATGTGTAATTATTAATGTATGCATGTATGTTTTCATGTGTGTATTAATGTATGTATATGTGTGTGCATGTGTGTATTAATGTATGTGTATATGTGTGTATTAATTTATATATTAACATATATATAAACACGTTGATAATGTTACATATATAATTTTATTACATAACATTAAAAATAAATGTTACACACACACACACACACATATATATATTAATCAATAATAACTAAATAAATGATCATTGTTTTATTAAATTAATATGTACATACATACATATATTTATTTATAATTATATTTATATATTAATTAATAAATTAATATAAATATGCTTATAAATTTATATATTCAAATTTATATATTAATATATATATATATATACATGTATATTTACATATTAATTGATATATAAATATATGTTTATTGATATATTAATTAATGTTGGGTATAAACCCAAGTCTCACATCGGATTCCACCAAGGATGGTGGCTCTCATATAAGCTTGGATGAGAAATTCTTCCTATCACCCATGGGTTTTAGTATGGAGACCCTGAAGGACTTATGTGTTGGGCCTAGGAGACCTAGGGTTGGAGGAAATCGATCCTGAAAAGTGGTATCAGAGGAATGGTGCAACCCAGGTGTGATTTAGGGTGGAGTATTAACCCCAAACTAGTTTGATAATGAAATCTTTTTCTCATTTGAAGCATGTGAATCCATGGTGTCTTGTGCTGAAATTCTTCCTGGTAGCGGTGGTCAAGTGACGAGTACTGGTGATAAAAAATGATGGTGCAAGATGGTTGGATCTGATGCATTATCATTGAGGGGGAGGATCAATTATGTGGTCTTTGGTTTTAGGGGAGTATTGTTGGGTACAAACACAAGCCCCGCATCAGATTCCACCAAGGATGATGGATCACATATAATATTGGATGGAAAATTCCTACTAGCACCCATGGGTTTTAGGATAGAACCCTAGAAGAGCTTATGTGTTGGATCTGGGAGACCTAGGGCTAGAGGAAATCATTCCTTACAATTATTATATAATTTTATAGTTTTATTAGCTTATTCTTAAATATAAGATAATATAATTATAAGCTTATGTCAACGCCCAGATGAGTGGTCCGGACATTGCAGGATCCCACCTCATCACGAGTTCGAGTTATCCATGAAGTGTTTTATTTTTTAATTGGGGGTGGGGCATGGTTATATGGGAAGGAAAGGGTGGGTGGAGTGTGTGTTGTGATATAGGGAGGTAGTGTGTCAGAGGAGTAGGGGGAGGGAGGTGGAGGGTTGGTGAGGGTGGGTGTCATATGGGGACAGTTGGGGTGTAGCGTGTCAAGGAAGGTGGGGTGTTAGATGGATCGACGGGGCGGGGATGGGTAGCTATGTCAGATGGGGCAGTGGGTCAGTAGGGGGCAGGGTGCGGCATGTCAGGGGAGGGAGAGGTGTCAGGCAGTGGGTTAGTGCGTGTCATATAGGGAGGTGGGGCTAGTTGTGGTGTGTGGGGGTGGGGAGAGAGGGGCAGGTGTGTCAGGTGGGGGGAGGGTGCGCGACGTCAAATGGGGCATGTCAAAAAGAAAAAACAAGAAATTAAACGTTTTTTAAAAAAAAATTATTTACTTATGTTTCAAAACATGGGTAACATATCAACAATTTATCTATGTTTCAAAACGAGGGTAAAATATAAGTGATTTAATGACACTTCATTTACTAATGTTTTATAAAAACACTGGTAAACGATTTAGCCGCATTTATAAACACAACTAAATCCATAAAAAATGTGGTTAAATGCATTTTTTTATAGTGTTTGGTGGCCTGGTTTGACATCATGTAATCTATACAAACACTCCAAGTATTTTGAATTCTAACATGGATAAATTCATTTATTCCATTCTTTACTATGGTCAGTCCAGTTTTCTTAGAAACAATGTGTATGGGGCATACCCATTATGAGTTAGAGATGGGATAAATTAACAATTTCTCTATATTTTTTTTAACTACCTCCATCAAGGTTAGGTTGAGTCTTCTCTAGGTCTACCTAACAGGTTTAAAATTTTCTTCAAGCAAAATTCCATGCATGCATATTTTGGTACTTATTCAAGGAATATCTCCTAATCTCCAACCTATACCTTGCATATTTTTTCTTAAAAGTTTTATAATCCTTTGTTATTAGTTTGAGGCCAGGTTTCTATTAATTATTACTAGTAAATTTTCTCCTTATATTAGGTACTCATATTTAAGATTAATTAGTAATAGTTTCAATTCTCAGTTTGGGGGTTGTGTTAAGGATGAAATGATATTTGGATTCCTCGCCTCCAAAGCTTGAACTTCCTCTTCTATAAGTTGTAAATAGAGTTTTCAAGTTGATTCACATTATTCTTCATAGAATTTTCAAATATTAATTATTATCCCAAATTCAAAATTTTATACACCATGCTTTATTCTTCTCTAGGACCAGTCTCTTCAGTGTGTGATAGTTGAGAAGTGATTGATCCTCTCGAGAGCACTTCATGGAATCAAAAATGTTTAAATGGACAATACCCTCACCAAAATCTATAGTGAGAGTTACTCTATGTGCATTGATGATGGAATTTATTGTCTTTAAGAAAGGTTTACCCAAAATAATGGGTGACTGTGTTGGGATCCTCTCATCCTCCATGTTCATCACATATAAGACAGTTGAAAATATCAAATTTTGTACTCTAATTATCACATCTTCTAGGACTCTTATCGGAAATGAAGTAGATATATTTACAATTTGAACAACCACTATTATGATATTTAACTCTCTCGTATGAAAAGAAGTAAACATAGAATGAGTAATTACATTTATAAAGTCACCTAGATCATATAATTAATCTTTAAAATCCACATAACCAATGGTACAAGGGATAGAGAATGTCCATATATCTTAACATTTGGTAGGTAGTTGTGGGGTGATCAAGGCTGAAACACTTGTCCCCAATTTTACTATCTCATTACCTTGAAGTCTCATATTTTCGGTGTGTATTTCCTTTAGAAACTTAGCATTTTTTGGAATTTTTTTATAACTACATGGATGGTAATATTGATTTTAACTTTTTAGAAAATTTTCAAAATTTCTCTTTGAATATCCCCCTCTTGTATCTTCCTTGACTGGATCATCCTTGATGGGAATATAAGTGTAAGATACTCCTTATCCCTTTAATATCTCTACAAATATTTCTCTTCTCTCTTTTTTATTTTATTTTTAACTTTGGATTTTTCTTTCTCTCCCTTTTCTTCTTTATACTTGGATTGATTCTCAAGATTCTAATCAGGTTTCTCAGCTTCATTCTTCTTAGTTTTTGGTGGGTTTTTCTTAGGATTGGGTGTGTACATAGGGTGAATTTCTATACCAATTATAGTTGTCATTGGGCTCACATTACCTTTGAGGTTTGGAACTATTTGAATTGGTAATATCCTTAGGTTTTTAGACAATATCTCCACAAGACTTCTAAGGTGATTCTTCATTTATCTCAATTCATTCCTCAACTCCTCGACCTCTAATCATTTTTTTGTTGCATGGGGGGCTGGGGACTAGTTAAGGGCTTCTCAAAAGGTTTCTTTTACTAGAATGGAGGTGTTTTGTAAACTAGTTAGTGGAAAGGTTTTCTGTATAATTACTGGAATAATTAGGATTATTGGTATTATTGCTGGTAGGGTGGTTTAGCATGAGTTTTTTGGTTCCCAAATCCAAATTGGACTTGAGAAGGTTATCTTTATCCTTGATAATACTGCTAAAATTGCCTTTATTGATAGGCTGTTGCGCAACTCTTAGTTACTTTCACCACAGTACATTGGTCGGTATAAGATAAACATACACCATGTACCTTTTCTAGTGCTTTATATTCACTTGAATACTTCAAATCCATTTGTCTATGCAAGTTGGTTAGTTCTTCGAGCTTGGATTATAGTAAGGGGATGAGTAAGAAGGCCTTACCTCATGTAGTTCTCTAATATTAATACATATTGCACTAAATTTTTGGGAATTTTAGGTTATCTTATCTATGAGTCCCCATGCCTCAACTGGGGATTTTTTTAATGACTTCTCTTCCCAAGGATACATCTTGCAGGTTCTTGTCACTATCAAGTAAGACTTGGTATAAAAAGTCTAAGAATTGATGGTCTTCAATGGCTTGCTGAGGGAAACTAGCACACCACTTCTTAAACCTCTCTCATTACTCATACAAAGTCTCCTAAATATTGTCTGATAGCATATATTTCCTTCATGATTAATTTACTTCAAGTGGGAAAAAATCTTTATGGAAGTATTCTTTGAAGTTCATCCTAATTATTCACTTCATAAGGCTGAAAACTATACAATAACTCTTTTTCTACTCTTTCAAGTAAAAATAAAATACCCCCCCACACACACACTTTACTTTCTCCCCTTCCACTCATATGAGATTAAGTTTGAGTATACCAAGGTAAATTCCTTCATGTGCTTGTTGGGTTATTCTCCTTCAAAACCATGGAATCTAGGTGGTAATTGGATTAAACCAGTCTTCAGTTCAAAGTAAATTTTTAGGGTCGGCATGGCAATTTGAGTGTTTTGATTCACAAAGTGGGGTACATAGAGATAACTTAAAGTCTGTTTGGGATTTCCTACCACTGTGATAATATCACAATGAACACTTTGAGTTTCACTGAGGTCTAATAAGGCAATATATTCAAAATTAGTTTGCAAATTTAAATTTTAGAGTTTTGTTTGTAGAGTTCTCTCAATATTAGGGTCAAGAGAGAAAATTTAGTTAGTATTAAATATGGTCATACATAAAAAAGTTAGTAATTTTGGAACCACCTCCCCGTAAATGATGCCAAGTTTTCGACTCACTTGTCATGGGGTGGTTAAAAAATCTATTTAAACTGTAGGTTAATTAATGCAGCGTAATAAAAAACTTGGGTTGTCTCTAGAGAGAGGTGTATAAGATTTAGTGTCATTATTAGTTAAAAAGGGGATGATTTTGAGTGAATTTGGTTTTAAAAGTAATTAAATAAGGATATTGAAATCCAGTGGATGAAAGTGATAGGATCAAGGTTGGATATCCAATTGTAATGTTATTATAGTATTCAATAGTTTACTCCTCTTTTAATTAGTTGATAAATGAAATAATCCATAATCACTTCATCAATCACCAAATGTTGAAGAATATAGTGATGATTAATATAACAATATTCACTACTCAATATATCCTCCTTCATGAGTGTGAAAATGTATCAATGAAACTTAAACAAGAGATCACTTCTAAATCACCTAGGCAATACCCAATCGGGTTCTAGTGTTCCTAAGCAATTCAAAAACAATCCACTTCCTTCATACATGTTCCATAAATTTTTATACACTCACCACTCAACCCAACCTATTCCATTATATATTAACTAAATTGAGTGGAGGGAGGTTAATGATCATTTACCAAGGAAGTAATAAATGACTAGGGATAATATCACAAACATGACTGCGTTCAAAATAATTAAAATGCCACTGAATATAAAAATCAATTAACAAAAGAAAGTGTTTTTATTTATTGAAGTTTGGAACTTGAGCATTACAATTGGACATATTCCCCTTCTCCAATCACCGAATGTTTTTACCCCTCCATGCGAGGGATGATAGGTATTGAAAGAAGAATAAAAGGACATTCAAAACCAAAGTAAGCAAAAAATAAAACTCTAAAAACTTGAAAATAACAGCAACACAACAAAATCAATGGGGAACCCCATCCTTTATCCTTACTTATTGTATATTAATCTTTTCATCTATCCTTGGTTTGGTCAAATCTCATGAGATCCCTACTTATTTGAGTTTTTGAATATTTCATTTTTCTACAGAATATCCCTTGAGAGTCATAGTTCAATCTTCCACTAAATCCATGGGATTACTTTCACTATAGTTAGATAAATAATCAATCACATATTGAAATTGATATTATTCAATGTATTCCACATGATTGATTGTAATTGGGTTGCATGCATGATGATGTGACACCACAAAGCTCCAGGTTGCACCATAGGTGATCTTTATGAACTCCCATTGCACCATCCTTCTGCTAAATTTCATAAATACATAGATCTTACAATTTCAACCATTCACTCTTATGAATTTAGGACTTACCATCTTGAAGTCCACACTTACACTTATAAAGCCTCAATTCATTTTTCTGATTTCCAATTCCATAGTCAAAATGATTCTCACAAAGTCCTTTATTACTCTCACAAAGTCCTTTATTACTCTTACAAAGTTCACAATTACCCTTCTGAAGTAGCTGAGTACCCTTCCGAAGTAGTTGAGCACCCTTCTGAAGTATCCAAGTACCCCTACAGTGTCATTAGGTACTCTTCCTAGGTGAGTAGTCATGTACTTAACCTAAAATTCAGCAAAAACGAAGGATTAAGTGTGTGGCCATTCTAATTAATTCTAGAAATTAAATGAATCAATTAACTTCATGATTTGGTCATTTAAAATAATATTCATAAAATCTAAAGGATTGACACTTTAATTCCAAAACACCTTAGAATTAACTAAATTAATAATAATGATGGAATAATTTGAATAAAATATAATGCAATAATTTACCTTGCCAATTCGCTTGCTGAAGAAACTCAGAAGATGTCGGGATGGTGATGCGTTATACTATGATAGTCAAAGTGAAATCCACTTGGATCGAAATCTAGTGTTTCATACAAGGATGAAACACATTGACATTAAATTCCATTTCATCTAGAATTTTCTAGAATATGGAGTGTTGGAGTTGTAAAAGATGACTGAGATATAGAATTCAGATGATATGTTCACCAAGGTGTTGGTCCAAGAAAGTCCAAGGAAACACTGTGCCTTGGGTGAACAGAATGAGATAATAAAGTACATTGCATGCTGTGGAAGAATGATGTCTGGTCGAATTTCCCTAAGTGTTGGTGGTTGCTGAGGGTTCTTTGAAAACATTCTTTAAGTGGTACATTGTTAGGAAAGTGGATCCATATTTCAAGTGTTGACTAAATATACTGTAAGGAGAAGTACTGAAAGATACACTAGTCTTGATGTTAGGTCAGCAGTAGCAAAAACTCCAAGCAAAGACAAGTTGACTATAAGAATGAGTCTTTTGATGGGTGTGCATTGTGGAAAGGTTCATTAAAAGGTGGTGTGCATGGGTGATTGAGGGGTGACTTGATCAATCCACTGGTAGTTGGTGGTCAAGTTGAGGAAATCTACAGGAGATCGACAATCATCAGATCCAACAGATAGACCCCTGTGAATATAGGAGGTCACTGCTACTAGTTGATTGTCTAGGCCCCACTGAAAAGGTGGGGTGGGACCACTTTCACACGTGTCAGATCATCGCTTGAGATTAGTGATCTTCATGGATTACACATCACATTGATTGCAATCAGAGATATGAATATGCAACAGTGTTCTCCTATGGACGTATGTCTCAATGACCAGATAGTGTAAATTATTGTGTGTTATTTTTTCCCTATTCATTTGCTTGAATGTTGTGTGAGTTTGAGTTGTATGAAATGTGTGCAACTTGGTGCGACGTCTAGGGTGAAAAGTCTTCAAAGTTTCGATACACTAAATTAGAGGGGGGGTTCCAGAGGTTCTAGTTTCATTGAATGGAGTTTCCAATGGTTGATCATCCGGTGGATTGAAGGTTCCTATTTTTGGGTGGTATGATGATATTCTACCTCAACATATATGACGTATAAAACAAGACTCACTTTCTCTTCAAATGAGCAAAGGTGATGTGATCATGTTTGAGTATACCGAAAGAATATAAAAAAAATTGATATATATATATATATATTATGTAAGAATTATCTTACGTTAATGATAGTGAAGGAAGCAACATTGTCATGATGTGAAACGTGAAGAAACTGATCGTGTTGACAACGTGTTAAGAAACTGATTGAATGATAATCAAAATCACGAAGAATTTCAAAATAAAAAATGCATGATTGATTGCAGGTGAAGTAAAATGTCATCGAAACATGAAGTCAAATCTTTGTAATGACAATGATGATAACGAATAAAATCGATGATGTAAAAGAGGTGGGCGTTGGAGAGAAAGAGAAAATATAGAGTCAAAACTTATATTCTTTTATTAACACAGTGACATATATACAAGGTACATAGAAGCTGTAATTAATGGTTTGGATGAATCCTCATTTCCAAAGTCGCATCCAATGGTTTAAATAGGTAATGCTAGTCACATGAAGAGTTGAAGTTGAGAATGAGGAGTAATAGTGGTTTTGGGGATTAGGGCATCTACATAATAAATATTTAATAACACTTGAATATTTAAAATAAATAAATTAATAAAAAAAAATGAATGCCTGAGCATCTACTATATCTACTAAACCTGGGTGTTCCCTTGCCTATGTGTCACCACACCATGAAGCCACGTCACCATTTATCCATAACCAATTACTGTTTCACCCACAACCTTCACCAAAAATACCTGACATGCCCTTAGAAACTCAACTACCACTGACGCCTTATCCTCCAGATGCCTGTGTAGTTAAGATTAAGGTCTTCCAGCTGAATCCTCCCGCAGCTCGCCTGCGATGACGGCCTTACAACACTCGTCTACCCGCATATGGTTTCCCTCATCTGGCACCTTCCACAGAAAACTATCCTTCGACATCCACCGTCTCCTTCAACATCCACCATCCCCTTCGTCTTGCTCCCGCCTTTACATCAGTCTACATCGACTTCCTCCCGCCGCTATAGGGTTTCCCTATTCTCCATCATATTCCTCCCGTGCAAATAGGGATTCCCTCCTCTCCATCATCTTCCTCCCACCTAAATATCATTCTACATCTGTTTCATTCGATACTGAGGTCAGACTTCCACTCATCATCTAAACCGATTATTCTACGACGTCGAATAGGGGATTCCGACTTCTACCACTACTCCAGAGATAAGGGGTTTCAAATTTCGTCTACTGCATCGTCGTCTACCGCAAGCGTCTGTTACACCTACTGCTACCAAAACTAGCAACCCTATTCCACTCCGTATAACTACATAAAGGTAACAATTCTTTCCCTGTCACCCAAACTATGAAACCTACAATATTCAATTGACTATGTGTTTTACTTTACCCAGGAACCGCGTGAGGAATTACTACTGACAACGATTCATCTACTGATTTTCAGAAATATTGCTCCTGATATTTACACTGTGAGTATACATTGGATTATATTGGAACACATACCTCTTCTTGCACTGATGTTATAGTTTATTTTGTCACCTCTAACTGAACTGTTCCAATAACAATGTTTCGAACAACTGCAACTATAGGATATTTGTTTACCATGCACAAAATACTATATTTCAACTGCTTTAGGTAATACAATATTAATAAAATGAAAACAAATTAGTAACATAACTACTTCCATTTACCACAGTCTCGGGTTTATAAAACACCGCAAGTTAGCATACATGTCTAATATGCCTATCAAATTTTATTGAATACTTTAATTCCAAAAATTGTTACCTGCAGATTCCACTATATTTTACATGCATATTTCATTTGTAACATCTTAACAACTACATAAAGCTATGAATATACATCTTTAGCCATTTCTGTGTCTTCATTCACAAATTATACTACATTTTATTCACTGCTCACTTTGCATAAAAATAATACAATGCACACCTTAACATTTATATATAAAGATATACAACCAAAAAATGCATTCCCCTACAACCTCTACAGATGCAATTTTGAAAATAAGAGTGCTACCGAATGAACGACGCAATTGTGAGTTTACTATTACCTACATTTTAGACTTATTTATGTTATAAATTTTATCCATTTTTTGTATAAGCTATTGTTGTCACACTTATAGTGTCAAAATCTATTGGAAATCTCTCAATGACATCTACAAATCTCTCTCCTGCTCTAACAAGTGAACCGTATTCTACAAATGGCGGTGCAGATGGAGTCACACGCGCGTCACTAACACCATTGTCTATCAATGGTCTTTTCTATTTACATTGAAGTATATAAATCCCTACTTTTTTTAATACTTTACATACTAACTAAAGGTATTCCTCTTTAACTACTTCGTCTACAATTCAAAAACAATCTTAAGTAAAGATAACATTTAACGCAAAAGCAAACAAGCGAAAGCAAACATCAGATGCCTTCAAATAGTCCCTTATTCCTTACTATAAGTATGATGACAATTATCTAAAAATACCACAATATACACCACACAACTGAGCAACTCATCATCTAACTATTTCCTTGACACTTTCGTCAGTGATCATGACTGATGAAAATATGCATTGCCCGTCAACCTCTAGGGATGCAAGGTTTCAGAGAAGACAGTTAATGAAGGGACGACACAATTGTGAGTTCACTATTACCTTTATTTGAGACGTCTTTATGTTACATTATATTTACATTGTTTTATAACCTACTATTGTCACACTAACATTGTCAGCATCTACTGGAAATCCCTCAATGACATCTACAAATGGCGGTGCAGATGGACTCACACACACGCCATTAAGACCAATGTCTATCAATGGTCTGTTCTATTTACATTTTAGTATCTAAATCCCTAAATTTCTAAATACTATACATACAAACATAAGTTATTCCTCTTTAACTACATCGTCCACAGTGCAACAACAATCTGCAGTTAGGACATCATTTATCGCAGGATCAAACAAGCGAAAGCAAAGAACGGATGCTCTCATACAATCTCTTATTCCTTACTGTAAGTATAATGACACATATCTGCGAACACGTCGTTGTATGCCACACAACCGAGCAATTTTTCATCTAACATTTTCCTTGACACTTTCGGTAGCAATCGTGACTGACGCTACAAATATGTCGGATTCATCACCAGCCTCCTCGACAATGTAAGCACAAGTCCTGCAATTAGATTTTACTGTGACCTTTAAGGGATATTCATTGATTACAATTTACGCTAACATTTGTTACAGATTTAGTCAACCTAATAACGGGAACTACAGTACTATATCATGTCCAGGTTCAACGTCGTCTTTAACACAACTATACTGTATCACACACACATACACTTCAATGAACACAGATTTCAGTTATAATACTATTTTATACAAATACTATCAGACCGTAGGCAACAACTGTTACATTAAGAAGCATCACATCCTAACAATTCAGATACAAATGACTGCATCAACGGTGACGTCCAGCATACATAAAACTATAAAGGTATGTTGATGATTACTCTTACATACTAACAACAATTAGTTATGAATTATTTACTGTGATATTCATAATAATTGGATGGTTACTGCAGGCAACTCTGTAGAACAACAGTTTTCAGATAACACAAGTTAGTCAGCTTATTGATTCAGTATTACTGCTAGAAGAACACAGGAGAGAAATATTGTACTACCACTACTTTGTAAATACCTCCTGCTACATTTTTTTCACTTAGGATATTCGTATATTGGAGACCCTTCTTACGTATATCAATATTGTCATGCTTTAATGTGGTTCGATGAAAGAAACAGAAAATGTAGCAATCGACAAAACCAAAATTTTGATGCATGTTGTGCTATGGGAAATATTTCTTTGAACTTAATACCACCTTGTCCACAGTACCTTAAAATGTTGCTCTTCAGTTCAACTTCCACAA
Source organism: Viscum album (assembly GCA_963277665.1). Lineage (NCBI taxonomy): Eukaryota > Viridiplantae > Streptophyta > Magnoliopsida > Santalales > Viscaceae > Viscum > Viscum album. The sequence continues at coordinate 4,630,621 of OY728134.1, read as the reverse complement.
TAGCCAGAACATTCCAAGAAAACATGCATATTTACAACTACATGTTTTCTTTCACTTCAATGGGTGGGAAGATTGATAGGTCTATCAACGAGGGTGGAGCTCCAGGTATATTCAAATTGAATGGACAGAACTACCATAGTATAGGAAGTTTATGTCCACCAGATGGTCACCCACCAAGATTCGCACAACTATACGTGTATGACACTACACATGAATGTCAAAATAGGGTTCGCGAATTTAGGTATCTCTAAACCTATCTGTTATGGACTAATTTGTCAATATTGCCTATTTATGTATTAACATGACTGCTACCTGTAGCTCGGAAAACCAGAATGTCCAAACTCATATAGACTACAAGATAGTCGAGAACCTGCAACAAATGCTTCATGATAACAATGCTTTAGCTCGATAATTTAGAAGTGAAAGGGATGTTCTTTAGACTCAGGAGGTGAAAAATTTGAAACTATGACTGCTGAAAAGAAGAGAACCAAATCCTAGTACATATAACTTACCAAATAATTCTAAGATTACAATGATTATTGTCAGTGATGTCGAAGATCTCAACCAAGAGTGTGATATAATCATTCATACCAAAACTGGAGATTTTTAAAGAATTGATGAGCAGCACCCACTGTATCTTCCATTACAGTATCCCTTGATTTTCACTGGTGGCAGTGATGGATATTTTGACAACATTCTGCATCACCCAACTCCTTTCACAACAAGTTCCAAATTAAGGAAGGTTACCATGAGAGAGTACTTTTCCTTCCACTTGCAATTCCGTGAAAATCACGCCTCAACGCTACTGCATTCAAGAAGACTATTGCAACAGTTTGTTGTCGATGCTTATACGATGATAAAGTCTCAGAGACTATCATTAATTCGCTTCAATCAAAAGAAAATGAGGGTAGATCTATACAATGGATTGCAAGATGCATTTCTAAGAGGCGACTAAGAAGGTTCTTCATGCGGCAAACGCATCATTTTACCTTCAACCTTTACTGGTGGTCCAAGGTATATGATCCAGAATTACCAAGATGCAATATCTATTTGTAATTGGGAAGGTTATCCAGATTTGTTTCTAACCTTTACATGTAACCCAATGTGGCCTGAGATCACTTGGTGTCTTAGATATAATAATCTCCATCCAGTAGACTCCCCTCAAATACTATCTCGAGTTTTCAATATTAAGCTTGAACATCTAATGAAAGATTTAAGAGAAGGTTGTTTCTTTGGAAAATCAAGGGAAGGTAACCATCAATCTACATACTTAAAATATATTTATCCATACTTTTTGCAATTATATCATCAATTACTAACAATAACACTTTTCTTTCCATTTAGTTGTTCGAACCGTAGAGTTTCAGAAACGTGGCTTGCCTCATATGCACATCTTATTATTTCTCTACCGTGAAGACAAAGTGAACACTCCAACAGCTGTAAACAAGTATGTCTACACTTAAATCTCAGATAAAGTTGCATACCCGAGGCTACATGAAGTTTTCAAATGTTTTATGCTCCACGGCCCTTGCGGTGCTGCGAACAATTCTTCACCTTGTATGAAACATGGTAAATGTGCAAAAAAAAATCCAAAAAGGTTTGCTGAAAATACAACAGTTGATGACGATGGTTATGTCATTTATCAGAGAAGGGATGAAAATAATACTGCTTTGAAACATAACGTTCCTTTGGATAATCACTATGTAGTTCCATACAATTTGGTATTACTATTAAATTATCGTGCTCATCTCAACATTGAAGTTTGTAATCAGCCGTCTTCAATCAAATATTTGTTTAAGTATATTAGCAAGGGAAACGATCGTGTAATAGTAGCACTCTATGAAGGGAACAATGAACAATTGTCAAATAATATTTTAGATGAGATAAAAATTTATTATGACTGTCGATACATATCTCCTTGTGAGGCATCTTGGAGGATTTTTTCATATGATATCCATTACAGATATCCACCAGTTGAGAGGTTGTATTTTCATTTGCCTGAACAGAATTGTGTCACATTTTCAAACAGCGATAACATTGAAGATGTATTAAATAATACAAACAGTTCTCAGTCAATGTTGACCGCTTGGTTTGAAGCAAATATTATATACCCAGAAGGAAGAGGTTTAACTTTTGCACAATACCCTACTAGATTTGTGTACCACTCTCAAGACAAAAAGTGGAATCCTAGGAAACAAGGAATCTGTATTGGAAGACTATACTATGTGCCTCAGACCACTGGTGAACTCTACTACTTGAGGCTACTTCTAACAAAAATCAGAGGAGCAACTTCGTATGAGTATATTAGGACGGTAAGCAGCATCACTCATGGTATATTTAGAGAGGCATGTTCTGTTATGGGACTACTGACAGATGACAGAGAGTTTGTTGAAGCCATAAAAGAACTCTCCACTTGGGGAATGGGACAATATGTACGCAGACTGTTCGCAAGTATGTTAATCTGCAATAACATATCTCGCCCAGATATTGTTTGGGATGAAACAAAATACTTACTATTAGAAGACATTTTATATATACAGAGAAGGACCCAACAAATTCTAGGTGCACGTTTTCTCTTCTACCTGCTTTACTGGTCTCAATTAATGTCTTGCCAGCATCTTATTATTACTGCTTGCTGCTATTTATAACATTGTAATAAAGAAAAACTGCTGCAATTTTTCTACAATAAACTATATACTTCCCATTACATCTGCAACATCTTACTCTGTACGTGTACTTATAATATTTAATTACACAAAAATACCTCCCATTAAGGTAATTATAATACTAACTTCAAACAACATTTATGTTCACATATAAATAATAAATTACTTTGTTTGTTTTGTTCTGTAATTCTTCTTAAAAATTCAGCACATTTCTTCACATAATTTTTTATTCCGCACTTTATGGCTTGAAATATTTCAAGCTGTATAGGTATTTTGCATATTCATACATTAGTTAAACACACAACACTTCTAACTACATTGTACTTGCATTCATTGTACATTTTTCTCTTAAGTAACTTTGTTTATATTTAATATAATTCAGTACAACAAAATTTACATCATTTTTGTTCAAATATAAATATAATACTACTTCATTCATTTTAATCTGTACTATTCTGTACAAGTAATCCACAGTTTCATATATCATTTATTCACATTACATTGCCAACTGTACTGTACTAGCTATAAGATTGTGATATAATTCTCTGCTCTAGCATTAATGACAATATTGCAGTACAATGCAGGCCCAACATTAATAATAAGATGTTAATACTAAATGCATGAGTTTCAATTATATTGTAAGCCTCTATAAAATAGTACAGCAGTTTCATATATCAATTATTATTACCTGCAAACTGGACCCTACTTGGAGATATTATTAATAACTACTTTCTCCTTAATAGAACCATGTATTGGTTTAAGAATTCCTAATAATGCAGACTACAACACATAAATACTAATGGTTTCTCTCTATGTATTTCATCTTACACTTTATTGCTTATGTTTAATTTATAGTAAACAGTTGTAATGTCTTCATTAATGCTATTTCATACTGCTATTTAACAATATTCCATAACATTGTAGATTTGACACTCACAAATCACCAGATACATACGTATGCTTTGAGAGAGATAGAACGCATTTTACAGAGCAATGGAAGAGAACTTCAGTTATATCCTCCTATTCCACTTCTAGATTCAGATTTTGATGCCACTCTAAATCGTTTAGTTGCAGAACAATTAAATTACAATAAAGAATCACTTCTATAAGAGTACAATAGTTTACATAGTATGCTTACAGATGAACAGAAAGAGGTGATGTCTATTATTCTCTCTTCACTATCTAGCGATTCAGGTGGGTTCTTCTTCTTGCATGGTTATGGAGGCACAGGTAAAACCTTCATCTGGAGAGTACTAAAATCATTACTACGAGCACAGGGCACGATTGTACTTGCAGTTGCATCGAGTGGAATAGCTTCACTACTACTTCCTGGCGGATGAACAACACATTCTAAATTCTGTATTCCAATCTCCATTACGGAACATTCAGTTTGTAATATTCAGTAGGGGAGTGACGTAGCGGAACTTTTTCAATTGACTAAGCTCGTCATTTGGGATGAGGCATCTATGATTCATAAGTTTTGTTTCGAGGCTTTAGACCAAACTCTTAGGGACATTATGACTGTCAAAAATGATAATGCTCAGAATTTTCTGTTCGGTGGATTGACAGTTGTTTTGGGAGGATATTTTAGGCAAATACTACCTGTTATACCTAGGGGAAACAGAAATGACATTGTCTATGAAAGTGTTAAGTCATCGTATCTTTGGCAACACTATTGGGTGTTATCTCTTACAAAAAACATGAGATTGCATTGTACTACTAGCAGTCATGATGCGGTTGTGTTACATGACTTTGATAAATGGATATTAGATATTGGTGAAGGTTGAATTGGAGAGCCTAACGATGGTGAAGCACTCATTCACATTCCTTCAGCATTTCTTCTTACCAAGAGCAATAATGCCATGGCTACAATCATCAACAATACATACTCGGGTTTTTTTAGCAAACTTGGAGACCAAAACTATCTGAAAGACCGTGCAATTTTAGCTCCAACCCATGATGTCGTACAAGAAGTAAATAAATATATTTTGACCCTCACTGGCTCTGAAAACAAAGATTACTTCATCTCATACTCTGTTTGCAATGCAAGTTATGATACAGACAGACCAGAAAATATTTACACATCTGACATGTTGAATGTTATAAATGTCTCTGGGTTACCTGCCCACAAAATTACACTACAACTTGGTGTTCCAATTATGTTACTATGAAATGTAGACCAATTTGTTGGTTTGTGTAATGGAACTCGTATGGTAGTAATGCACTTGGGTGAGCATGTTATTGGGGTTGAAGTTATAACTGGATGTCATTCAGGATATTCTGTGTTCATTCCAATATTAACTATGACTCACTGTGATGGTAGATGGCCATTCAAACTACAAAGAAGACAATATCCTTTGACAGTTTCTTATGCGATGACTATTAATAAAAGTCAGGGTCAATCATTGTCTTCAGTTGGGCTTTATCTTCGCAAACCAGTGTTCTCTCATGATCAATTATATGTTTCAGTGTCTAGGGTCACATCAGCTACTGGATTGAAAATTATAATAGACGGTAACACTAATGAGTCCTCAAATTACACAAAAAATATTGTGTACAAGGAAATATTTCATAATTTTTCTTAGGTATCATCTAAAATGAATTTTATATACTCTATTATGCTCTGGAAAATGATTATGTTTACTTTCATGGCTTATTTACCTGCTTAATATGTTTTATTTGAACACTGCATGATTATGTAGAGTCACGAATATGTCACGCTCAATAACTATGTTGAATGAGATTAGCCCAGACGACGATGAAACACTGTGAATACAAGTTCGTGACTTGAAAATGTGGTTCAATTCGTCTTCTAAATACTCCAATGAAGTCGTTGTTGTTGATCTCATACTATGCGACATTCAGGTGACTTTTTTTTACTACAAGTAATTATAGATTATTTTCACTGCTTCTCATATACGCTCTGAACGTGTGTGTGTGTGTGTGTGTGCGTGTGTACTTTCACCGTTCCCTGTAATCTGTATTGTTTCCTCATTAGCCAACATTTTAAGGTAGTGTATGCAGGGAACCAAGATTCAATGTACCATTATGAATCGTCAGCTTATCTCTAAGTACAAACAACTGTTGGGTGAGGGACTCTGCTATATTGTACAAAAATTCCAAATATCTTCAAACCAAGGGAGTTACCTCGGAACTAGACACCCGTGTCGAATCATGTTCACATCCACGACGTATGTTCGTTCGTGTGAAGTACAACTATAACGACACATACTTTACATACATTGTTATTACTTCAAAATTGAAGCATACTTATTAAAACATATAACAAAACTATGAAAGGACCGTATAGGTATAGTGTCTTTAGAAACTGGGAAACATAAACAGCTGGTTCATAAAGCGTCAACACTATCTCCCATTTATTTCATCATATCTATAGTCCCTTTTGGCATATCTTTCTTAATAAGCTTTTTCCTGACCTGGGGAAAGAAAACATACAAAAGGGTGAGCTCAAATGCTCAGTAAGGGTAAACAAAAGAAATATCAATCACATCATATTCATAAGAACATAACATTTTGGAAATCTTAACCTGCAAAAGAGAGCATAATTTCATAACATGGGATAAATCATAGTAGTGAAATTAAATCCCAATAATCATAACTTAAAACATGAAACTTTGTGGCATACACACATAATCATAGAGAATCATTTCTTATTAGTCAAGACTCATTTCCAAGACTATCTTAGTGGACAAAGTCCATTTCTGAACCGAGTTCACTCCTCGTTTCAGTCCTGTTTCACTGATCTGGTTTAACCCGTCGTTCACTACTATATATAAGGCCATTAGCGACCGCCATTGGCGGTCGCTAAAGGGCTTTAGCGGCCGCGCAGCGACCGCCGATGGCGGTCGCTGTTGCCTCATCGCTAGAGGCCTTTAGCGACCGCCAATGGCGGTCGCTATTCTAAAAAAAAAAAAAAAATTTAAATTTTTTATTGAATTGAATATAAATATATATATATATATATATAATATATTTTAAATGTTTTAATATATATTTAATATATATATATAATATCAAATCATTGTGCTATAATATATATATACTATTAAATACAATATTTTAAATACAAATCATTGTGCTATAAATATATATATATATATACTATTAAATACAATATTTTAAATATATATATATATACTATTAAATACAATATTTTAAATATATATATATATATATATATAATATATTTTAAATGTTTTAATATATATTTAATATATATTTAATATATATATAATATCAAATCATTGTGCTATAATAATTTAAAAACTACGATTCAAGAAATAATCTCATTTCAGGTCGTTCGGAGCACGTTTGCTCCGAATCGGACCGTCGCACGCCGTTTTGGTGTTTAACGGCGCCGGAAACGCGTTTCCGGCCGCCGCGGTCACACGACACCTCCGAATGAGGTGCCGTCTGGCCGACCATTTCACAATTGACGCCCCGGATGTTGTCGTACGGTTTCGTGGCATTCGGAGGTCGTTCGGGTGGTTTTGACCCCCCAACGCGCCATTTCAGCGCGCGCCGTGCTGCTGAAAACGACACAATCGGGCGTGCCGCGCGCACCGCACGTCCGATGGTCGTGCGACCTCCTCCTGCATCTCAGGAATAATATTCCTATCGTTCCCGTGCGGTTTCAGGTCGTTCGGAGCACGTTTGCTCCGAATCGGACCGCCGCACGCCGTTTTGGTGTTTAACGGCGCCGGAAACGCGTTTCCGGCCGCCGCGGTCACACGGTACCTCCGAATGAGGTTCCGTCTGGCCGAGCATTTCACAATTGACGCCCCGGATGTTTTCGTACGGTTTCGTGGCATTCGGAGGTCGTTCGGGTGGTTTTGACCCCCCAACGCGCCATTTCAGCGCGCGCCGCGCTGCTGAAAACGACACAATCGGGCGTGCCGCGCGCACCGCACGTCCGATGGACGTGCGGCCTCCTCCTGCATCTCAGGAATAATATTACTATCGTTCCCGTGCGGTTTCAGGTCGTTCGGAGCACGTTTGCTCCGAATCGGACCGCCGCACGCCGTTTTGGTGTTTAACGGCGCCGGAAACGCGTTTCCGGCCGCCGCGGTCACACGGCACCTCCGAATGAGGTGCCGTCTGGCCGACCATTTCACAATTGACGCCCCGGATGTTGTCGTACGGTTTCGTGGCATTCGGAGGTCGTTCGGGTGGTTTTGACCCCCCAACGCGCCATTTCAGCGCGCGCCGCGCTGCTGAAAACGACACAATCGGGCGTGCCGCGCGCACCGCACGTCCGATGGTCGTGCGGCCTCCTCCTGCATCTCAGGAATAATATTCCTATCGTTCCCGTGCGGTTTCAGGTCGTTCGGAGCACGTTTGCTCCGAATCGGACCGCCGCACGCCGTTTTGGTGTTTAACGGCGCCGGAAACGCGTTTTCGGCCGCCGCGGTCACACGGCACCTCCAAATGAGGTGCCGTCTGGCCGAGCATTTCAAAATTGACGCCCCGGATGTTTTCGTACGGTTTCGTGGCATTCGGAGGTCGTTCGGGTGGTTTTGACCCCCCAACGCGCCATTTCAGCGCGCGCCGCGCTGCTGAAAACGACACAATCGGGCGTGCCGCGCGCACCGCACGTCCGATGGACGTGCGGCCTCCTCCTGCATCTCAGGAATAATATTCCTATCGTTCCCGTGCGGTTTCAGGTCGTTCGGAGCACGTTTGCTCCGAATCGGACCGCCGCACGCCGTTTTGGTGTTTAACGGCGCCGGAAACGCGTTTCCGGCCGCCGCGGTCACACGGCACCTCCGAATGAGGTGCCGTCTGGCCGACCATTTCACAATTGACGCCCCGGATGTTTTCGTACGGTTTCGTGGCATTCGGAGGTCGTTCGGGTGGTTTTGACCCCCCAACGCGCCATTTCAGCGCGCGCCGCGCTGCTGAAAACGACACAATCGGGCGTGCCGCGCGCACCGCACGTCCGATGGACGTGCGGCCTCCTCCTGCATCTCAGGAATAATATTCCTATCGTTCCCGTGCGGTTTCAGGTCGTTCGGAGCACGTTTGCTCCGAATCGGACCGCCGCACGCCGTTTTGGTGTTTAACGGCGCCGGAAACGCGTTTCCGGCCGCCGCGGTCACACGGAACCTCCGAATGAGGTGCCGTCTGGCCGACCATTTCACAATTGACGCCCCGGATGTTGTCGTACGGTTTCGTGGCATTCGGAGGTCGTTCGGGTGGTTTTGACCCCCCAACGCGCCATTTTAGCGCGCGCCGCGCTGCTGAAAACGACACAATCGGACGTGCCGCGCGCACCGCACGTCCAATGGTCGTTCGGCCTCCTCCTGCATCTCAGGAATAATATTCCTATCGTTCCCGTGCGGTTTCAGGTCGTTCGGAGCACGTTTGCTCCGAATCGGACCGCCGCACGCCGTTTTGGTGTTTAACGGCGCCGGAAACGCGTTTCCGGCCGCCGCGGTCACACGGCACCTCCGAATGAGGTGGCGTCTGGCCGACCATTTCACAATTGACGCCCCGGATGTTGTCGTACGGTTTCGTGGCATTCGGAGGTCGTTCGGGTGGTTTTGACCCCCCAACGCGCCATTTCAGCGCGCGCCGCGCTGCTGAAAACGACACAATCGGGCGTGCCGCGCGCACCGCACGTCCGATGGACGTGCGGCCTCCTCCTGCATCTCAGGAATAATATTCATATCGTTCCCGTGCGGTTTCAGGTCGTTCGGAGCACGTTTGCTCCGAATCGGACCGCCGCACGCCGTTTTGGTGTTTAACGGCGCCGGAAACGCGTTTCCGGCCGCCGCGGTCACACGGCACCTCCGAATGAGGTGCCGTCTGGCCGACCATTTCACAATTGACACCCCGGATGTTTTCGTACGGTTTCGTGGCATTCGGAGGTCGTTCGGGTGGTTTTGACCCCCCCAACGCGCCATTTCAGCGCGCGCCGCGCTGCGGAAAACGACACAATCGGACGTGCCGCGCGCACCGCACGTCCGATGGTAGTTCGGCCTCCTCCTGCATCTCAGGAATAATATTCCTATCGTTCCCGTGCGGTTTCAGGTCGTTCGGAGCACGTTTGCTCCGAATCGGACCGCCGCACGCCGTTTTGGTGTTTAACGGTGCCGGAAACTCGTTTCCGGCCGCCGCGGTCACACGGCACCTCCGAATGAGGTTCCTTCTGGCCGACCATTTCACAATTGACGCCCCGGATGTTGTCGTACGGTTTCGTGGCATTCGGAGGTCGTTCGGGTGGTTTTGACCCCCCAACGCGCCATTTCAGCGCGCGCCGTGCTGCTGAAAACGACACAATCGGGCGTGCCGCGCGCACCGCACGTCCGATGGTAGTGCAGCCTCCTCCTGCATCTCAGGAATAATATTCCTATCGTTCACGTGCGGTTTCAGGTCGTTCGGAGCACGTTTGCTCCGAATCGGACCGCCGCACGCCGTTTTGGTGTTTAACGGCGCCGGAAACGCGTTTCCGGCCGCCGCGGTCACACGGCACCTCCGAATGAGGTGCCGTCTGGCCGACCATTTCACAATTGACGCCCCGGATGTTGTCGTACGGTTTCGTGGCATTCGGAGGTCGTTCAGGTGGTTTTGACCCCCCAACGCGCCATTTCAGCGCGCGTCGCGCTGCTGAAAACGACACAATCGGGCGTGCCGCGCGCACCGCACGTCTGATGGATGTGCGGCCTCCTCCTGCATCTCAGGAATAATATTCCTATCGTTCCCGTGCGGTTTCAGGTCGTTCGGAGCACGTTTGCTCCGAATCGGACCGCCGCACGCCGTTTTGGTGTTTAACGGCGCCGGAAACGCGTTTCCGGCCGCCGCGGTCACACGGCACCTCCGAATGAGGTGCCGTCTGGCCGACCATTTCACAATTGACGCCCCGGATGTTTTCGTACGGTTTCGTGGCATTCGGAGGTCGTTCGGGTGGTTTTGACCCCCCAACGCGCCATTTCAGCGCGCGCCGTGCTGCTGAAAACGACACAATCGGGCGTGCCGCGCGCACCGCACGTCCGATGGTCGTGCGGCCTCCTCCTGCATCTCAGGAATAATATTTCTATCGTTCCCGTGCGGTTTCAGGTCGTTCGGAGCACGTTTGCTCCGAATCGGACCGCCGCACGCCGTTTTGGTGTTTAACGGCGCCGGAAACGCGTTTCCGGCCGCCGCGGTCACACGGTACCTCCGAATGAGGTTCCGTCTGGCCGAGCATTTCACAATTGACGCCCCGGATGTTTTCGTACGGTTTCGTGGCATTCGGAGGTCGTTCGGGTGGTTTTGACCCCCCAACGCGCCATTTCAGCGCGCGCCGCGCTGCTGAAAACGACACAATCGGCGTGCCGCGCGCACCGCACGTCCGATGGACGTGCGGCCTCCTCCTGCATCTCAGGAATAATATTACTATCGTTCCCGTGCGGTTTCAGGTCGTTCGGAGCACGTTTGCTCCGAATCGGACCGCCGCACGCCGTTTTGGTGTTTAACGGCGCCGGAAACGCGTTTCCGGCCGCCGCGGTCACACGGCACCTCCGAATGAGGTGCCGTCTGGCCGACCATTTCACAATTGACGCCCCGGATGTTGTCGTACGGTTTCGTGGCATTCGGAGGTCGTTCGGGTGGTTTTGACCCCCCAACGCGCCATTTCAGCGCGCGCCGCGCTGCTGAAAACGACACAATCGGGCGTGCCGCGCGCACCGCACGTCCGATGGTCGTGCGGCCTCCTCCTGCATCTCAGGAATAATATTCCTATCGTTCCCGTGCGGTTTCAGGTCGTTCGGAGCACGTTTGCTCCGAATCGGACCGCCGCACGCCGTTTTGGTGTTTAACGGCGCCGGAAACGCGTTTCCGGCCGCCGCGGTCACACGGCACCTCCGAATGAGGTGCCGTCTGGCCGAGCATTTCAAAATTGACGCCCCGGATGTTTTCGTACGGTTTCGTGGCATTCGGAGGTCGTTCGGGTGGTTTTGACCCCCCAACGCGCCATTTCAGCGCGCGCCGCGCTGCTGAAAACGACACAATCGGGCGTGCCGCGCGCACCGCACGTCCGATGGATGTGCGGCCTCCTCCTGCATCTCAGGAATAATATTCCTATCGTTCCCGTGCGGTTTCAGGTCGTTCGGAGCACGTTTGCTCCGAATCGGACCGCCGCACGCCGTTTTGGTGTTTAACGGCGCCGGAAACGCGTTTCCGGCCGCCGCGGTCACACGGCACCTCCGAATGAGGTGCCGTCTGGCCGACCATTTCACAATTGACGCCCCGGATGTTTTCGTACGGTTTCGTGGCATTCGGAGGTCGTTCGGGTGGTTTTGACCCCCCAACGCGCCATTTCAGCGCGCGCCGCGCTGCTGAAAACGACACAATCGGGCGTGCCGCGCGCAGCGCACGTCCGATGGACGTGCGGCCTCCTCCTGCATCTCAGGAATAATATTCCTATCGTTCCCGTGCGGTTTCAGGTCGTTCGGAGCACGTTTGCTCCGAATCGGACCGCCGCACGCCGTTTTGGTGTTTAACGGCGCCGGAAACGCGTTTCCGGCCGCCGCGGTCACACGGCACCTCCGAATGAGGTGCCGTCTGGCCGACCATTTCACAATTGACGCCCCGGATGTTGTCGTACGGTTTCGTGGCATTCGGAGGTCGTTCGGGTGGTTTTGACCCCCCAACGCGCCATTTTAGCGCGCGCCGCGCTGCTGAAAACGACACAATCGGACGTGCCGCGCGCACCGCACGTCCAATGGTCGTTCGGCCTCCTCCTGCATCTCAGGAATAATATTCCTATCGTTCCCGTGCGGTTTCAGGTCGTTCGGAGCACGTTTGCTCCGAATCGGACCGCCGCACGCCGTTTTGGTGTTTAACGGCGCCGGAAACGCGTTTCCGGCCGCCGCGGTCACACGGCACCTCCGAATGAGGTGGCGTCTGGCCGACCATTTCACAATTGACGCCCCGGATGTTGTCGTACGGTTTCGTGGCATTCGGAGGTCGTTCGGGTGGTTTTGACCCCCCAACGCGCCATTTCAGCGCGCGCCGCGCTGCTGAAAACGACACAATCGGGCGTGCCGCGCGCACCGCACGTCCGATGGACGTGCGGCCTCCTCCTGCATCTCAGGAATAATATTCATATTGTTCCCGTGCGGTTTCAGGTCGTTCGGAGCACGTTTGCTCCGAATCGGACCGCCGCACGCCGTTTTGGTGTTTAACGGCGCCGGAAACGCGTTTCCGGCCGCCGCGGTCACACGGCACCTCCGAATGAGGTGCCGTCTGGCCGACCATTTCACAATTGACGCCCCGGATGTTTTCGTACGGTTTCGTGGCATTCGGAGGTCGTTCGGGTGGTTTTGACCCCCCAACGCGCCATTTCAGCGCGCGCCGCGCTGCGGAAAACGACACAATCGGACGTGCCGCGCGCACCGCACGTCCGATGGTAGTTCGGCCTCCTCCTGCATCTCAGGAATAATATTCCTATCGTTCCCGTGCGGTTTCAGGTCGTTCGGAGCACGTTTGCTCCGAATCGGACCGCCGCACGCCGTTTTGGTGTTTAACGGTGCCGGAAACTCGTTTTCGGCCGCCGCGGTCACACGGCACCTCCGAATGAGGTTCCGTCTGGCCGACCATTTCACAATTGACGCCCCGGATGTTGTCGTACGGTTTCGTGGCATTCGGAGGTCGTTCGGGTGGTTTTGACCCCCCAACGCGCAATTTCAGCGCGCGCCGTGCTGCTGAAAACGACACAATCGGGCGTGCCGCGCGCACCGCACGTCCGATGGTAGTGCAGCCTCCTCCTGCATCTCAGGAATAATATTCCTATCGTTCACGTGCGGTTTCAGGTCGTTCGGAGCACGTTTGCTCCGAATCGGACCGCCGCACGCCGTTTTGGTGTTTAACGGCGCCGGAAACGCGTTTCCGGCCGCCGCGGTCACACGGCACCTCCGAATGAGGTGCCGTCTGGCCGACCATTTCACAATTGACGCCCCGGATGTTGTCGTACGGTTTCGTGGCATTCGGAGGTCGTTCGGGTGGTTTTGACCCCCCAACGCGCCATTTCAGCGCGCGTCGCGCTGCTGAAAACGACACAATCGGGCGTGCCGCGCGCACCGCACGTCTGATGGATGTGCGGCCTCCTCCTGCATCTCAGGAATAATATTCTTATCGTTCCCGTGCGGTTTCAGGTCGTTCGGAGCACGTTTGCTCCGAATCGGACCGCCGCACGCCGTTTTGTTGTTTAACGGCGCCGGAAACGCGTTTCCGGCCGCCGCGGTCACACGGCACCTCCGAATGAGGTGCCGTCTGGCCGACCATTTCACAATTGACGCCCCGGATGTTGTCGTACGGTTTCGTGGCATTCGGAGGTCGTTCGGGTGGTTTTGACCCCCCAACGCGCCATTTCAGCGCGCGCCGCGCTGCTGAAAACGACACAATCGGACGTGCCGCGCGCACCGCACGTCCGATGGTAGTGCGGCCTCCTCCTGCATCTGAGGAATAATATTCCTATCGTTCCCGTGCGGTTTCAGGTCGTTCGGAGCACGTTTGCTCCGAATCGGACCGCCGCACGCCGTTTTGGTGTTTAACGGCGCCGGAAACTCGTTTCCGGCCGCCGCGGTCACACAGCACCTCCGAATGAGGTGCCGTCTGGCCGACCATTTCAAAATTGACGCCCCGGATGTTGTCGTACGGTTTCGTGGCATTCGGAGGTCGTTCGGATGGTTTTGACCCCCCAACGCGCCATTTCAGCGCGCGCCGCGCTGCTGAAAACGACACAATCGGGCGTGCCGCGCGCACCGCACGTCCGATGGTAGTGCGGCCTCCTCCTGCATCTCAGGAATAATATTCCTATAGTTCCCGTGCGGTTTCAGGTCGTTCGGAGCACGTTTGCTCCGAATCGGACCGCCGCACGCCGTTTTGGTGTTTAACGGCGCCGGAAACTCGTTTCCGGCCGCCGCGGTCACACGGCACCTCCGAATGAGGTGCCGTCTGTCCGAACATTTCACAATTGACGCCCCGGATGTTTTCGTACGGTTTCGTGGCATTCGGAGGTCGTTCGGGTGGTTTTGACCCCCCAACGCGCCATTTCAGCGCGCGCCGCGCTGCTGAAAACGACACAATCGGGCGTGCCGCGCGCACCGCACGTCCGATGGACGTGCGGCCTCCTCCTGCATCTCAAGAATAATATTCCTATCGTTCCCGTGCGGTTTCAGGTCGTTCGGAGCACGTTTGCTCCGAATCGGACCGCCGCACGCCGTTTTGGTGTTTAACGGCGCCGGAAACGCGTTTCCGGCCGCCGCGGTCACACGGCACCTCCGAATGAGGTGTCGTCTGGCCGACCATTTCACAATTGACTCCCCGGATGTTGTCGTACGGTTTCGTGGCATTCGGAGGTCGTTCGGGTGGTTTTGACCCCCCAACGCGCCATTTCAGCGCGCGCCGCGCTGCTGAAAACGACACAATCGGGCGTGCCTCGCGCACCGCACGTCCGATGGTCGTGCGGCCTCCTCTTGCATCTCAGGAATAATATTTCTATCGTTCCCGTGCGGTTTCAGGTCGTTCGGAGCACGTTTGCTCCGAATCGGACCGCCGCACGCCGTTTTGGTGTTTAACGGCGCCGGAAACGCGTTTCCGGCCGCCGCGGTCACACGGCACCTCCGAATGAGGTGCCGTCTGGCCGACCATTTCACAATTGACGTCCCGGATGTTGTCGTACGGTTTCGTGGCATTCGGAGGTCGTTCGGGTGGTTTTGACCCCCCAACGCGCCATTTCAGCGCGCGCCGCGCTGCTGAAAACGACACAATCGGACGTGCCGCGCGCACCGCACGTCTGATGGTCGTGCGGCCTCCTCCTGCATCTCAGGAATAATATTTCTATCGTTCCCGTGCGGTTTCAGGTCGTTCGGAGCACGTTTGCTCCGAATCGGACCGCCGCACGCCGTTTTGGTGTTTAACGGCGCCGGAAACGCGTTTCCGGCCGCCGCGGTCACACGGCACCTCCGAATGAGGTGCCGTCTGGCCGACCATTTCACAATTGACGCCCCGGATGTTGTCGTACGGTTTCGTGGCATTCAGTGGTCGTTCGGGTGGTTTTGACCCCCCAACGCGCCATTTCAGCGCGCTCCGCGCTGCTGAAAACGACACAATCGGGCGTGCCGCGCGCACCGCACGTCCGATGGACGTGCGTCCTCCTCCTGCATCTCAGGAATAATATTCCTATCGTTCCCGTGCGGTTTCAGGTCGTTCGGAGCACGTTTGCTCCGAATCGGACCGCCGCACGCCGTTTTGGTGTTTAACGGCGCCGGAAACGCGTTTCCGGCCGCCGCGGTCACACGGCACCTCCGAATGAGGTGCCGTCTGGCCGACCATTTCACAATTGACGCCCCGGATGTTGTCGTACGGTTTCGTGGCATTCGGAGGTCGTTCGGGTGGTTTTGACCCCCCAGCGCGCCATTTCAGCGCGCGCCGCGCTGCTGAAAACGACACAATCAGGCGTGCGGGGGGTGCGGGGGGCTGAACGGGGATGCGGGGGGCTGAACGGGGGTGCGGGGGGTGCGGGGGGGGGGGGGGTGCGGGGGGCTGTACGGGGTGGCGGGGGGGCTGTACGGGGGTGGCGGGGGGCTGTACGGGGGTTCGGGGGGCTGTACGGGGGTGCGGGGGGGGCTGTACAGGGGTGCGGGGGGCTGTACGGGGGTGCGGGGGGGGCTGTACGGGGGTGCGGGGGGATGTACGGGGGTGGCGGGGGGCTGTACGGGGGTTCGGGGGGCTGTACGGGGGTGCGGGGGGCTGTACGGGGGTGCGGGGGGGTTGTACGGGGGTGCGGGGGGCTCTCCGGGGGTGCGGGGGGCTGTACGGGGGTTCGGGGGGCTGTACGGGGGTGCGGGGGGGGCTGTACGGGGGGTGGCGGGGGGCTGTACGGGGGTGCGGGGGGCTGTACGGGGGGGTGGCGGGGGGCTGTACGGGGGTGCGGGGGGCTGTACGGGGGTGGCGGGGGGCTGTACGGGGGTTCGGGGGGCTGTAGGGGGGTTCGGGGGGCTGTACGGGGGTGCGGGGGGGGGGGGGGGGGGGGGGGGGGGGGCTGTACGGGGGTGCGGGGGGCTGTACGGGGGTGGCGGGGGGCTGTACGGGGGTTCGGGGGGCTGTACGGGGGTGCGGGGGGGGGGGGGGGCTGTACGGGGGTGCGGGGGGCTGTATAGGGGTGGCGGGGGCCTGTACGGGGGTGGCGGGGGGCAGTACGGGGGTGCGGGGGGTTGTACGGGGGTGCGGGGGGGCTGTACGGGGGTGCGGGGGGCTGTACGGGGGTGCGGGGGGGCTGTACGGGGGTGCGGGGGGCTGTACGGGGGTGCGGGGGGGGGGGCTGTACGGGGGTGGCGGGGGGCAGTACGGGGGTTCGGGGGGTTGTACGGGGGTGCGGGGGGGCTGTACGGGGGTGCGGGGGGGCTGTACGGGGGTGCGGGGGGGCTGTACGGGGGTGCGGGGGGATCAGTCATCCTTGCATCAACATCCATCTGAGCTGCATCTGTATTTTGACAACGAACATATTCTTCTCCATGACGAGTCCAACTCTTATAATTTTTCAGAAATCCATTAAAGAAAAGGTGCTCCCTCACAGTATCTCGTGTGAATTGATATCTGTTAGCACATTTTCTACATGGACAACTAATATAGTCACTTTCAAATCCTCTCGTGAAGTCAATAAACTGCATAATGCCATTGAAATATTCTCTAGACGTTCGATTTGGAAGATCAATCCAACTCTTATCCATAATAATATCTGTATAACAAACATTTACACAATACTTATTACATTTACATTTTTCAAATCAACTATATTCAAAATAAATATTAACCATTTGTTTATGAACCATTGATAAAATAATAATGTAACTGAAAGCTCATGTTACCTGATTGAGCTACAAACCTGAAAGGGAGGGGAGCCGAAGGCGGTGCTGCGAGGGAGAGGAGGCAGCGAAGGGGAACCGGAGCCAAAGGCGGTGCGGCAAGGGAGGGGACGGGCGGCGGCGGCGGCGGGGAGTTGGAGGAGAGGAGGCGGTGAGGGGACGGGGGACGGGCAGCGAGGGGGGGTGTCCGGGGTCGGGGGGGGCTGTCCGAGGTGCGGGGAGGGGTGTCCGGGGTGTCGGGGGCCTGTCAGGGGTGCGGGCAGGGGTGTTCGGGGTGCGGGGGTGTCCGGGGTGCGGGGGAGGGGGGGCTGTCTGGGGTGCAGGGGGGCTGTCGGGGGTGCGGGGTGGGGTGTCCGGGGTGCGGGGGGCCTGTCCGGGGTGCGGGGGGGCTGTCCGGGTTCGGAGGGGGGGTGTCCGAGTGCGGGGGGGGCTGTCCGGGGTGAGGGGGGGCTGTCCGGGTTCGGAGGGGGGTGTCCGAGTGCAGGGGGGGGCTGTCCGGGGTGCGGGGAGGCGTCCGGGGTGCGGGGGGCGATCCGGAGTGCGCGGGGGGGGGGGGGGGGGCTGTCCGGGGTGCGGGGAGGCGTCCGGGGTGCGGGGGGCGGTCCGGAGTGCGCGGGGGGGTGCTGTCCGGGGTGCGGGGAGGCGTCCGGGGTGCGGGGGGCGGTCCGGAGTGCGCACCGGGGGCTGTCCGGGGTGCAGGTGCCGTCCGGGGTGGGGGGGGAGGGCCGAGAGGCCGGAGGGCGGCGGCCGGAGGCCGGAGGGCGGAGGGCGGCGGGCGGAGGCCGGAGGGCGGAGGGCGGCGGCCGGAGGGCGGCGGCCGGAGGGCGGATGGCAGGCGGCGGGGGAGGCCGGGCGGTGGGGGAGGGCGGGCGGCGGGGGAGGCCGGGCGGCGGGGGAGGCCGGGCGGCGGGGGAGGCCGGGCGGCGGGGGAGGCCGGGCGGCGGGGGAGGGGAGGGCGGCGCGAGGGAGGGCGGCGAGGGAGGGTTAGGGCGAGGGAGATCGAGGGAGAGGGCGCGGGGGGGGGGGGGGCGCAGAAACCCCCCGAAATTTTTTAGGCAGCTTAGCGACCGCCATTGGCGGTCGCTAATGCTGAGCAATAGCGACCGCCAATGGCGGTCGCCCGATTCTGGGGGGCTCCAATGCCCCCTTTTCTAGTAGTGGTTCCAGCCATGTCTATCTCATGTGATATAAAATCTTTACCCAATGCATTGGAGGGAGATATAGGTCCCACCCATCTCTTAATGATACCATTCTTATGTGTGCCACAAAATCATAAACCATACATCATAGCATAACCCATGTAATAAAAATGGGAATCTTAAACATCGTGACATCATAAAACAATTCATATAAGATAAAGGAATTAATAAAAATATTTCCATCACAACATAATAAAATCCATGTAATAATAGGGATAGAAATAGAACCCTATATTATCTTATAAGGTAAATAATTTTGATAAAACTCTTGAACTCCATTCTTGAGGAAAATATCCTTTCTACTTCAAAAACATTTTTCCTTTCTTAACATGTCATACAATTTTAAACTAAAATAAGTTGATTAAAAATAAACTTGAAAACTTGTAAAGGAAGCTTCTTGGAAATAATGTTTTAAAAATCCATTCATGTCGTATAAGTTAAAAAAAACATTCTTCTCGTACTTTTGTCGAAAAAGTCAAAAAGTACCTCGTACGAAAAACGAAAAAAGATTCCTTTCATATCTTTTACTAAAAACTCACCGAAGGGTAAAATTGGATTTAAACAATTTTAGGTGGATGGAAATAATATTACATATTGAGGAAACGTGGATGTGGATGATAAAATACACCCCAGTAAATACCAAAGTATAAACAATCTCGGATAAAAATGAGATAGTGATATTTTCCCTTACCTTAGGTCTGATTTGCTTCGTAAGTGTCTGAAACTCCTGTATAATGATTTAAATAATGTTATTGACTTATTCCAGAATCATACTTATTTTTATGATATCATATATGGTCATATTATTAGCTTCTTATTAGTAATATTTCATTACTACTTATTATTCGGGTGTTTATTACTTTTTGTTCTTATGCGTGTTTGTCGAATAAATTCTTATTCTTCTCTTTAGGTTATAGATACCTCATTTCCATAATGTTATTAGTGTAATATATATCATATTCATTCATTCAATTCATTTATATAATCATTATGCAATGAAGATCATGTAGAACGAATCGCATCACATCGTGGAGACGGTATTCCGTACGTACGCACGAGCGATGATATCGTTCCCATGATCGTGGAATTGTATTGGAGTGTATGTATACTATTTCAGAATCAATAACACTTTACAATAATCATATATATATTCATTACTTTCACCCTTATACCCATCCAAGTAAGGTGGTGGAAAATAGATTACACCAC
Organism: Viscum album; assembly: GCA_963277665.1. Classification (NCBI taxonomy): domain Eukaryota; kingdom Viridiplantae; phylum Streptophyta; class Magnoliopsida; order Santalales; family Viscaceae; genus Viscum; species Viscum album. The sequence continues at coordinate 4,610,677 of OY728134.1, read as the reverse complement.
GGCGTGGAGACGGTATTCCGTACGTACGCACGCGCGGTGATTTCATTTTCCGTAGGATGGATAAGAGGTGAAATAGGGTTGTTTCATATTTATAATAACATATCAGTATATGACTGATACTGCTGTTATTACCTCATAATGGAACAACTAAATAAGAGGGAGTAGAAGAAGAATGGAACTTGAAGAAAATGGTAGAAGGTATTACCTCTTTCTCGAAGTGCCTCCTTTAAACTTTCTCTTAAGGCACTAGAGTTGGTCTTTTGATAAGACCAGTACCTCTAGTAGGTTTCTAAGTAAGTGTGGAAGTGAAATGGGTAGGGTTTGTCTGAGCTTTAAGGCTCAAATTAGTGTGAGGAAGAGAGGAAGGAGGTGCCCTTTTATAAGGGAGGAGAGGGGCACCTTTGGAAATATAAGAAATATTAGTTTATATTAAATCCAAACCCCACTTAAAAACCTCCAAAAATGACTCATATTCGAATATAAGATGAGATAGGGTTGTAATCTCATCAACCAATAAAATTTAGACATGTTAGGAATTTATTTTAAACATTATCAACTTGATTTATCCTTATTTATCAATTTAATTTTATTTGTGGTAATAATATTCAAAATTGAAAATTATTATAAATAATTACATATGTGTTGTGAATTTTCCATAATTTGACACTCTATGAAATTTTCGACCATATAAATTTTAATTTATAATTTCTAAATATTTTTGTGATTTTTAAACAATTTTATAATATGTTATTTTTATAAAATAACAATAGTGTCAATTTTGACACTATTCATTTATTTGAATTTAAATAAAATATATACAGAAGATATGTTCGAACTAAAAGCTTTAATAGATTCATAAAATGTCATATGTATCTATAAAATTAGTGTAGCACATTAAATAGTTCATATAAAATTTATTTTAATATTTTTAAAAAAAATTATTTGATATTTTAATTAATAAAATAATTTCAACATCACTATTGTGTCATAATTAATGATAATTATTTAATCCCTAAAAATTATAAATAAATTCATATGATGTAGATAATTGTATTAGATTTCTGGAGACTATTCATGTTCGAAGTTTCATTAAGTTTATCACCAAATTAAAATTATTATACTTATAATATTTAAGAAAGTGACATGTTGTCACATTCTTTGGTTTTAATAATAATTAAATTATTTTCATGGAAAAAAGTTCATTAAATGAATCTAATCCGACCCTTAGGTGATATGGATCTACCTTTATTCATCCAATAGGATTTTGGTAGGTGTTAGGGTAATTTTATAATCTTATATTTACCCTTAATTACCCGATTTACCTTTAACTATGGTAAATAAAATTTACCATAGTAACTATTCATAATGACCAAAAATAAAAAGTATCATATTAACATAATTTGGACCCACTGATTCTGAATATGGAATCCATTTTTTGAAATTCAAAACATATAAGTTGCAGTAATTAATTTAAAATAAATCCTGTTGTTAAGAAAACGGGCTTTAGAAGTTAAAACATTGCCAAAGATTGAAATGTTTTTACCTATGAATTCAATGTGAAATTAATTATAATGACATACATTATATTAAATGGTAAAAATATATTCTATTTATACTTTAAAACCATTCAATATTATAATTTATTCATATAAATTATCTCAATGAAAAAAGTTTTTTTTAAATAAAAATTAGCGTATTTTTAATATTCATCAAAATATGAAAGTTATCAGAAAAATATCAAAAATCTATCCAAAGTAAATTTTTATACCCTGATTAAAAAGAAGAATTTTATTTTTTCAAATTGAACTTATAAACATGTCAAAAACTAGATTTAATGTGGGTGCGCCATCAAAAGGCGGCAAAACTGTATTTTTGAAAAATATTTATTTTATCCAAAAAAACTGATTTTTCTTTTATACCTCATTCTAGAAAATGTAAAAGTTGAATTAAAATGTTATAAAATTCAAAATTCAGTTAGTACTATTCATAACGGCTAGTTTTAATAATATTTTAATAGCATATTGTTGTTTAGTGAAACTCGGTATTGCGTACGACGCAAGCTATCGAGGAAGGTCACGGTTGTATGTAAAGCAAGCCAAGCTAGTGTTGTGTGTAGTGAAAGATTCCTTTGATGATTTATATAACATAAAAACAGAATATTTCTCATAAAAGTCTCGGGTGTTACATTCTACCCCCCTTAAAATGAATTTCACCCTCGAAATTCGTCACTTTGTAACAAACAGATGAGGATACCTCTCCCTAATCATATCCTCAAGCTCCCATGTAGCTTCTTCTAATTGGTGGTTCCTCCATAAAACTTTCACCAAGCGAGTGGTCTTGTTTCGTAGGACTTTTTCGCTACGATCCAGAATCTCTATCGGCTGTTCTTCATAAGAAAGATCTTGCTCCAGCGGTACAACTTCTGAGCTGAGTACATGTGAAGGATCAGGTATGTACTTTCTCAGGAGAGATACATGGAACACATCGTGTACTTGAGAGAGATTCGGTGGAAGCGCCAATCGGTAAGCTACATTCCCAACACGATCCAGTATTTCGAAAGGACCGATATATCTAGGGCTCAACTTCCCCTTCTTTCCAAATCTCATGACCCTCTTCCAGGGAGATATTCGTAAGAACACTTTATCACCCACTTCAAACTCTAGGTCTTTTCTTCGGTTGTCGGCATAACTTTTCTGTCGACTCTGAGCTACTCTTATGCGTTGTTGAATAGATCTGACCTTTTCTGCCATTTCATCAATGAGATCAGGTCCTAATATCTTTATTTCCCCAACTTCATCCCAACAAGTTGGAGTCCTGCATTTCTTTCCATAGAGAGCTTCATAAGGAGCCATCTGAATACTGGAGTGAAATCTATTATTATAAGAAAATTCCACCAAAGGTAGGTGTTGATCCCAACCACCTTTGAAATCCATAGAGCAAGCTCTCAACATATCTTCTAGAGTTTGAATTTTTATCTCAGAATGACCGTCTGTCTGAGGATGATAAGCAGTGTTGAAACTCAACTCTGTATCCAGAGTATGCTGAAGACTTCTCCAGAACTTTGAGGTAAATCTCGGATCCCGATCAGATATAATAGAAAGTGGTACTCCATGCAATCTTACCACTTCCTTTACATATATCCTGGCAAGCTGATCCAGAGAGAAATCCTCTCTAATTGCAATGAAGTGTGCAGACTTTGTAAGACGATCAACTATGACCTAAATAGCATTATTACCTTTGGATGTTTTAGGAAGTCCTGTGACAAAGTCCATAGTGATGTTTTCCCATTTCCATTCGGGTATGGGTAATGGTTGTAACATCCCCTTAGACTTTTGTCTCTCAGCTTTAACTTGCTGACAAACCAAGCATCGAGACATATTCAGCAACATCTCTTTTCATGCCATCCCACCAGAAGTACTCTTTCAGGTCCCTATACATCTTCGTGCTTCCAGGATGAATAGAGAATGAAGAACTATGAGCCTCATCCAGCAGCTCCTTCTTTAATTCGGGGATGGGAGGAACACAAACCCGATTCCTGAACTTTATTATCCCATCACAATCAAGGTTGAATTCAGGAACATTTCTCACCTTCTTTTGTAACTCGACATCTTCTTTTTGTGCCTCTTTAATCTTCACATGTATAGATGGTTGAACATTCATTTGAGAAAGATATGATTTTCCCCTTTCATTATAATTCCAAGATCCATCCTTTGTAAATCCATAAATATTAGATCTTTTGTGATCCTCATCATGGATAAACTGGCATGGTCTTGTCGACTTAATGCATCTGTCACCTTGTTTGCTTTCCCATGGTGGTAATGAATTGAGCAGTCGTAATCCTTAATCATCTCCAACCATCTTCTTTGACGCATATTCAGCTCCTTTTGTGTGAAAATATACTTTAAACTTTTATGATTAGTATAAATATCACACCTTTCACCATAAAGGTAATGCCTCTAAATCTTTAATGCAAAGATTACCGCAGCTAACTCTAAATCATGAGTTGGGTAATTTTTCTCATGTATTTTCAACTGTCGTGAGGCATAAGCTATCACCATATCATTTTGCATGAGAACACATCCCAGTCCCTTCTTGTATGTATCACTGTAGATCACAAACCTTTCTCCACTACAAGGAAGTGTGAGTACAGGGTGCACTGGATAACCTTCTTTTCAACTCCTTGAAATTCTCTTCACATTCATCCGTCCATACGAACTTAACTCCTTTTCGAGTCAACCTGGTGAGTGGATTAGATAATTGTGAAAAATCTTTCACAAAACGTCAATAATATCCAGCCAAACCAAGAAAACTTCGGATCTCAGTTACTGTTGTTGGTCTCGACCATCTTTCAATAACCTCTGTTTTTGCTGGATCCACAGATATCCCCTCTTTTGAGATTATGTGACCCAAAAATGCAACTTTTTGAAGCCAAAATTCACACTTGGTAAATTTGGAATAAAGCTTCTCCTTTCTCAGGGTCTTCAATATAATTCTCAAGTGATCTTCATGTTCTTCCTTGATCTTTGAATAGACAAGAATATCGTCTATAAAGACTACCACAAATTGATCAAGGTAGTCTCTAAAGACTCTATTCATCAGATCCATGAAGATAGCAGGGGCATTAGTAAGACCAAATGGCATCACTATAAATTCATAGTGTCCATACCTTGTACAGAAAGTCGTCTTTGGTATATCCTCCCTTTTGACCCTTAATTAATGATACCCTGAACGAAGATCAATCTTGGAAAAGTATTGAGCTCCACGTAGTTGTTCAAATAGGTCATCAATGCGTGGAGAGGATATTTGTTCTTGATAGTGATCTTGTTAAGTTCTCGATAATCAATACAGAGTCTCATTGATCCATCTTTCTTCTTAACAAACAGAACAGGTGCTCCCTAAGGTGACGCACTAGGGCGTATGAATCCCTTATCAAGATTCTCTTGGAGTTGCTTCTTCAATTCCTGCAACTCAATTGGGTCCATTCTATAAGGTGTCTTTGAAATAGGCAAAGCACCCGGTACGAGTTCTATTGAAAACTCAACTTCACGATTTGGTGGAAGACCCGGAAATTCCTCTGGAAAGACATCATCAAACTCCCGTACAATGGGAATATTATTAATTGTGAGTTTCTCACCAACCATTTGAGATAAATAACCTTCATTAAGTGGAATCAAGACCCATAAGATGGAAGAAATTTCCACTGGAAGGTTATGTTCATCCTTGCATCGATAGACGATCATAGATTGATCTGGAATATGAAATATGACTTCCCTTCTTTGGAAATTGATATGAGCTTCATATAAAGAAAGCCAATCCATGCCAAGAATCACATCAAATTCCACTATAGGAAGGATAACAAGATTTTCAGGAAGCACTTTCCCACAAACTTCAATCGGGGAAGAATTATAAACTTCTGATGCGACTGTTGTGCCATTAGGTGTTGTCACAGCTAACTCAACATCTAATTGTTGAGGTAATACGGTGATAACCTTAGAAAAATCTTCAAAAATAAAAGATTGGGTGGATCCAGAATCAAATAAAACATTTGCTACTTTAGAGTGGATGGTAAGTGTACCTTTCACCACATCGTTATCGTACTCCACATCGCTGATAGAAATTGCATGTGACTTTCCTTTGTCTTTAGCCTTAAGATTTTGTTGATTTCGATCATCATAAACAACCCTTGGATTAGGGCATTTATTGGCATAATGCCCCATCTCCTTGCACTTGAAACATTGAAGTGTAGTAGGTTCATTCTGTGTGTCCCTTCCTTTGTTTGCATCATTAGACATCTTTTTCCCATCATTGCGGCATTCAAATGCCCGATGACCTTCCTTTCCACATTTGAAACATTTACTTGTCCCTTTAATACAACTCCCTCCATGTTTCTTTCCACACTTTGAGCATAAGGGAAAGCTCATCTTCTTTTCAGTGTGCTCTTTAGATTTTCCTTTGAATTCCATTTTCCTCTTCTTATCAAACCCATATGACTAATGGGTTACTCCAATCTCCATCTCGACTTTGAGAGCACATCGAACGATTTCCTCGTAGCTATTGAAGTCCCTTATGGCTAACGCCCTTCGAAGACTTGGTTTTAAGCCACTAAAGAATCGATCGATCTTACTCTCAGGTTAGATAATAATACCATAAGCGTACCTTGCAAGTCTTGTAAAATTTTCTTCATAGGTACCAACAGATTCATCATAATTTTGCTTCAGTTTAAGAAACTCTTTCTCCATCTTTGTTCGAAGAATACGAGGGAAGTACTTATTTAAAAATAAGTTCTTGAACTCGTCCCATTCCATGGACTCAATTTCATCCCTTTGCCTCGTATTCTTAATAAGATTCCACCATTGATCAGCATCTCCTTCCAAACGATACACTGCTAGGATGACTTTATCATGTTCAGAACATTGAATAACTGAAAATATCTTTTCAGTAGTACTAATCCATTGTTCAGCAACTAATGGATCAGTAGACCCTCTGAAAGAAGGTGGACGCTGCCTCATGAAGGATTCAACAGAATGTTGCTCCTTCCTTTGCTCGTTTGGAAGTCCTGCATGATTCATAGCTTAAGAAAGTTGTGTGAGCATGGCTACAAGATTTTTCATTCCAGCTCTCATAACGTTTGGTTGCTCAGGGGGACAATCATTTCATTGCCCGTCGCATTCCGCATTAACACGGTTCCTTCGGGTTCCAGCCATTGAATAAAACCAAGAAGAATAGTGTGAGCAACACTAATTATAATAGGAAAACCACATAATCAAGAATAAAATTTCACACTTAAGGTCTTATCCTAGGTTATTCATGGTCATTTCTAAAACACTAAGATTGTGTTCTATGCTTAGACTTTTCCTTAGGGTTATTACTAAGGCTTTCACATCCTAGTTTCCAAAGGTTGACTATACCTTTCCTCTGATACCAACTATAACGACCCATACTTTACATACATTGTTATTACTTAAAAATTGAAGTATACTTATTACAACATATAACAAAACAATGAAAGGACCATATAGGTATAGTGTCTTTAGAAACTGGGAAACATAAACAACTGGTTCATAAAGCGTCAACACTGTCTCCCATTTATTTCATCATATCTATAGTACCTTTTGGCATATCTTACTTAATAAGCTTCTTCCTGACCTGGGCAAAGAAAACATACAAAAGGGTGAGCTCAAATACTCAGTAAGGGTAAACAAAAGAAATATCAATCACATCATATTCATAAGAACATAACATTTTAGAAATCTTAACCTGCAAAAGAGAGCATAATTTCATAACATGGGATAAATCATAGTTGTGAAATTAAATCCCAATAATCATAACTTAAAACATTAAACTTTGTGGCATGCACACATAATCATATAGAATCATTTCTTATTAGTCAAGACTCATTTCCAAGACTATCTTAGTGGACAAAGTCCATTTCTGAACCGAGTTCACTCCTCGTTTCAGTCCTGTTTCACTGAACCGGTTTAACTCGTCGTTCCAGCCATGTCTATCTCATGAGATATAAAATCTTTAACCAATGCATTGGAGGGAGATATAGGTCCCACCCATCTCTTAATGATACCATTCTTATGTGTGCCACAAAATCATAAACCATACATCATAGCATAACCCATGTAATAAAAATGGGAATCTTAAACATCGTGACATCATAAAACAATTCATATAAGATAAAAGAATTAATAAAAATATTTCCATCACAACATAATAAAATCCATGTAATAATAGGGATAGAAATAGAACCCTATATTATCTTAGATGGAAAATAATTTTGATAAAACTCTTGAACTCCATTCTTGAGGAAAATATCCTTTCTACTTCAAAAACATTTTTCCTTTCTTAACATGTCATACAATTTTAAACTAAAAGAAGTTGATTAAAAATAAACTTGAAAACTTGTAAAGTAAGATTCTTGGAAATAATTTTTTAAAAATCCATTCATGCCGTATAAGTTAAAAAAACATTCTTCTCGTACTTCTGTCGGAAAAGTCAAAAAGTACCTCGTACGAAAAACGAAAAAAGATTCCTTTCATATCTTTTACTAAAAACTCACCGAAGGGTAAAATTGGATTTAAACAATTTTAGGTGGATGGAAATAATATTACATATTGAGGAAACATGTATGTGGATGATAAAATACACCCCAGTAAATACCAAAGTATAAACAATCTCGGATAAAAATGAGATTGTGATATTTTATCTTACCTTAGGTCCGATTTGCTTCGTAAGTGTCCGAAACTCCTGTATAATGATTTAAATAATGTTATTTAATTATTCCAGAATCATACTTATTTTTATGATATCATATATGGTCATATTATTAGCTTCTTATTAGTAATATTTCATTACTACTTGTTATTCGGGTGTTTATTACTTTTTGTTCTTATGCGTGTTTGTCGAATAAATTCTTATTCTTCTCTTTAGGTTATAGATACCTCATTTACATAATGGTATTAGTGTAATATATATCATATTCATTCATTCAATTCATTTATATAATCATTATGCAATGAAGATCATGTAGAACGAATCGCATCACATCGTGGAGACGGTATTCCGTACGTACGCACGAGCGATGATATCGTTCCCATGATCGTGGAATTGTATTGGAGTGTATGTATACTATTTCAGAATCAATAACAATTTACAATAATCATATATATATTCATTACTTTCACCCTTATACCCATCCAAGTAAGGTGGTGGAAAATAGATTACACCACGGAGTGGAGACGGTATTCCGTACGTACGCACGCGCGGTGATTTCGTTTTCCGTAGGATGGATAAGAGGTGAAATAGAGTTGTTTCATATTTATAATAACATATCAGTATATGAGTGATACTGGTGTTATTACCTCATAATGGAACAACTAAATAATAGGGAGTAGAAGAAGAATGGAACTTGAAGAAAATGGTAGAAGGTATTACCTCTTTCTCGAAGTGCCTCCTTTAAACTTTCTCTTAAGGCACTAGAGTTGGTCTTCTGATAAGACCAGTACCTCTAGTAGGTTTCTAAGGAAGTGGGGAAGTGAAATGGGCAGGGTTTGGCTGAGCTTTAAGGCTCAAATTTGTGTGAGGAAGAGAGGGAGGAGGTGCCCTTTTATAAGGGAGGAGAGGGGCACCTTTGGAAATATAAGAAATATTAGTTTATATTAAATCCCAACCCCACTTAAAAACCTCCAAAAATGACTCATATTCGAATATAAGATGAGATAGTGTTGTAATCTCATCAACCAATAAAATTTAGACATGTTAGGAATTTATTTTAAACATTATCAACTTGATTTATCTTTATTTATCAATTTAATTTTATTTGTGGTAATAATATTCAAAATTTTAAATTATTATAAATAATTACATATGTGTTGTTAATTTTCCATAATTTGACACTTTATGACATTGTAGACCATATAAATTTTAATTTATAATTTTTAAATATTTTTGTGATTTTTAAACAATTTTATAATATGTTATTTTTATAAAATAACAATAGTGTCAATTTTGACACTATTCATTTATTTGAATTTAAATAAAATATATACAGAAGATATGTTCAAACTAAAAGCTTTAATAGATTCATAAAATTTCATATGTATCTAGAAAATTAGTTTAGCACATTAAATAGTTCATATAATATTTATTTTAATATTTTTAAAACAGTTTATTTGATATTTTAATTAATAAAATAATTTCAACATCACTATTGTGTCATAATTAATGATAATTATTTAATCCCTAAAAATTATAAATAAATTCCTATGATGTATATAATTGTATTAGCTTTCTGGAGACTATTCATGTTCGAAGTTTCATTAAGTTTATCACCAAATTAAAATTATTATACTTATAATATTTAAGAAAGTGACATGTTGTCACATTCTTTGGTTTTAATAATAATTAAATTATTTTCATGGAAAAAAGTCCATTAAATGAATCTAATCCGACCCTTAGGTGATATGGATCTACTTTTAGTCATCCAATAGGATTTTGGCAGGTGTTAGGGTAATTTTATAATCTTATATTTACCCTTAATTACCCGATTTACCTTTAACTATGGTAAATAAAATTTACCGTAGTAACTATTCATAATGACCAAAAATAAAAAGTATCATATTAACATAATTTGGACCCACTGATTCTGAATATGGAATCCATTTTTCAAAATTCAAAACATATAAGTTTCAGTAATTAATTTAAAATAAATCCTGTTGTTAAGAAAACGAGTTTTAGAAGTTAAAACATTGCCAAAGATTGAAATGTTTTTACCTATGAATTCAATGTGAAATTAATTCTAATGACATACATTATATTAAATGGTAAAAATATATTCTATTTATACTTTAAAACCATTCAATATTATAATTTATTCATATAAATTATCTCAATGAAAAAAGTTGTTTTTAAATAAAAATTAACGTATTTTTAATATTCATCAAAATATGAAAGTTATCAGAAAAATATCAAAAATCTATCCAAAGTAAATTTTTATACCCTGATTAAAAAGAAGAATTTTATTTTGTCAAATTGAACTTATAAACATGTCAAAAACTAGATTTAATGTGGGTGCGCCATCAAAAGGCGGCAAAACTATATTTTTTGAAAAATATTTCTTTTATCCAAAAAAACTGATTTTGCTTTTATACCTCATTCTAGAAAATGTAAAAGTTGAATTAAAATGTTATAAAATTCAAAATTCAGTTAGTACTATTCATAACGGCTAGTTTTAATAATATTTTAATAGCATATTGTTGTTTAGTGAAACTCGGTATTGCGTACGACACAAGCTATCGAGGAAGGTCGCGGTTGCGTGTAAAGCAAGTCAAGCTAGTGTTGTGTGTAGTGAAAGATTCCTTTGATGATTTATATAACATAAAAACAGAATATTTCTCATAAAAGTCTCGGGTGTTACAACAACTACCTCTTTTTAGTTTTCAATTTACTTCATTTGATGACATTATTCAGGAAAAAGTCCTAAAAGAACATCCAATAGGTACATGTGCTTAATACCACATAATTACAGTTCCATTTACCAAGTTATCAATTTCTTTTAATTCAGCCTTATGTTATTCATAGTAACTTTGTATCTGTGTACATTGATTTAGAACTAATTGGAGTTCTACGTTACTCACATCCAATGTAATCAATGGGCACTTCCAACCACAAGATGCAGATTATTTTAGAAGATGACAGGTGATTTTTTTAGTAATTGCATTATATTACTCTAACATGCTACATTTACTCATTATTTCACTTTGTTTCCATGCGGAGGGTTAAAGGTTACTTGCAGCTTATGGGGTAATTTTGCCTTTGAAATGTCGCGTTACATGGAAAACAACACAGACCCCACTACCATATTGATATTACAGCTCGTTCGGGTGAAGAGATTGGCATGTATGGTTTCTATCTACAATTATTAATCTCAATCTTTCTACTATGTGTTTTCAATATGTCGCTTGAATAGAAAATTATATAATGTTGACTTGAAACTGCTTTCAGCCTCTGTTCTTGTCACAACAACTGTGAATGCAACAAAGATTCTTTACAACCAAAACCTTCCAGTAGTTGAAAACTTCAAAAGCAGGTGTCATTTTAACAACCTTTACTTGTGTAGTACAATATTTTACTTATCTGTATGTCATAAATGTACTACCGACAAGTTCTTACTGTTTACTTCCATGTATGTTGTTCTTTTTTTATCAGGCTTGGGGTGATAGTAGCATCACCGTTACATACTACATCACCAACAACTCCCAACCAAACAACAGAAATATTATATTGAAATAACAAGAAATCCATTTTAGATGTCAAAACCTGTCAATAGGTCGGCAATATACCCTTATTTTTCAATTGTGATTATGCAAAATTATTAACTGTTCACTACTATACTGTAATAAATTATATATTTACATGTAATTAATATACTACAGGCTACAAGGTGCTTAATTGCGGCTACAGTTCAGAAAATTCAAAGCACCCACAACTGGTTTTATGAATCACGTCAGTCGTGCATGAAGAAAGTGCAGATTATAGATGGAAGCATTTGCTGCATGTCCTGCAACTCATCACCTACTAGCATTACTCCGAGGTGAGAATGTATTCAATGCTGCCTAGATTTCTTTTTATCATTACGCTACACCCTGGGTTCAGCTGCACAGTCCAAATGAGATTGAAAGTGTCGTCATAATAACAATTGCAACAGGTTTAGAGTTCAGCTACTCGTTACGGACAAGACAGACTCTTTTTCAGTTGTGTTATTTGAGAACCAAGTCATGCAATACATACACAAAACAGTTGCGCAACTAAGAGCGGCTTTGATACAGGTATATCCAAGTCCTTATATCTTGTCATTATAAAAAATTTAAATATTTTAATTAACACTGCCAATGGCTTTTTTTATTAGGACGGCGACGAGTTTGGTTTCCCTCGGGAATTGAACTATTTCAAAACCAGGAAATTTCTGTTAGCAATTGAGGTGACAGATTACAATATTAAGAATCGTCATCGTCCATCTAAGCAAAATAGTTACAAAGTGGTTTATATGAATGATAATGACAACTACATCAACCTTTTTATTGACGTCTTAGAACATAAACATGTCAGTCTGTATTTTTTTTCACATTATCTCTTAAAACAACAACTCAGAATACTTTACGTTTTTCTTCAATAATATACAGGCAAATCAAAGTAGTGGGTCTTCTACAACAAGCAGTGTCATTCATTACATGCAGGTAACTGTTGATCAATTTCTTTAGTATGTCTTTCTAACTATGGATATCATTTTACTGATATATTCCTTTGCACATTTCCTCATATGATCATAAAACAGTTGAGACTTCTCCTGATACTTTAAACATTAACACATGATTAGATACTACACCCTTGAACACGTGTTCTTTTTAAAATTTAGCATACAGTACAGACATATATGACTGCAAACCTAACTGCATTTCTTATTACTCTTTTGTATCCTATACAAAGAGGCATTATTACTATGTCTACTAAACCTGTCAGTTCTTCTATATGCACAGTTTGGTCGTTCATTTAGAGCATGTTTCAGTTTTTTTTCCAACTATTTTGTTAAACTTTTAAGATGTACGAAATGCTTACGGTAACAGCTATTCCTAATAGCTATTTCGGTGATCAGAAAAATTAATATACATGACTGTTATTTATTTAACGGTTTCTAATATTTAATTTTTACATTCTTGATATTATAGGTACTAAAACAACCACCCTGCTGTACTATTTGTTTTTGGGTTTCCGTATCATGCACCTTCCGAAGGCCTTTTTTACATTCCTCATTTTTTGGTACAGTAAAATCTCACCCTGTTTAAAAGGATTTAGCGTTTTTTCGGGTACTTTTATTTACAAAAAACGCCCTCTTTATCTATTCATTGCTATGAATTTATGTTCATAATTGTACTTTCATATGCAGGTTGCATTACCTGTACGAGAAAGAATCTGAAGACCCATTGCAACCAGAATATGCTCCTGCATACTTTGCAACTTTCCAAATACTTTGTAACTTGGGATGTATATAGTTCACTATTATTAAGTACGTTACAAATACTATTGTCATTAGTAAACATCATTAATTATATATGCCGTGCGTACGCACGGGCGAATACTAGTTTAAAATAAAATAACCTGTATATATATATATTTTAAAATAATTTGAATAAGACGCGGTCATATAAAATAACATTAATTTTAAAAATTATCTCTTTATCCATCCCGTCAATGGGCATTGTTGCAGAAACGGAGAATTCGAGCTTGGATCCTTGCCCCCTCCCTCGTGAAATAATGGCTGCTCACTACTGTCTTTGAACGCGGGCGGCTGAAAAACCAGAGAGAGAGAGAGAGAGAGAGAAGCAGGATTTCTGATTTATCTGGTCAAAAGCAACCATCAAGGGCCATATGGGATGGTGTGTCACATTAGCATAGCTACCTCATCAATGGTGAAGCCGTCGGTTTTCCGAGCCGAGCAGCCCTTGACTCCATATGTGTCCCCTGAGAAGACGTCTCTCATAAGCCGCGGAGGGAAGAGCGGGCCCCCCTCTCGCCGCCGAGACCTCGTCTTCGTCATCAATCCCAGAGGTTAGGGATTATTTGTTTGCGTTTCCCTTTCTTCGTCTCTAGTTTGTCTATTTTTTTTCTCGTTGATTCTGAGACCTTGGCGAACAGGCGGGAATGGTACGGCGGGGAAGGAGTGGAAGAAGCTGCTGCCTTATCTGAGGTCTCGACTCGGTGGAGATCATATCGTGAGTTTTACTTGTGTGATTCATATGCTGAGTCTAGCGATGTTTTTGTTGTCTGTCTCTTTGGGATTGGACTTCAAATAGTGGGATTACCGTCACACGTTCTCATGGTCCCAGTTTAGGTGCTTTATACGAGGCCTGTTTCACTCTCTCAGAAGCTGTGGCCTTATCCGAGGCCTCTCACGTTCTCTAATACGGTCTGGAAATGAACTTAGGATTCGAGTTGTGTTGTTTTTACAAACTGGTTCAGTGTAATTCCCTCCTGCTGTAGGTTCTGTTTGTTGGATTTCTATTTCTTATGTGAAATGTTTCTCTATATCGTGACTAGATATGCGAAGCTCTGACATCAGGTCCTTCTCATGGCATTGATATAACAAGGCAGGTAAGCATGGGAAATTTCTGTAGTCTGTGCTAGCCTAGGTTTTTTTTTATGAGAACTCGTAACCTAGGCTTTGAATGTGGAAGAATCTATTCAGTATGAATTGTTCTTTTTGCTGGACTCATAACGTGCAGGCTATTCGTGAGGGTGCTGATGCTGTGATAGCAGTCGGAGGAGATGGAACACTTCATGAGGTGAATCTTTCCTTTTTGATGAAAATCAATTGATTGCAGTTCGTAATCTTTTTTGTTTCATGATGTCAATTGTTTCAAAACTTTTTGACCTGGGTGAAACTGTTTTCATCTTTATTTTTTTATTAATGTTTCCAAATGAACATATATATTTTTAGAATCTCGTGACTGCCTTTTTATTTGCAAAATATAGAAAAATCCAAAATTCTTTAGGTTTTTTTTTTTTTCGTTTTCATTTACTGTCAATGGTTCTCAAGAGATGGATGTCCCGTCTCTTGTTGTTTTTGGTTTGTTTTAGCAGGTGATCAACGGCTTCTTTTGCTCTGGAAAACCTGTTAACTTTCTTGATGGGAAAGATTGCCATTCGACTGCTCTTGGTGTAAGTCTCGTGACCGCCATTTTATTAATTTAATTTAACATTTATATAAAGGCAATGCTCTTTCTGAATCCTGTTCATATTTTTGCTTGATATGTCAAATGCTTGGTATGGTTTCTCAAGGGAAATATAATTGAACTTTCCTACAGCTTATCCCCCTGGGTACTGGGTCTGACTTTGCCAGAACCTTTGGATGGTAAATTGGTCCTGCTTCTATCTGTTTTAATTTGATATGCCCTTATAAAGTTTTTTAAGCCTGTTTTCTGGATCATTAAATAGCAAATTCCGTTCTTTTCATAACAGGAAAAATGATCCTCATGAAGGTGTTGAACGCATAGCCAAAGGTTTTTTACTTCATTTTTCTCCCTATATTTACCCGTGACATGTTTTATTTGGGGTTTGTTTGACAACACTCTTTAAAAACTGCTTGCAACACTTTCACACACAATAAACATTTTGAAAAAACAAGTGGTGTTTGTTCTGTCTCCGAAAAAAACATTTACACTTAAATTATAGAACAAAAACCACTTAAATAAATGATGGAAAATCACTTTCTCAATAAACAACCTGTAAACACTCAGACAGAAGCAGTTATCATCAGTGACAAGTGTTACAGGCAGTTTTGAGTAAGTGTTCTCAAACAGATACTGTTGTCTCTGGCTGCTTCCATACATGTGCGTGCTTGCATGTTTGTATATATATATTTGTACATGTTAATTGATATCTGTATATACTCATTGTTTTATGGTTGCCAGTATTATAATTAATAGATAGGCTTAACAGGTTCGAGATCATTGATTGATGTTGGTGTGATTACTGGTGAAACTGGAGAACCTCATTACTTCATCAATGTTGCTGATTTGCATTTGTAAGAATTAGTTCCCATGGTTTGTTTTAGAGTAGAGTCTGATCGATCTTCAGGGGTCATGTTTTTTATGTGGCATGGCATTTTACAGAAGTGCAAAGGCTGGTCATTATGCTGGACGTTATAAAAGATTTGGAAAGTTCTGTTATGTTTTTGGTGCTTTGCAAGCCTTTATGGGCCACCGCAACCAAGACCTCAGGATCAAGGTCAGCTTCTCATTATCACTTACCTTCTTCATGCTTGATAAATTGAGGTAGTCTTTTATTTTTTTATGGTGATTATCAAAGTTCGTTAATTTTCAAATTGGAAATTAAGGCACTGTTTGGTTTGTTGAAATATTTTCTATTTCATTTAAGAAAAATGCATTAAAAAATGTTTTGGAGTGTGAAGGTAGACAAAAAGTACGCTTGTTCCCTCTTCAAGCCTTTTTATCCTTTATTTCATGTTTTTATTTAAAAAATCTCTTGTTTTCATTTTCCTTTTTCTAAAAAATGTTCTTCATTTGTTTAATCTAACACATTTTGTAAAATATTTTAAAAAAATGCAAATATAAAACATTAGAACCAAATGAAGTGTAAGCATCTTAATTCCCACAATCAAAGAGTACATTTGATATAAAAAAACAATGCTTTGAGAAAAAGTATGAGTGAGAACTCCCAAAAATCATGTTTGGTTGAGATAGAGGAGACAATTTGTGTTCACGGGTCGAGTTTGAGTTGGGTTGATTGTTTTGTGAACCCATTTATTTTCGACTCTAACCCAACTCATTTAATTAAAGGGGTTGACCCGACCTAACCTACTTATGAAGTGTTCAACTCTGACTTGATCCACCATTCTGTTTTAAGTGCATTATATAGACTATATCATGACATGTCCAAGTAGTTTGTATCACATAAACTCGAATCATCCCATTTAAACTAAAAATAACTTAACTAATATGAAACACATGTTATACATGTTGCAACTTGTAAGGGAAGGTGCGTTGCCTGGGGATAGTCCGCACAAACCCAAGAAGACCGTTTGGGTATTTTGTTTCACAGAATCGTTCGATAATTAAAAGTAAGAAAGTGGTAGAGAGTGGACACGACGATTTAACGCGTTTTAGTCCATTTTGGACCTACGTGCACGACAAGAACACCACCCACACACGCGTTTTATTAAGTTAAAAAAAGCAGTTTCAAGGTAAAACAAACCCGTAAAGATGAACGAAATACAGGAACAAAAGTTTCAAACAAGTTCTTTAAAAGAAAACAAAAGAAGCGTGAGGAACTTACAAACCTGGACAAATTTAGAACTGTCTGGGGGTCTTGATTGCTTCTCGGTTGCCTGTACTGCTCGTCCAAGCTTGAGGGATGCAGACGGTCTCAAGCTTCAGTGTGCAGAAGCAATACCTCACTGGATATTCTTGGTTCGTCGGAAAGCCGCACTTCTTCACGAGGAAGGATTGTCGTCACAACTCCACCGGGAGCGGTGCACCAGAAGCCCAAACCAGAGATGACATACTTAGAACTAGGGCTTCATCACCGCAGAAGCCAACTCCAACATTAGGGTTTCACCAGAGGAGAAACGAGAGCGAAAACTGGGAGAGAACCAAACTGAGACGAATGTAGAAGGACAAGGCGTGCAAGGGTCATCAATCCCACCGACACTGCACTGCGCTTCGAAACGACCCAACCAACTGGAAGATGCCATGATGCCACGCCGAACAAAAACGAATCGGCACACTCGAGTGAGGTTAAACAGGTGGACGACACAGATCAAACAGGCGACCATAATAATCAATGGCCATGAATAAAAAACTCCGCAGATTGCTGACTCGACAGGCGCAGGCCTATGGAAAGCATAAGTAGTCCCAAGGCCGCGACCCATCATACAATTAAGCATATAAAAAATAATTTCAACATTTTTGCATATATGTGTTATAAATGGTAGAATAATAAAACAGGCAATTTCAATATGAAAAAACCTAATTTCACAAATGTCATCATTTTCAATTGAAATTGTCGTTGTTCTTGCACCCAAGGTTATTGAATGGGAACCAAATTAAATCTATCTAAATAGTATTTGAATTTTGATAATACCACAACTTTAGTCAAACTGTCAGTCGGGTAATTATCAGTATGTATCTTATTGACACATCCGGTTCTAGATTTAATAATCTCTAATAAAGTGTAATCTAATATCTATATGTTTGAATTTATCATGACATGTTGGATTTTTGGATAAATGTAAAGCAGATTGACATTGTAATAACAAAATCACTATACACTGTAATAACAAAATCATAAAGCTTAAGTTCAGAAGACAAAGCCCTGAGCCATAAGGCTTCCTTGACATCCTCAGTTAGCGTAATATATTCTGATTTTGTGGTTGAAAGAGCAATCACATATTGCATATTACATTTTCAGGATATGAGACCTCCACAAGCAGTGAATACACACCCGGTCAATGACTTGCTGGTGTCGATATTACCTGCATAGTCATCATCTACATATCTAATAATCATTTCAACAGTATCAACATTTTTGCCAATAACACAAAGATAAGTCTGAAGTACATGATAGGTGCTGAAGAAGCCACTTTAGGGCATGCCATTGTGGCTTCCCTGGACTGGCCATAAATCCTCTAAGAGTTCAGATTGCAAAGGCTACATCAAGTCCGATGCATATCATGGAGTACATGACACTCCCAATAATGGTGGCATATGGTATTTTATACATATACTCGATATCAGCAGCATTAGTGGGTGCTTGTGTTAATGAAGGCTTAAAATGGTGAGCAAATGGTACACTAACAGGTTTGAGGGATTCAAACAGGTACCTTTTAAGTACTTTCATAACCTAAGAATGCTGGGAAAGATACAACAATTTATTGGTTCTATCCCTAACAATTTCTGCACCAAGGATATAAGGATTTGTTTTGCTGCCCCTAAGTCCATTTCAAAACCACCTTTTAATTGAGATTTAATGTTATTGCATATAATCAACATGTCATCAACATATAACATAAGGTAAAACATGCTGTTTTTTATGGACTTGAAATAAACATAAACATCATATTAGCTCATAGTGAAATGGTTATTAAGCATAGAATAATCAAATTTCCTATACCATTGCCCAGAGGCTTGTTTTAAACCATACAATTATTTATTTTAAAGGAAAATTTGGTTAGGTTTAAATTCTTTTGAATAACCATCAACAGACTTCATATATAATTTATCATCAAGGTCACCATGAAGGAATGTGTTTTTCACATCCAGTTGTTCAATGTGAAAGTCATTATAGGCAGTAAAAGCAAGCAGCATTTTTAGAGAAGAATGCTTTACAATTGGTAAAAAGATTTCAGAATACTCTATTTCCTCTCTTTTGAGGAACCTTTGGGCGACTAATCTAGCTTTAAATTTAATTTAATTTTCAACAGTGTTATCCTCCTTTCATTTATAAATTCACTTACAACCAACTACTTTAGCATTGAGAGGCTTATCAATGATAAACCAAGTGTGATTTTTATTTAAGGAGTGCGTTTTCTTCATCCATGACAGAGATCCACTGGTTGTAATCTTTGTCATTAATGACTTGCTTATAAGATTGAGGATGATCATCTACAAGATCCTGGACAACATGAAATGCAAATGAAGCCATATCATATTGATTAAAACGAGTAGGCCTAGGGACCCTTCTAACTCTATCATGGGTCAACTGGTAATCAATATTGTTATTAGGAGGTTTATTTTCAGAATCTGAATCAGAACTAGAGCTGGACTCAGTTCAGGTCAAAGGTTGCGGATCAGGTGGAGAAGGCTGAACAACAACCTCAAATTGGGTTGATGGTTGAGCATCAATAGCCTCATCAATGCCTGCATCATCACTGTCTTGCGTGACGAGTTTAGATTTAGGAGAATGAGATTCATGAAACACCACATCTCTACTAATTATGCATTTTTGGTAATTGAGTTTATCAATCTACAGTTTATATTCTTTGACACCCTCAGGGTACACCCAGCAAAATTACACTTACGAGCTCAAGGTTCAAGCTTATCGGTCTTGACATGGGCATATGCAGTGCAACTGAGGACTCTTAGGTGATTATAAGTAGGTGGTTTGTCATTCCATAGTTATTAGCAATGCAAAACGGGCACGCAGCCCGTGGGCTTTGCGGATATGGGGCGGATACGGGGCGGGGCGGGCCAAAAAAAATTAACTGTTTAGACTGCGGGCCTATGCGAGTAAGCCCACAAGCCCGTTTTTTAAGTAAAATATTTTACAAGATAATATTTTTTGCATATTAATTAACTTAAATAAAATTTATTGGTTGTTTTGAAATAACACAAAGTCTCACTGATTCAATGTGCATTTTTTTAAGAGCCCCTAACAATATGTGACCATAGTCATTTATGTGGTGTGCCTCTCCAGAATCAGGTGGTTTCATGTGTTTCAATTTTTTTTTTAAAATTGTACAATTTATTCTTATATATTAATTGCATTGGAAGTCGATGCATGTTGGCTTGGAAATACGTGTGATGTATCCCCTCAACACTTCTCATGAAACCCACTCACGTTATCATGATTTTTTATTTAATTCTTTTACTATTATTTCACCGTGTATGGGTTTTCTTTACCCTTCGTGAATTCCCCCTGAAAACGCTCCGCACATCACCGCGTCGCGCTGACCACCCCTGACACACCAACCCCCAATGCGCCGACCCTTGCTTTCCACCTCATGCGTGCAATGTGTCCTCTTTTCCAAAGTCGCCCCACGTCAAACCCTGTTGATATGCGGGTCTCCTCATCAAGCCACCAAATTAGTTTTTTATATGAAGAATTTATAGCTTATCCGTCTTTCGGGGTAACGACCTCCAAAGAGTAAAAAAAACGGAATGCTACCTGGGTTTACATGCATATGTTGTCATGAATGAGAAAAGATATAATATTCAAACTATAATTAAAATTTTAATATTTTTTAAAAAAATTGCAGGTAAGCACGCGGGCAGCACGTGGGCAGCCCGCGGGCTTATGCGGGGCGGGGCGGGCTTGACATTTTCTGTCCTCATTATATGCGGGCTTTTGTGGACAAACCCATGCGGGCTCAAACCCGTGCGCTCCGCCCCGCCCCGCCCCGCCCGTTTCGCATTACTGATAGTTTTTTCAGGAGGGCTTTAAAGTGATCAACAGAGGGTCAACACCTATTTATGAGGTACATTGCCGAGTGATAACCTCTGCCCAGAAAGATTTAGGGAGACCTGAGCATGCAAGCATGCTTCAGACTCTCTCAAGAGTAGTTATATTCATTCTTTCAGCAAGTCCATTCTGTCGGGGGGTTTTCCTAACAGTCCAGTGCCTTGCAAACTAAATGAAATCAGTTGAGAGGTATTCTAATCCATTTACAGTTCTCATGGTTTTGATTTTCTTTCCAGCTTGATTTTCAAGAAGGCTTTTCCAGGTTTTGAAGGTTTCAAAAACATTAAATTTGTTCTTTGGTATGTAAATCCAAACTTTTCTAGAGAAGTCGTCAATAAAGGTAACAAAATAGGAGTCTCCATCATGGGAGGTAGTCCGAGCTGACCCCCATAAGTTAGAATGAATATATTCTAAGGCGTAGCCAGCTTTGAAGCTATACCTATTGAAACTAACTCTCTTAGCTTTACCCATTGCACGATCTTCACAAAAAGGAAGGTTGCTTGGTGTAATGTTATTTAACAATCCTTGCTTATTAAGTTCCTCACGACCCTTGGCGTTTACATGCCCCAATCTCCTATGCCATAACAATGTGTTATCAGTATTAGTTACATACAAACTACCCAACTATCTAGAATGAGTCTTTTCATTCAAGTCATACAACCCATTAACAAGGGAACCCTTGATGATAGTTCTAGAGCCTTTGAAGATTTTTACACATCCCGATTCAAACATAAAAGTGTAGTCCTTTTGGTCTAGAATTCTTCAAGATATCAGGTTTCTATGGCATCTAACAAAGTAACGAGAGTGACCATCTAGTTCTACTAAAACAGTACCTCTTCCCATGACTTGACACCTCTCTTGTTATTTCCTAAAACAATATCTCCTTCTACCCTTTCTACCAAATCAAGAAAAGACTCCCTAGAGGGACACATATGGAATGAGAAGCCAGAATCCAAGTGCGTGACTGGATACATTCAGCACTTCAGCAGTGTCATAACCAAAATACACTAAAAGGGACTGGTCAGTAGGTTCATTAGTCTCAAGGTTTGGTTTTAGGGGGCTTACCACAGTGAAAGCAAACAAATTTTCTTTCCCTAGACTTAGATCTAGATCTGGGTTATTTATTGTTCTTGATTTTATCCCCACTACACTCTTTCTTCTTACCCCTGAATTGTGGCCTACCTCTTATGAAAAGACTCTTAGCTTCACCTTTAACTCTAGGTTTAGAATGTGATTTCTTAGAGAGCAAAGCAAATTTAACCTTTTCTAGGGTTAGAGTCACTACCATACATCATTGTCTCTACTATTGTGTTGTAGGCATTATCTAAAGAGATTAAAAGAATCATGGCTTGATCCGCATCATCAGCAGTCACATTTATGTGGTTAAATCAAACATGATTTTATTGAATTCATCTAAATGGGCTTTAATTGAAACGCCAGATTTCATTTTAAATGTAAACACACAATGTTTCTTATAAAGTCTACCAACAAGTGAAACTGACATATACAATTTCTCTAGTTTAAGCCATATACCAGTATCAATGTTTTCAAAGAGCACTTTATTTCCTAAAGAAAGAAGTAGAGAACTATGAGCCTTAACAAGAACATCAGAAGATATATCTTGATAAACAGTAGAGGTTTCTCCAGTATCAGACAGGGTAACAATTGGTTTCTTCGGGCCCTGTAAGAAGAGTGAAGAACTTACAAACCCGGACATATTTAAAACTGTTCGGGGGTTGTGATTGCTTCTCGGTTGCCTGTACTGCTCTCATCCAAGCTCGAAGGGATGCAGATGGCCTCAAGCTTTGGTGTGCAGAAGCAATACCTCACTGGATCTTCTTGGTTCGTCGGAAAGCCGCACTTCTTCAGAAGGAAGGATCATCCTCACAAAACTCCACGAGGAGCAGTGCACCAGAAGCACAAACCGGAGACAACAGGCTTAGAACCAGGGCTTCATCACCGCAGAGGCCAGCTCCAACATTAGAGTTTCACTAGAAGGAGAAATGGGAGCGAAAACCGGGATTGAGGAGAACCAAACTGAGACAAATGCAGGACATGACATGCAGGGGTTATCAATCCCACTGACACCGCACTGCACCAAATGGCCCAATCAAGCAGCAGACGCCACGATGCCACGCCTAACAGAAATGAATCGGCACACTCGAGTGAGGTTAAACAGGTGGACGGCACATATCTAACGGGCGGTCATAATAATCAATGGCCAGGAATAAAAAACCTTTGCGGATCGCCGACTCGGCAGGGGTGGGCTGATGGAAAGCACAAGTAGGCCGAATGCAATGACCCAAACAGTGGCCCAGCATACAATTGAGCATATAAAAAATAATTCCAACATTTTTGCATTCATGTGTCATAAATGGCAGAATAATAAAACAGATAATTTCAATATGAAAACACCTAATTTCACACAACTCAATCCTCTTAAACCATTTCAAATAAAGACTGTTATAAACTTGTTGAATTATTTCAAATTAGGTTGATTATATGAATAAAATTAATTAGTGTTATATTTTTAATATATTAGATGGGTTAGGAATGGTCAAACCAAACCTGACCCGAATATTATTCGTGTTAGATTACTCAATCCGGTTATAACCCGAACTCATTTATGCCTGATCTAGACCCATTTAACCCATGTTGTGTCGTGTTGGGTTTAAAATTGCAACCTCTAGACTCTAGCACAAGATAAGGGAAATGATAGTCCCTGTTTTTTTGTGTATTATTGACTTAAATACCTCTGAAGCAAAGGGATGATTTTGTTTTATATTTTTTTGCCATTATATATATTTATATTATTTAACATATTTTATCGCACTTTTTTCATGCATACCAAAGAAACTATTGACTCACCAATCATTTTCTTATTCCCTCTCTCATGCCTTCCATCTCCATCAACCCTCGTACCAAACTTAGCCTACACTAAATGGTGTTTAATTTTTTTTATTTTTTTCATTTAGTTCTATCTTTTTATTAATCTAGATTGATGAGGGCGAGTGGGAAACATGCTCTCAAGTAACAGCCTTCTGCATCGGCAATGCGAAGTTCTTTGGTGGAGGCATGATGATCACCCCTAATGCTCATCCTTCCAGTGGGAATTTTGAGGTGGAACAATTTGCTCCAGTAACCCTTCTATTGTTATTTTATGGTGTTGAATATTAAATGCATCTCCTGCCTAGCAGTTTTTTTATTCTTTTTCTTTTTTTATGGCTCCCCAGCTTGTGATTCTTCAAGACTTCAAGTGGTACGACTTCGTTCTAAAACTCCACAGGCTGTATAATGGCACCCATTTATCCGTCCGTAACGTTACTTCAAGAATGTACGTTCTTTAACCATGTGTTTTCCACTGTTGTCTGAGTATTGCTGCCTTGGAATCAACGTGTTCCCAATGTGAACTGGGCTGGGCTGATTTTTCGAAGCCCATTTATAGGCAGGTCCGAGGGGCCGGTCTATGCAGGCTTAATATATTTATTGATTATTGCAGGGTGCGGTCGATCGAAGTGGAGGGAATGGGAGGCAGCGGCAGCATTTACGTGCAGTCGGATGGGGAGCATTTGGGGTTCCTTCCCAGGAAGTTTCAGCTCCTTCCCGGGGCCGTCCAGATGATCTGCTGAAGACCATTTCTCAGCTGTTGCCTCCTGAGTTTTGCTGGGAGTTATCGTTTATAATAATTTATTTTTATAAAATTATTCTCATTTGATTGTTTAAGTGATTTTTTCATGCTTTTCTTCAATATGCTGTTTCAAGTATTTAAAAAATGTAAAAATTGTCAATTAGTTTCTCAATTTACTTACTGTTAGGCTTTGTTTAATGATGCGTATTAAAAGTTATTCGTGAAACTTTTTTTTTTTGCTCCAAATCGTGGGGTCAGATTGAATGGCCTGTTTTTATTTATTTATTTATTTATAAAAATATATGCAACATACAAACAAATAAATAAAATGGATGAAAATGCTCCCCACCTTTGGATGGGGTGGTACGGCTGCATGGGGGATCGGGGCGAGGTCGTGGGGTGGTGTGTGTTCGAGCCCACCTTTGAATGAAAATATTAAGAATAATTTTAGAAACTCTGAATAAAAGTTGTTTTATTTCATTTATTTTATAAATAATAATAAAGTCAGGACATTCCATCCTATCATGAAGCTTCCAAACAATAGAAAACTGAATTCCCTTCCATTCCATCACGCTCCATTAACATTAAATTAGGTAAAATGAGTTTTTTCACCAGAAAAATGGAAGATCATGTTCTATGCAGGTATTGTTGAGAACTTGTTGGGAAGAAGACATCTAAAAAAGCCGATACAATAATCAAATGGTTGAATCTTGAGTTCATCGGAAATTCATATCCATAGATAGTTCACCACAATGAAATTTCAACTATCGAATCTTCCTTTGATGTCTTGGAGCACCAAAATTAGGAAGTCAAGCTACACCCTTATCACCGGTGCTCTAAGAGAGCAAGGTAGTTGAAATTCTGTTGTGCTAAACTACCGGTGGATACGAATTTCTATTGAACTCAATGCTCAACCATCCAGTGATTGTATCACTCTTTTTAGGCGTCTTCTTCTTTCCAACAAGTAGTATCAAAGGATACTTGGTTTGGACACACTCGGCTGTTGTGCTTTTCACATTTTTAAGTTTTAATGACCACAAACACTTTAAATGTCTAATAATTTCTTTTAAGTGGATGACAGTTAGAATCTTGAAGACAACATGTTAGAATTTTGAAAGAGCGGAATCTTTGTTTAAGTCTTAATGGACCGATTTAACTCATAAAGTAACGTTCTCAGACCTTTTGAAGGCAATAAAGGAAGATTGAAGTTCTTGGAGGTGTTTGGACACAAGTAGGTAGCATTGACTAGTCAGTGCATAGCCATCGGCTCGCCGATGGTGAAGGCAACGACCTCCCCTCGCAACAGAAGTCCACCGATCAGCCAGTGCAGATGGACAATAGCACCCCTTGGAGGAAATAGTAATCGACCATCCGATGGGAACTCACTGACCATTCGGTGGGTTTAGCAAAATTCTGGAGACTTACAACAACCACACCGTCTACCTGGTGGAGGCTACCGGGTATCTGGTGGCATCGGGATAACAGCTCCGAGCCAGCATTTAATGATAGTCAAAACACCCTAAAAATGGTCTTCCTTGGCTTCAATGCTTCCAGTGAATTCCAGAAGGTTCCCAAAGCTTTTGAAAGCTATAAATAGACCCCCTGTGTGCCTTAACAACTCACCTTCCCACCTTCTCAACGCCAACCTGCTATGACTGCTAAATTGCTCTCAAGTGCTCTCAATTACAAAGTGCTCCCTTTCTCCAATCTAGAGCGTGATCTTATTATAATATTTTTCTCACCCTCATTCATCTTTCTCATTCCCTCTTGGTGCTTCTTATTATTCTTTTGAGAGAATCAAGACCATGCTTAAATGTGATTGCCTCAAGCAATCCTCTCATTCTTCCTCTATCTTCTATCGATGCTCATTACCTTTTAAAGTGTGGGACTCATGTTTCTTTCCATAACTGCTAAAAGGCAAGGGACTACTTCTCTTTGAGGTATCTAGCTACCGCTGTTAAAAAGTCAGGGTCGATTGTATTCCAGTTTATTGTTATAGCCATTAAAAAGCAAGGGAGTTTTGATATCTTGCCTACTGTTAAAACCAATGGATTAATACATTAAATCCTCAAGCCATTGAGGTGGGAGACGTAGGAGCTCTTCTTGAGCTATTTCAGAACTTCCTTAACAAATTGTGTACCTTATTTATTTTCCATATCTTTATTTAATTAATCACTTTCATTCAATTAACTAATCATTCATTTAATCCATAAATCCGCTCAATCGTTTAATTTTCGAATTGCTCTTTCTTATATGCTTTCGTTCTTATAAACTTATATAGTTAGCTCATTGCGCATTCACTTTGTTTTACTTTAATCAATTGTTCTTTTTTAATCTTCAAAAGGCTTTAATTATCTTCAATCTTTCAAAAACATTTTTTTTTCTTTAAGTCTTTAATTGTTTCCTACTTTGTTTTTTAAAGAGAAATTCACCCCCTCTTGCCATTTTATCCTACTTCAACCTACATTTGGTGTCAAAGGGTTCTTGAATTGTTTTAAATTCTTGTTCTTGATTTTTTTTAAAACTCTTTCAAAACTTATTTTGTTTTCAAAATCTTTAATCGATTTTTCAAAAAACGTTCTTTTTTAAATGATTTTTTCAAACACCCATGGTGCTCCTAAAGGACACTCTATGGGTCATGATTCCCTTTTTTGATGGTACAAATTATGGTTATTGGAAACACACATGTCAACATTTCTTAGATCCATTGAAATTTGTAATGGTCGAAAGGCTTTTGGTGATACTCTTTCTACAAAGACTTAAGTCAAGAAAATAATTTTGTTTTTACCAAAAAAATGGGCACCCAAAGTCACTATGATCCAAGAAACTAAAGATATAAAGAACATGGTGGTTGTGGAACTCATCAAATCTCTCATGACATATGAGATAACTATGAGAAGACAAGCCAAAAAAGAGGCAAAGGAGTTCAAAGAAACTAAAAAGGCAATTTCTTTCAAAGCAATCAACAGCGACACATCTGAAAGTGAAGTTGAGATTTCTCATCTTGCCAAAAAGATGAACAAGTACATGAAAAAAATATATTCTCAATGTTATAAAAAGAAAAATTAAGAAATGAAAGTTACTTGTTTCAGTTGCAAAAAGAAGGGTCACATCAAGATGAATTGTCCCTTAAAAAAAGAATAAGCAATGTAAGAAATCACTAAAAGTTTCAACTTGGAGTGCTAGTGAGGATTAAATTTCGACATATGAATCAAGAGACGAAAGTCCTAAGTGCCTCATGACTAATATCGACGTATGTAACAAAGTAAATTCTGCATGTTCTAGCTCTTACTCTTCCACCTCTTCAATCTCTTATTTAAGTTATGAAGATCTTCTTTATGATAGAGATCAACTTCAAAATGGTTTTTGTGAACTTGTTCCAAATTTTAAAGATCTTAAAAATAATTACAATCAAGTTGTTTTTAAAAAAGATCAAATTTTAAAAGAAAAGATGATTTGGTTTTAAAACTAAAAGAACAACCAAATGTTGAGAATTTGGAATCTAAAATTAAAGATCATAAAAATAATCTTTACAAATTCAACCATGGTGATCAATATCAAAATATTATTTTAGTATCACAATGTGTTATTAAAAGTAATCATGGGATTGGATTTTCAAAACAAACTGATTTTTTCCAAAAATATCTAAAAAGTTTACTTTTCTAAAGGGGAATTCCTAAAATAAAATTTGTAATTATTGTAAGAAATTTGTGCATCTTGTTTATGAATGAAACTGAAAAAATTCTAGATATGGTAGACCGAAAAACATTCATCTCTCATCTCATATTTCTAATGGAAAACCTACGCTAAACAAGTGTGGATTATAAAGTCTTTATTGGCTAACTTAAGTAGACCTAAGATATGGGTACCAAAATCATTAGTCTCTTAATATTTTGTAGGAAAAAGGTCTCGAGAGAAAAACCTGAGAAGTTACTTGGTATATGGATTGTGGGTTCTTGAGGTATATTTGTGGATATCCTTCTGAATTCAATCATTTTGAAAACTTCAATGAAGGACATGTCACATTTGGAGATGATTCAAAAGGTAAAATCACCGATATTGGTATGATCGGTTTCTCTAAATTTACTTTGATAAAAGTTGTTTTATTTGTCAATGGATTGAAGCATAATTTAATAATTATTAGTTAATTAAGTGATAGTGGTTTTAAAATTATTTTTGAAAATGATTTTTGTAAAGTTTTTAATTCTAAAGGAAAACTTTTATTCATCGCATCTCATTTTCAAAATGTTTATATTATAGATTTAAAATATATTGTTTGTCAAAATGTTAAGTGTCTAAGTGCACAAGATAATGAATCTTGGCCTTAGCATTGGTGCCTAGGTCATTTCAATACTCACGCTCTTGTTAAGCTCAACAATAACCAACTAGTACAAGATTTACCAAAATTTTCTTTCAAAGATAACTTAGTTTGTGAACCTTGCCAACTTGGAAAGTAACACAAATATTCCTTTAAATATAAAATGGTTATTTACACTTCTAAATCCTTGGGAACTATTCCAACTTGACCTTTTTGGACTAACTCAAGCTTCAGGTATCAGAGGTAAATCTTAAAACATTGTAATTATCGATGACTATACTAGATTTACGTGGGTTATCTTCATAGATTGTAAAAATGAGGCTTGTAAAGTATTTCTCAAATTTTCAAGGAAATTTGAAAATGAAAAAGCCTAAAAACCCTTTTCCCTTAGAAGTGACCATGGTGGAGAATTTTATACAAATACTTTTATGAGTTTTGTGCTTCTCAATGACATTATCACTCCTTCAATGCTCCTAGAACACCTCAACAAAATGTGGTTTTCAAAAGATGAAATAGGATCCTCCAAGAAATGTCTAGGTTTATCTTGAATGAGTTTAAGCTAACTCAATTATTTTGGACTGAGGAGATCAATACCGCTTGAAATGTCCTTAACCGTGTTCACATAAGACCCCTTATTGGAAAAAACCCTTATGAACTTTGGAATGGAAAAATTCCTAAAGTTGGTTTCTTTAATGTTTTTGGCTGTAAATGATTTATCCTTAATACCAAGGATAATATAGGAAATTTCATCCCCAAATCCAATGAAGTCATATTTCTTGGGTTCTCAAACTCAAGTAAATCCTACCAAGTCATCAATAAGAATATCAAGACAATAGAAGATTTAATTCACGTCAAATTTGATGAGAATCATCCTAAACCTCATGCTCAAATTGATGATGATGTTGAAGAATCTAGTTTTACCTTACCTAAACCTTGATATTCTAAAGTAATTTAATATTTGTAGATACACATTCATCTACTTTACTCAAGGCATGGGTTTAATCCAAATACCACCCCCTTGAGAATGTTATCAGTAGATTACAATTTGGAAATTGTACTAGATTGTTAGTCTTAAATGAGGTTGAACATCAAGAATTTATCTCTCACATTAAACCTTAATCCCTTGATGATTATATTAATGATGAGAATTGGATATTTTTTATGAAAGAGGAATAAGACCAATTTCAATGGAATAATGTTTGGAATCTCATGGAATGACTCAATAATCATCCTATTATTGGAACCAAGTGAGTTTTTCGAAAAAAATTGACGAATAAGGAATTATCATTCACAACAAGGCTCAACTTGTTGATAAATTATACAATCAAGAAGAAGGTATTGATTATGGTAAAACCTTTGCACTCATTTCATGACTATAATCCATTATAATCTTGTTGGAATTCAAAACTCATTTTAATTTTAAACATTTTCAAATGGATTTCAAAAGTGATTTTATAAATGGTTTTATTTTTGAAAATGTTTCTATGGATCAACCACCTGGATTTGGAAAGCCTAAATTTCCAAATCATGTTTTCAAGTTAACCAAATCTCTTTATGGTTTAAAATAAACCCTTCAGGCTTGGCATGAAAGGTTAACTAAATTCCTTTCACTTCAAAAACATGTCCAAATTAGGGGGGGATATATTTTAGTTTAGAGGGGGTTATAACTCCCTTTAAATAGATTAGTGGTGGTTATAAGGAACCACTGATAATGTGCCAGCCTAATCTTGTTAGAGGCATTTTTAAGGAACCACTGGCCAAGTATTGTATAATTTAGCAGTGTTTGTATTATAGAGGGTTAAAACCCCCTCTAATTTCACCACAAAATCTCATTTAGAGGAGTTTTAACTCCCTCTAATTTATTTAACAAATTAGTGGCGGTTCCAACCACCACTAATTGAGTTAGAACTCACATATTAGAGGCAGTTTTGGGAACCGCCTCTATTTAAGGCTGAATTAGTGGGGGTTTTAACCCCCTATAATTGATCCACATGCCACATACCACCAAGAACGAGGGGGGGGGGGGCAACGAGAATAGGAGGAACCACCACTAATTTTTTTTTCTGAATGTCTTTCCACTTGGTGGTCCCCATCTAGTTCACCTGGGAGCACCCCCTCCTGTTCCCAATGCCCCTCCCGTTCACCGGTGTGATCCTCCCTGCCCCTCCCATTCTTGATGACCCCCTCTCATTCACTAGTGTGAGCCCCCCCGCCCCTCCCGTTCTCGGTGGCCCCCCTACCGTTCGTAGGCCCACACTCCTGCTGCTATCTCAAACTCCCCTGCATTATAAAATTTTCACCGGGTGAGATTTATACCCGTGATAAGTGAAATGTCTCTATGGCACCTCAACCACTATGGCAAAATGACTTCTGTAATATATTTACACATTATTATATTTATATATACTAAGAATTTGTTTCAATAAATATTATTTGAATAAATATTTTTAAATACATATAAATATATAACCTATATATATATTTATATAAATTAATATATACATTTTTATATTATGTATTTATGTATTTATATTATAATACATTTATATTATACTTAGTTTATACATTTATATAAACTATATATTTTATATTGGTATTTACATACATTTGACTAAATATATTATATAATTTTGTTCATGTTATGTATATACACATATATTTATATATTTATAAATATATTTATGTAAATTATTTATATACTTAAATACGTATTTATATATTATGTACATGTTTATTTATAATATATATATATATAAGTATTTATTTAATATATTTAAATAATTTCTTTAAAAATATATTTATATAATGTATTTCAATTATTATTATATACATTAATATATATTTATTTGTATAATATTATATATAATTAATATATAATTAATATTATATGGAATACATATATATAAAATACAATTTATACAAATATTTATGTTATATATAATTAATATTATATGAAATACAATTTATACAAATATTATATATGAAATAAAATTTAAACAAAAATTTATATAATTTTATATGAAATACAATTTTATATTTTATATAATTAATATGTATATTATATATAATTAATATTATATGAAATACAATTTATACAAATATATAATTAATATTATATGAAATACAATTTATATAAATATTTATATAATGTATTTCAATACATATGTTTATTATTATTCACATTAATATATATGTATTTCAATAAATATAA
The DNA here is from genome assembly GCA_963277665.1 of Viscum album. NCBI lineage: Eukaryota > Viridiplantae > Streptophyta > Magnoliopsida > Santalales > Viscaceae > Viscum > Viscum album. The sequence goes on along the minus strand of OY728134.1, from coordinate 4,578,262 downwards.
TTGTTTAATATTATGTACATTAATATATATGTATTTCAATAAATATAATTGTATAATATTGTGTACATTAACATATATTTATTTTTATAAATCATATATCATATAATATTAATTATATATAATATAAAAGTATAAACATATTATTTAAAAATATATTTATTATTATTATAATATAAATTATAAAAACTGTAAGCTTGAGTTTTTATAAGATATATTTTTTAAATAAATTATATTTATGTATATATTTATATAACATGTTTATGATTTTATATTATATATAATTAATATTATATGAAATACAATTTCTACAAATATATATATATATAAATGTACATAAAATTAAAAAATTATATTTATGTATATATATAAATACAATTAAATACAATCATATAAATATTTTATATAATTTGTTCATATAATGTATTTAAATACATTTATATATTGTGTTTTAATTATATATATATATATATATTATGGAATTTGTTTTTTAATAGTGGGGGTTTACAACCCCCTTTAATTTTGTAACACCCCAAGCTTCCACGGTACGCTTCTCTTTGAATAATGAAGTAGCGTGTGTTGTACGCAACTTCGAGTTCTAACACACACCACAACCAATCAAACTAGCTGTTATGAATAGTAATACCCACTTTTTGAAATTTTATACATTTTATCTTTCAAAATGGACTTCATTTTTGGATTCGGAATATCGAAATTAACTTATGGTGAATTTTTGGTACTTTTCGGAAAACTTTCATATTTTGATGAATAGTGAAAATTACTAAATTTTAATTAAAAACAACTTTTTTAATCGAAATAATTAACAGTGATAAATTATTAATTTGAGTGATTTTAGAGTATAATTAGATTATATTTTTACCATTTAATCCAATGTTGGTCATTGGACATAATTTCACATTTAAACTGGATATAAACAAGTGACAATCTTTTGATAATTATTATCTCTTAAAAACACGTTTTTTGTTTTAACAACGGGAATTAATTTTAAATTAATTTTTTCCACTTATGTGTTTTGAATTTAGAAAAATGGATTCCATATTTAGAATCAGGAGGTCCAAATTGTGTAAATATGTAACTTATTTTTAGATATTTTGAATAATTACTTCGGTAAATATTTTATTTACCATGGTTAAAGGGTAAATCCGGTAAATAAGGGTAAACAAATAATATTATATTAATAATAAATTATCCTAAAACATGTCCTAACCCTATTGGTTGATAAATGTCCGACCATGAGCATCTTTGGGTCGATTTTGGGACCCCATGGATCCACTTGTAAGTGATAATGACACTTTATATTAATTAAGTTAAAGTAAATACAAAAATGACATAAGCATATATCTTTTAGCAAAACAATTTTTACATAGGGTTATATGTGTTATATTTTCAACTATAAATATTCATTATAAAGATAAAAAGATTTCATACATAATGGTATTTTATTTATAATTTTTATACATTGAATAATTAAATTTATTTATGACACAATAATGATGCAGTATTTTCCTTATTAATGAAAGAATCAAATAATTAGTATTATAAATGTTAAAATAAATATAATTTGAAAGTTTTGATGCCATCCACAAATTTTATTGGTTAATATTACATGTTAGGATTTCTTAAATGAATTTGGTTCAAATTAATAAAGTTTTTAAGCCTTAAAAAAAAATCAATTATTAGATATTTTCAAAATTGACATAAATGAGTTTTTAAAACAAATATTATATTATTAATTGATATTCTATTCCTAAAAATCTAAGTTTCGGCCAAAGAACTTATATAATGATAGGTGTATTATTAATGGACCACTTGGGGGTCTCTTGGAATTTTATAGTAAGTTTATTGACTATATAGTATAAAAATACAAAGTGACATGGTAAATGTCAAACTAATTAACTAAGAGTTAAAACTAAAAGATAAGGTTAATATAGTGACCCAAACCTGTCTAAAATCTATTGGATGAAATTATTTTGATCCATCCCCACCATATACTTTGAATAATCTACTTTGGAGCCATTAGAAACCGAATATTAATTTATTATAAATTATTACTTTATGTTTTTCCTAAAGAGCCCCTCCTCCCCCTTATAAAAGGACACCACTTATAACCAATTCTTTATACCTTAAAAGCCTTTTGGTTCGGCCAAACCCTACCCAATTATACTCTCAACTTCCCTCAATTCAACCTAGAGGCATTACTTTATTCAGAAAGCCAACCTAAGGATCCCTTTTGATCAAATCAAAAGGAAGAACCCGAAGAAGAGGTAATGTTTTCACCACCCTCTTTCAAGTTCCTTTCTTCTTCAACTTTTTCTTTCTTTGTTATTTCCATTCTAAAATAATAACTCCAGTATATTCTATATAATGCAATGTTATTATAAATATGTTACAACCATATTCAATATTCTATCCATCCTTTGAATGACATGTCACCATACGTGCGTACGTACGGCTTACCGTCTCCATGTCGTGGTGTAATTGTTATTCAAAACATTATTATTTGGATGGGTATGATAATGATGTGTAATTGAAGTAAATAATAAATATAACATTATAATGATTCTGTATATATGATATACCATCCAATTATATATTATTTTAATATCAAAAGAATAATATTGTCGCTCGTGCGTATGTACGGACTATCGTCTCCACGAACGCGATGAGATTCATTCCCCATCGTATCCATTCAAGTATAATTCTCATTTGATGATTAAAAATAATGTTTAAGGACTTGATATAATTCTGGATATGAATAAGATACAACCTATGGATAACAAGCACGACTTATGTAACAAAACATATAAAAGAAAACGAGTAAGTGAACACCCGAAACCACGATAATACTAAAATATTATTAACAAAGAAATATTAAAAGATCATATATGATATCATATTTATGTATATTATTATTTTATAATTTAATAAAAATGATTTAACTATTATACAGGAGGTTAACCTACCCTCGACCAAGGAAAAGTATATGGTAAGGGGTTTTCATCTCACTCCTTATTCCCGTGAGATTCATGCCATATTGCCACTATTACCTTTTGTGTAGTGTATGTACTGCCCATAATTGTATTCTTTGTGTAATAAACTTTAATTTATGTGTATTTACATATTCATTGTATGATACCTCTTTCATGGGGTGTATGTTTCATAAGTTACCAAATTGGTAAGGGTTTATTTCACAATCTCTTCATTATCCGAGGTTGTTTATATGTAATTATCTACTGGGACCTCTTTATCATCCACATCCATGTTTCTTAAAAATGTATTCCAAAACATTTTTACTATTTATTAGACTATGTGTTAAAGTAATTTATACCCTTGTTCGACTTTTTATAAAATGGTTTGAAAGGAATCTTTCCGTCGTTTTCCAAACAAGGTCCTTTTTAACCTTTTCGACAAAATTAAGGCAAAAATGTCTTTTTAACTTATACGGTGGGTGAGACTATTTTCCACCGTTATAAAATCGCCAAAGATTCCCTTACAAGCTTATAAGAATATTTTCAAATTAAATGTTTTATTTTATAATTATGTGACTTTTAAATGATTTCAAAATGAATATTTTAAGAATTTTCGAAAGGTACTCTTTATCAAGATCAGAATTTTAAATCTTTTAAAGATTTATCTTTCTAAATATTTTTAATTAATGTCAATTTTTTCAAAATGATTATAAGGATTTATTTATATGGACATGAATGTTTTGAAATGATATTTCTTTTCAAAAGTTTCAAAGTGGTATGAGACACTTTGATTCAAAAATCTCTTTTAAATTACTTCCTTTATAAATGTGTGACTTTTCAATGATTTCAAAAAGAGATATTTCTCTCAAATAGTTTTGATTTCATCTATTTCAACATCCTTTGATGGATTTTAAGCTTATTTGAAGTTGATTTATTATGATACAAAACTTCTATATTTTATTGAAGGTTTTGTGATATGTTTGACTGTGGATGTGTTATTTTTATACCATTCATGGTTTATGGAGAAAGTATTGACATTTCGTATGGTAGTTTTAATATGAATGTTTATGTTATGTTTAAACCTATTCATATGAGGAATGCATTAGACATAGTAAGTGACGGGCGGAGCCCACTATAGCTCCTCAATGCATCGGTAGGTCTCATGAGACAAACTAGTGTCTTGACACAAGGCCTTGACAAAATCTTATTTGTAGTCTTGTCACAAGGCCTTGAATATGTGGTTATGATAGTCTGGCATTATGTATTCCATCATTATGATAGTGGTTAGTGATATTTCATGTGATTATTCGACTAGTAGAATATCCATGTGAATAAGTAAATGGAATTACTTCATTTTATTTTTTCCATATTATGCTGAAGTTCAAGTTTAAAAGGCTTTTGTTTTAGTTATACATTGCATTAAATGTTTATGATTATTTATGAAAGTTTCCACTGTATTGTTATCCATACTGAGCATCTGAGCTCACCCCTTTCTATGTTTTATTTTTCCCAAGATTACAAGAAGTGTATTGTGATTGATATGCAGGGTTAATCCAAAAGAATAATGGCATTCGTGAAGGATTATTTATGTTGTTTTGTATGTTAAGAAGTGTAATGTAACATTCATGTATGTAATCTATTTTCCAAGACTGCTAAACCGATCGGTCCTTCGGGACTTGATTCCTTTTAATCATGCCAATGTATTAAAATAATGCACCGAATCTGGGTAACTGGGGTCGGGGCGTTACAGTTGGTATCAGAGGAAGTTTAGAAATAACCTTGGAAGCTAGATTTAGATAAAATCTGATTAGAACACATAGACCTAAGATAGACTTTGAGGATTATTATAGAAGAAATTCCTAGAATTTTGGTAATGTAGAGATTTTGTGAGTTTTCCAAGAAAATACATCCATGTTTGGATACGAGCAGATAGAGGCGGCTCTGACACAGATGTACCTAGGGGTAAAACCTGAAAAAACCGCTTTGATCTAGACTCGAACGGGAACTAGTGCACGACAACAGGCCTTGCTGCACTCTTGGTTACAGCACTTCTAGGGGATATTCTTAGGATAATTCTCATTTTCTTTACAAATCATTATGAAGGGTTTATGAGTATATACTTCCTTAATAAAAACATCTTTATGATTATGTATTATATCCATAAACCGTTCAATTTACGTTAGGTATTTTACAAGTTTGTAATTATTCATTGCAATTCATAAACTGACCTAGTTTATGTCATTGTATAGAAATGACGCCCAGTAGAAGGAATGTGAACTCCAACAATACGTATGATCCAAAGAGTAAGAAGGATCATATCTTTCATGGTATTAAGTCAATATTTGAAGGGAAATAGTCTCCCATGTATTCTCAACATATAAAGAAATAATATCATGTGTTAATAAGATAAGTAAAAAATTATCTAAGTCCTATGGCTTTGAAGGGAAGCAAGAGAAGAAAAGGATGGAAGAGAGAAAGATGGATAAAGGGAAGAGGGAAAAGAAGAATTTTCCCATATGTGATAACTGTGGGAAGAAACACCCTGGAACTTTCCTGAAGGGAATGAGAGTTTGTTATAAGTGTGGAGAAAAAGGACACTATGTACGTGACTGAAAGGGTAAGAAAAAGGTTTCAAATGTACAATGCTTCATCTGCAAGGAGTTGGGACACCACGTGAACCAATGTCCAAATCATCAGAGTATGCCCCAAATGATTCTATTGGATAGTAATCAAGTTACGATACTACCACAGATGAGGAGGAATGATTAGAGTTATTATGTTGTTATTAGAGAATTATGTCATTTGAGTGTTGTATCAACAATGTACTGGTTATAATAATTATAGAGTATATAAGGATTGTACTGTAGTACTATTTCATTAAGGACTTGAGATTGTGTGGAACCAAGAAAAGTGACTCAATACCAGGTTAAATTTTTGGAAAATATATGGTTGAGAGAAAGATAAACCATAATATAGTTATGATACCGAGGTAGTGATTTTGGAATAATACATGATTGATTTGGATAAATTATATTGGATATTCTTGACTACCATGAAAATGACTAATGATTTGTATATTCCATCATTGTTGGAGTTTACAACATTTTTTGATAGAAAGAGTATATCCAGTATTCTATAAGGAACAAGGGATCATGAATGTAATCAATAAGGTTTTATGGTAATTCAAAATGTTGCAGTGTTTTAAAAGAATACATGAGGAAGGTGTTCACATGTTATTAAGCGGAAAAAAGGATATTCATTATGTTTACCTTATAAATTTTGGACTGTGAGTTTGGACAGAAGTATTTTGGATAATTCTAGTTTGAGATTATTTTTGGATTGCCATAAAAGGACAACCCGGAGGTCGGGTGGCAACCTGTTGCGTCCGACAAGGCCGCGAGACTTGAACCCGCAACCGAAGGGCGACAAGGGTGTATCACCTAACACTGGCCCACGTGATGTCCTGGATTGAATAATGTAGTCTTTTTTTAAAAAATTCTGGTATATGAATTATAAATTCATTTTTTTGAACCCTATACGAATAGGATAAATAAAATATTATTTTTAAGTTCTATTATCTTTTAGAGTGAAAGATGAGTTTGTGGTAGAAATTAGTTAAAGGATGTGACTCTACTTGTCAAGTATATATTTTTCTTCTTCTCTTATTCTATGAAGAAATTAATTCTTATACTTTAGTAAAGGGACATTAAAACCAAAAATATGTTATCCTAATACCATATGTTTTGTTGAACCGATGGTATTCTAAATCATCATAGATTGATGAATTTAAGGCCCTCAATTTTACACTTGTTTGTGATTGATGACCTCAATCACTACTTATAAATATTTAAGTTTTCCCTCTAATTATATGTCTCTAATTTCCATCAATGTTCTCCTAATAGAGATTATAATTTGGTAGTGACCCTTTCATTTCCCTTTTCCTCTTATTAAGACTAAATTTTATTAACCTAATTTTCGATGTGGGTTTTACCAAAGGTATCTTCTATTTTCAACCTTTTATTTTTGAAAAATAATTTCAAATTGCGAGGATGAAATTTATTGAAGGAGGGGAGAATGTAACACCCCAAGATTCCACGATACGCTTCTCTTTGAATAATGCAGTAGTGTGTGTTGTACGCAACTTCGTGTTCTAACACACACCACAACCAATCAAACTAGTCGTTATGAATAGTAATACCCACTTTTTGAAATTTTATACATTTTATATTTCAAAATGGACTTCATTTTTGGATTTGGAATATCAAAATTAGCTTATGGTGAATTTTTGGTACTTTTCAGATAACTTTCATATTTTGATGAATAGTGAAAATTACTCAATTTTAATTAAAAACAACTTTTTTAATCGAAATAATTAATAGTGATAAATTATGAATTTGAGTGATTTTAGAGTATAATTATATTATATTTTTACCATTTAATCCAATTTTGGTCATTGGACATAATTTCACATTTAAACTGGACATAAGCAAGTGCCAATCTTTTGATAGTTATTATCTCTTAAAAACACGCTTTTTGTTTTAACAACGGGAATTAATTTTAAATTAATTTTTTCCACTTATGTGTTTTGAATTTAGAAAAATGTATTCCATATTTATAATCAGGAGGTCTAAATTGTATAAATAGGTAACTTTTATTTTTAGACATTTTGAATAATTACTTCAATAAATATTTTATTTACCATGGTTAAAGGGAAAATCTGGTAAATAAGGGTAAAAAAATAATATTATAATAATAATAAATTATCCTAAAATGTGTACTAACCCTATTGGTTGATAAATGTCTGACCATGGGAATCTTTGGGTCGATTTTGGGACCCCATGGATCCACTTGTAAGTGATAATGACACTTTATATTAATTAAGTTAAAGTAAATACAAAAATGACATAAGCATATATATTTTAGCAAAACAATTTTTACACAGGGTTATATATGTTATATTTTCAACTATAAATATTCATTAGAAAGCTAAAAATATTTCCTACATAATGGTATTTTATTTATAATTTTTAGATATTTAATAATTAAATTTATTTATGACACAATAATGATGCATTATTTTCCTTATTAATGAAAGAATCAAATAATTAGTATTATAAATGTTAAAATAAATATAATTTGAAAGTTTTAATTCCATACAAGAATTTTATTGGTTACTATGACATGTTAGGATTTATAAAATGAATTTTTTTTGAATTAATAAATTTGTTAAGACTTAAAAAAATCAATTATTAGATATTGCCAAAATTGACATAAATGAGTTTTTAAAACAAATATTATATTATTAATTGATATTATATTCCTAAAAATATAAGGTTTGGCCAAAGAACTTATATAATGATAGGTTTATTATTAATGGACCACTTGGGGGTCTCTTGGAAGTTTATAGTAAGTTTATTGACTATATAATATAAAAATACAAAGTGACATTGTAAGTGTCAAACTAATTAACTAAGAGTTAAAACTAAAAGATAAGGTTAATATAGTGACCCAAACCTGTCTAAAATCTATTTAATGAAATTATTTATACCCATACCCACCTTAGACTTTGAATAATCCACTTTGGAGCCATTATAAACCGAATATAAATTTATTATAAATTAATACTTTAAGTTTTTCCTAAAGAGCCCCTCCTCCCCCTTATAAAAGGACACAACTTATAACCAATTCTTCATACCTTAAAAGCCTTTTGGTTTGGCCAAAACCTGCCCAATTATCCTCTAAACTTTCCTCCATTCAACTTAGAGGCCTTCCTTTATTCATAAAGCCAACCTAAAGAGCCCTTTTGATCAAATCAAAAGGAAGAACCCGAAGAAGAGGTAATGTTTTCACCACCCTCTTTCAAGTTCATTTCTTCTTCAACTTCTTCTTTCTTTGTTATTTCAATTATAAAATAATAACTCCAGTATATTATATATAATGTGATTTTATTATAAATATGGTACAACCGCATTCATTATTCTATCCATCCTTTGAATGACATATCACCATACGTGTGTACGTACGGCTTACCGTCTCCTCGTCGTGGTGTAATTGTTATTCAAAACATTATTATTTGGATGGGTATGATAATGATGTGTAATTGAAGTAAATAATAAATATAACATTATAATGATTCTGTATATATGATATACCATCCAATTATATATTATTTTAATATCAAAAGAATGATATTGTCACTCGTGCGTACGTACGGACTACCGTCTCCACGAACGCGATGAGATTCATTCCCCATCGTATCCATTCAAGTCTAATTATCATTTGATGATTAAAAATAATGTTTAAGGAATTGATATCATTCTGGATATTAATAATATACAACCTATGGATAACAAAGATGACTTATGTAACAAAACATATAAAAGAAAACGAGTAAGTGAACACCCAAAACGACGATAATACTAAAATATTATTAACAAAGCAATATTAAAAGATAATATATGATATCATATTTATGTATATGATTCTTGTATAATTTAATAACAATGATTTAAATATTATACAGGAGATTAACCTACCCTAAACCAAGGAAAATTACAAGGTAAGGGGTTTTCATCTCACTCCTTATTCCCGTGAGATTCATGCCATATTGCCACTATTACCTTTTGTGTGGTGTATGTACTGCCCATAATTGTGTTATTTGTGTAATACACTTTAATTTATGTTTATTTACATATTCATTGTATGATACTTCTTTCATGGGGTATATGTTTCGTAAGTTACCAAATTGGTAAGGGTTTATTTCACAATCTCTTTATTATCCGAGGTTGTTTATACGTAATTATCTACTGAGACCTCTTTATCATCCACATCCATGTTTCTTAAAAATGTATTCCAATTTTTTTTACTATTTACTAGAATATGGGTTAAAGTCATTTATACCCTTGTTTTAATTTTTATAAAATGTTTTGAAAGGAATCTTTCCATCGTTTTCCAAACAAGGTCCTTTTTAACCTTTTCGACAAAATTAAGGTAAGAATGTCTTTTTAACTTATACGGCGGGTGCAGCTATTTTCCCACCATTATAAAATCGTCAAAGATTCCCTTAAAATCTTATAAGAATATTTTCAAAGTAAATGTTTTATTTTATAATTATGTTACTTTTAAATGATTTCAAAATGAATATTTTAAGAATTTGTGAAAGGTACTCTTTATCAAGATCAGAATTTTAAATTTTTTAAAGATTTATCTTTCTAAATATTTTTAATTAATGTCCATGTTTTCAAAATTATTATAAGGATTTATTTATATGGACATGAATGTTTTGAAATTATATTTATTTTCAAAAGTTTCAAAGTGGTATGGGACACTTTGATTCAAAAATCTCTTTTAAATTACTTCCTTTATAAATGTGTGACTTTTCAATGATTTCAAAAAGAGATATTTATCTCAAATAGTTTTTATTTCATCTATGTCAATATCCTTTGATGGATTTTAAGCTTATTTGAAGTTGATTTATTATGATACAAAACTTTCATATTGTATTGAAGGTTTTGTGATATGTTTGACTGTGGATGTGTTATTTTTATACCATTCATGGTTTATGGAGAAAGTATTGACATTTTGTATGCTAGTTTTAATATGAATGTTTATGTTATGTTTAAACCTATTCATATGAGGAATTAATTGGACTTAATAAGTGACGGGTGGAGCCCGCTATAGCTCCTCGATGCATCGGTAGGTCTCATGAGACAAACTAGTGTCTTGGCACAAGGCCTTGAAAAAATCTTATTTGTAGTCTTGGCACAAGGCCTTGACTATGTGGTTATGATAGTCTGTCATTATGCATTCCATCATCATGAAAGTGGTTAGTGATATTGCATGTAATTATTCGACTAGTAGAATATCCATGTGAATAAGTAAATGGCATTACTTCATTTTATTTTTGCCATATTATGCTGAAGTTAAAGTTTAAAATACTTTTGTTTTAGTTATACATTGCCTTAAATGTTTATGCTTATTTATGAAAGTTTCCACTGTATTGTTATCCTTACTAAGCATCTGAGCTCATCCCTTTCTATGTTTTATTTTTCCCAGGATTCCAAGAAGTGTATTGTGATTGATATAAAGGGTTAAGCCAAGGGAATAATGGAATTCGTGAAGGATTATTTATGTTGTTTTGTATGTTAAGAAGTGTAATGTAACATTCATGTATGTAATCTATTTTGCAAGACCGCTAAACCGATCGGTCCTTCGGGACTTGATTCCTTGTAATCATGCCAATGTATTAAAATAATGCACTGAATATGGGTAACTGGGGTCGGGGCGTTACAAATTTAAGACATTAGAGTGGGTTTTGAACCCCCACTAATTTAAGATATTAGAGGGGGTTGTGAACCCCTTCTAATCTCATTGAATAGCAACAGTTATGAACCACCTCTATTTTCTTAAATTAAAGGTAGTTCAAAACCCCCTCTAAAATCTAACCAGATATTAAAAAAATAATGTTAGAAAATTTAGAGTGGGTTCAAAACCCCCTATAATTTTAGAATTTAGAGGGGGTGGGTTCTTAACCCCCTCTAAATTTGATGATTAGTGAGTGTCACACATATCTCCCTATAATTTATACAGAAAATGAATTTAGGGGGGGTTCATAAGCTCCTTTAAATTCTATTATTAGATGAGGTTGTGCATAACCCCCTCTAATTACACATAAATTGAATTTAGTGGGGGTTGTTCATAACCCCTATAAATAACCACCTCTAATGTGCTGTTTTTTTGTAGTGCTTTATCAAATGATTCTAAAATGGAAAAAATCTGATTTCACTTTTTTCTCAAAACATTTTTAAATTATTTATTAATTATTTTGAATTTATATTTACTATGTTATTTTTGGATCAACTAAAGAAACTATTTTTAATGAATTTTCCAATTTAACGAATAAAGAGTTGAAATGAGTTTTATAGGAGAAATAAATTCTTCTTTGGTTTTTGAATTTCTCAAAATTCTGATGGAACTTTTCTAAACCAAAGCAAATAAACTAATGAACTTATAAAGAAGTTTGAAATGGATCATGATAAAGAAATTAGTATACCCATGAGTACCACTTGTAATCTAATGTTGGATGAAGTTGGTAAGTTAGCTGACAACAAGATTTATCAAAGTATGATTGGAATCCTGCTTTACCTTATTATGAACCGATCAAAAATCATATTTAGTGTATGACTTTGTGCTTATTTTCAATCAAATCCATAGGAATATCATTTAAAATACCTCAAAATAATTTTTTGATATTCGAAAGAAAACAAAAACCTTGGATTATTTTATCCAAAGAAAACTTATTTTGAACTTACTTGTTTTTATGATGCTAATTTTAGAGGATGCCAACTAGATAGAAAAAGTAATAGTGGAACTTTTCACCTACTAAGAAAATCCATTGTCTCATGTAGTAATATAAAGTAGAACTCTGATTCTATTTCTACAATCAAAGTGGAATACATAGCCATTGAGAGTTTTTGTGCCCAAATTATATGGATGAAACATACTATCTTAGACTTTAAGCATACATATGATCACCTACCTATCAAGTGTAACAAAAATAGTACAATTAGTATCTCTAAAAATCCTATCCACTAATCACATTGATATGATACATCACTTTATTTGAGATCACTTTCAAAAAGGTGATATTGTTCTTGACTTTGTTTGCAAAAACCATCAACTTGTTGATATCTTCACTAAAACCCTTCCTCTTGATCACTTTGACTTTATTAAAGGTGATTTGGTTATGATTATCTTGGGATACTTACATCTTAATCTTGGCAGCCTTGATAAAATTTCACTTAATTTTTAAAATATTTTATTTCCTTAAAAAAAATGTTTTCAAAATTTTTCATAATTTTGGTAAAGTTAAATGAGTTTGATACTACCAGAAAAACATTCCTCTCTAGATACAAACAAGTGGATGTGGTTCTATTGTAGATTCACTTAGAGGTTATCACCTCAAAAAGGGATGGTTAGATTTTTAATCCAATCTTCACCCAACCACAAGTAGTGGTCCTTTACTGTACACCTAGTTTGATACTCCTGAGGAATTTAATATTGTTTATCAACACAACTTTTCCAAACCTTAAGGATGAAATGTTTTTTCAAATAATCTATTTCTTTATTTAGTTTTTTATTGGATCCTTATATTTTTAATGCATTATCTGAGGGGATAAAATATTTTTAATACTAAAATAATCATAGAGGAGACACCCTTTTTATAATTTTTTTTTCTAAATTTCATTTGTTTTTTAAACTTTTTAAAAAGTAAATTTTCAAAGTTTTATTTCTATCTTGATCATTATTTTAAAATGAAAAATATTTGTTTTCTTTAATCTTGATCTTTATTGAAAATCTCTCTTTCTAAAATTTTCAAATATTTGTTTTCGTCTCCATCGAAAGATCATTAATGATGATAAGCATAGTTTTAAATTATATCACTATTATTTTTATTTACTATAATCCCATCTATGAATCCTTTTTGATAATATAAAATGGAGAGAATGGATAAATCTTAGGAAACTATATAAATCTTTATATTTTCTATTATTGGGGAGAAATGAATTATCTCACGGGGAAGAAATGATGTTGTTTTACTTTGTAAGAAATATTATCTTGTTATATCTATTGTATTTTTTGTTTATTCAGTTATTATTAAAAGTTTTTTTGATCATTAAAATGGATATATTTTTCTAATTTTCTCCTTCTTAAGTTTTAGTAATCACAAACACTCTTTAAAGTGTCTAATATTTTTTTTTGTGTATGAAAATTATAATCTTGATGAAATCATGTTAAAACTTTGAAATATATTTTAGGAATACTTTTTGAAGTCTTAATGGACCTAATGAACTCATGAATTAAATTTATTGGACCTTTATAAGGTAATTAAATAATCTTAATGTCCTTGGAGGTGTTTGGACACCACCAAGTAGCACTGGATAGCTGGTTCATAGCCATCAACCAACTGATGGTGAAGGAAATAGCCTCACTTTGCAGCAGAAGTCCACTGGCCAGCCAGTGGAGAAGCACCAACCAGACGATGCATATGGATAGTATCACCCCATGGATGAAATTTTCACTAACCATATGATGTATTTAATAGAATTTTAGAGACTTGCAGTAGCCACACCGATTACTCGGTGGAGGATATCGGGTATCTAGTGGTGTTGGGAAAACAACTCTGAGCCAACATTTAATGATGATCAAAACACCATAAAAATGGTCTTCCTCAACTTCAATGCCACTAGTGAATTCCAAAAGGTCCCTAAATATTTTTAAGGATATATATATACCCCTTGGGTGACTTGAAAAACACTTTACTACCTTCTTAATGACAATATGATATGATCACCAAATTGCTCTCAAGTTATCTCAATTCCAAAGTGATCCTTTTCTCCAATCTAGAGTGTGATGTTGTTGTAATATTTTTTTCACCCTCCATATTTATCATTATATCATAGTGATTCTTATTATTATTTTGAGAGAATCGAGATCATTCTTAAATGTGATTTCCCTAAGTAATCCTCTTTTTCTTCCTCTATCTTCTATAAGTACTCACTACCTTTTAAATTGAGGGACTTAAGTTTCTTTCCAAAACCACTAAAAGGAAAAGGAATTATTATATTTAAGGATTATAGCTACAAATATTAAAAATCTAGGGTCTATTTTATTCCAATTTCTTGTTATAAGCTTTAAAAAGTAAGAGAGTTTTGGTATCTGGCATACCATTAAAGCCAAGAAAATAATACATTAAATCCTTAATCCATTGAGGTGGGAGACATAAGGGATCTTACTAATATATTTCTGAACTTACTTAACAAATTGTGTGTATTATTTACTTTACGTATATTTAATTAATTAATAAATTTCATTTAATTAATTAATCATTCATTTAATTCATTATTTCACTTAATCATTTAATTTTTAAATCTATATTTCTTATATGATTTTTCTATTATTAAATTATATAGTTATTTAATTGCATTGTCAATTTGTTTTAGTCGATCAATTGTTATTTTTAAATATTCAAAAGGCTTTAATTATCTTTAATATTTTAAAAGAAGTTTTTTTCTTAATACTTTAATTATTTACTGATTTATTTATTAGAGGATAATTCATCCCTATCTTTCCATTTTATCCTACTATGACCTATATTAGAAACTTAGATAACTTTCTCACTTTCTTCAGATCCACATTGAATTTCATTTTCTCATGTTGTCATTTAAAGATATGGAAAAAAATAAAGGTACAGTTCAAATTAGTCTATTAAAAAAACCAAATTTGGTTTCAGAAAGATGCATATAGAGAGCTATCTCATCCAGAAGGATCTTAAAATTTTGTTTGATGAGAAACCCAACAATACAGAGAAAGGATAATAGAAAAAGTTGGATAGAAAATATTTAATCTTGGTGGGGATGACGTTGTCATGGAATGTGTCCTTCAATGTTTGGGAGAAGAAGACCAAAATTACACTTATGGTAGCCCTACCAAATAAATATGGAAAGCCAACAACCTTAAACAATGTGTTCCTAATTAAGTATTTGTTTAGCTTGAGCCCATTAAAAGGGCAGTCAATGAAAGATCATGTGAACAATTTCAACATGATCAAAAGTCAAGTTGAATGAGTGAAAGTGACTTTAAAAGATGACGTGTGAGCTATAATATTGATTTCAAATTTACCAAAATATTAGGATGGAATGGTTATGATGGTAAAAAATTTCTATTGAAAGTATAATATTTTGTTTGTAGAAATATAGAATTTGATCCTAAATGAGAATCTCAGTAGAATATAGGTATAATTACCTTCCAATAATGCATTGAATACTAACGGAAGGAGACACACACCTCATCTGAAGAATCACTGACAATTACAAGAAAAGACAAGAAATAAGATTCATGGAAATTCTACTAGTCCAGGACTTACCTACTGGTATTGCGGTATGTGATGACATATTTAGAGGAACTTTATATACCACAAGAGAGACACCAGAAGGAAAACTACTAGAAGTTAAAAATACATTAACATAATGGAAGATGATAGTGATGTACTATTCACTATTCATAATCTATTGGAGTCATGGGTGGTTGACTCTGGTGTATCCTTACACTCAACAACTGATCATGGATGCATGATAAGCTATGTATCTAAAAGCTTTGGGGGAAGTTCATCTGGAAGACAATGAAGCTTTGAAGGTTGTGGGAAAGGGAGATATAAATATCTAGATGCAGAATAGGAGTATTCTTCAGCCTAAAGGAGTGAGACACATACTAGGACTCAAAAGGAATCTCATTTCAGTGGGGAAGTTATATGACAAAGGATTTGGTACTAATTTCAATAATGAGGTATGGAAAGTGACTTGAGGATCCATGATTGTGGTGAAAGGATTAAAAAATGGGACCCTTTATCTAACTGGTAGTTTTGATGGGAGTTCAATGACTGGAGTTTCAACCTCTAAAAATTCAGAGGTCCAACATTGTAGATCGGTTCAACTCAGTGATAAGAACATGATGGTTCTAGTAGGGAAGGGAATTCTGAAGCTTGATCATATAACCACCAGAAGTTGTGATATCTATGTGCTTAGAAAGAAAAAAGGGTGTCATTTAAATTGAATATTTAGAATCCCAGATCCTGGAAGCTGGATATTATTAATACAGATGTCTGGGGACTTACCTTAGTTTAATATATGTATTAGGACACAATTTAACTGAAGAAATTTGGTTCAATAATCTACTAGAAGTTTCACACCTAAAAATATTCGGTTGCATTACTTATGATCTTATTGATACAAATGATAGAGATAAGATGGTGGAAAAGTCCAAAGCTTGTTTCTTTTTAGGATATGGAAATGAAGAGGTTGGATACCGAATGTGGAGTGATGATCAATGGAAGATCATCACAAGTTGAGATGTAATATTCCATGAAAAGATCAAGTAGAAGGATCAAAACTTGGATGAATAAGAAGTTATAGAAAAGTAGTCAACTATTGAAGTACAATTTGGATTGGATGAAAAAACCAGAAATTTAACAATACTACTGATACTAAACATTAGAAAAAATTCATCAAAAATTGAACCAATGAAAGGTGTTCTATAATGCATAAGAATTATATAAGCTTGAGGGAAAGATCTGGTAGCAGAGAAATTGGTAAACTGCAAAATGAAGTTCTGATGAATAAAAAAAATTATCTGAGAAGATATTCTAGAGTCAGATGACCAATCTAATGGTATGGGATTGACACAAAATTCTTACTTCTAATGGATGATGGGGAACTTGAATGTCTATAAGAGGAAAAAATACTCAGTGACTCAAAGTAGTGGGAGTCAACCATGGAGGAAGAAATGAATTCCTTAAATTTCAATGAAACTTGGGAGAAGACTTAACTACTTAAAGGGAAATGGGAACTTAAGAAAAAACAAGTTTACCATTTGAAATAAGAAGTTGTCCATAAGATTTCAAATGGAGGATCTTGGCCAAGTTAAGAAAATTTTGGGGTTTAGGATAGAGAGGGATCATAAATCTGGTACTCTAGTGTTATCCCAGAAGGAGTACATTTAGAAGATAGTTGAAAGTTTTCAAATGACCAGAAGTAAATCTGTCAGAACTCCCCTCACTAGACACTTCAAGTTATCCAATTCATAGACACCATCAATGGAAAATGAGGTTTGGTACATGGAGAAATTACCATGTGCTTTAGTTATCAGAATATTTATGTATATGATGGTTTCTACATAACCATACATTTCTTTACAGTGGGGGTAACAAGTTGTTTCATGTATAAACTTGGGAAGGATATTTGGGAAGATGTAGAGTAGATAGTTTGATACTTGAAGGGATCAATAGATACAACACTGTTCTTCAGGGGAGATGATCCTCAATAAGGTTTCTTTGATGTATATTTTACTAGTGATTCTAAAACTTAGAAAAGCACAATGGGGTTTGTGTTTACATTTGGTGGAACAATGATTAGATGGATGTCACAACTATAGATAGTGGTGAATTTTTCTACAACTAAAGAAGATAATGTATCTAATATAGAGGTTTGAAATTAGTTGATCTCGTTAATGTGTTCTCTAAAAGAACTGAAAAAATGAAAGGAGGACAGTTATTCTTTGACAATTAGAGTTCTATCCACCTTGTTTAGAATCTATAATTCATGAAAGAACAAAATACAATGACCCAAAATTACATTTCATCTTGAATCTATTTAAGAAAAATTTGTTTAAGTTATTAAAGATCACAAGGAAATAAAATATTTCTAAAAAAACTAATACAATCACTGGATGGTTGAACCTTGAGTTTGTTGAAAATTTGTATCCACTGATAGCTTAGCACAATGGGATTTCAACTACCAAATCTTCCCTTACTATCTTAGAGAAATAGAAATAGGAAGTCAAGATACACCCTAATCACTTCTCAAAATACAAATCACACACACACACACTCAAGCATACACAAAATAATTCAAAGAATGATAAAAGAAAGAAGGAACATTGGTTTTATGTGGTTCATATTTTCATCCTACATTCATGGGAGAACAATGAAAACTCTTTGTATTAACAAAAGTATAAGATATTCAAACACTATAGCTAAGTAAGCTGACATTACACTTTTCATAATAAAAAACTGTACAATACAATCATATATCAGTAACTGGTCCCACCTCCTTATATAAAGGTATACTGTTGTCCAAATAGGTGAAAAAAACTTATAACATTTGTTTTAAACCACCCATTGACTTCAATATTTAACTAAGGTCTCCACTTATTCAATCAACCTAGCTGATACATTTTTCACCACACCCAAAAACTAGTTTTAACGACATTTATCAGATGTTTGTGAACTTTCGGTAGTATGACCCATAAGCTAAAGGTTTCTGTTGTCATTGTTCTTGCAAGAATAAAACATACCACTAGAATCTGAACTTCTAGTGGGTTTACTTCTAGTGACTTGAAGAAACTTCATGACCCCAATAGGTATTATCCTATGGAAGAGAAAACTTTTCCAATAATTCACCATTGGAGGCACTATAACCAACGAACGATCTCACACTACACCAACACATGGGGGGGGGGGTATATACTATTGAGTGGTAGGGTCAATTAGGTGATCTGAATCCATTTTTAAATAATTTTCACATCATCTCACACCAATCTCTATGTCCATGGGTCTACCACCCAACCCGACAAATTGATACTGAAATTTTTCTTCCCAATGTTAAGGTCACACAAGAATATAAACCTCTGATGATAATCGTATGAAAAAATCTCACCAAAACAACATAATATACATCCAAATATACTCATGACACTCCAAAATTTGATTTAATATACATATAAATCATATTGAGACATCCATGTGAGGAAAAAAACCTCCCTCAACATCCATAACATAACAAAATGTGAATCATGGTTAACTGAACAAACCAAGATTCCATTAGTGAACTAAATCAAGATAAGAGTAACACTCACTCCAAGTGTTAGTTTTACACTCCTTAAGTTTCAACTAAACATAAAAAATGTTTTAGAAAACTATACCTAGTGGTATCCACACTCTAAGAACACTACCCATATGTAATTAGGGTTTGAGAGGTTTATATAGTCACCAAGGTCTAAATTTGGTTCCAAGACATCTAAGGGGGTTTGTATGAATTTCTTATAGTTGAAAAAAACCAATGAAATTATTAGGAAAACAGAACACTAAATGGATCAACAACGGAGTATACAATCTAATCATTTGAATTGGAACATCTTTACACATATTTTTTTAAAATTTTATAAGACAATTTTGGGATAATTTAAAATGAATATAATGAGAAGTGGGAAGTGAAGGAAACTTGTTTAGGTAGATTACTCATGTGATCCACCTTCATATACTAAGTGATGGGTCTATCACCCATGTGGTTGGAATCCATTGTCTATTTAAAGATGAAAAATAAATCCCATACTTGTTAGGTTTTAGCATGATAACTATTTTCTGGCTAATTATTAGGAGATATTGAAGTTAAGTCTATAAAAGTTATGATTGGGAAAGTTATATAAAGACAATACACCTTCACCATGGTGAAGGTTCCATAAACAATGAAAGTTCCTTTTGGTATTATTTCCAACTTGGATTTTTTTCTTCAGATTCAATAGATCATCCTCAATGTACAAGTTGATGAATTCCATGGACAATAATTTTTTTCCAAATATTATTGATGATTTATTCACTAAAACCAAGATAGGATCTTTTAACGCCAATTTATAATTAATTTAAAACACAATATGAAAGATTATCTTGATATTGAGTTATTTATTCATTTATGGTATTGATCATTTAAAAATGATTAGTGTATCATCATTGCATTGTAGGGACCCAAATTAGATCCCTTTTATCAATGATCCACACATACTCTCACTACTGGAAACTTAGCCTTTACCAACTGTTTCAAACCATTGGTAAAGGCCAGAAAACCGTTGGTATAAACTATACCAACGGTTATCTGAACCGTTGTCTATGGATCCGTGGGGATAGACATATCCCAATGGTTTTATGAGAATCGTTGGGATATGGGTGCTTAATTGATTATATACCAACAGTTACAAGAATTCATTGGTATAAATGTTTACCAATGGTTTAAAACTGTTGGAAATATCAAAATCCATGTTTATACGAACAGTTGTCCAAAACGTTGGCATAGAATTTTACCAATGGTTCCTCACAAACCGTTTGTAAAAGTCAAGTATAGAATCTATACCAACTGTTTCATGTAAACCATTGGCATAGAATTTATGCACCTACAACAGCAACAAGCCTGCCTCCCCCCTGTGCACCTACAACAATGCACTTCCACCAGTTCTCAATACACACGTACCTGAAGTTCTGTAATTAATTACCCGGTACACACATATAGAATTAACACATAATTCATAAGGTAATTAAAACAAGTATACACATACAACAAGTATACCCATACAAAATTAACACATAATTCATAAGTTAATTAAATACATAAATAATTCAATTCAAAATTCAGAGCAATTACCCTATGCAATACATAATTCTGAATTGAATATATAAAATATTGAATTATCTATAACACATATAGAATTGAATTCAGAATTTAGAAGTTAATAACCCCTATATAAGAAAATCAGGTTTCAGGTTTTGAATATGGCATTGTTGTTCATAGGAATGGGTGAATTCAGATGAGATTTGAATTTTTGGATAATGTAGTATGCCATGCTGTAGTAAGGGGTAATATGACATGTGGTAGTGGATCTAATGGTTTATACCTATCCAAGGGGGTAGGGGGTGTCCTGGGGGGGTGGGGGGTGTCCGGGGGGGGGGGGGGTGTCCAGAGGGGGTGGGGGTTGTCCAGGAGGTTGGGGGGGGGGGGTGTCTAGGGGAGTGGGGGGGGGGGGGGGTCCAGGGGTGGGGGCTGTCCATGGGGATGGGGGTGTGTGGGGGGGGGGTGTTTAGGGGGTGGGGTGGGGGGCTGTCTAGGGGGTTGAGGGGGGGGGGGGTGTCCAAGGGGGTTGGGGTGTTTGAGGGGGGGGGGGGGGTGGGGGTGTCTAGGGGGTTGGGGGGCTGTCCAAGGGGCTAGGGGTGTCTAGGGGGTTGGGGGGCTGTCCAAGGGGGTATGGGGTGTCTAGGGGGGTGGGTGGGTCAGTGGGTGGGGGGGGGGGGGTCTAGGGGGTGGGGTGGGGTGGGGGGTCTTGGGGGGTGGGGGGATGTCCATGGGGGTGGGGGGATGTCCATAGGGGGGGGCTGTCCATGGGGGTGGGGCATCTATGTGGGGTGGGGGGTGTCCAGGTGGTGGGGTGGTGTCCAGAGGCGGGGGTGGGTGGGTGGGGGGGGGGGGGGGGCTGTCCAAGGGTGTAGGGGGTGTCCAGGGGGTGGGGGGTGTCCGGGGGGGGGGTGTCCAGGGTGTGTGTGTGTGTGGGGGGGGGGGCTGTCCATGGGGGTGGGGGTGTCCAGGGGGTGGGGGGGGGGGGGTGTCTAGGTGGTGGGTTTGTGTCCAGGGGGTGGGGTGGGGGGTCCAAGGGGGCAAGGGGTGTCCAGGGGGGGTAGAGGGGGTGTCCAGGTGGTGGTGGTGGTGGGGGGGGGGGTGTCTGGGGGTGGGGGGGATATCCATGTGGGTGGGGGGCTATCCATGGGGGTGGGGGGGGGGGGGGGGTGTCTAGGGGGTGGGGTGGCTATCCATGAGGGTGGGGGTGTTTAGGGGTGTGTGTGTGTGGGGGGGGGGGGTGTCCAGGTGGTGGGGGTGGTGTCTAGGGGGTGGGGGGGGGGGGCTGTCTAGGGGGTTAGGGGGACTATCCAAGAGGGTAGGGGGTGTCCAAGGGGTGGGGTGCGGTGGGGTGGGGGGCTTTCCATGGGGGTGGGGGTGTCCAGGGGGGTGGGATATCCAGGGGGGCTGTCCATGGGGGTGGGGATGTCTAGGGGGTGGTGGGGGGTGTCCAGGTGGTGGGGTGGTGTCCAAGGGGGTGGGAGGGGGGTGTTCAGGGGGTTTGGGGGGGGGGGGGGGTTGTCCAGGGGGGTGGGGAGCTGTCCATGGGGGTGGGGGTGTCCAGGTGGGGTGGGGGGTGTTCGGGTGGTGGGGGGTTGTCCAGGGGGTTGGGGGCTGTCCAGGGGGTTGGGGGGGGGGGCTGTCTAGGGGGTTGGGGGGGGGGCTGTACATGGGGGTTGGGGGTGTACAAGGTGGTGGGGTGGGGTGGGGGGTGGGGTGTCCAGGTGGTGGGGTGGTGTCTATGGGGGTGGGGGGTATCGAGGGGGTTGGGGGGGGGTGTCCAAGGGGGTAGGGGGGATGTCCAAGGGGGTGGGGGGTGTCCAGGTGGTGGGGTGGTGTCCAGGGGGGTGGGGGGATATCCAGGGGTGGGGGTGGGGGGGGGGTGTCCATGGGGGTAGGGGGTGTCTAAGGGGTGGGGGTTTGGTGTCCAGGGGTGGTGGGGTGGGGGGCTGTTCAGGGGGGTGGGGGGGGGGTGTCCAGGGGAGGGGCGAATCAGTCACAAAAAATCATCAAGTCAAGTTTTATTATTTATAGATAAAGAAATAAAGATAACATGACCTACCTAATCACACATACATTCAGACACAACAAATCATCAAACATCAAATGTCAGTAATATCAGTAAAAAATTTAACAGATCAATCTGTCCCTCATCACCATCACCATCATCACCATCATCATCAATCTCACCCCATACTTTTCTTCATCCCCATAATTTTCCTCGACCTCCTCAACTCCCTATTCCTCTCCCTCCTCCTCTGCCTCGACCTCCTCCTCAGCCTCCTCGTCCACCTCATCCTCCTCCTTGGCCTCCTTCTCCTCCGCCTAGGCCTCCTCCTAACCATCATCTAGACCACCACTAGAACTTCCACCTGTTGCACTATATATATAACACATATACAACATATATTCATCACAATATGTGCTAGCCTCTGGTGGAAGTGTTGGACGTAAAAATTCCATCAGTTTGATAAATGTAGTGTTTTCCCTAGCAGACAGTTCTACCATCTTTGTGGCCCTTTTTTAGCCTATTCTGCCCGTGCCTTTACCTGATAGAACTCTATGGCACTAAAAGACATACCTGAGGAGGGAAAATACCTTATTGGAACTATACTCTTCCCAGGTCGACAGTGTACTATTCCAGGGTTCTCATCTCCCAACACCTGATGTAAGTGATCATTTGGCCCAAAATTTCCAGGTTCTTGAGCATCAAGGGCCTCTAAAGCAGCATGTTAAAAAGATAAATATATTATTAAGTTACAAAAAATATATTAAAATTTGAGATCAACAAAGTAAAACTTACAATCTGCTGCTGAGTCGGTTCATTAACCGCACTTCCATCTTTCTTCCTTTGACTTGAGTAAAACAGTTTTGCTCGAGGCACCCGCCATTCGATATTAAATTTTTCCCTCTACAATGACATTGAATGTAGGAAACCATAATTAAAAATAGGTTACCAATAATTAATTTCATAGCTAAAATTATATAACAACTTTAGCAATCAAATAAATTATGGAGGAAAAAATAGAAAGTGCAAGTCGTAAAGAAAAATTATAAACAAATGTCATAAGTGCTTCTTCTCATGATATGGCATCATAGTACGTCCCAATGTATGGATGAATTTTTTAGCATCAATGTTTTTTTATTTCTTCTAGATGATTCCAAAACAAAATTCAATAATACAAAAGATAGTATTAACGCAAAACATACATTTTTTCATTTAAATACCTCAAATGTGATTAATAACCTAAATTGGGTAGTTGTCTAATGAGTAATCATCTACTGATACTATTATATCAGACATTCATCAACGACATGGACTTTCTCTAACTCTTTTTCAACTCTATCATGCTATCCAATATAAAACTTGTGCTTATAGGCTTTCCAAAGCTCACCTAAATCCTTTAGACATGTTGGCTGTGCACCCTCACCATCAGGGAAATTAAACCGAAGCTAAAACCAATATATTAATTCATATAAATACAAAAAATAATATATTAAATTAAATACAACAATTTTTTTTAAATATCTCTACCCAATCATTATCCTTGACTTAATTTGGCAACTGTCTCCATGAGAGTGGGCTGACAGGAATGATGTCAGAGTATTTCGCAAGCATCGCCAAAAAACTTCGACATTGCTTCCCTATTTTTTCAATCATTTGACCATCTTCATTGTAGTCCACCATCAACTACGTGTGGTGGTTCCACACTGCACACATGCGTGCATGCCCCTGCCCCCGCCCCCGCCTTCTATCAGTAGATGTATCTATTATTAAAGAAAAAAATATTTTATCAATACTTGTTATAATGAAAATAAATAATGGTATAATTTTTTTAGGGTTCTATAAATATACTTGAGGCAGTCTGATCAATGGGCGCCACTGGATTCGTAGAAACTGAAGAAACACCCTGTGCAGGAAGAGTGAGTCCCAATGTATTCTCCACAGAGATAGACTCTAGCAGAGCAGGAGTCGAAGAAGATGGAATATAGAAGCTCGGAGAGAAGGAAGTAGAAGTAAAAGAAGATGGCCCGGAAGACTGGTTGAATGATGGATGGGGAGTGGGAATTATCATCGGATATGGTAAAGATGTGTGAGGAGACTCAGATATAAAGGGTGGTGAAAACATGGAAGGCTTAAATATGCTGTGTGTCCCTAACGACACATTAGGATCAGAATGTGGGATAAATGGTATGTCAGTGGGAGGGGTGGGGTCTAATCGGGTACGCCGACCAGATTGGCTAGCTCTCATACCACCCCCTTGTACAAACACCCTGATTACTGGGACCACTACTAGGCTACTCATCAAATAATTGTCACCTAAGAGGCAGATCCTGAAAAAATGTTTAAAAAAAAATTAATCACATGACATTATATATTATTTAAATATATATATTTGAAATAAAATACTCACTACAGGAACTAGTGGTGGAATGACCATCTCATCCATGTGACGATTATTGTCTATCATCTTTTTCCATCATCTCTCTTCAATTGGTTTCATTTCCTACATTTGAAAACAAATATGTAAGTAATTATAAAAGGATAACTAATGTGTAACCCAAAAAAAAAGAGAGGGAATATGGGGATTCATGAATAATTTAACTATCCATTATTTTAGGTGAGCCTGAATAGATATATAATGAATTCAATAAATTGTACAATATGTAATAAAGAAATTTAATTTTTAGTAGGATGGTTATTTACTAAGAAGACAAACCATCATGTTCATAATGGGTAAATCACTTGTTAAAATTAAGTAAAAATTTAATTTCTTTATCCTAGGTAGATGGTACAGGTTTCTATACATGTTTTGTAGAAGAAGACAAACCATCATGTTCATTATCTGGTGAAATGTTAAAGGGAGGTCTTAGATTTATACTAATTTTATACATGGTCAATAAAGCATTGAAATGTTCACCAAGTTAGAAATTTTGGTTTCGTAGGCTTGAATACAATTAAATTTCAAATTAGAAAAATGCAATTCAAATAAAATTGCAACCAATAAAAATTGAAAATTCACATAATGGTCAAGTCAGATACAACATATTTGTAATCAATATTAAATAAATTTGAATAGTACCAACCTTAAAAACCCAAGTTTAGATAAACCAAAATAATTGAGAACATGGATGGATGATTCTGTATATTTCCCACCATAACTTCAGGTTCATAGTCAACTCTGACAATTGAGCTATTGGAGTCATCAAAAGTAATAAATGGATTGTTTCTAATGTAAATAGGGATGGTTTCAATTTCATCATCACCATCATCAAAAATATGTATTGGAATTACTTCAATAATGACACCAAATTCAGGTTGAAGATGGTCCTTGACATTAAAAACTTGTTTCTCCATTGATGCCAATACATATGGTTCATCAGTAGAAAGAGTGCGAGTCATATCAATTAATAGAAATACACAATCATGCAAAAGGATGTGATAATCATGAGTCTTCAAAGATTTTATCTTCAACTATCTTTTGTTGACCCATTTAGATATGTTGCTTGAATAGCCATCAGAAACCTTAATAGTGTCTAGTACTTCCAAAAATTGCTTTTTTTTTCTGTAGGTGTCATCACATAATAAGTAGATGGAACTTGCCATTTATTTTCACTGATATACACAGGATGCAATTATGGTCTAATTCCCCAATCTACCAAGTCACACTAAGACCGTAAATCATCTTTTGTCTTTCCCTTAACATTTAGAAGAATCGAAAGCAACATTTCACATATATTTTTTTAATGTGCATTACGTATAAGAAATGACGTAACAAATTGGTTTACCAATAAGGAAAATCAAAGAAGATACTTATCTTCTTCCAATTTTAATAGGTTTCAGTGGAAACATTCTTTATCTTTATAGATTTCATTTGACCCTTCCCAAATGAAAAACTGAAATATTTCAATTTATTAAACATATCAGTTTCATACATACACTGAGGTGGATCATTAGTCTTCATGGTATTGTCAAATCTTCAATGATTATTTCTACATGAATGATCCATTGGAAAGAATCGTTGATGTCCCATAAAATTGAAACTACAATGATGTTTCAGTCTTCTAGATCATGTATTATTCATACAAACAGGACATGATAGTTTTCCCTTCGTGCTCTATCTAGACATCATTGAATAAGAAGGAAAATAATTGATCGTCTACATAAACACAACACACATATGAAATATGTCTTTCAAACATGCATCGTATGTGTGACCACCCACATCCCAAAGAAGTTTCAACTCTTTTATTAAAGGTTGAATGTATACGTCTATATCATTACTGGGATCAGAAGGACCAGATATGAGTATACTCATGAAAGTGAAAGGTTTTTTCATACACAACAATGGGGTAAGGTTATAAATGTGTATAAAAACCGGCCATGTGCTGTGTGAAGTAAGCATATACCCAAACAGATTAAAACCTTCACATGAAATACCTAGCCTCACATTACGCACATCAGCTGAAAAATTAGGATATTGAGCATCAAATATCTACCATGAAAATATATATACAGGGTGAACCAAATCATCGTTAGTCTTCTTTATCTCAGTATCATTCCATCACATTTTTATTGATATTTCATCAGACATAAAAATATTCTGGAGTCTGGGGATCAATGGAAAGTGCCACATTAATTTATGTGGCATATGAGATGGTGTTCCATCAGCTTTTGGCTTCTAGAAGGATGTGTCACATTTTATACAATGATTTCGTTCAGCAATTTCCTCCCAGAATAAACTACAATCTTTTGGGCAAGCATGAATTATTTTTCTTGAAAATCCAAGTTCCTCAACTAACTTCAATGACATATAGTGGTTTGAGGGAATATCCACATCATCTGAAAGTAAGTCTAAGGTAAGAATGTAATCAATAGTAGTATTAGAAATCCCATAGATTTTTTTCCCATGAAATAATCAGATTTAAAATTCCAACTTTTTCATCTTACCACATTGTCGATATATTGGAGTCGTGGCAACATCATTTAATTTTTTCACCCTGAAAACATCATCATTTTTATTAGACGCATCATGTGTTCCCATATCGAAGTTTTCTTGGGTTAGAATCCTTTTTTTTCATGATGAAGAATAAACAGAAACTGGTCATATAAAAAATTCTTCAATTCAATCCTCTCATTTGGATCATCAGCAATTTGAGATTTTATTTTCTCCCCATTGTGATACCACACATAATAGTTTTCTTGAAAACCATATTTGGTTATGTGGTATCTTACTTCTTCAAGGATTAACAAAGGTCTTCCAATAAAATTATAACATGGTAAGTGTATGTAACCACTATATGAAGCATTGTGAAATGAAAAATCTAAAAAGCTCTCCAAATTGTTTTGAAAATTGTTGGAGATCCGATCGGTTTCATACATCCAACTTCTATCCATTATATAAAAAATTTGTTATAATTCATTTCTTAAAAATAAATTCAATAAGATTGAATTTTAATCAAAAATATATTTAAGTAAATGAGAATTGTTTTATATGAAACCATAACCGACACACTACTCTACATGAGAATCATAATATAAAAGACAAAAAAATAATATATTTATAACAAAATATCTTTGAAGAACTATACACGAGTGTATAATATCATGTACACTTGTGGAGGAGAATTATTCGGGAGTTGAGTAAATTTTAGATCAAAGAAATTTTATATTTTAGTAGATTATTTGAGTGATCACATACATTGCCCAAGGGGGTGGGGGTGTCTAGGGGGGTGGGGGTGTCTAGTGGTTGGGGGGGCTGTCCTGGGGGTGGGGGGGGGGGTGTCTAGGGGGTGGGAGGTGTCCAGGGGGGTGGGGGTGTCCAGGGGGTGGGGTGGTGTCCAGGGGGGGTGGGGGTGTCCAGGGGGTGTGGGGGGGGGGGGTGTCCAGGGGGTGGGGTGAGTAAATGAGAATTGTTTTATATGAAACCATAACCGACACACTACTCTACATGAGAATCATAATATAAAAGACAAAAAAATAATATATTTATAACAAAATATCTTTGAAGAACTATACACGAGTGTATAATATCATGTACACTTGTGGAGGAGAATTATTCAGGAGTTGAGTAAATTTTAGATCAAAGAAATTTTATATTTTAGTAGATTATTTGAGTGATCACATACATTGCCCAAGGGGGTGGGGGTGTCTAGGGGGGTGGGGGGTGTCTAGTGGTTGGGGGGCTGTCCTGGGGGTGGGGGGGGGTGTCTAGGGGGTGGGGGGTGTCCAGGGGGGTGGGGGTGTCCAGGGGGTGGGGTGGTGTCCAGGGGGGGTGGGGGTGTCCAGGGGGTGTGGGGGGGGGGTGTCCAGGGGGTGGGGTGGTGTCCAAGGGGGTGGGGGTGTCCAGGGGTGGGGGGCTGTCCAAGGGGGTGGGGGCTGTCCAAGGGGGTGGGGGCTGTCCTTGGGGGTGGGGGGTGTCCAGGGGGGTGGGGGTGTCCAGGGGGTGGGGGTGTCTAGGGGGTGGGGGGGGGGGGGTATCGAAGGGTGTGGGGGTGTCCACCCCCAAACTGGGGCCGTAGAATCCAATATTTATCCAATTGTATCATGGATTAAATCCTATTATAGATAAACTAGAAGACTGTTGGTGTAAACCATGAATATCATACATATAAATCACAACACACTTAATTGTAAATACACCTCCAAATATCATACATGGATCAGATTTTTTATTCCACTCTAAATATCATACATGAATTCTAAAAAAATAAACCTAATTGTAAACACACCTTCAAATTTTGATCTAGGTATGTGTCTTATTGATGCCTTGAGAGGCTAGATGAGAGATAATTCTAGGTTGTGATATAAGGTGTAAATATATTATTTTCTATGTTTAAATTTGTGTGTGTGTGTAAAATATGATCCTATGTATGTTGTTTAGGAATATGAGCCAAGTTTAGATGGGACACTACTCATAGGAGTATGAGCCTTGTTATATCATTAGGTGATATGGATTTGTACGAATGTTAAATTTTTATGAGATCAATATGGATATTGGATAAGAACCTGAGTGATATTTCTTTATAGAGATAACTTCTTCTTTGAAGGGTAAGAGTGAGTGTTAGTATGGAACTTCAAGAAAAGTCTTAATGTGTGAAAGAAACTATACATTGGTTATATGTGATTTCTATATTTTTTTTTGCAGAGTATTAGAGTGGACAACCCACCCCCCCTGGACAACCCCCCACACCCCTACAACCCCCTACCCCATGCACCACCTAGATAGCCCCCACCCCACCTAGAAAACCCGCCCCACCCTTACCTGGACAACCCACCCTCCTCCCTGCACAACCTCCACCCTGTCCCCCATCTGGACAACCCACCCTCCTCCCTGCACAAACCCCACCCCGTCTCCCATTTGGACAGCCCACCCCCACCCCCTTGGACAGCCCCCCTGGACATCCCACACCTCCCCCACCTAGACAACCCACTCCCACCCCCTGATAGACCACCCCCTCCCTGGACATTCCACACCCCCTCCCCCACACCCCTACAACCCCTACCCCTGGATATCCCACCCCTACCTGGACAACCTCACCCCCACCTGGACATCCCCCCACCCCACTTGGACAGCCCACCCCCCACCTGGACAACCCCCCCACACCCACCCGGACAACCCCCACCCCCACCTGGATAGCTTACCCCCACCCCACCTGGATAGACCACCACCCACACCTAGAAATCCCACCCCACCCCCACCTAGACAGCCCACCCCCTCCCTAGATAGCCCACACCCCCTCCCCCACCTGGACAGCCCACCCCCACCCCTTGGACAGCCCACCCCCTGGACATCCCACACCCCCTCCCCTACTTGGACAACCCACCCTGACCCCCCTTGATAGTCCACACCCCTCCTTGGACAAACCACACCCCCTCCCCCACACCCCTATAGCCCCCACCCCCTGAATCCCCCATACCCCCTGGACAACCCACCCCCACCTGGACAGCCCCTACCCCCCTATAACCCCTCTTAGGGTAATTTTATTTAAAATAATTTTATTAATTAAGAAAGGAAAACCATCATGCATTAGCCATTTCATTCAAAACTACCCATTAAATTTATCAAAACATGAAAAATTCAATTTATAAGTCTCTATGGGTCACTTAGGAAATGTCATTAGGGAAAGGGGAAATCACATACATGGTTAATTCCAATTTAAAAACTGGTCCAAGAACTTAGGAGGTGGGGTGGTGTCCAGGAGGTGGGGTGGTGTCCGGAGGGGGGGGGGATTTCCAAGGTGGTGGAGGGTGTCCAAGGGGTGGGGGGTGTCTAGGGGGTGGGGGAGTGTCTAGGTGGTGGGGGTGTCTGGGGGGGGGGGGCTGTCCAAGAGGGTGGTGGTGTCCAGGGGGGTGGGGGGTGTCCAGGGGGTGGGGGAAGGGGGGGTGTCCATGGGGGGTGAGGGGTGTCCAGGGGGGTGGGGGTGTCCAGGGGGGGTAGGGGGTGTCCCTGGGGGGTGAGGGGTGTCCGGGGGGGGGGGGGATGTCCAGGGGGTGGGGGGGGTGTCCAAGGGGGTGGGGGTTTCCAGGGGGGTGGTGGGGGGGGGGGCTATCCAAGGGGGGTGGGGGTGAAGGGGGGTGGGGTGTCTAATGGGGGGAGTCCAGGGGGGGTGGGGGTGTCCAAGGGGGTGGGGGTGTCTAGGGGGTGGGGGTTGTCCAAGGGGGTGGGGGGTGTGCAGTGGGTGGGGTGTGTGCAGGGGGTGGGGTGTGTGCAGGGGGTGGGGGTGGGGGCTGTCCAATGGGGGGGGGTGTCCAAGGGGGTGGGGGTGGGGGTGTTCAGGGGAGGAAATACCCATATAATACCTTGAAAATTACCTATACCCAATCCAACCAATATCACAGTTCTAATCCATCACCCAACCAATAGCTAATTTATCCTCAATATCACCACCCTTCCCATTATTCCTTGAACATAAACTATAAATACAAAATCCAAATCCATTTTTCAACTAATCTAAAGTCCATTGAAACTACCATATCACCCCAGTAAAAAAATGGAAAACCACCCACACCACTACCCCAACCGTCCCCAATCCCTTCACATGGACCATCCTTATATCCATTACCCTTTACCATCTTTGAGTGGGGATACATCTCACCAGCACCCATTAGTTCATATGGTTCACGAACTCTAAATAGAAGGAGTGGGTATAAAGAATTAAAATAAATTTGATTCACACAATCATGACACTTGAAGTGTAGAACAAAAACAGAAAACAAATCAAAGTGTTCAGTATACCATGCCACAGACCGCACGAAACTCTGGTTTAGGCCAAATCAAAATAAAAAAAATAGATGCATAACATTAAAACTAAGATAGCACTTACTAATTTGAAGCATAGAAATAAAAAATTTCTTGATTGAAGATGAATCTATCGGGTGGAAGGATTTTCACACCCTAGGGTAAAGAGAGAGCTTTAGGAGAGGTTCAGATTAGGGCCTATAATCATGCGGATGGGGGAGCTGGGCTGCTGTTTAATTGGGGGAAACCTTTCCCAATAGTTTTTAAAGACTGTTGGGAAATATCTTCTTCACCAACAGTTGTTTAAAACCATTTGTATAGATTATATAATTTAAATATTTCCCAATGGTTTGAGTAAACCGTTGGGAAATATTCCTTCTAAAAACAAAATGCCAACGGTTTGAAGAAACTGTTGGGAAAAGTTGCTCTTTTTTACAGTATACCAACGATTTGTTCAAACCGTTGGTAAAAAAGCATTGGAAAAACCTCCAAACACCACTGATCAAACACCAGGTGATAGTGCGGTTGATTGATCATCTTGCATTGTTAATTTTGTTCACTTCATTTTCTTTTGGGATTGAAGGAACCTCTCATGTTCTTATCGGTCTTGAGAGGAAGATATGATGTTGAGAAAATTGAGAGGAATGTCATGCATAATAATTTTTTTCTTCACAAATGACATAACTATCTATTTATAGACTCAGGGCTAGAGTTTAATATTTAATTTATTTCACAAGTTCCTTTAATAATACATTAAATTCATAATGAACCCCATTACATATAAAATAATAATAATATTATTTTATGTCATGAAGTGTGTGAAACTTTGAAATGATAAATATTATTTTTATAATATAATAAATAAATATTTATCACCAGACATGAAACTCGATTTGTTCATCCTCCCTATCATTTATTGAATTCTAAAATAAATATTTAATTAAATATTATTCATTTAATAAATAAATATTATATTCATAGTTTGATAAATAAATTATTTATTTAATAAATACTTATTTATTATCTTGAGAATAAAAATAAATAAATAAATATTACATATCCACATAATTAAATAATTACCTTATGAATTAATATTTATTTAATATTTTTGATCATTGAATAAATCCTAAATAAATATTACTTCTCAGTTTGAAGAATAATATTTATTCCAATTGATAAATAAATAATATTTAACTAAGGTCAACAGAAACACTTTGTATGTGACCCTCTAGGTCTCATCCTTAGTGACATTATGCAACCTTCATTAAAGTACAAAATTACTATATAGCAATGGGTCAAGTCACCCATAGAGTAAAGATATTTGTCACCATGAAAAACATCCCTTGTGAACACTCACTATGTAATATAATCCATTTTTCATGATATATCATCAAGCAGGCTGCATATCCATGTCATCAACCTATATAATTAACATGCCTTTATTCGACTATCTTAAATGAACTCATCTATACACCATGTCCCTGGAATTTAACGTGAAAATTCTATTTCAATAAAATTTCTAAGACATCAAATTATTTAATTATGTAAGGGAAAAATCCTTACTCGACTTATTCATTAATAACATATCATTTATGAAACACCCAACTTACCCAACTTCACTGGGAACATATGTTTTCATGGTTTATGGTAATATGTGTAATTGAGTGAGTAATGAAATACATTCATAATAATCTTAAATTATAAATATCATTACACTCACTCAAAAATAGGAATATCCAATGACATGTAAATATGTATAATTTCTACTGGTGGATCAATTATCATAATCTCTCATCTTGGAGATTACCAAGTGAAAACCTCACGAGATGAAGTCTCATCCTCTTATGGGTACTAGAACTTGATAGTTAACATACTATGTGTCCCATAATATAATGTTATCTGACCATAGAATAAAATTTAAGAATATTGTCATAACATTTCAATGTTCTTATTATAGTGGGAAATTTCTATTCTCTTATCTCACATTAGATAATCTATGACACTATTACATTTAAGTAATGAAGAATAATGATAAATATGTAATAAGATATTTTATTTATATTCACTTCTTCAAATATTAATGTAATTTAAAGTACAAACAATTGGTTCTAGAACACCAACTCCAACAGGCTCACACTTGGACTAGAGCCAACCACTAAAATTTTTTAGTCTGTTAGATCTCACATGATGATCATGTTTTTTCACTTAGTTACGGATTTATTTAATGGGTCAATAACATTGTATTCTATGGAAAATATTATCACTTTTATGTCACCTCTCCAAGAAAAATCCCTCAAGAGATGATATTTTTAGAGTATGTGCTTCGTCCGCTGATGTGACCTCAACTAATTTGCATGATCCACCACTGTAGTATTATCACCCTATAGTATAGTGATCCAAATTAACATATGATTATTTTACATCATTAAAAAAATTTAAATATTACATCTAATAAAAATTTCACATAGCTTGAGGAATATTTTGGTTTAGTGACTTCGAGGACTAGTTACATAGACAATATATTTTACAAAATTTGTGAACACTTCTCCATAATCAAACTCTTACAGACCCTCTTCTAAACTACTAATAAGTTATAATTATATTAATAACATGGATAAGATAAAAATAAGAAAGGGGTAAGATTAAATTATTAGTAAGGGAAAAACTTATCAATATGTCATCAGGGGTTAGATCATAAGCATATGAGAAAACATGACCAAGGAGAAATTTCTTATTGAAAAGAACATGGGACAATAAGAGTTATCTAGAAATCAAGAAGGACATTTAATCTAAAAAGAATAAACATGCACCATAACATAACAATTTGAGATTAACATGGAAACATGATATAAGGAAATGATATTATAAGTTTAAGGAATCATAAATATGTGGCGATAATATAAAACATGAAATCATAGGCATAATTCTATACTCACTGCCAATACTATCATAATTTCCAATATTCCATGGTGAATTGTGTTCACATCCCATTACCTTTAATATTATATCATGAGTTTTAAAACTTTACCTAATACATTTTAGGGATATATAATTTTGAGCCCACCTATCACATAACATATCATGCATCAGCTAACCGCCCATGCACCATACATGGTATCAATTAAGATGAAAAAATTACCCAATGAATTGGTGGTTTATATAATTATGAACCCACTCATCACATAATTAAAATCATAATATTTAGATTAATATATGTTCCATATGAAGAAAATAAAACATACATAAATCATAAGCATTATAAAACCTAGGATAAAGTAGCGAGTTTCATAATCTTGACTCAATGCATAAACAAAGGATATATCATAAGGATTACCAATAGAAAAAGAAATTAAATTATTTTTGATGTTAATATTTTAATGAATAAACATATGTATTTAAAATTGTTTTACAATGTAGTACAATTAATGAGAAGGATAAAATATAAGTAAGAATAAAAATAAACCTCATAGATGATGCTTTTTGAAATGAGTATAGGGTATTTTAAGGAAGTAAATAGATTATTATTTACCTTTACACCATAATTTAACTAGGATAGTTTTTTATAAAATAATGTTGGTTTTAAAAATATATTCACGAAATTTTTTTTTTCTTAAAGTGACACTTTTCATGAAATAAGAAATCAGAAATTCCCCTTAAGTCGGGTTTACTTAAAATTGGGAACTTTGAAGGGAACTTAAAACATGTATTAACCCTAACAGAGAAAGGTATAGTAAAATAGGTATATATTTAAGGAAAATATATAAAAAATATTTAATAAATAAATGAGAATAATATAGAGAAAAATGGAGAATAAATAAAGGGAATGTGAAACCCAAAAGTAACGAGGGTGGTTTCAGAAGATCCCTTTTTATGATTTTAAACACCTTTATTGAAATACCACATAAAAAAAGGATAATAAAAAATTAATTTGAAAAGATAAAAAAGGGAAATATTAAATTCACATTAGATAACATATAACCAGGTTTCCAATTAAAAATGAGAACATTATCAGGAATGGAAATTATGGACAAGTAGGGGAAACCATCGTTAAAGAGGATGAAAAATATTCTCAACAATGATATACTTTTTTGTAGAAGAAATTCATCAAGGAAATATCATTGAATTTAAAAAGTAATTTTCACCAAACAAGAGGATAAATTTCAATATAAAATCTTAGTGAGGAAGAAACCAAGCATATAAGTA
Source organism: Viscum album (assembly GCA_963277665.1). NCBI lineage: Eukaryota > Viridiplantae > Streptophyta > Magnoliopsida > Santalales > Viscaceae > Viscum > Viscum album. The sequence goes on along the minus strand of OY728134.1, from coordinate 4,541,839 downwards.
AGAATTTCAAGATGAAACATAATAACTCAAATAGAAAGGGTTTGAGTTAAACAAAACCCATACAACATCATGATCTTTCGAATTAAAAATACATGGAATGTAGAAAATGAGATGGATTTTTAATTACCCTATATTTAATGAAATTTAATACAAAATTAAATCTTTTTCTAATAAATACACCACAAATAAGAAATAATTGATTAATATGAATCATATCTCAATGAAACAAAATTGAGATAAAAAACCCTTATCTTTTATCTTAATTTCCTCTAATTCACTCTAAAATACTATATAAAAAACATAAATATATTAATTACTTATTTAAAAACCTTATTCATAACTATTAAAATTTTTACTCCTCATTTATAATCATTATTTATATGTATATTAATTAGTTATTATCTATTTTCAATATCGGGTGTGAGTAATCTTGATTGATTTGAACTAGTTTTGTGATAGTGTTGTTAGTATTAATTATTATAACAAAGTTTATCATTATTATATCATTAAAGGTAGTATAATTTATTATTTATAATTAATTATAAATATATAATTTAATTTTATGGAAGTTTCAATTACGATCCTTGAAGATGAACTCAGGGATAAGCATGTTTCATTGATTTTTTAACAAACGAGCAGTGGTATCTTAGTGAATGAGATTAATTTTAGGATTACCATTACAAAAATAAAATAAAACATTTATATGATTATTTATATCATATATTATTAGTTATTAAGTTCTCATAGTCATACATGATATTATTTTAAATCATTGTTCAAGTAGGTAGTTAGACCGACCAAACATGAACATACCATAATTACTGGATGATTATGATTACGAAAGTGGTTCCTTTTGAAATAATATCATTATTAATGAATAATAATGATAATATTTATATAATTTTAAGTTTTTGAATATATTTCAATAAATTTTAATAAATAATAAAAAAACTTGATGGAAAATGAGATACATTACTTTGTAGAGGCAGTAGTTTGCCCAATGCATGGTTGACGTTTTAATTTATCAAAGAATGGTAGGGGAAGAAGGTGGATTATATTTTTAACTTAATAATAATAATTATATTATAAAATTAAAATTTATTCTTTATTTTCACACTTATAATAAAACATCCTGAAACCCGTACTCTCAGATTCAGTGTTAAAATTGTAAACTTTATATTTTTGGATTTGATACCGATAATTGTGGCCCAATTTTTTTCCATCCAAACCTTAAAACATTAAAAGGAAAACTTAGATCACTTATATTATATAGGTACTTTTAGGTTTATATTTTTAAATAATTAGGAAAAAAATCCTACATAAATAACATCCATGTTTCCAAATGAGCATTTCTCCCACTTAACCCAGTTTTTCTTATTTCACATTAAAACATCATCACTATCCATATGAAATCCCTTATAAACATAATTTTTTCAACCTCATCTTTATAACCTAGGGAAAAGTAAACATAATAAGGGTGAGATAAAATTCTTAGTAAGGGAAAACATAAAATTAACAAATGAATGTCACCAGTGAGCATAATAAGATCATAAGGGTATGATGACATAATCAAATTGCATGAGTATAACATATAAATATTCACACCCATCAATACCTGAATCATAAAACATGAAAACATGGAATAAGGCTTTAATAAAATAAAGATCTATAAGGATCAATAATAATGAGCCATGCGATATTAATATTTATCTAATGAAACATCATAAACCCATAGAAATCATAGATAGAACATATTGGTATCTTGGTATATCATCTCATAAAACCCTTATAGAACCCTTATATAACCCTTAAAAATTATAAAAACCATACAAACAACTTCTAATATAATTATCCAAAGAACATAATCATTACCCAATGCATTGAGGTGCTATCTAGGCACACCCATCATATAAACTATAACAGGCTCACCCAATGCTATCTAGACACACCCATCATATATAATGTACAAGAACCACAATATGAATAAATTATATATATCTTTCATTATAAAACTCATAGAAACAATCACTATTCTTTTATAACTTGATCAACCCATGGAAAACAAATGGGTTTCATGGAATTATATTTTAAAAATAATTAACCCATGGAAAAGAAAAGAGATCCATAATAATCTCTTTGAAATATAGTTAACTCAATGAAAATAAATAGGATCTATAAAAATCTCTTTGAAACATGGTTATCCTATGGAAAAGAAACAGGTTCCATAATAATATCATTGAAACAATCTTAATCCATCCAAATAAATAATGAGGGTAATATCATTAAAAAATATCCCCATTGAAGAATAAGTAAAAAAAAGAGTTTTTGATGTTGATTAATTTAAATAATATTAAAATATAATTAAAAACATGTTGAGGAAAATACACTTTTCATTTTGAAAATCATTTTTTAAAACATAAATTATTTTGAAATAATTTTCTTTGAAAACAATATTGAAATATTATATAGGAATATTTTAAAAATAATTTAAACAATTTATTTATAAAAAAATCTTTATGGAGTTTAAAATCAAATTTTAAAGAATTTTTTGAAAATATGGTTTTGGAAGAAAACAAATTTCCGACCGAAGAGAGAAATAAAGCCAGATTTTATTAAAAACACTTTCTCAACCATTTTAAGTATGAAAGAGTGAAAAAATGGTAAAATTACTTTAAAATATCATGAATAAACATAGTATTATAAAATTTATTATGATTATAATATTTCAACACCAGAGACTTAATTATACACAATCCTGATAAATGATGGGATTGTAACAAAAGACTCTTACCACTTTGGTAACTTTGAATCATAATCCCCATGAAATAATAATATTAAATGAAACTTATAATAACATTAAAATAATTATATTCATTATATAAAATGTCAAAGGGGTAGTATATACACCCAATAAAATAAGATAGGCGTATTACATAACATACATCTCCAAAAAGGCAAATTGAGACAAAATTCCCTTACAACTTTGGTAAATTTGAAACCATAAACCCCATAAAAGTGAGATCATAAAATGGATATTTAAACACATATAAATTTAATTATAAAAATAATAAAATACATTCATGTTCATTATATACACCACATAATAAAAATAAGTGGTGAATATGGCATATATCTCACAGAAATAAAAGTGAGACTAGAAAACCCTTACCTCATACTTCCTTTTGGTTGATCATTATTTAACCTTCTGTATAGTGGTTTTAAACATTTTATTAAATTATTAAATAACCATATTAATATTTATAATATCATATATGATCCTTTTATAACATATTATCACCTTTTTGTTAATAATATTTTATTATTTTCATTATTTTGAGTGTTAATTGCCTTATTTTATCTTCCATGCTTTGTTATGAAAGTTTCAGTTCTTGTACATATTATATAGTTAAATAATATATATAATAATAATAATTAAATAATTATCATATTTATACATAAATTATAATTTTAAAACCAATCATGAAATATGGTTATGAAAAATGAACAAACTCTCCGATCATGGAGACAGTAGTCTGTACGTACACATGAGTAACATTTCCATTTTTCCAATGATAATTATCTAAAGAAGGTAAGTAAAATTTATATTTCTAGAATTATAATAATATTATAAATACCATATTATTTATATATAATTATATATATCATTATTGTGATGTGGTGATGAAAAAAAGGAATCACATCGCTTTGAGGAGGCGGTAGTCCACATGTCCTCGAACGATGCTATCATTTTTTTTCAGTGAGTGAAAAGGTAAAAAAATATGCTGTATTATATTTATATAATGATAAAAATGTCATTAATATCATAAATATTTCTTTTATATCACATATATTTATTATATTTACCCGTATTACCTTCCTTGTAATGTATTAGTGAAAAATGAATCACATCACTTCATGAGGCGGTAGTCTACCGTACACACGAGTGACATTATTGTATCCCTTACAGAATGGAATATAAAAAGATTATATATTATATAATTACTCAATATTTATAATTATTTTATAAATATAATATATAAACTTTATATACATCATCATATACAACCGTGAGAGGTGGTAATGAAAAAACTAATGACATCGTTTCGCGAGCCGGTAGTCCGCCGTACACACGAATAATGATTTCATAACTCATTTGATGGAAGTGTGTGTGGTTTTATATTATAAAATTAAAATAAAAAACTCTTATTATATGTAAGTTACTGAGGTTATTATATCAGCATGGTATAATAAGAATTGAAGGATGTGGAGAAAGAAGTAAAATAAAGACACTCGTTGAAGAACATTACCTCTTCTTCGGGTATCCTCCTTAGGTTTGTAATAAAGACTTAAAAGGTTGTATTTATGACTAAAATAAGGATTATAGGATGATTTTATGTAAGTTTAGAAGTGATTTTGTTAGGGGTTTTCTGATCCAAATGGCTTGAGAGGTGTGAAGAAGTGAGGGGAGTGAGTTCCCTTTTATAGTTGAGGAGGAGTGATATTTTTGTATATACCCAAAAGTATTCACTATTGGGAGGTCAATATTTCATCAATTGGATCCAAGATTTAAAATTAATGGATTTTAGGGATTATATGGTTGAGAAAAAAATTCATCATATAATAAAACACATGTTTTAAACATTTTGTTCCTTAACTCTTAAGTTTCCTTATTTTTTTCATTTTGGTTTTTCATTATGGTAACCAATTTTCTAACCTTGTAATTTATCCTTTAAGAATAAATTAAAGTGATAATTATTAGATAATTTGGAATAATTAATTATAAATATTAAATCTAATTTATAAATTAAAATCCTATGCGTGTTGGAAATTAAATTTAATGCAATCGCATGTAACATGCAAAAACACTACTTTAACTTTAACCACACTAATAGAGTTTTTACGCTTTAAGGGTCAATATATTCATTATAAAAAATCAATTGATCCATGAATGGACCAAAAATGATATTTATTAATATTTAAAAATAACTTGGAAGAATATAGGTTTTTTATTAATTCTAAATCATTTATTAAAATATAATTTATCATAAAATAACATTAATGTCAATTTTGATATTATTCATTTAAATTGAATTTAAAAAATATCAAGAAAATGGTGGAATTATAATATATTATGCTCACACTAGTGTAATATGATATATTAATCTAAAAAATCAATGGAAAAAAATAATTCCTTCAATTTAATCAACTTTTAATATTTTTATTATAATTTATTTTAGTTAATTATTAACTAAACAATTACCGCATTGATGTTTCTTAAGTATTTAAAGTAATTAATTCATCTCTAAAAAACTTAAAAATAAATTATTATGATAAAAAAAATTATTTATATTTCAAAATAATATGTATAACCAAAGAAATGTTTTTTCTCCTTATCCCAAAGCATTATAAATATTAAAAGGACGAAAATTATCTTTTTTGTCTCTTTCTTCACTCAACTTATTATATGGGACATATTCAAAATAAAGTGGCAAGGAATTGTCATATTTCATAAAATGTTATGGTAATTTTAAACTAAATTAATTCAATAAAATTAATACAATATTTTAGTTCATTTTCAATCTTATCATTCTAGTTTAACCCTCCAGTAAATCAATTTTTACCTTAACCGCGTTAATTGATTTTTTACTGCATTCACTATTCATTTTGGTCAAAAATTAAGTTGAACTTATTAGAAATTAGAAATTATATAGATTAAAAACATTGAATCCATTTTTAAAAATTCAATTCATATAAGTAGAAAAATTTAATTTAACATCAATCCTGCAGACGCGGCGAGACAACAAGTTTTTAAGAAGAGCATTTTTTTAGAAAAATGATGATTCTATATTAAATCTATGACTAATAATAATAATTTTATGGAATTAAATTAATATTTATTTATATATAATATATAAATTTAATTTAAAACATTATATATTAGGTATTATTTTAATTAATTAAAATGGAGAAACATTATGTATTTTAAAACATTTTTTAGAAAAAATCAATTTTAAACTCAAAAACAAAATTAAAATAAAAACAAATATAAATTTAATTAAGTGAATTAAATATAACTAAATAATAATTATGTTACTTGAAAACATATTCAAAACATATTTGGACTTTTAAATTACTTATTTTATTTAAAATAAAATATTTTTTTTACAAAAATGGGTATTTTTCACCATTCACTGAAAAATAAATATTTTCTGAAAAATCCCAAAATTTCATCCAAAGTAAATTTAGATATTAAAATTCAAAAAATTAAATTTATTTTATCAAATATATTTTCTAAAAGTTTCAAAAAAAAATTATATTATTTTTTCATGAAAAGTAATAAAAATCATTTTTGAAGAAAACATATTTTTGAAGAATAAAATTACTTTACTAAAAATCGGTTGATTATTTTCTAAAAATTTATAAATAATTTATATTGAGTAAGAAATATATATATATACATATATATATATATATATATTTATATATTTCATAAATTATTTAATACTATTCACACTCACCATTTTAATGTCTAGGTTATAATGATAATATATATCATGGGTCATTTAAGTTTAGTGTTACTTGTTGAATTTGATATCAAACATAAAAATCTCAGGGTTGTGTGTAACACACGCTAAAATGAGTGTTGTATGTAACACAAGATAAAATCAGTGTTGTGTGTCATTTATGATATTGGATATAATTTTCTTATTTTAAAATCATAGGGTGTTACATATAAGCAGCGAATTGTGGCAGTGGTGAAAAATAGAAGTTATCGCTTTGTGGTGGTAGTAGTCCACACAATACATAAATGATGGTTTTATTTTTCTTAATAGAAATGGGAAAAGTTATTTAATATTTATTTAATTATAATAATAAAATTCCTTATACAAATAATTATAATTTAATTATATAGGAATTATAAAAGTATAATTGATAAATTAAGATAGAAAGGAAAAGACGTTTGGAAAAATGTGTACTTACATTGAAATCTTTGCATTTTTTAGAGGATTCCTTATAAATGTAGGTATTAAGCCAATTTATTACAATCAAAGGCTCAATTAAAAGTAATATGATTATAAATTAATAAAAATGGGAATGTTTTAAGGAATAAAATTAATTATTTAAGTGGTCTTGATGGGGTGTTGAGAGGCCCCTCTTATAAGTGGTGAGAATGACATTTTTGTAATTATAACCACTTAATATTAAGGGAGCACATGTTTAGCATGTAAAGTGGGTAAAATAATATTTAATAATAAGTGGTATATGAGATAATTCCTATAATACCTCAACCATTCATTTTCACACATGTGTTTAAGTTGTTTAGTCTTAGAATTTTCACTTTTACTATTTTTTGTTTTACCGTGTTAACTAATTTTTACCTCAGTAATTTACTTTTAATGAATAAAAAAATGTACATTATTAAATATTTGGAAATAATGATTCCAAAAAAAATAAATCTATTTTATTCGATAAAATTTATTTGTGCAATAAAATTCAATTTTAACATTAGCGTATGTAACACATAAAAACCATTTCTAGAAAGTGTATTTTTAAGATTAAAATTTACGTGTAGGGTAAAATTATACATGTATTTTATTTTCAGGATATAAACTGGTTTATTATAAGACAAATAAAATTTATATATATTTCAAATAAATCTAAAACCAAAATTTACAAAAATATTATTTAATTAAAAGAAAAGTGAAAAAATGGTTTTCGTTGGAAAATATTTATTAAGTTTCTAAAATGATAATCATAGAAGAGGATTCAGAGAAGGTGAACTCACCAGAGAAGATCCAAATGGATTTTTTAGAATGATAAGGTATGGCTATGCCATCGGGACCAGCCTGTGCTTGTATGGGAATCCTAGCTAGATGACCATGCGAAGGTGGAAAGCTACTATCATGATGCAGATGTTGGGGAGGGGCAGTTTCTTGTAGATAGTCTTGTTAAATTCCCTAAGACCTTCGGGTCATGTAATCTCCTAAGCCTACGGGCCATGTAATCTCCGAGCCTATGACCCTTGTAAGGGTTCCCCCTCATCCCTTGAAAGGGGGGTTATCAAAAATCAATAAAAATGAATGCCTTCGGGCCATTCGGGCTAAAATGCTAATCATAAATTTTCTAAATTTAAAATAATTTTTTAAATATATATATATATTTGACCAATTGAAAGGTTTTATACACTTATAGGTAAGGCTTATAAAGTCATAAAATTTACATTTTTGGTAAAAACTATATTTTCACTATTCCCCTAAAAATTCAATTATTTAATAAAATCTTAAAAACAAATATTAAGCTAAATATTTTCATGATTATTGAAAAAATTAATTTAACCTTTTCAAATTAAAATTCTAAAATTTAACTTATAAATAAAATCATAAGGTATGGTGGAAATCCTTTTTTATAGGAATTAATCCTTTAAATATATTTAACATTCTTCTAAAATTTGTGCTAAAAAGATATATAATACTCGAAAAATATCCATTTTACAAAATAAAATTTAATTATAATAATATTTTATTAGTTTCTTAGCTACACTAGTTGAAATATTATTAAAAGGGAACTTAATTTCATAATGTGGTTATAACTGTTTGTACCTACTTATTTAACAACCACCTTACAATGGTCAATATTTATTTTATTAAAATGTGTCATGGTACGTTAAGTTTTTTTGTGTGTGTTGATAAATCTATCTAACATAATATTTATTTAATGGAAAATATATTATGAAATATCTAGGTGTTATATCCCCCCCTAAAAAATTACATCCTCACAATTTCAATTACCACTCACTAATGAAAATAGATAATGGAATCTAAAAGATAGGCATGACTCAAGATTTTATTTCTAGTGAAGTTTCATCCTTACTATCTTATGTTTGACTAGAAAACTAATATTTTACCTTATAATAGGAATATAACCAACGTTGAGTTTTTCTCTAACCATTTGTGCCAAATACCCTAATATAATAGGAGTAAGTTTTCATAAGGTGTATATAATCAACATTGTACTAATAAATAATCATGGGTCAATCTAGTATTTTAAATGTGCTTTCCTTATCTCAGAAATTATCATGGTATCTATATAGATAGGGGCAATAATTTCTAATATCACATAAAATTTAACTAAATAAAGGATAAATGGATTTTATAAGAAGCACATTCTTATAAACATCTATTAGAGAGGAGTTATATACTCAAGATAAAATAATCACACCACTAGAATTTTTTTATTAAAAAATAAACATCTAATCATCAATGTGATGATTTTATGTCCTTAGAAACCATTCTTGGTACAAATAAGTGGGTTGAATAAGATAAAAATACAACTCTCACAATCCATGAGTGGATGATTGATGTTCCTCACTCCAAATCATTTTCAGAACTCACTTCAGTAGTTATGGCTGTATTGGACTTCCCTTGTTCCCTTGGCCTTGGAAGTCGTATATACCTATCATTCTTTTTAGCCCTTGGATTTAATTGTCATAGATAATTCCCAAGTTCGTCACATTTAAGACATTAAAATGTTAGTAGTACCTCATGGAGAACTCTTTTTTTTACTTCCACTATGTCCACTGAGCTCTTCATTTTTCCTCAAAAATTAGTTGCCCTATTCCCTCCTTTACCACAAATAAAACATTCTCTAGTTTCTTTGAGACACTCTTCCCGGTTCCTCTTACCATATTTTTTATATGAATGAAATTGAAAATTATTTCCTTCATCATATTTATCACCTAAACTTCTTGGAGACTCTATCCTTCTATTCTTTGTTTTTTTGGGATTTTAACTATGTTCACTATGATGCCCCAGACCCACACTCTTAGATCTAGTTCCATAAACACATACTTTATGTACTGGATTCTATAAAAATTTTATATGCAGATAAATAACTATCCTAAAATTACACGACTTAAAGAAAATATCAAATTACATACATTCCCAAGACATCTTAGGTTTAATTCTTTATATAATTAGTACAAATCATACACTAATAAATCCCATATCTTTCTCAACCAAGGGACATTTGTTTCCACTATATATGACACTAATTAATCCATAACTGGTCTTAAAAACCTCCCAAAACCCCCACCCATTCTATTCTTATAATTATATCATGCATAATACTCTTATTCATAACTTAATGAAATGAAAACACAAGAAGGGGCGAGATCAAACACTCAGTAAGGGAAAACATACAATAGAGGAAATCATGGAATAAACATAGCATAAATATTATATAATGAATATGTAATCATTATAATGCTATAATAAAATGAAAATAAGAGCATAATATATCCATGGATAGCAATGAAAATAAATATATCACATGGATAACAATAATTGGTTCCTTAGTGATGAAATGAATAATTCTAGATAGCTAATTATATTCTCTAAGCCAAGACATCATGATCTTAGACATCATGATGTTACTATCAAGGCCCTGTGCTTAGGAAATATCTTGTTCTAGTAAATAATATACCAAAATAACCAAACCTATTTGTCTTATGAGACTTAATGATGCATCACAAGGCTATATAATTTGGGTCCCCACTCATCACTTGTTTAATTACAATTCATTTATCATAAGAGATAATGGGTAAAAAAATATGTAATCAAAATTTTCAATAATAATCCATATTGTAATAACAATATAAAACACACTAATACTTTTCCCCATGTCAATAAAAGGGATAACATGATCATAAAACATCCAGAGAAATAAGGTGGATGGTTAAACAACACATAGTAAACTTTTTAGAATGATCATTAAACATCTGTATCAGAATAACTAATACACATATTTTCAATAGTTTTCTAATTAATAAATGGAATTAATTTCTATATAATAATTATTAAGATAAAACCATATGGATTAATGGAACATAGTTAATTCAATAACCCCCCTTATCAATTGATGTATGACTCTAGGTGGACACCTTTTAATCAAAGGAATGGAAAATAGAGTATTCATAATGTAAATTCATTAGAATAAAAGTTATGAATATTCAAAGTGGATGGATAGGAAAGAAAAAGGCAGTTATATATTATTTATTTGATGTAAAAAACATTACACAATATATCTAGAGAAATAATTTGGATGATTATAAATGAAAACATACCTAGTGTAACAAAGAAAACTCATAAGAATATTTCCATAGATGAAAAAAATCATTATAAAAGAATGATTCGAATGGTATCACACAAGAAGATATCAAAAATTGAATTATTTTGATACCATGAGTTCAATCTATCAAATTATAAATATATATATATATATTTATTTATTTGAGAATAATTAATGTAACATAAATACCATGAGTGTAAATCCATTTGAATAAGAAAAGGAAAATGGACGTGATATCTTAAAAGAGATTTAAGAAAACATTTTTAACATTGACATAAAATACAAACATACATGCCACTTTCAAAAGTAACTTTTTAAAAGGTGAAGTGAAATATTTTGAAATATTTTAATTTTAAAAAGAACTACCAATAATGGAGACTTAAAAATGTCATATAGTTTTCTATAAGAAATGTTGATCCAAATATTAAAAATTTTATTATAAAAGGAGCCTTTTTAATACTTGGAAACTTTCTTTATTTGAAATCCACATTATAAAAGGAGTATTAAAAACATATTTTTATTAACAATTATTTTTACAAAATAGGATTATAAATTAACATATAATAAAATATTAGGTTTTTAGAACCCAAACATGGAATAAAAATTTTCAAGATAAAACCTTATATATCAAAGAAGAAGATTTGAGTTACTAATATCCCTTACAGGAAACATATCCCAAGAAGTGAGAAATATTTTTCAAAGGGTTTATGTGGAAGGAATATATATCCCCCAAAAAAATAGATAATAATACATAATAAAATCAAAGGGGATAATGTACCGAACTTATATAAAATAAGTTTAAGAGAAGGATCATAACTCAATGAATGAAAGTTAAGTTACCAAAAATCCTTACTATTAGGGTAGCAACTGGATCAATTTCCACTTGAATAAGGGAACATGATTTGGATATTAAATCACATGAAATATAAATAGTATGATAAAAATATATACATGGGAAGTAAATACACTATACAAAGAAAACATGGTTCCCAAAATGTATTATGTCTCAAAGAATTAGAATTGAGACCAAGAAAACCTTTACAAACTTACAAACTTTTGAGTCAAAACCCCTTAAATTATATAATTTGAAATGAAACATTAAATACCATTAATAATTATAGGATCATGATACAAAATATTAAATAGAAATTTGATACACCATACAGATGAAAACATGGTGTATAACATAATATTTTCTCATGGAATTGAAATTTTAGATTAAGAAACCCTCACCTTTTATCCTTACTTACAAGAACATAATTTAAACTCATGTATATAAAACATAGATATCTTAATAACTTAATTAATAAACTTAATCATATATCTTTTAATTTATACACTTCATTTATAATCATTATCTATATGAATTCGAGTTAGTCATTACCCATTTTCAATATCGAGTGCAATTAATCTTGATCGATTTCAACTAGTTTCATAATAATAGTGTTGTTATTAATTATTATAAAAAATTTCATCATTAATATATCATAAAAGGTACTATAATTTATGTTTTATAATTATTTTTTATGTTATAATTTCATTCTTCGTGAGTTTTGGTTATGATATTTAAAATGAATTTAGCGATGAGTATGTTTCGATGATTTTTAACGAAAAAAGGGCGTTTTCACTATAACGCACCAACCCTAGTTACCCAGAGCCAATGAATTATTTTAATACATTATTATGATTACAAGGAATCAATTTCCTAAGGACTAATCAATTTAGCAGTATTGGAAAATATATTACATACATGAACATTACATAACACTTTCTAGCATAAAAATAGCAAAAATAATCCTTTGATAATGCCATCATTCCCCTATCTTAACCCTACATATCAATCATAATACACTTCTTGGAATCTTAGTAAAAAACCATAAGAAAGGGGTGACTTCAGATGCTCAGTAAGGGTAAATAATTCAACAAAAGCTATGAACTTTTAAGGCAATATGTATAATAAAAACAACAGCCTTTTTAAACATAAACTTGAACATAATATGGAAAAAATAAATCAAACATTACCATATAAACATGCACATGAATATTATACTAATCAAATAATCACATGTAATAACTAATTTCATAACTAGGAAATGCATAATGTCGGACATAATAACTTCTACGTCAAGGCCTTGTGCCAAGACCATTCAAAAATATTCTATCGAGGACTTTTTCAAAGACACTAGTTAGTCTCATGAGACCTAATGATGAATCGAGGGGATATAGAGGGACCCACCCATAACTTACTAAGTCCAATGTATTCCTCATATGAAAAGGGTGAAATATAACATAAACATTCGTATTAAAACTAGCATACGAAATGACAATACTTTAACCATAAACCATGAATGGTATAAAAACAGCACATCCACAGTCCAATATATCATAACTCATTCAATACAATATAAAAGATTTTATTATAATAAATCAACCTCAATCGAGAATAATATCCAATAAAGGATGTTGACATAGTTGAAAATGATCAGTAAAACTCTTTGAGAGAAATATCTATTTTTCATGAAATCATTTAAAAGTCACACAATTTATAAAGGAATAAATTTAAAATATATTTTTGAATCAAAGTTTCCCATACCACTTTGAAACTTTTGAAAGGAATTAAAATTTTAAAACGTTCATGTCCATATAAATAAATCCTTAAAACCATTTCGAAAACATGGACATTAATGAGAAAGATTTAGAATAATAAATATTTAAAACATTTAAAATGATATTTTATTTAAAGAGTCCCTTAAAAATAATCCTTTTTAAAACTCTTTTATGAAATATGAACATGGATGAAAAATATTTCCTAATAAATACTTACACATAAACAATCTCAGATAATAATGAGATTGAGGAATTAACCCTTACCTTAAGTATGATACTATCCGTATGACTCTGATAATATTTTTAAACATATTATTAATTTATATTAGAATCATAATAATATTTATAATATCACATATGATTCTTTTATGACTTTATATTATCCATTTATTAACAATTTCAAGTTAATGCAACATTTCGGGTAATATCGCTTTGTTTATCGTACGTGTTTTAACTTTTTATTCTTGATAATATTACTTAGATAATGATTTAATTACTTCCAGGATGTATAATATGATCTATATATCACATATATTAATAATATGAATATATGTAATAGATAGATATATAAAATGGAATACACCGTTCATGGAGACGGTAGGCCGTACGTACGCATGACCGCGGTTTTCATTTTTTTATCATATTGAATGGAAGTAAGTGAATAAAATATACATACGTATATATATGTATCATTATATTAGACTTATTATGTCATTTATTTCATAATTATGAATAATATATTTTTTATAATCATTCTTGGATGGTTAAAGTGGAAAATGAATCTCATTGCGCCGTGGAGACGGTAGGCCTTTCGTACGCACGAGCGATGATATCATTCCTTTAATGATTAAATGGTATGAAATTGGATAGAATATTAATTTTAAAGAATTAATATAATTTTATATTTATTATTTACATCCATTATATTCATCATTATACCCATAGAAATAAAGTGCACATGAAAAACAATTTACACCACGACGTGGAGACGATAAGCCGTACACACGCACACATGGTGGTATTGTTTTTCATAGGATGGGTAAAAGGAGGAATATGATTATACCATAATATTAACAAAATATCATCATATATTTGTTCTAGAGTTATTATTTTATTATGGTAACAACTTAGTAATAGGAAGTAGAAGAAGAAATGAACTTTGAAAGAAGGGATAAAATGACTACCTCTTCTTTGGGTGTCTCCTTTTGATTTGCACAAAATGCTCTTTAAGATGGCTTTATGATCAAATTAATGCCTCTAGTTTTAAGTGAGGATAGTTGGGAGGATATTTGAGTAGGGTTTGGCCAAGAAAAATGGATTTGGAGGTGTTAATTTAAGATAAGGGAAAGTACCCTTTTATAAGAGAGGTGAGGGGCACTTTAGAAAAAACTTGAAATATTAATTTATTATAAAATTATTTTCAGTTTATAATAGCTCCAAATGAATTTATTTATAGGATAAGGTGATTATGGATCTAAATACTCTCAACCAATAGGTTTTATACAATTTTAGGTCACCATATTAACCTTATATTTTAGATTTAACTCTTAGTTAAATAGTTTAACTTTTACCATGTCTTCTTGTATTTTTATACTACATGGTTAATATAGTTACTATAAAATACCAAGAGAACCTCAAGTGGTTGATTAATGAAATATATAACATTTTTTAAGTCCTTTGGCCGAATATTATATTTTTAGGAATATTATATCATTTAATAAAATTGTATTTGTATTAAAAGCTCATTTATGTCAATTTTGACACTATTTAGTATTTGGTTTTTGTGAAAGTCATAAAAAATTGATTACTTAGAATAAAATACATTTAATCAACACTAATATGCCATATTAACCTATAAAAATCGTGCATGGAATAAAAAATGTCAAATTATATTTATTTTAATATTTATAATATCATTTATTGGATTATGTCATTAATAAAGAAAATACTGCATCATTAATATGTCATAAATAAATATATTTATTTTATGTCTAAAAATTATAAATAAAATATAATGATGTATTAAATATTTTTATATTTCTAATTAATATTTATAGTCAAATATATCAATTATATAACCCCATATAAATTTTTTTAGTGAAAGATACATGTTTATGTTATATTTTTTCATACTTTAAATTAATTCTTATAAAATATCATTTTCACATCCAAGTGGCTCCATGGGGTCTCAAAATAGATTCAAGGAGGCCCATGGTAGGAAATATCTCATAAAATAATATTATTACATGTTTTAGAGTAGTTTAATATTATTATAATATTATATTTTACCCTTATTTACTAGATTTAACCTTTAACCATAGTAAATAAAATAATTACCGAAGTTACTATTCATATTGTCCAAATAATAAAAGGTACATATTTACAAAATTTGGAACTTATGATTCCAAATATAGAATCCATTTTTCCAAATTCAAAAAACAGAATTTGCAGTAATTAATTTAAAATTAATTCTCACTGTCAAAACCAAAAAGCGGGTTTCTAAGAAGTTAAAACTATCAAAAGATTGACATGTGTTTATGTACAATTTAAATGTGAAATTAAATCAAATGACCTAAATTATATTAAATGATAAAAATATAATCTAATAATACTTTAAAACAAATAAAATTTATAATTTAACACTATAAATTATTTTTATTAAAAAATTTGTTTTTAATTAAAATTTAGTATTTTTCACTATTCATCAAAATATGAAAGTTATCAGAAAAGTACCAAAAATTTATCCAAACTATATTTTTATGTCCCAATTATAAATAAGAATTTAATTTCATAAAATTTTATATATAAAAGTGTCAAATATTGTATTTAAAAAGGGTTTGCCATTAATAGGCGGAAAACAACATTTTTTTGAGAAATACTTCTTTTGTCTGAAAAATTGATTTTTTCCTTATATTATGTCTAAGAAACACAAAATATGAATGTTAAAAGTGTATGAGATATATAAAATTCAAAATTTGGTTAATAATATTCATAAAAACTTTTTAAACGGCTAGTTTTATAGGTCATGGTGTGCTTGAACTTGGTGTTGCGTACATCACACGCTATTGAATTATTTAAAAAGGAAACATACCTTGGATGCTTGAGGTGTTACATTAATAAATAATGAGTTAAAGTTTTATATTACCATTATAAATAATAAAATAATTATTTACTTATTTATATCATATATTACCAGAAATTAAATTCCCATAGTCATCCATGATATAAATTTATAGCATTGTTCAGGTAAGCAGTTAAAATGACTCAAACATGAACATACCATGATTAATGGATGATTTTGTGGTTGTTTAGTTGTAATATAATTATAATATAAGAATAATGATCTTATTTTGTGTTTATTAACATGATATATCATAATTTTAAAGAATTATAAGAATAATATAACCTATAAAAAGTTATTTCATTGTATGATGAATTTTTTTTTTCTTTAGAATGCTCTTTTGGACGGTTGAATTTATCATGGTCATTTATTGCTCATATTTTTTATAGGTTGTCCAATATATCTTTACATAAACTTAATAATTTTATAAGTATAATATTTATCCATTAAAACTATTATCATTACCATCCTTTTAAGGTGGCGATGAAAAGAAAAACAGAAATCAATCGTTTTATAGAGGCAGTAGTCCACACTTACACATGGATGATGATTTCATTTTCCATAGAAAAGGGAAAAGAATTAATATGGATTATAATTTAAGAATATAAAATATTTCATAAATATCATACTTATATATTAAATTCTCTATTAGAACCATCCTTGTAATGTGGTGAAGGAAATGAAACATGTTGCGTTGTGGAGGTGGTAGTCCGCACAATGCATGAATGAAGATTTAATTTTTATTAAAGGAAATGGGAAAGGTGGTTAATTATTGTACCATAATTATAATAACATAAATATAAAATAAATATATTTATTTTCTAATTTTTATATGGTGAAATTTAATTTGAGTAATAATAAGTGTACATAAATAAATATAAATGAGAAAGGAGTGGTTAGAAATTTATACCTCACTTCTTAGATTATCTCATTTGAAAAGGGGGTTAAGCCTTTGAGAGATAGTATTTTGAGAAGAACATAACATCTTGAAGGTGTATAGGAATTTTTAGAAGAGATTTTGGTAGATTTTGGGCTGAAATAAGTGGGTTTTTGTGTGATGTGAAGTGAGGAGAGGAGTTCCCCTTTTATAAGTGAAAATAGATGACATTTTTGTTAATACCAAAAAAAAATCAATAATGGGAATTCAATCTCAAATTGGATAAAAAATTGATAAATAATGGATTTTTTAAGATATAATGTCTATAAAGAACTTAATCACACATTATAACACATGTTCTTAACATACTTTATCCCTTTTCACTAGGTTAAATCATTTTAACCCAAATATACTCTTATCACGATAACTTGTTTTTATCTAAGTAATTTATCTTTAATACCTAAAAATAAAATGACCATTTTTACATATTTTGGAACTAATGATTCCAACTTTTAAATAAATTTTATTTGATTAAATATCTAAAAGTGATACAAATTAATTTTAAAATACTAAATGTATGATGTATTAAAAATAATTTTTTGAAAAATATAAATTAAGATATAAAATGAAAAATATGGGGTTTTTAAATTAAAAAAAACTTTTTTAAAAATTATAATGTCACTTATAAAATACATATTTGGTCTTGTAATAAGGTTTTATAAATTAAAAATTTATACTTATATACTAACAATGTCATAAAATTCCTGTTATTTTTTAAAACAGTATTTTACACTATTCACCTAAAATCAATCTATTTAGAAAAATCCTAAAAATTAATATTAAGAAAATATTATTATTATGAATCCAAAAATAATTATCATTTTTTTCAAATTAAAATTCTAAAATTTAGAAATTAACTTTTATATTAGAAAATATGATATATAATGAAAATCTATTTTTATAGGAAAATAGAATTTTCAAACACTAACTATTATTATTATTATTTATTGTAATTTAAAAACTAAATTTATTAAAAAATAATTCATTTAAATTATATTTTATCTTTATTAATCATACGTTTCTTGAAATAGAGATGTATATCACATAAAAAGGCAATTTTTAGAAAAATACATTTTAAGCTTAAAATGATTTTATTAATTGAATTTAATTCACATTAAAAGTTGAATTTATTTTATTTCTACATATATTTCATAAATATGTTAATTATATTCATTTTTACTAATTTAACAAATATTTTTTAATGACCATATTTAATATTTATATTTTTTTCTAAATATATTACAGTTTTGTTTAAGTTTGATGTTGCGTGTGGAGAAAGATATCAAACACATTGATTTATTTAATGGTAATCATATATTAAAATATTAGGGAGTTACATTACCATATTAAATAAATTACATCCTCAAAATCTTAATTATTACTCATTGAAGAAACTAGGTGAAGGTATTCTTAACATATTCATCATTTGGGATATAACTTATAATATCACATACACCTTACTATATTAGGCTAGATTAAGTTACTTATATTCATAAAAAAACATTAATATTTCATAAAATCATATAATCAAGTATGTATATAACATAATCATACATTCTCTAAAATACACCTTTCCCAAAACCATCTAAATATCTATAACATTAAATCATAGTGAAACCATATATTCTTCCAAAAACTAACACTATATTTAACCCTTAAATGATATTAACCACTAGTTCATAAGGCCAAAAACTAGTCAATATATATCATAATCCAAAAAATGAGATAAAATTCACCAAAAATATAATATATAGCCTTTTTATTAAATCAATAATTAATTCCAATGTTATCGATACCATCTAACTCACTTTTCTAATAATAAATCAACCCTTTATCACCTAAAAATCAACCATATTTTAAATCTAAGATTTATTCATCCTTTAATCATGTGTTCTTTAATAGTTATCTCAAAAAACATAACAATGTCATAAAATCACTTTTCAAGGTTATTGATACCATTTAATATATGTTTCCAAATATTTAAAGTATAACTAATAAAGAAAAATCCTTATATGTGTCACATAATTATCATAAATTTTAAAATATACTAGAATATCATCAATAAATATCACTCACTAAGAAGAATAGCTAATAGTTTCAAGGTTTAACTTCTATTAAAATATTAATCTCACTACCTTAAGTAATACTAAGAAACTCACCATTTTCCATAATAATAGTCATATACTAAATTTATTAACCATTTAAGTACAATAATTTTTTAACTTATAATACATATTGGTTTTTGGTTACATACCTTTCTCATATTTATTTTTATGATCCTATTTCAATCAAGCACTAAAACCAAAATGGTTATGATAACATAAAAAACATGAATATGAAAAAATCAATCCAAATATGTCTTTCCCTATAGCACTTTCATTTTTAATATATGATACTTTCAGTTCAATTTATGACTCTTTTTTGTTGAATACTTGGTTATCCATAGTCAATTTTATATTAGGTAATCTAACCTAATTAGTTAACATCATACTTGAATCCTTCATAATGGGTTTTAAAGAGAATTCAATTAACAAAAGAATATCCCCCAAGAGTGTCAAACCAAGTGTGTAGTTAGGACTCTTTGTCGTGCACCAGATAATTATCGAGTTAATACCCAATATGAACTTTTTGGGTTTATTACCCCTAGGTAAATATATTCCAGAGCTTGTATCCACTTTTAGTATCCATAAAAAGATGTAATTTCTAGTATAACCACAAAATCTCTACTTTAAAAAATTTATAGGATGTTATCATATAGATAAACTTATCCCTTAGAAGTATCCCTAAGTATTTCTCTAATGTTATCATATCATAATCCATAAAAAATTTAATATTAATTCAACTAAACTAAATGCTTATTTATACATTTTAAATTATTATCAACCTTAACTTATCAACCATTAAATTTTCCTAAAAAAATCATAATCTCTAAAGTTATCTAAACCATACTCTAATATGAACTATGATGCTCCAGACCCATGATTTTGGATCCGGTTCCATAAAAACATACTCTACATATTGTATTAGATACCAAACATAGATTCCCATACATAATGATCCCATAATTACATGGATTAAAGAAAATATTACATTAAAAACATTCCCAACATCTTTTAGGTTTATAGCTTTAGAAAATTAGAAAAAATCATAAACTAATGAATCCTATGTATTTCTCAACTAATTGAATTTTTTCCTACTATATATGAAACTAATTAATCCAAAATTAGTCTTTAAAATCTCCCAAAAATCCCCCACACATGATATTATTCTATTAATATTAGGTTTAATATTTTTTTCATAATATGGGGAAATGAAAACATAAGAAGGGGTGGACTAAAATGACCAATAAAGGAAAACATACAACTAAAGAAATCATAGAATAAACATGGAATAAATATTATGACAGGAATAAGAAATCATCATAATTCTATAATCAACTAAAACTGAGAGCATAATATATCCATGGATAATAATAAAAATGAATAGATCACATGGGTGAAAATAACTAGTCCCTTAGTGATGAAATGTATAATTCCATATAGATAATTCCATTCATAAATCCAAGACATCATGATCTTAGATATCATGATCTTAATATCAAGGCCTTGTATTCAAGAAATATCTTGTTCTGAGTAGGAATAAACCAAAATAACCAAACATATTTGTATCATGAGACATACCAATGCATTGAGGGGATATATAATTATATCCCCCACTGGTAAATTTTTTGAGTCCAATGCATTCATCATATGAGATCATGGGTAAACAATACATAATCAACTTTTCCAATAATCATTCATATTGGAATAACAATATACATAACACAAATACTTTTCCCCATATCAGTAAAAGGGGTAACATGATCACGACCCATCTAGATAATGAAGGTGGATGGTTAAACAATACATAGTCAATTTTCTTGAGTAATCAATAAACATCTGTATTGGAATAAAAAATATATGAATTTTCAATAGTTCCCCAATAAATAAATGTAATATCTTTCTATGTAAACCTTCATCAAGATATAACCATATGGAGTAATGATATATAGTCAAGTCAATAATTTACCTAATCAATCAACATATAGAATCTAGGTGAATACCCTTCAATAAAAAGAGTGAAAAGTAGGGTATTCACAAAGCGATGGCATTGGAAGAAAAATTATGCCTATTCATGGTGGATAGTTAGGAAAGACAAAGGAAGTGATAGATCATATATTTAATAGAAAAGAATATTATATAATCCATCTAGAGAAATAATGTGGATGGTTACAAAAGGAAGTAACACTAGTGTAACAAAGGAAACTCAGAAGGATGTTGACAAAGATGAAAAATGCCCTTGCAAAAGAATTCTTCGAATGACATCACATATGAAGGGATAAAGTATAAAATTATTTTGATACTATAAGTTAAATCCATTAAATAATAAATAAATAAATAAATATATATATATTATATAATAAATCATGTAATATAAATTCCATGAGTGTAAATCATTTTGAATATGAAAAGGAAAATAGAGGTGAAAACTTAAAAGAGATTTTAGATTTTTTTTAACATTGACGTAAAATACAAACTTATATGTCACTTCCAAAAGTAAAATTTAAAAATGTGATGTGAAATATTTTGAAAAATTTTACTTTTGAAAAGAATATACAATATTAGATACTTGAAAATAACATAATTTTTTATAGGAAATGTATAGTGAAAGATAAAACATTTGATTATGAAAGTAACCATTTTAATACTTTGAAATTACCTTTGTTGAAAACCCACATTGTAAAAATAGTAATAAATTATTCTTTGTATTAAAAAATGTTTTAAAAAAGAGTATTATAAAATTACATATAATAAAATATTAGGGCATGAGAACCCAAGCATATAAGAAAAATGATCAAGATATAAAACTTTATAACTCAAAGAAGGAGATTTGAGTTCCAATATTCCTTATGGTAAACATATTCTAAAAATTGTGAAATATTTGTCAAAGTTTTTCTATAGTGGGAATATATATCCTCAATTTTTTTTGATAATACCCCATAATAAAATAAAATAGAATAATGTACCCAACTTATATGAAATAATTTCAATAGAATGATCACAACTCAATGAATGAAAGTTGAGTTTCAAAAAATATTTACTACTGGGGAAATAACTGAATCAGTAGACACTTGAATAAGGTAACATGATTTATATATTAAATCACTTGAAATATAAAGAGTATGATAGAAATACATCCACAGGTAGTAAACGCACCATGTAAAGAAAACATGATGCACAAAATGTATTATATCTCAAAGAATCAAATTTTAGACAAATAAAAACCATAAAAACTTGGAAACTTTTGAGTCAAATCCCCTTAAAGGATAAAATTTGAAATGAAATATTAAATAAAATGAATAATTAGAGGATAATGGTACAAAATATTAAAGGTGTAGTTGTGTGAAATCTTCAATTTTATGGGAATGTAATTTTGAGCCTTGTAATGGTTTAACTTGGATCTGAGATGATTTGGAAGTCGTTAGTGGATTATATAGGTTTTTTGGGTGTTTTAAGGTACACCAAGGGTAGGAACACACCTTTCTATTGGATTTTTTATTCATATAACCCACCTGTGTGAAATATTCAAGAATAACATACCCAGGCTGGGTGTGGTCTCGAGTGTGGAACACAATGAGTTATTCTATGGACCACAATCAATGCGACCTCTCCATGCCATGATGTAAGGCATGGTGAGTCTAAATTAGGTAGGGATTTTCTTCTATTCCAGAGGGGATTAATATAGTGTATCTTACACATGTATCATGATTTATACCACCATGGGTGTGATGGGAATTACCATGTCACAGGGAAATTTTTTTGGAATTAGAAACTGTAACAACTAGGGCCCTACATCTCAACCCAGGTAGTGCACTGCACTTAAGGCTAGGTACCACCTCTGATACCAAATGTAACAACTGGGTCCCGGTGACAGCACAGACACCCCACCTTAACATGGCCGTTGGTTCTTGGCCCGCCAGGTACCACCAGTTGCCCGTCGTGGTTTAACTGTGGAGTTCTAATCAGATAGGCTCCCAAAAAAGAAAGTGAAACTTGTTAACATGAGTGATATCATTTAGTCATTTAACCCTTTATCATTTGGGGGTGTTACAATCACCCCCCTTTAGAGCACAATTTCCTCGTTGTGGGCCCTACATCTCAACCCAGGCAATGCACTACACTTAAGGATGGGTACCACTTCTGATACCAAATGTAACAACTGGGTCCCAGTGAAAGCACAGACACCCCGCCTTAACATGGCCGTTGGGTCTTGGCCTTCCAGGTACCACCAGTTGCCCCTCACACACATGGTCCCCACCCTGGGGCCCACCCACGTGCCCGAAAAGGTCATCTGACTAATGACTTTCCCCACAGGCCAACACATGTCCTTTCCAGTGTGTTTTGTCTTCACTCACACACACCCTGGGAAACTTCCCAGAAGGTTTCCCATCTTGATCACTACTTCAGGACAATCATGCTTAAATATGGAGTTCTAATCAGATAGGCTCCCTAAAAGGAAGGTGCACCTTGTTGACATGAGTCATATCATTTAGTCATTTAACCCTTTATCATTTGGGGGTGTTACAGAAACAGCCGAATTAGCTACAGATCTTTGCGAGATCTGACCATTATGAAGAGTGTGCAATATTTAATGAAGAAAATTTAATTACCTTTTGACTCAGTTATTACCTATTTTAATTAACCCATCCTCCTCCTCATTTGAGTCCCTCATATCTATATGATTTTTGGATGAATTTAGGGTAAAGATTTGAATAATCTTCCTTCTCTAACTAGCAGCCTAGGGTAATTCCTTCC
Organism: Viscum album; assembly: GCA_963277665.1. Classification (NCBI taxonomy): domain Eukaryota; kingdom Viridiplantae; phylum Streptophyta; class Magnoliopsida; order Santalales; family Viscaceae; genus Viscum; species Viscum album. The sequence goes on along the minus strand of OY728134.1, from coordinate 4,517,193 downwards.
TTCAGAGTTTTTTTCTTGTTGATATATAATCATGTGGATATCAGGATATCTTCTCTAGTTTCTTTTCTAGGAGAAATGGGTTCTCTTATTTAACTAGACCTAAATCCACTGTTAATGGTGGTTTTCTTTGGGGACCCTTATCAAGTGGGTTTGATCTGGTTGGTTCATGGGTGTTTTTTGGTAATCAAATCTTGGAAAATATTGACATTAATGTCAACATAGTTGAGGTAGGAATATTATTACCATATATATCCCTTTTATGTGGTTTTTGACATGATATAATGGTATATTCTTGTGTGATTTGGGACCCATGCTTGATTTTGATCATATATGTGTGCATTTGTCACCTGTGAGACCGATATTTGATATTAATTACATGTGTGCACATGTAGCCTCTGAGAACCATGTTTGATGTTGAACACATATGTATGTGTTTTTATGGATAACGATACTCATGATTGATATGATGTGTTGTTACTATATATGTTATTACCTATTGTGCATGAATGTATGAAATTTAAATGTTTTTCTTATGGTACCAAATGATAGGTGGACCTTCATGGCCTGGTTAGGCCATAAAGGGGGATCATGTGTGACATGTAATGATGACAATGAAGGACCAAGACATAATGAAGGGGTAAAAAGATCTTATGGTTTGTCTCGATACAATGACATGATACGAAAACCATGTGACATAACTCAAGTTAGAGGTGGGGTATGATGGTCTTGTAGCCTAACGTAGGATAGAGAAATGGATTCATGGACTTGTATCCCAAATTAACACTCGTTTTCCTTGTAGATTCTTAGAGATATATGAGGCGACCTTGTGGTTGACCCATGAACATGGATTATGTTATGACCATTCTTCCGACATAGATACTAATAAGGTACAACTTGTGTTTTTAGTGACTTATTTAGCACATGACTGCTCAACACATGATTGATTATTATTTTCTTACAATTTTATCTATTATCATGGAATACACCTCTTATGTTTTTGTACTTATGTTAAAGACACATTGGTTGTGTCCTACTGGGTTTATACTCACACCCTACATGGGTATATCGATGTGCATATAGTCTTGATGATCAGGGATCCAAGGAAGGGAAATGGACCAACGATAGGAAGTTGAGGAGAAAGACCATAGAGTTCATAGGAGGTACCAGGATAGATTCTGGAGTGTTACCATAGTGTATTATTTACTTTCCAATTATTTATTATACTTTTATTTGACCTTTCACTTGGGGGGGGGGGTCCTTGGTTTATTGCGTACATAACTTGTGATACTTTCCATTTCATCTATTATAACATTGTTATTATTTACTTCCATTGTGACTTTCTTATGTTATAATTATTTTCTTGATATATTTATGATTCAAAATTTTTTATAATAAATTTATAATCACCTAACTTATGATGTTTTAAACCTTTCTACTAATAAGAAACCTATTATGTATGGGGAGGTGTGCATGGGGTCTTGTGAAACTCCACTGTGGACCAAGTGATTTAGGTCAGGTTGTTACAAGTAGAATTAAAAGCTAGTTTTCTTTTCTTCTTATCTATGTTTGGGCAGTGGGGTAATGTAGAAAGAAGTTAGTCCATGTGGAACTCAGGTAGGGGAGTCATGTATGTGCATGGGTATCTCTTATGTGATGAACCTTTGATTTATCAATGATGGGATTGATATTATAGTTGTGGTTTTATGATTTTATGCTGAACTTGAGTATATTGCGCTGTTATAATTTATGGGATTTGGGTGAGTTCATCCATCATGACTGGCATGTAGTTCACATGTCATATATATACCTATTGATTTATATCCATGTAAGTTTATTTAATTAAATTTCATGATATGTTCTATATACTTATATATTATACTATTCTAATATTTAGATTATTTTAAATTGAGTATACTTGTTTTTATATGTTATGACTATAAATAATGTACAGATATAAAAAACTGGGCTTTATCCTTGGGTAGATCTTAGAGGGTTATGACTTCTTATTATGGGTATCCTCCTAGGATATGTTTTCCATAGAAATCCCTTGCGTGTTCCTATAAACTAATTTAGTTGTTATCTAAAGTGATCCATTATAGATTTTATAATCATACGTTTGGAATTATAGAAAATTATACCTAGAAGATGTTAGATGGGACCTTCGATAGAAACACATTAAAATACTCCCACAAGGGATAATAACCTTGTTTCACCACCATATATATGAGAGGATGAATCTAAGAATGCTTCTTTACCCACTCTATTGGTTTATTTGGAAGACCCCATAGAACCTAGAGTCTTCCATATAGTTCCTATTCAAGGTGTAGGAGTTCCCAGAATGATGTTCAATTATGCTTGGGATTGCATCTCCAATATCCTATATTATTCTAGGGTATTGTAGGTCCTCAGGATATAGAGGATTAGATTGACATCATTGAGGGTATTTTTGATATATTGGAAACCCTGAAGTATCGATGGGTAAAGTTGGATACTTTCATGCTCCATGGACCCACTAGATGGTGGTGGGGTGTCATGAACTAGACAAGAAGATGTGATGTTATTACATGGGTGACCTTAAATTACCTCTCCTTCAAGGAATTATTTTTCAAGTATGATGAATCTAGTCCATGCTTAGGATTTTATAGAGCTTTGAAATGGATCATTGTTGGTGTCTTCTTACTCTACTCATTTCATGGAGTTTCTTCTCTTTGCACCTATTTTTTCTAGAGTCAAGGTGAATAAGGCATAAAAGGTTGATGTTGACCTCTGAATGGAGTTGAGGGAGCGGATTGAGTTGATGGAACTTAAGGTACAAATTTATGATTTGGAGGAAAAGGGTTTTATCATACCAAGAACATATATTTCAGGATCTCTGCTGTTGTTCACAAAAAAGGAGGATGATAGTCTTCAGATGTGTGTGGATTATAGGAATTTGAACCAGGTGATGGTGAATAATTGATACCCATTTTTTAGGATCAATGACTTGTTTGATCAGTTGCAAGGATCCCAATGATTCTCTAATATTGATCTACGATTAGAATGCCACCAGCTTTGGGTTAGAGAGGAGGATATTTCTAAGACAAAATCCAGAACTAGATACAAAATATATGAGTATCTTTTCATGATCTTTAGGCTGAAAAATGTGCCACTGGTGTTTATGGATCTCATGAACTATATCTTCCATACATATATAATCTCCTTTATTGTGGTATTTTTTGATGATATCCTCATGTACTCATGAACCTTAGAGATGCACTCTAGACACCTGGAGATTGTGTTGAGTACACTTTGAGCATATCATCTCTATGACAAGATCTCTAAGTGTCACTTTTGGATCAAATAGGTATGCTTTCTTGGGTATGTGATCTTTGAGGTGGGTATTTCTATGGACTTAGAGAAGGTAGCGGCTGTGATATATTGGAAATGCCCTAGAAATTTGTTTGAGATCAAAATATTCATTGGTTTATATGGGTATTATATATGGTTCAATAAAAACCTCTCCCATTTAGAATCACCTATGTCAGGTCTTAAAAAGAAGGGAGTGATGTTTGAATAGACTAGACAATGTGAAGAGGCCTTCTTAGAGATAAATAAATGAGTGACATCAGTTCTAGTTTTGAAATTTTATGAGTCTAGGATTGTATATGTGGTTTACTATAATTCATTAGGTGTTGGTTTAGGAGTTTTACTAATTCATAGGGATTATATAGTGTCTTATGGGTCTTTATATACATTACCCCATGAGTGGAACTACCCTATTCATGGCTTAAAGTTGGCAGCTATAGTTTATGCTTTAAAGTGATGGTGCTATTATCTCTTTAGTGATAGATTTTTCATTTACATGAACCAAAATATATTGTATTACATATTATCTTATCAATACTTGAATATCTAGTAGAGTTATTGGTTGGAGTATCTATAGATTTTCAAATTTGATATGGATTATGCTCTAGGAAAAGGTAAAATCATTGCATACACTTTCATCTTAACAATATAGGATCTTGGAGAGTGACCTTTAGAGGAGGAATGGTGGTTAATGATTGTATTGGATGAAAAATTGGTGGATTAATATAAGGATCGAGTGGTGATTACATGTGATCCCTTGGTTATCATGTCAATATTGGTGTAATGGGTAAAGAGAAAACATTAATCATATCCTAAGTTCTTAGTGATATAGGAACGATTGGGAGGAAGTGACCTAATTTCTATATGGTTGATGGATAGTGACAACATGATCTTTGTTCATGGGAGATTAGTGGTTCCTGCTTCTATGAGGTAATAGTTTATGAAGAAATCACATTCCTTTTAGTCATAAGTCCACACAACTTTAAAAAAGATGTATCAAGATATCATGCAATACTTCTGGTGGTCAGGAATAAATAGAGAACCGCAGGCTTTGTATCTCATTTCCTGACTTGTCAAAGGATTAAGAAGGAGACCCAAAGGCTAGGAGGATTACTTCAACCACTTATCATGATAGTGTGGAAGTGGGAAGAGGTAATTATAGAATTCATGATGGGGCTTCCTAGGACCTCAAGAAGTCGAGATTCCATTGGGGTGATAGTTGATTAGCTGAAAAAAGTGCAACACTTCTTACCAATTTGAGAGACTCACTATGTTGATTATTTGGGAAATATTTATGTTCAGGAGATTACAAGACTACATGGAGTGCCTTCTAATTTTTTATTATATTGAGACACATGTTTAACATCATGGTTTTGGAATGTTCCATAGAAGGATTTGAGAAATCAATTGAAACTGAGTATGAAGTATCATCCGCAGACCGATGGATAACTAGAGAGGACAATCTAGATCCTAGAATATGAATTATAAAATTTTTAGAAGCATGGTATGAACATATATCCCCGTTGGAATTATCTTAAAATAATAGTTTCCAAGCTTCAATTAATATGGTACCTTTTGAGGCTCTTTATAGCCAATTGTTTTTCTAAACTTTATGTTGGTACGGGGTAGGTGAGGTAGCTATTATTAGTTTTAGTATGGTATATAAGACCTCTGAGATATAGAAATTGACTAGGAAGTGATTGGTTACCACTAAAAGTATACAACAATCATATGTTTATTGGAGGATATGAATTTGGAGTTCACTATGGGTGACCTGATTTTCTTGTTGGTGTTACCTAGATTAGGATATCATCATCCATATAAGTAAGAGAAGATGGAACCATGGTTTATGGGACCATCCAATATTACCAAGCATATCATAGAAGTGGATTACTGACTATACCTTACTCCATGATATTGATGTATGTATAACTTATTCCACATTCCTCATCTTTTAAGGTACAATACTGATCCTACACATGTGATTGATTGTAAGAAAATTAAGTTGGAACTAGATCCATTGTTTGTGGAGTGTCTAGTGAGGATTTTAGACCAAAGTGACATGGTATTGAGGGGGAAGATGGTACCACTTGATTGAGTCTTTTTAAATCATGGATGAATCCAATAGGAGACATGGGATAAAGTCTGATGTTCAAGATCAATGTCCTGATTTGTTCAACCAGGACTGCTAGTGGAAATTCTCAAGGATGAGAAGTTGTTATAGGGGGATATTTGCGACATCTTTAATTTTAAAGGAATGAAATTTTAAGCCTTTCTATGGGTTAACTAGGATTCATTATGTTTTTAAGTTTTTCATTGGATTATATAGGTTTTTTATGAATCTTATGGAACACCACGGGTAGGAATACACCATAGTGTATGATGTTTTATGCCTAGAACCCACCTATGTGAAATGGAAAATAATAACACACTTATGAAGGGTGTGGTCTCAAGCATGGAGCACTGTGAGTCCTCCTGTCAACCATGACCAAAGTGACCTCACCATTCCATGGTGGAAAGCATGGTGTGTCAAAAATTGGTAGGTATTTCCTCTTATTCCATAGTAGATCACTGTCATAGAGATCCTAGGTATAGTACGATCAAGGTTACCATGCTGTGAAGATGGATATTTTGGAATTTGAGATAACCAAATTGTCTACCGATCTTTGTGCGTTATGACCGTTTCAATGTGGAAATGCATAAAATATTAAATGAAGGATGTTTAATTCCTTTTTGACTCGGTTCTTACCTTTGTTAACCAATTCATCCTCCTCCTCTTATGATCTCATCAGATCTAGATGTTTTTTGGATAAATCTAGGGTTAATATTTGGGTGATCTTACTTCACTAACCAACAAACTAGAGAGATTACTTCCTTTAAGGGATTTTATTGTTGATCTAGACTAATGGAGATATTATACTCTCTTATATTTTCATTGTTCCATGAGTGTTGAGTTCTCTCCTTTTACTATACCTAGATCCACCATTTTTGGTGGTTATCATTGGGGACACTTGGCATGGGGGTTTTATCTAGCTGGTACATGGGTGTGTTTTTGGGAATTGACTCTTAGAAAATCTTGATATTAACTTAGACATGGTTAATGTAGTAAGATAATTACTATATATATATCCCTTTTATATGGTTTTTGGCATGATACGATGGTATGCTTTTGTATGATTTAAGAATATTTCTTTATTCTGATCGCATGTGTGTGCATGTGTAGCCCGTGAGACCTATGTTTGATATTGATCACATGTGTGTGTAACCCATGATACCCATGTTTGATTTTGAAAACATGGGTGTGTATGTATAGATACGATACTCATTCTTGATATGTTGTGTTGTGCTTATATGTGTTATTCACTATTCTGTGTGAATGTATGGATTTTATAGATTTTGGTTTAGGTACCAAATGATAGGTGGACCATCATGGATTGGTTATCCCTTAGATAGGAGCATGTGTGACATACGATGATGAAGATGATAGTAAAATTCATAGGTCAGGGTCATGATGGAATTTTTTCTTAACCCGAGATAATGTTGAGATACAATTACCATGTGGTATGATCCAAATCAGAGCCTAGGTATGATGATCTTGGGGCCTAACCCATGATAGAGATGGAGCATGATGATCTTGTGGACCTACCCAAGACTTGTTGGCCTTATGGATGCTTAGAGATATATGAGGTGGCCTTATGGTCAACCCATGAAAATGAATTCTATTATGACCGCTCTTATGAAATGGAGTTGAAACAAGTACGATTAAGGTTCACAGTGACTTGGTTAGCACACAACTCTTTACAAATGATTTATTTTTTTTTCTTACACTTCCATATATTATAATGGAATGAAGCTATTATTCATGTGAACTTATGTTAAGGATGCATTGGTGGTGTCTTATTGGGTTTATACTCACACCCTGTACATGAATCTTTATGCACGTGAAAAAATCATGATCAAGGATATAGGGAAGGTCAAGGTCCCAAGGATAGGGATTTGAAGAGAGGGATTATGGAGTCTAGAGGCGGGACTAGAAAAAACACCAGAGTGTTTATATAGTGTATTATTTACTTTCTTGTTGTTTCTTATACTTTTATTTGACCTTCCACTTGGGGGGGGGGTCCTTGGTTTATTAATTTATTAACTTGAGATAAATTCTATGTCATATGTTGTGTAATTTTTTATATATAATTCCACTGTGTCCTAATTATTTTACAATTCTTTTCTTTATATATTTATGATGTACAAATTTTGATACTGAGGGTATAGTCTCCCCACTGATGACATTTGAACCCTCACTACTAGTCTAAAAACACTCGCTTATGGGGAGTTATGCATGAGGTCATGTGTAAATACATAAAAGAAAAATTTATTTAGGTTAGGGAATTACATTTTGATACACTATACAAATTAATACATGGTTTATTACACAATCTTGTCTCATGGAATTAAAATTTGAGACAAAGAAAACCTTAACTTCTATCCAGACTTCCACGAACATACTTTAACCCCCTATATAAACAAATATATCTTAAAAAGTTAATTTATAACCTTACTCATATCTTTTTTCCATTTATAAAATTCATTTATAATCATTCTCTATATGAATTCTAGTTAGTTATTACCCATTTTCAATATCGGGTGTAAGAAATCTTGATCATTTTGAACTAGTTTCATAATGATAGTGTTGTTATTCATTATTCCCCCAAATTTCATTATTACCATATCATAAAAGGTACTATAAATGATGTTTTATAATTATTTATAATTTTATAATTTCATTCTTTTGGATTTTTGGTTATGATCTTCAAAGATAAATTAGGTGATGAGCATGTTTCAATGATTATTAGCGAATGAAGGGTGTTTTCTTAAATAGCGAGTTAACATTTTAAATTACCATTAAAAAATAAAAAATATAATTATTTACTTATTTGTATCATATATTACTTTAAATTAAATTCCCATATTCATCCATGATATAAATTTATATCATTGTTCAAGTACGTGGTTAAACTGACACAAACAGAAACATACCATGATTAATGGATGATTATGTGATGGTTTAGTTGTAATATAAGTATACCAGAAGAATAATGATATTATTTAATTTTTATTATCATGATATATCATAATTTTAAATAATTTTATAAATAATATAACCTATAAAAATCTATTTCATAGTATGAAGAAATCATTCTTTTCACTTAGAATGCTCTTTTCTACGGTTGAATTTACCACAATTGTTTATTGCAAATATTTTTTATAGGTTATCCAATTTTTATTAAAAAAAATTAATAATTTAATAATCATTATATTTATTCATTAAAATCATTCTCATGATCATCTATGTAAGCTGATGATAAAAATAAAAACATAAATCAATCGTTCCATGGAGGCGGTAGCCCACACGTACGCATGGATATTGATTTCATTTTCCATAGAATGGGGAAAAAGAGTAATATGGTTTATAATTTTATAATATAAAATATTTCATAAATATAATAATTATATATTAAATTCCCTATTATTACAATCCTTATAAGTTGGTCAATGAAAACAAAACACGTTACGTCGTGGAGGTGGTAGTCTGCACAACACATGAATGATGATTTCAATTTTCTTAAAAGAAAAAAAAGGAAATATGGTTAATGCTTGTACCATAATTATAATAACATACCATTATACTAGTGATAATGATGTTATAATTTTAATATAGTGTAATCTAATTTTAGGAAGAGTAAGTGCACATAAAGAAATAGAAATGAGAAAAGAGAATCTAGAAATTTATACCTAAATTATTGGATTATTTCCTTTGTAAAGGGGGTTAATCCTATAAGGGATGGTATTTTGAGAAGAAAAAAATACTCTTGAAGGTGTCTAAGAATTATTAGTAGAGGTTTTTTCAGAGTTTTATCTGAACTAAACGGGTTTTGGTTTGATGGGAAGTGAGGAGAACAGTGCCCCTTTTATAAGTGAAAAGGGAATACATTTATGTAAATACCCAAAATATTTCAACAATATATTGTAAATATCATTTAAATTGGATTAAAAATTGATAAATAATGGAGTGGGGTATATATAATGTCAATAAAGACCTTAAAAATATACTCTTACTATAGAAACTAGTTTTTACCTAAGTAATTTACATTTATAAATAAAAATAAAATGGTAATTTTTACATAATTTGGACCTACTGACTCCAAATTTGAAATCAATTTTATTTTAATAAATTTATAATAGTGATAAAAATAAATTTTAAAATACTAAAATTATAATTTATTGGAAATAATTTTTTGTAAAATATATCTTGAGATCTAAAATGTACAATATATTGGTACCGGGGCGCACAACGGAAGCCAGTGGGCTGGGAAAATTAAAAATTTTATCACCAGAGTGATAGAACAAGTAGTCTATGTTAGTATGAGACCTAATATAGTCTAAGGATATCACATGAATTAAATATATCACATAAAATAAAATTGAATGAGTATCTCATTCCGAATCAGAGCGCACTCGACTACAGCTCGTCACCAACAACCATTGCTCAAAGGATATGAAGCCAAACTCATCTAGATTGTCCACACGTGATCTAAGAATCCTTGTGCATCTCATTCATCGAATTATGGGTGCTAGCATGGAGATTCAATGATCTCTTCATTGCCACGATGAACACCATGATCACATGCCTTCAATCCATTGAAGGCATATTGGATTGATCATTAGGGAGAGACTTTATCTCTCTAGAAAGTAGGAGGGAGAGGCTCTCATTCCGAATGAATGAACAATCACTAGAATGATCCTATACCCCTTCTTATATAGTGGGTGGAGAAAATACATGGAAAAGGTTCCTCATCCCCTGAAAATAAAACTCTCACTAAATAAGAAATAAATAAATAATTATGAAAAACTAAACTATGTCATAAATATTATTTATATTTGATCACACACCTATAATATATATTAAATATATCACATGATAAAACCAATTCATTAACTTGACTCATAATTCCTACTAATATTAAACAAACCTTGACTATTAAAAAAATATTCATTTGTATAATATTATTCCTTGTATTTACTTAACACTTGTAAATAATTTAAAAAAATAAATTTAACCCAATTATTCTTTACATGAATAATAACGAGTTTATTTATTTATCAATGATCGATAAAACTTGGACAACTCTCAGACCCTATGGCAGGGCCCACCAAGTCCTATATACACATTCACTAGAATAGGGATGATTCTTGAATTCACTATTGTGTGTGACCCTATAGGCCCTTATCTTAATAATTGTGAATAGTATTTAGAAACCAAGAGTGGAGTCTAGAAACCCATCAATGAACCTAAAGAGATAAGAAATAGTCATTGCAAAGACAACCAACCTATGAACACACACTTTGTAATATAATCTCTTTGTATTTAGATATCTCATAAAGTAGGATGAACACTTGCATCATCATACTTTCCTAATTTATTGTTTTTTGATCTAACTGGAATGAATTAACTTTGAATACCATGTACATGGATTTATAAAGGTACTACTATCCCGATCAACTAGGCCCAAGATATTACTTCCTCAACTCGGAAGCGATAAATTCTATCTTGACCATTCAACCAATGCCATACCACCAATGATGCACCCAAAAATAGTTGCCTTGCTATGATTTCATTATAATGGTTTTTTTCTTGCATCAAAGTACGTGATCAAATGGAACACATTGATAATGATCTCAAGTTAGAAGACCAATACACATGTCCGTAGATAGGAATATACAATGAAACCCAAAACATGTGGTGTTCCTATTGGTGGGTCTATCCTAATGATCTCACATACTAGAGATCACCAAGTTCAAACTTCATGAGAATAATTCTCAATGCTTATGAGACCCCAACACTTGATAGTCATACATATATTATGTCCAATCAGTATGATGAATCTAGACCATAGGACATAAGTTTAAGATTAACATCAGAGTATCTTGAGGTTCTCATTATGGATTGAGATCTTCTATAAACTTTTGATATAATAATTAATCTATGGTAATTATCATTTAATAGTGGATGCAGAAATTTTTACACTAAAATGGTAAGTAAAAATCATGCATAACTCACTACATCCATGATATGGTAATTAAAAGTACTGATAAAGTTAGATCCAAGGAACCCACTTTTACAACACTCCCACTTGTACTAGATCCAAATGTATAACTATCCTTGTTAGCTCTTACATAATTAAGATCATTTTTCTGATGAGTCACAAATTTAGTTGCCGGGTATTCCACATCTTTTCTATGTGGCTATTCTGCTATGTGTAACCTTATCTCCTTGAGTAAAACTCCTTAAGAGATAAAAACCATGAGTTTATTATGTTTTTTTATTCTATAAAACGTGAAATATTGGATAGTAAGAGTATCATAATTTACATTATGATAATAATTTATATACTATGTGAGATTATAAGATTTGGAACAAATCATTGCATATTTTACACTACTTCTTAGCTACCTCAGAAGCCGCAACATACTTCGTATTTGTAGGTTTGGATACCGCTTGCTTGTATGAGCTTGTATCACCCATTACCTTAGTGTAACTATGATATTAAATCATCTTGATATAAAGTAATACTATTTTATTTCCTCTTATAACTAGCATCCCTTCCTCTCCACATATCGAGAATATATCCTCTGTACTTTCTCTAGTACAATCAAATAGTTCTCACTAATTTCATTGTAGTTCTTATATATAGAACATATATTTTCTTACCATAAAGTATATGTTGGTTATATAATATCTTATACATATCATGTCATATGTTATTGATCCATCATAGAAGCGTATGGAATTAAACTCACTACATTAATCTCATCCTATGCCTATGCATGTCTTCTTAGATAGATTTATGCCCCGTGGATCTGGTAAAAATTATCTCTTGAATTGTTTCAACTTGTATTTATCAAAACCTTTTCAGTATATGTACAATTGACTAGGTCTAAGCAACCATTATATCTACCTCAATAGATCCTATTCCTTACAACATAGGTTGCTACTTTAAGTCAATCTCTAGAGTATTACTTTCATTATGGTCTTAGTTAAGTGTAAGACCAATAACTATTTTCTATATGTTACCAAACATATTTTACTTGGAAAACAATGACACTCCCACTAATCTATGGTATAAACATGTAAAAGATTCATTCTAAATTAATACTCTAAGATCGCGTTGCTTACTTTAATCCTGAACTAGATTTTAGTAACTTTCACCCTTGTTGGAATTCTATGATGTCACCATCCCTTTTTGGTTGTGTCATATAGACACCTTCCATGATTGGTGGTATTGAAATCCAATACTCAATAAAATGATCATATAAATTAGCTATGACAAGTAAAATTATAATGGATTTAGGAATAAATACTTAGTTTTAACAATCTTTCCTTACTGGTATAATTCTTTCACCATCCATGTATAATATTACTTTATTACCCACCATAGTATTCATAATAATAAACCCCTTGTACTTTGATACATGGAATCCATTATTGGATTTTAGTTGATTTTTTTATTTTAGCTAATTTCTATATACTTCCTACTTATAGGAATTATTATTCTCAATGAATAATATATCACCAACCATGGTAAATATAAAACCATAACCATGGTTTTATGATTCCTACACAATATGTTCCACTAGAACATTCCTCTTCGATACCTCTCATGGAACTCATTTCTATGTCAACTATTTTTTAATCTATAACATTGAATAAAACTAAGTCAATTTTTCTCCCACCATATAAAATAGAGATATGTACCCTCTTATATAAATTTAGTATATCGATTGACTACAACTTTTCTATCATAATTTTTTTAATATCTTAATAAAATTTTAGGATTATTTCTTTAGATTCTCATTGTGTTTTTCTTGATGCAAGTATGTTTATATCCTAACAAAATCTTTGAATCTAAACACATGTTGTTTTAACATAATGGATTTACATTATATTATAACTCATATAATATCCATTTTTCATTATAGTTGTAATATCGCTATGGGATAATGTCGTTATTTGCGATGCATGTCTTGAAAACAATGGAAGTATCTGCAATGCACGAGTTTTAATATTGATGCCCCTTTTACTTACATCAAGAATCTAATGTGTATAAAGAAATACATGTTTAGGAATTTCTCCACATTACATTTTTTTGATCAATGTTAACATGTAATACTCTTCATCAATCCTTCTTATTAGCATCATAGCCCTAGAGTGGATAAGGTAAAGTGAGTTTAGTAATTACTCCACACTATATCATATATATCGATGATTTCATGGTCAAATATTCTTTGGAACACTATACTGAAACATATCATATATTTTGATCATGCATATACAACACTTTACTTTAATATTCATTAATAAAAATTAAAGTAATCTTATGAATTATACTTTCCACTAACTTACCATTAGAATAGTTCACGATCTCTAGCTGAACTAGTTTTGAAATATTTATGGATTAACTTTATTTCTAAAGGTTTATTTGTCCAAAACTAAGTACATAAGTGTGTTAATAATACCTAAGGTATTTAACTCTGAAGAGTATAAAACCATACTGGGTATATCCTTTACAACTACTTAGTTTTTCATGACAAAGTATTATCATGTCACAACTAGGTATATAAGTATTACATTTTATATTCATCATGTATTTCCTATGATTCATGTATTACTAAACTATTTTTTTTGAGTATTTAAACACCAAAAAAATATTCATTCGAGAATTAGAATAATGAATTCTTGTGTATAAAGGAAAAGCGAGATAAATGTTTTGGTAATACTTAATGATAGTTCAACAAGAATCATTAACTTAGCAATTAGAAGTTGTGTACTTCTAACCAATGACTTAGGAACCACCCTTTCTCAGCTTCTTGGTAAACACACCTTACTTCTTATACTTTTTATTTCCTTACTTGGTTATTGTATTTTAATACACATATGTTAAAGGAATATTGTATTTAATACTCAAGAAGTGTAATTGAAACATTGCATTTTATATTGATGAATATACCTTAAGAAGAAGAAAATATTTTCTTCCTCGATTCAGTTCATTGCATTTAAACTTTCAAAGATTTATTTCATGACATACAAAGAGAATAACCTCTTGTTTAATACCTATTTTCTTTTAAGTACATTATTAATGTGCCTTTATAATCGATATTTCCATTTTCCTTTTCTTATTTTCTTTCAACTTGTTCACCATAAGAATTAAATATTATACTTTCTTTATGTTCTTATTTACTTGGGGAACCTTACCCAAAAGGTAATGAAGTGTTTTACTCCATTATTTTTATTTTTTAATCTTAAAATAAACTAGAGTAAATAGGTGAAAATGATATGATAAAGGGATGCATTGAAATATCATGATTCATCTTTCATTTAAAACATATCCAATATAATCATCACTAGTTCATACCTCATTTAAATTTGTCATTGAAATCTTCTCAAAGATGAGACTACATGTTATATAATCCATGTCCTGATGTCATACCCACAAATCACATCAAAAATTTGATGATGGTATTATGACATAACCATCATATTCATCATACATGAGTATCCTGTAAGTATTTTTCTCACCCTTGCTTCTTGAGGTGGCTTAACAAGTATTGGAAAATCCAACACCTTTAATTTACTATATCATAGTATTGTACGTAAGCGCTTGTACTATTATTTGGAAACTTTTGCTAGATGGGACATTGAATTTGTCTAATATACATCGTAGTATATTTTAAGGCATTACTTTCCATTTTATACAAAAATAAAATCTACTAGGTTAATAATTTTTTCTTGATTACCAGTTTAGACATTATTGATTATTTAAATCATTAAATCATTAAATCATTAAATCATTAAATCATTAAATGAATCCTGCTATTTTATCGAACTCTAGAAACCCTTTGTACTAGAATCAGGATACTTTGTCTATTGATTATTCTAATGGAAAGGATCCTTGAACCTCCCCTCACAATCTACTAGCTATTGCTATGCCACTACTTGGATAGTTCAAGGTAAGAGTTTGTCTGGCCAACCACATTAACTCGTGACTCCTTGATCTATTGAGTAAAGTCCTAGAATCTAAAATCATAAATATGATTCACTGAAAGATTTCCTATAAAGTTAAATTAAGCTAGATATGATTACTACTTTTCTGCCAACTTCTGTTAAGTTAACCCATCATGCTCATAAGAACTCCCTGATAGTAGGAGGCACCCTCAACTATGGTTGATCGAGCACCCCGTACACTTGGTTTTGTTAAAATTTAAACGATGGAAGGTGTTACGAATTAATATATCTTTGAGGGATTTTATTTTTTCTTGACTAATGTAATCTATTTATATTAAATATGTTCAAACTATGTTATCTCACTCACAAGTGAACATGCATTAATAGAAAAAACATACGTCGCATTGTTATGAATTTTTCTTGTTTATTATTTTATGTGATCTCATAGTAAACATGCACACACACAAAATAAAAAAAATTCATAAAGGAAATAATTATACCTGACTAGTCTTGAGAATCCGATTATGATTGATCCATTTTAAAATTAAAGGATTAATCATAACCTAAGGGGTTTCATACCTGAGTCAAATCTTGACTCGTGATGTAGCTCTTCCCCATCCTGTGTGTCCACATATCATCTTGGCAGGGTCCATATATTATTAAGTCATTAGAAACAATATATGTATACTCACATGTAGGTGAGGGGGTCTAGGGAGTGTGATATACAATAGATAAATTAGATACGCAGGACCTTATACATATTGAATGAAAAGACGATGCACATACTATCATTTAATCAACTACTTATTATAATAATCGCATGGAAGTAATAAGTAATTAAATAAAAATAAACCAGATATGCAAGGTTGGTCACTAAATCAAGACCAATTGGTATAATAAAGAAAAACATGATAAAATTAAATTATAATAAATTTAAAGTATGAGGAAAATTTAAATAAATTAAATGAATTAATGAAATTCAATTAATTTATTCAAATATTTTATTCTCGTTCGTTCCCATCATTAATTCATTTTTTATTCCAAAAATTAAATTAATTAATTTATTAATTTAATAATAAAACTAAATTAATTTATTTTTCAAAATATTATAATATTATAATTTTTAACCAAAAATCAATTTTAATTAATTTAATTTATCACTAAAATGAAAGTAATTTAATTAATTAATTTTAGATTAGATAAATTTAAATAGGGTCCTAAAACCCCATCTAACCCATTTATGGCTAGTTCATAACCCTGTAGGTTGTTTCAGGCCAAAAAAATCCTATAAAGGGCTATTCTGGGTCGGGCGAGACTTTTAAGACCCATTCCAGGTCGGGCAGACCCGCTGAGGCCTGTTGCGGGGCGGGTTGGGTCCAAATGGACCTGTGGAACCATGATGCTTGGCCAAAAGTGTAGGGAGTACCTCAAAAATCATTGGAGGGGTCCGATTTGGCTGGGTTTTTTTGGCATAATAGCTTGTTCGCAAGAAACCATGCGGCTGGGGCTGCTGGATCTGATAGAAACACAAGTGGAAGGTCAACTTTGGGCTAGGTTAAATCATCAAGTTTCTAAGGAAGCGAAGGAGACATGGAGTTGAGGATACAATGGGTGGTGGTCTGGATGGGCATTAGTCAGCACAAGATACTGAAGGTGGGACGACAACAACAGGGTTCATGGTGGTGGCCGTGTCATCACGACGAGTGGCAGTAGCGGACCGACGAGGTCGGGATGGCAGTGCCTCTGGGGGTGTCTTCATGGTAGTGAGAGGAGTAAAACAGGATCCCCAATTCTCAAGCGGTGTGGGGTGTGACTCAAGTGAAATAAGAGGGTAGAAAGGTCTCCTTCAAGTCTTGGGGCAATGATAGGGGAGGAGTGCCCTCATGCGCTGCAGTGGCCGACTGTGCAAATTTTCAGAGGAGGAGGCGTTCCCGCTGTGACACTGCTCGAGGAGGGTGACTAGGGTTTCCCTTAGTGGCTAGTAGGGAGAGTAAAAATTACTCCACCCTTTTAATTGATTTTAAAAATAATATTATTATAGGGTTTTAATTGTATAAGAATTTTGTGCTGCCAACTCCATAGTTTTTTATTCTTTCTTTCCACCAAAGTCAAGCCTGGTTTGTCCCCTTTATAATTGACTTTAAAAGTATATCGACATAGGGTTTTAATATAATAATAAAAATTATTATTATAAGTTTAATAATGTAATATCTGGTGGAAATTATTTTCCATCAGCTAGAATTACTCCTGCAACTAGAATCCGACCGGTGTTCTGCCTAAAAATTAAAACCAAACAGTTTTATACATATTGTTCATTAATTTGAATATCTATTAAACCGTAGTCAATCTGAACGAATTTTGATACAAAAAAAACCAATTTCAGTCCATATTAAACTTTTTGGATGACCATAACTTGGTCATCCGATATCGGATCCGCGTGTAGTCTATTCTGTTGGAACCAAATTTAATACCTCTACTTAACTTTAAAGAAAATTTAATTTTATTGGCTTAGAAAATTCACAATATTTCTCTGATATCAATTTTTGGTACTAGGGTGTGCAGCAAAAGTTAGTGGGCTGGGAAATTTAAAATTTTTATCATTAGAGTGACGAAACTTGTCATCTCTAGCAATCCAAGACCTGGTACAATCTAAGGATCTCTCATGACTTAAATAGAGAACATAAAATAAAATGAGTACCTCATTCTGAATCAGAGTGCGCTCGACTACAGCTAGTTGTCGGTGATTGTTGATCGAAGGGTCCGAAGCCAAAAACCTCTAGATCATGCACACATGCACCAATAATCTATGCACACGTCATTCATCAAATTCTAGGTGCTAGCATAGAGCTTTGATGATCTCTTCGATGTCTCTATGATCACCATGATCCTGTGTCTTCGATCCTTCGAAGGTATCTTAGACTGGTCACTCAAGATAGTCTTTCACTCTCTAGAAAGTGGGAGGAGAGAGGCTCTCATTCTGAATGAATGGACAACCATTGAAATGAGTCTCTCCTCCTGCTTATATAGTAGGTTTAGAAAATACCCAAAAAGGGTTCCCTAAATCTCAAAAATAAAAATCCCACTAAATAAGAAATAAATAAATAATTATGACATACTAAAATGCAGCATAAATATTATTTCTATTTTATCACAAACTCATAATATATATTAAATATATTACATGACAAACCTGATTCATTAACTCAACTCATAATTCCCTCTAATATAAAACTAACCTTGAATATTAAAATAATATTCATTCTTATAATATTATTCCTTGGATTTACTTAAAACTTATAAATACTTTTAATAAATTAATTTAACATAATTATTCTTTACTTGAATAATAATGAATTTATTTTTTATCAATGATCAATAAAACCTGGATAACTCTCGGACCCCATAGTGGGGCCCACCATGTCCCATATACCTATTCACCAAAATAGGGAAGATTCTTGAATATGCTATTGTATGTGACCCTCTAGGACCTTATCTCAATAGCAGTGAATATTATTTACTAACCAAGAGTGAAGTCTCGAAACCCATCAAGGAACCTGAAGAGATAAGGAATGGTCATAATAATGACAACCAACCTACAAACACGCACTATGTAATATAATCTCTTTGTCTTTAGATATCTCACAAATCATGACACACACTTGTGTTATCATCCTTTCTTGATTTATTGTTTGTTGATATAACTGGACAAATTTAACTTTGACTACCATGTCTATGGATTTATAAAGTAATTACCATCCTGATCAACTAGGCCCAATTTATTAATTATTCAACTTAGAAGAAAAAAAAAATCTATCTTGACCATTCAACCAATGTCATACCACCAATGACACACCCAACACAAGATATATCATCATAATTTAATTATCATGGTTTTTTCCTTGCATCAAAGTACATGATCAAATGGAACATATTAATAATGATCTCAAGTTAGAAGACCAATACACATGTATGTAGATTGGAACATCCAATGACACGCAAAAAATGTGGTGTTATTATTGGCGGGTCAGTTATCATGATGACACCTACCAGAGATCACCAAGTGTGAACTTGAAGAGAATAAGTCTAAATTATTATGATCCCCTAAGACCTGATAGTCATACATCTACTATATATAGTTAGTATGATGTATCTAGACTATAATACATAAGTTTAATATTAATTTCATAATATCTCAAGGTTCTCATTATAGACTGGTATCTTCTATAACCTTTTGATATAAAAATTAATCTAAGGACATCACCATTTGATAGTGGATGCTGAAATGTCTAGACTAAAATAGTAAGTAAACATCATGCATAACTCACTGTATCCATGATATGGTAATCAAAAGTACCGATAAAGTTGGGTCTAGGGAACCCACTTTTACAACACAATATGGGTTTTTAAATTAAAACCAAAATTTTTAAAATCATAAAGTCACATATAAAATAAATATTTGGTCTTATAGAAAGGTTTCATGAACTTATAATTCATTATTATATACTAATATTGTTATAAAAGTCTTGTTATTTATAAAAATAGTATTTTCACTATTCACCTAAAGATCAATATTTTTAAGAAAATCCCAAAAAATCATCTTAAAAAATATTATTATGATCAATCCAAAAATTAATCTCATTTTTCAAATTCAAATTCTAAAATTTATAAATTAGTTGTAATATCCCAGGCTTTCCATGTAAATTTTTTGAAAATTATGTGGGATTATTTCGAGACCAGGAAATGATACGACACATGATTTTGAGGTCCCGGGTGCCCAAAATAAATGTTTGAGCTATTTTTAAGTTTATTAAAAATAGAGTTCATGTGCGGTTTTAATAACTTTTAAATAATTTCTTGGATTTAAAATCTGAGGGCATCGTTGTGTTTAGAGCAGCGGGTTTTGCTTAGGCAGGACCTAACTTCGACCGACGCCGGTCGACTGTAGAAAATCTTTTTTGGATGTTTTAAATGAAAATAAAATAAACTTAGAAAAAGTTTATTTTAATGTTTAACAGTGACACAACAACACTGTGACACCACGACTAAGCAGCTGTTTCTTTTCATAAATGAAACAACATGACAATGCTGCAACTTAGTGAAACAATGACGTTGATATGCATTTATTCATTTAATAGCTTGGTAGGGATGCAAGATCAAATTCACGATCCCTGGAGGATTTGGAAAAAATAAAGGAAATGCGTTGGAAAATCATCAGGTTAACGAATGAAGAATAGTGGCAGATCAACAATTGGATTAAAAATAGGCGTCAGCAGATTGAAGAATGACGAATGCAAGACTCATGTTTCTTCATCTATCAATCCAATCCTTGAGGTAGTGGGTTTATTTTTCTCTGTGAATTATTTCCTCATTCTTGTTTACAACGACAAATGAGGACCAACCCACTAACAGGTTGATCTACGGTTTGATCGTTCTTACGGGATGGTTAAAAATGCGAAATTAAAGGGGATGAATTATTAAATATTATTTTATTCCTCCATCACATTTTTCTGCTGACATGAACAGACGAGTCCAACATGAACAAGGCCAATGTCCATTCTAAGTGTGTTCTTGTGCTTATCTGTCTCCCCTGTTCTTGCGTTCTTCGCCGACAGACCCCCATGTTTGTTTCTGGATTTTCCATGAGGTTCCGAACGTGTCTGAACCCCCAGAACAATGAAAAGACGAGTTCAGTCCCATGACAATGAATAACATGACAAGAGGGTCTCAGACGTGCTTCCGTTTTGAAAAACAGAGCACTAGAGTGCAACCGACGACCTACAGAAGGAGGGCCGCTGGCGGCACAACTGCCCAATAGTAGGAGGCCACTGTCTTGATAGCCAAAGATATAGGACCTCATGGCATAGAAGCCACTGGTGGTAGGCTTGACCGGATGCAACATAAAGCTGTAGTCCAGCTGGACCATGATGAGACCCTACGACAACCGCTACAGGGCAGTTCACGCGGTGGCCAACCGCATTGAACACGACGGTTGGCCACGTTGACTAGGTGGGTATGCGACACCTGCTAAATCTGGGTGGAATGAACCACCTGCTCGAGCGGGCCAGGCTGGGTTGGGTTAGTCCAACCTGGTTGGACCAAACCCAGACCCAACCATCCCCTTTTTACTTAAATGCCCATAACTCTCAACCCGTGTATCCGTTTGACGATCCGTTTGTGTAGTTGGGACCCTAGAAATGAGGCAATAATTTTTAGATACTATAAGTTAGTTTCTATAGAATTTGTTCTACGGACTATTGGCTCGAAGAGGTGGTTCTCCCAGAAAGAGTGTGCTAAGGATGAAATCCTACAGTTGGATGCGACCTAGAAGTAATGTAATTACCTAGACTACGTGTCTTACCTATAATATGTGTCTTATCTAGACTTTGTGTCTTACTAAGACTGATTCGGTAATCCCCTGTCCCACCAGGGTGTAGGTCCTCTAGTCTTTGACGACACTTCATGTGTTATCTACACTCTGTGTGTTACCAACACTCTATATGTTATCTACACTCAGTGTGTTACCTACACTTCGTGTGTTATAGTCACACTGTGTGTTACCTACACTCTGTGTGTTACCAATGATCCATGTGTTACTACTCGATGGTACTATGGATTCTTAAAATAATCCTATTTATGTACCATATACCTATACTTGGTGTGAGATGACTCTAGTGACTCTCTTGACTGTATATCTTAGAGGCTACACTTTGTGTGCCTCTTTGGTAGTCTACTTGGTGTATTTTATTAGTGGTATTATTTGTGGTATACTTCGTGTGATTCCTTGTGGTATACTTCATGTAATTCCTTGTGGTCTACTCTATGTAATTCATTTTTGTTTTGGGGTCCCTACTGAGTATTGTTTTACTCACCCCTATACGGGCATCGCCCACACATGTCGTGTCTTGTGCAGATGATCAAAAGATTTGACAAAGACCTTGGTAGGCCGGAGAAAGGTGGTGCTTTAGGGTCACCCGACAGATGTGTTATGCTTCAGAGACATTCAGACAACTTACTATACCTACGCTTCAGGTAGGGTTTTCTTCAAATGAGATTTAAAATAGCTTGTACTTTTCTATTTCAGTTGGGCTTGTATTCTGGCCCATTTACTTTTCAGTTTGTACTATTAATCTGAATGGGATTTCTTATTGGTTTGAATTTATTTTTATTTAGTGTTTTTATTTTCAATACTTTTCTTTGGGATGGGTGCGTGTGTGCAGGTTTATAGGAGAATGCCTCCCCTTTGTGGGAAACACCTACTCGACACTAGTCTCCAGCCCCTGGGCTATGAGAGGCGGGCTTGAGGTAGTCATGGCATGGGCCCTAGTGGAAGGGTCATGAAAAAGTGGTATCAAAGGGGGGTTGCTTTTACTCTTGTTTTGGGGTGACAATGTTAAGTGTTTTAAGTTCATATTTTAGGATAGAGAACCCAGTGTTGGTACAAAAGTCAACGTATCCATACACCAGGACCTTGAATTCTACTTTCCGACTCCGTAAATGAAAATTCTAGTTGCATGGGAAATTAATGGTTCTTGAATCATATAGTAATTGAGTGTGTTCTCATGTCCTTCTTGAGTTAGAGTCATCTCACCAGGTATACTCTATTGACTGTGGTACATATTGATTTATTTCAGGATGCCTCCACGTAGATAGCCATCTAGGATTCCAGGGTGTGACCACAAGGATGGTTCGTTGAGTGATAAGGAATCAGTGTAGGTACCGTTTCCAGAGATAGAACCTCCTTGTTGTATACTAGGGATACCACCACCTAGAGAGCAGTAGTTCCTACCGATGTTACCGATAGAGGATGCACGCAGGCTCAGTGCATTGCATGAGTTCCAGAGGTAACGACATCCCAGGTTCCGAGGTGAGACAGATCCTCAGATAGCTAAGGATTTGATAGAGGTGGTTATGCAAGCCTTCTACTTATTGAGGATGCCTCCTGACCAGATGGCAGTCCTAGTCACGAGTCTTCTTCATGGATCAGTGGGGAGATGGTGGATCCTAATGACTTAGACGCATGAGGAGGAAATTATATCATGGAAAGGCTTCGAGCGCCTCTTCAAGGAGGAGTTCTTTCTAGAGACGTTAAGATATGTGCATATATAGGAGCTACTACACCTACATCAGGGTATCCAATTAGTAGTAGAGTACTCATTGAGATTCACGAATCTTTCTCGCTACTCTACCGACATGGTGTGGGACCCATTCTTTAGGTCCAATACCTTCGAGTAGGGACTACTCTGGGAGATCAGGGTGTCGATGATATCCATTACCATCCATACACATGTTGGGGTGCTAGAATGAGATCTACTAGTAGATAGCTTTCTTGCGGAGCAGACACCAGCAGTGGGAGCTACCACTGAGTGATAGGTAGCAGAGTCTTCGACAATAAGTATCCGACAAATGATGTAGGGAACAAAGCAGGTCAAGCACTCCAGGGGAAAAACCTAGGATATTGGATTAGAGGTGCGAGCCTTCTAGGGAAAATCAAGTCAGTTGAAGGAAAAACTATGTTACTCATGCGGTTATCGGGGGTATCTGGATAGAGATTGTTCGACCAACCATACGACCGAACAGGAGACGGTCAAGGTATCACTGAGGCAATGTAAGAGGCAGGAACAAGGCAGTCCTCTAGGAAGAAAATATGGCAGAGGAGTGGGACGAGTGTCATGAGGTGGATAGAGGTTTAAGGCACCACCACCACCACCCCCAGGTGGTCCACCTCGAGCTCAGGGAGCTGGTGGAAAAGTGCGAGGCCAATTCCAGGTGATGGAGGCTTATGATCCCAAAACTCCTAGGATTATTAGAGGTATGAACTATGTCTTTTCCACCCTAACTACAGTTTTGATAGACATGGGTTCCAGTCACTCTTTTCTCACCACAACCCTTGTTCAAGACACAAAGATTCTAGTGGAACCATTGACTTTATCCCTACTCTTAGAGACTCATAAGGGGGGAGATTCGATGATCATAGACTGGTGCCAATAGTGTGACCTTACTCTTGGGGGTGATAGTTTCTGTTGGGATCTCTTGGTGGAATCATTAAGGCCTTATTAAATCATTATGGTTTTGGACTGGTTATCCACAGTTCATGATTAGATCGACTATTTTAGGTGCATGGTGAGGTGAGTCCGTGGAGATGGGACCGGGTTTTCCTTTGTTAGTAAAAGGTAGACACAAGCAGTGCAGGATGGACTCACATGTAGGAGGGTGCAGTTGATAACACATCAGTTGGATAACACGACTCTCAGTTTAATGGATGAGATGAGTACTCAGTTTTCTACAGTGGTGGATGAGTATGAGGACATATTTTGAGAAGATGTTCCAAGAATACCTACTCATAGGGAGATAGACTTCTTCATTGACCTATACCCTAGGATGACACTGATATATACACCAGGATATCTGATGGATCCCACAGAGCTTTGTGAATTGAAGATATAGTTGGAGGACTTATAGAGGAAGGTCTTCGTGAGACCCAGTGTTTCACCATGGGTAGCCCCAGTATTGTTTTCCAAGAAGGAAGAAAAGATATTGAGGTTATGTGTTGAATTCCATTTCCTGAATCAGGTGACCATGAAGAATAAGTATCCACTACCAAGGATTGATGACCTCTTCGACCAGTTGAAGGGAGTGATATGGTTCTCAAAGATAGACCTTAGACCAGGATATCACCAGCTTTGTGTATGGTATGCGGACATCTTGAATACGAATTTCATATGTTGGTATGGTCACTACGAGTACTTAGTGATGCTGTTTGGCATGACGAATTCCCCAATGGTGTTCATGGGGCTCATGAACAATATCTTCTAGCCGTACTTGGACTAGTTTTTAGTGGTTTTAATTGATGAAATACTAGTTTATTTAGTATCTAAGGATGAGCACACAATACACTTGAGGATGGTACTAGAATTACTCTGAGATCACCAAATTTATGGTAATATCTTGAAGTGTTAGTTCTGGATATGAGAGGTCCACTTTTTGGGACACGTCATTTTGGAGGCTGGAGTTGCAGTAGATCTAGTGAAGATAGAGTAAACGCTTGCTTGAGAGCTACCCAAGAACGTTATCGAGGTAAAGAGTTTCCTTGGGTTGGTAGGGTACTATCAGAGGTTCATACCCTACTTTTTCCAGAGTAGCAACATCCATGAAAACCTTGAAACGAAAGGGGAAACCTTTTGTATGGATGGAGAAGTTCCAGGAGATATTTTAGCAGCTAAGACAAAGTTTTATGAGTGCTCCCATCTTGAGATTTCCAGAGAAGGGTTTCAAGTATGTGGTGTTCTATGATGCATCAAGGACTAGGCTTGATTGTGTTCTGATGTAAGGTAAAGTGGTGATTACCTACGGTTCACGGTAGTTGATACCACATGAGAAGAACTATGTGACCCATGATCTGGAGTTGGCGATGGTAGTCTTCTCATTGAAGATGTGGTGACAATACCTTATGGGAAAGTGGTTTATTGTCTACTCAGACCACAAAAGTATTAGGTATATATTTTCTTAGAAGTATATGAACCTAAGACAATGGTGTTGGATAGAGTTCCTTTAGGACAATTAATTTGAAATATTATATACTCCTAGAAAGGGGAACATGGTGGAAGATGCACTCAATAGTAAATCAAGTTCACAACTACTGAATGAGGCCTTAGAGCAGTTGAACTCACTTCAGATATCCTTCATGTATGGAGATGAAGAAACTTATCTTCAGTAAACGGTGGTTACCCCTACACTATTATAGCGAGTGCAGAAGGCATAACTTAGAGATGTAAACTGTGAGACTACATGTGCTCATATGTCCACAGGGCATTCCCCTGATAGATATTTGAACGGTGGAGAGCACGTCATCCTTTTTAGAGGACACACAATTGTACCAGAAACATTACTGGGGGAGATGTTGAGGGAGTTTCATACATCCCCTTTGGTGGTACATCCAAGTGTGAAAAAGATGTACCAGGACCTACAATGTTAGTTTTGGTGGTTAGGGATGAAGAAGTTAGTGATAGAGTTTGTCTCTAGATGCCTTACTTGTCAGCAAGTGAAGGCTGAGCACTAGGTTCCAGTGGGTTTGACTCAACCTCTTGAGGTGTTAGAGTGAAAGTGGGATGGAATATCGATGGACTTTGTGATGGGTATACCACGTACGTCCATAGATAATGATACCATTTGGGTGATTGTTGATCGACTCACCAAGTCGGCCCACTTTATAGCGATTCGGGAACAGGGTTCAGTAGAGAGCTTGGGAAGACTCTATGTGCAGGAGATAGTTCGACTCCACAGAGTTCCATTTACGATAGTCTCAGATAGAAATTCCCTCTTTACATCTCAGTTGTGGAAGGGATTGAAGGAGGCATTTGGAACTCATCTGCGCTTGATCACAGCTTCCCACTCGCAGACAGACGGCCAGACGGAGTGGACCATACATGTCCTAGAGGACATGCTACGTTCTTGTATCCTCAATTTTTTGGCTGTAGTTGGGAGGATCACCTACCCCTGATGGAGTTCATGTACAACAACAGATACCACTCCACCATCAATATGGAATTATTCGAGGCCTTGTATAAGAGAACTTGCATGTCACCACTTTGCTGGATTAACCCTCGATAGTCAGCACCCATGGGCCCAGAGTTGGTACAGTCCACTACAGAGAAGGTGCAGGTCATCCATGAGTGGATGAAGACTACAAAAAGCTATCATAAGTCCTATGCCGATAGTCAATGGAGACCCTTGGAGTTTGAGGAGGGAGACCATGTGTTCCTTTGGGTCTCTCCTTAATGTGGGATACAAATATTTGGCTGGGGAAAAAGTTTATTTCCAAGGTTCATCAGACCTTTTCTAATACTCTGTAGAGTGGTCGAGGTGGCGTACTTCTTGGATCTACCTCCAAAGTTAGAGCGGGTACATGACGTCTTTCACGTATCCCAGTTGAGGAAATGCGTACCCGACCCTTTACATGTCATTGAATGGGGAGAGTTGGACGTTGACGATGATGTGACTTTCACAGAGTACCTAGTGGAGATCGGGGATCAATAGGAGAGGACCCTTTGTGGGCAATAGATTCCTCTAGTGCACATTTAGTGGCAGCATGTGAATCTCTAAGAGAGCACGTAGGAGTGGGAGACTCAGATTCTTGTTTAGTATCTCTATTTTTTTATCTCTTGTTTTTGGATTTCAGGGATGTAAAACCCTATGGTGGGGAGAATGTAATGTATCTTATTTTCCATGTAATTTTTTGAAAAATTATATGGGATTTTTTCGAGACTAGGTGATGAGACGTCATGTGATTCTGAGGCTCGGTGTTCCCAAAAATAAATCTTTGAACTATTTTCAAGTTTATTAAAAATAGTGCTCATGTGCGGTTTTAGTAACTTTTAAATGAGTGATCAGATTTAAAATCTAAGGGAACTATTGTGTTCAGAGTAGTGGGTTTTTCTTAGGCAGGACCTAACTTTGACCAGCGTGGGTTGAGTGCCGAAACTGTTTTTTGGACATTTTAAAGGAAAATAAAATAAACTTAGAAAAATTTTATTTTAACGTTTAAAAGTGACATAGTGGAGCTGTGACGCCATGACTAAGAAGTTGTTTCATTTCATAAATGAAAAAACATGACAACGCTACAACTCAGCGAAACAACGATGCTGAAACATGTTTCTTCATTTAATATTTTGGCATGGATGTGAGATTAGATTCACAATCCCTGGAATCTCTAGAAAAATTAAAGGAAATGCGGAGGAAAATACTCTCATCAATGAATGAAGAATGGTGGAAGATCGATGATCGGATTCAGAATAGACGTCAGTATATTGACGAACGATGAACATAGGATTCACACTTTGTCAGTTATTGATCCAATCCTTTAGGTATGGGGTTTATTTTTCTTCATGAATTATTTCCTCGTTCTTGTTCACAATGATGAACGTTGACCAACCCATGAATAGGTTGATCCGCAGTTCGATTGTTCTTGCAGGATGGTTAAAAATGCAGGATTAAAAGGGATGAATTATTAAATATTCTTTTTTTCCTCTTTCATATTTTTATGCTGACATGAATAGACGAGTCTGACATGAACAAGGCCAATGTCCGTTCTAAGTGTGTTCTTGTGCTTATCTCTCTCCCCTGTTCCTAAGTTCTTTGCCGACGAACCCCCATGGTAGTTTCAAAATTTTCTAGGAGGTTAAGAATGTGTCCGAACCCCTAGAGAAATGAAAAGATGAGTTCAAGCCCATGAAAATGAATAACGTGACAAGAGGGTCTCAGACATGCTTCTGTTTCGAAAAATAGAGCACGAGAGTGCAACCGACGACCTAAAGAAGGAGGGACGCTAGCGGTGTGGCTGCCCGGTAGTAGGAGGCCATCGTCTTAATGGATGATGATATAGGAACTCGTGGTAAAGAAGCCACAAGCGGCGGGTTCGACCAGACGCAACATGAAGATGCGGTCCAACTGGACCACGGTGAGACCCCGCAACAACCGCCGCAGGGCAGTTCACAAGATGGACGACCGTGTTGAACACGATGGTTGGCCATGTTGACCAGGTGGGGATGCAATGCCCGATACATCTAGGTGGAATGAATCGTCCCTCCCAAGCGGTCTGGGATGGGTCGGGTTGGTCTGACCTGGTCAGACCAAACCCAGACCCAACCAACCCCTTTTTACTTAAATGACCATAACTCTCAAACCATGTATCCGTTTGAGAAGCCGTTTGTGGAGTTGGGACCGTAGTGATGAAGAAATAATTTTGAGATACTATAAGTGAGTTTCTATATAATTTGGTCTACAAAATATTGGATTGAGGAGTAGGTTCTCTCAGAACGAGCATGCTAAGGACGGAATCCTGCAGCTGGATGTGACCTAGAAGCGATGTGATTAACTAGACTACATGTCTTACCTAGACTATGTGTCTTATCTAGAATTTGTGTCTTACTAAGACTAAGTAGGTACTCCCCTATCCCACCAGGGTGTGAGTCCTCTAGTCTTTGACGACATTTCATGTGTTATATACACTCTATGTGTTACCAACACTTTGTGTGTTATCTATACTCCGTGTGTTACCTATACTTAGTGTGTTACAAACACACCGTGTGTTACAAACACACCGTGTGTTACCTACACTCTGTGTGTTACCAATGATCCATGTGTTACTACTTGAGGGTACTATGGATTCTTAAAATAATCCTGTTTACGTTCCATAGACCTATACTTGGTGTGAACTGACTCTAGTGACTCTCTTGACAGTACCTCTTAGAGGCTACACTTTGTGTGCCTCTTTGGTAGTCTACTTGGTGTATTTTCTTAGTGGTCTTATTTGTGGTATACATTGTGTGATTCCTTGTGGTATACTTTTTATGATTCCTTATGGGTTTCTTTGTGTAATTCCTTTATGGTTTGGGGTCCTTACTAAGTATCGTTTTACTCACCTCTACATGGGATTTTCCCGCACATGTCGTGTATTATGCAGTCGATCGATAGATTTGACAAAGTCCTTGGTGGGCTGAAGATAGGTGGTGCTTCAGAGTGACCCGAGAGACATGGTATGCTTCAAAGACATTCAAAAAACTTACTTTACCTACCCTTCATATAGGGCTTCTACTGATGATATTCAGAAGCCTGTACTTTTCTATTTCAGTTGGGCTTGTATTCTAGCCTGTTTACTTCTCAGTTTGTACTATTACTATGAGTGGGTTTTATTAGTTGTTTTTATCTATGTTTACTTAGTGTTTTTAGTTTTAGTACTTTTATTGGGGAAAATTCTGTGTGTGAAGGTTTATAGGAAAATTCCTACTCTTTGTAGGAAATACCTACTCAACACTAGTTGCCAGCCCTTAGCCTATGGGAGGCGGGCTTAGGGTAGTCACAACACGAGCTCCAGGGGACGGGTCATGACATTAACTTTTAGATAAAAAAGATGATATATAAGTATTTTTTTTAATAAAATGAAATTTTAATTGCTAATTATTCTTATTATTATTTCTTATTATTTAACAAGTACATTTTTTTCACTAATTATTAATTTTAAATATATTTTATTATCATTAATCATAAATTT
Organism: Viscum album; assembly: GCA_963277665.1. Lineage (NCBI taxonomy): Eukaryota > Viridiplantae > Streptophyta > Magnoliopsida > Santalales > Viscaceae > Viscum > Viscum album. Next base: position 4,486,744 of record OY728134.1, on the reverse strand, counting down.
CTTGAAATATAGATTCACGTCTCTTTAAAAGTAAAGTTAAAAAAATAACCATAAAATGATTTTATTAATTTAATTTAATTTATATTAATAGTTTCATTTATTTTATTTATGTATATATTTTATAAAGTAGTTACTCCTATTCATTCCAGTTAATTTAACAGCTAGGTCTTAATGTTCATTCTTAAAATTTATATTTTTATTTAAATATATTACAGTTTCATTTAAATTTGGTGTTGATCATGGATCAAGCTATCTGAAACATTAAATTATTTAAATAAAATATTATATTAAAATCTCAAGTTGTTATATTCATGTTGTTAATTTTAATTCTTGATAGCTGGTTTAACATAATCATAATATTTATTACTCAAAACCCTATCACATATGGTTTCTCATTAGGACAATCTCTGCATTGTCCATGAAATCCATTGTTAAATTATTTACTTTAGAATTCACCCATTAATAAAACCAAAAGAGTTTAATTTTAGTGATGATTAATTAAAATTTTAATATAATTATCATAAATGATCTCATGAAAACTTAACCTCAAAATTTATTACTCTTGAAAACCATCAAACTAGATTTTAGTTTGACCTAAATCACTCTCGGTTCAATCCAAATTTATTTAGGTTGGGATCTCTCATAATTATTATCCTAATTTATTAATATAATAAATCCTTCAAAATGGATAATAAATAGAATGTGATTAACCAAATCATATATCCTAAGAGTTTCTAAGAAGGTGAGATTAAACTAACCGCCCTTGCACCATACATGGTATCTCATGAGATAAAAACACTACCCAATTAATTGTAGGGATATATAATTTTGGTCCCAACCTTCACATAATGAAAATCACAATATGTACATTCACATGTGTTCCAAATGAGAAAAAAACATACATAATTCATAAGGATGATAAAACCCATGAAAAATAAGTGGGTTGCATAATATTGTCTCAAAGCATAACCAAAGGCTGTATCATAAGGATTTTCAAGAGTATAGGGAATTAAATAATTTTTTATGTTCATATTTTAATAGAGAAACATAAGTCTTGAACATTTAATTTTAATGTAGAAAAATTTATGAGAAGGATCATAGAGAAGTTAAAACAAAAATGAACTACATAAGTGATGCTTTTAGAAACGAGTATATGATATTTTAAAGAAGGAAATGGATTGTTATTTAACTTTATAAAAGAATTTAACTAGGTTGGTTTTCCATAAAATAATGAGGATTTTCAAAATCTAATCATAGTGGAATTTTTTATGGAGACGACACTTGTCATCAAATAAGAAACCAGAAATCTCCCTTAATCCAGGTTTACTTGAATGTGGTAATTTCTAAGGGAATGTAAAACATATATTAACCTCAAAAAATAAAGGTATAGTAAACTAGGTATATATTTAAGGAATATATATAAAACATATAGAATAAATAAATTAGATCAATATAGAGAAAAATTGATAAAAAATAAAGAGAATTAACCCAAAAGTAATGAGGGTGGTTTAAGATGATCTCTTTTTATGGTTTAAAACACCTTTGTTAAAATCCCACATCATAAAAAGGATAATAAAACATTATTTTTAGAATAGAAAAAGTGAAATATTAAGGTCACATGAGATAAAACATAATTAGGTCTCTAATTTAAAAGGATAACATTAGTAAGAGGTGAAATTATGGACAAGGAGGGGAAACCATCGTTAAATAGGATGAGACATATTCTCAACAATTATATTATTTTTTGAGGAATAATTACATCAAGGTAAGATATTTGAATTTAAAATTTCATTTCATCTAGATAGGAAGATAAATCTCAATATAAAATCTTATGGTGGAAGAAATCAATAATATAAGTAGGAATTTCAAGATTAAATATCATAACTAAAAGAAAGGGGTTTTGAGTTAAAAAAACCTTTATAATGTTGTAATAATTCAAATTTAAAATACAAGGAAAGTAGAACATGAGATTGATTTTAAAAAACCCTATATTTAATGAAATTTTTGTCAAAATTAAATCCATCTCTAATATATACACTAAAAATAATAAAGAAGTGGTGAATACAAATCATATCTCAATGAGACAAAATTAAGATTAAAAACCCTTACCTTTTATCTTGATTTCCTCAAACGTGGTCTAACCCCTAGTATAGAAAAAATGGGTATATTAATTAATTATTTAAAAAAATTATTCATAACTATTACCATTTATAATCTTCATTTATAATCATTATTTATATGTATATTAATTATTTACTATATATTTTCAATATAAGATGCAAGTAATCTTGATTATTATGAACTAGTTTCATGATAACATTGTTGATATTCATTATTATCTAAAATTTAATACTTATTATATCATTAAAGGTACTATAATTTATTCATTATAATTATTTATCAATATAAAATTTAATTATATGAGAGTTTTTGTTACAATCCTTGAAGATGAACTCGATGATGAGCATGTTTCAGTGATTTTTAACAAATGAGCAGTGGTATCTTAGTGAATGAGTTTAATTTTAGAATTAAAATTACATAAAAAAATATTTTATTATTTTATTATTTATATAATATATTTTACTTAATTAATTTTCCTTATTCATCCATGATATTTTTTTATATCATTATTTAAGTTGGTGGTTAGACCGACCCAAACATGAACATACCATAATTACTAGATTATTATGATTATGAAAGTGAATTAATTTATAACAATATAATTATTATAGAATAATTGTGATATTATTTATATAATTTTAATTTGGTGAATCATATATTAATGGATTTTAATAAATTATAATGAAACTATATGAAAAACAAGATATGTTACTTTGTAGAGGTGGTACTCCGTACAACGCACATCTAATGTTTTCATTTCTCAAAGAATGTAAGGGGGAGAAGGTGGATTATAATTTTTATCTTCATAATAATAATTATATTATATAATTAAAATTTATTTCTCAATTTCACCCTTATAATCTAAAAATATAGGCGGTGGTTAAAAAATAGAATTAATCCCTTAATGGAGTTGGTAATCTACATAATATAGGAATGATGATTTCATTTTTCTTAATAGAAATGGGGAAAGGTGGTTAATAGTTATTTATTAAGCATAATAAAAATAAGTATAAAAAAATAATTATTTCATTGTATAGTAATTATAAAATTTTAATTGAAAAAGTAATATGGAAATGAAAATAAGTTAGAAAAAATGAGTACTTATGTTGAAATCTTTCTATTTCCTTGGAGGATTCCTTAGAAATTGAGGTCTTAAGAAATTTTATTGTAGCCAAAGGCTCAATTAAAAGGTATAACATTATAAATTAAGTAAAATTTTAAGGTTTTTAGGTGGAAATAAAATTCTTTAAGTTTTATTGAGGTGGTGGTGAGAGGCCCCTTTTAAATATAGTGAGAATGGCATTTTTGTAATTATAACCACTTAATATAAAAGCATCACATGTTAAACAAATTAATTGGATGAAAAAATAAGATAATTGAGTAGGGGATGATATAAGTATGATCAGCCCTCAACCATTAATTTTCACACATGTTTTACACATGTTTTTAAGTCCTTTAGTCTTAAATTTTCAATTTTACCATTTTTGGTTTTACTATGGTAACTAATTTTTACCCAAGTCATTTGCTTTTAATGCCCAAAAAATGACCCTTATTACATATTTGTACCTAATTATTCGAAATATTAAATCTATTTTATTAGATAGTTTTTTTATAAGAAAAATCAATTTTAAAATTAGCCCATGCAACACTTAAAAACCCAATTTTAGAAAAAAATGTATTTTTAAGCTTAAAATTTATGCGTAGGGTAAAATTATCTATATATTTGATTTTAATGATATAAATTGGTTTATTATAAAAAAAATAAAATTTATATTTCTTTCAAAGAAATATGAAAATAAAAATTTCAAAAGTATTATTCAATTAAAAAAATGTTAAAAAATATATTTTATTGGAAAATATTACTTAAGTTCCTAAAATTTTAATCATCGGTTTTCTAAATTCAACATAGTTTTTCTAAATTTATATTTTTATTTATAAAATACATATTTAACCAATTAAAAGGTTTTATTCACTTCTAGTCCATGCTTATATATTCATAAATTTTGCATTTTTTGAATAAACTATATTTTTCACTATTCATCTAAAAACTCAACTATTTAAGAAAATATAAAAAATTGATATTAATCTAATATTTTCAAGATAAGTCCAAAAACTAATTTTATTTTTGGAAAATTCACATCCTATAATTCATAAATTTACCATTTTAATAAAATCATTAAGTGTAGCAGAAACTATTTTTTTATAAGAAAACATCATTTAGGTATATTTACTTCTAAAATTAATTATAAAAAAAATATATCATACTTGAAAAATATACATTTTAGAAAATATATTTTACATATAAAAATATTTTATTAGCTAGTTAGATACACTAGCTGAAACAATATTAAAAGGTACCTTTATTTCATAACGTGGTTACAATTAATTTTACCTACTTATTTAATAGCTACCTTATAATGGTCAATATATATTTTATTAAAATGTATCATGGTTCATTAAGGTTCAGTGTTACGTGAAAAGTAAGTTATCAAAGAAAATATTTATTTAACGGAAAATATATTCTGAAATCTTAGGGTGTTACATATAGTGTGATGGGGTCTTTATTTCTTGACATCACATTAAGATCTTGGATGAAGTTATGTATACAAACTAGTTCTTTAGCATCCTAAAAAGCCATAATGTACTCAAAATTCATTATATAATTAATAAATATAGCTTTATTTGACCTATTCTAACTCAAAACACCTACAATGAGAGTGAAGTGTATCCCAACTGTGATTTCATATCGTCTTGGACTGTTTGGAAAATAGAACCTATGATGAACATTTTATCACATCTTCCATAGAATAGAAACATATCCTTAGTATACCTTAGATACTTAAGGATAGTCTTGACTAACATTTAATAGTGGTCACCTAGGCTAGCTTAATATCTTCCTACCATGCTTAAGGCATATGTGACATCTATCCAATACATAAAATAGCATACACGACTAACCCGATTGTTTATGTGTATGGAATCATTGTCTTCCTCTATCTCTCATCATGTGTTTGAGGATACTTTTTTTTGGAAATATGAATTCCATGAGAGATTGGAAAAAATCCCCTCTTGGATTACTCCATAATTAATCTCTTCAGTATCATTCCAATGTACATACTTTTACTTAGTCTAAGTAGCATCTTGGATCTATCATGATGAATCTTGATCCTAATAATATATGTTACTTCACCTAAGTTCTTTATGGAGAATAAATTGCCTAAACAGACCTTAAAAAACCACAAGATTGGTATTTTGTTTCCAATAAGTAGTATGTCATCAACATAAACTATTAGGAAAATGACCTCACTCCAACTAAACCACTTATAGACACATGACTTGCATTCATTATTTATAAAATTAAATTATATTATGGGTTCATCAAATTGAATATTCCATGACCTGGATGATTTTTTTAATCCATAAATGGATCACTGTAAATTTTATACCTTGTTAGCATACAGACCCTTATAGTTGTGTCATATAGACATCTTAATAAATGTTCCCATTAAAGAAATATACTTTGAAATCCATTTTAAAAATATCATAGCCATGGAAAGATACTATGGAAAGTATAATCTTGATGGATTTTATTATATAAATTGGTAAAATGTTTCATCATAGTAAAATTCTCTATTCTATTTGAAACCTTTTGCAACCACTCGTGCCTTATATGTACCAAATTTTCCATCTATGTCCAGTTTCTTTTGGAATACCCATTTTCAATCAAAATAATTTACATACAATGGAGGATATACAAAAATCCAAACAAATTTTTTATACATATTCTATTTAATAATTTATATATTCTTTCCATTTGGAAGTTTTTGTACCATTTACTACTTCCTTGTAGGTTACAAATTCATTATTATCAACTAATAATGAGTAATCAATTTTGGTGACTTGAAAAACATATCATACTGGTTCTCTGACCTCTTTTGTACTCCTACGCAGTACTTGGGTCTCTAGAACATCCTTTTTCACGAGGCTTTGTAGAATTTTTTCATGTTCCAACTCATGTGTATCTTGAGACATGACTTTATAGAAGTCCATCTCTCCCAATATCTCTTTTAGAGATGTGATCCCCATTAATAATGTTTTGAAATATATTAGCCACAACTTTCTTTTATAAGGTTTATATAGGTAATATCATTTAGTTTTATTAGGAGACTCTATAAAGATACACTTAGTTCCTTAGAATGAAATTTTATTTTCAGAAATAGCCTTAAAAAACTCTTCATAACATCATAATCATACATGAAACAAAAAAGGTTTATTTCCACATCAAAGCTAATATAGAATACCAGTTTTTTCTTTAGTTGGAACTCAACTTAGTATATATGTTTCTGTTTATAATGCGAATCCCAAAAAGGATAGTGGAAGAATCCCATGACACATCATTGATCTTACCATTTTTAATAGGGTGTAGTTTTTACTTACACATAACCATTCCATTTTGGTGTATAAGGAGGAGTGAGTTGAGATAAAATCCAAAACTCCTATAAATAATCAATTAAGTATTGATTAATACATTATCCTCCTGAGTATGAGAAGAGTTTCTTAATCTTATTACCAAGTTGAATATCAAATTCATTCTTATATTCCTTGAATATATCAAAGGAATCTAAATTATATGCCATTAAGTAGACATACCCATATCTACCAATTCCATCTATAAAAGTTATGAAGTACGGGTACCCATACCTGGATTCAATTGGAAATGGTCCACACACATCGGTATAAAAAAAATAAAGAATCTCTATGGCCCTTTCACCTTTTCCACTAAATGGGTCTTAAATTATTTTTCCTTATAAAAATTCATGACATAAACCAAGGGGTTTTAGTTCAAGTGAATCCAAATACCCTTCTTGGTGTAATATTGTCAAATGATTTTTATTTACATAACTTAACCGGTGATGTCATTGTTGGGTGTGGTATAATTCATGTGATATTTTTTTGTTATAGATTTCCATTACTTGGTTTATGTAATCCAACACATAAATACCATTATTCAAATATTCCTTACTATAAAAAATGATTTCTTTGTAACAGAAGAAACACTTATTCCCAGATTTGAAAATAAATCCATATGTATCAAGTCTAGACACAAATTTTTTTTGGGTAACTGATGGAACATAATAAAAATATTTCAAAAATAAGATCATTACAATTGAAAATGTGAGGTGGTAGTCTCCAATAGCTACAATAATAAGTCAACTCCTTTAGAATCTCATTGATCCACCCCACCATGGAAAATATTATAGAATATACTTGCTTCCTATATTTAATACATATATGAGAACCAGTTACTATTTATAATACCCAATTTATTGAAAAAGATAGATTGAAGTCAATAAAACACACACCAAAATCTTCCCCTTATTTCTTTTACTATGCACCATTTTTCTTCTAGTGGCCCTTCTTTCCACACGTATAATGCCCCAACCCCAATTTCCTGAATCCAGTGCATTATTTTAATACATTGGAATGATTAACAAGAATCAAATCCCAAATGACCAAGTAGTTTAGTAGTTTTAGTAAACCAGATATATAAATAGGATCAATATTACAAGTTGAAAAGAAATACAACATATATGTTTTATTGGGAACATCTAAAACTCTAAGTTTATCCCTATAATTCATTCCTAATACACCACTTCGCATATTGGGGAAAAAACATAAGAAAATAAGTGAGATTATATTCTAATTAAGGGTAAAAAATACAGTGGAATATATCATAAACATAAACATTAGGCATGGTGAATAATTAAAAACACATTCCATTAAAAATATACTTGAGGAAAATATGGCAGGAATAAGAGATGAATAAATAATGCTATAATAAAACATAATAATGGGTATTATACAAGTCGAATAACCACATGAAAATTCAATTACTAGCTTTAAATTGGGGTAAATTCATATTCCAAACATTCTAAAACATACCTTCAAGGCCTCATACAAGACATCTAAAAATGATTAAGGCCTCGACCAAAACCATATCTCAAAATGGGCAAGGACTCGACCATGTCCATATCTATTTGTATCATGAAACCTACTGATGAATCAAGGGGATATATAGGTCCCCAACCATCACATAAAAAGTACAATGAATTCCTATTATGAATGAGGATAAACATAAACAACATATACGTTCATATTGAAACTGACATATGAAATGTAAATAACTTTTCCCAGTCATTAAACGTAAAAACTAACCATTCAGAGTAATATGGTGAATGGTATCAAGATATAACATACACATTCAAACTAATAAGAAACCCTTAAACAAAATATTTTGTATATGATATAATAGGAGATAAACCTCTATGAAATAAAATATTCATCAAAGGATTTTGACATAAATAAAGATACTTTTAAATGAGACCATTGAAAAATTCTTGAGGAAATAATCCTTAAACATTCCAAAGTGTCCCATACCACCTTGAAAAATTCAAATCATAATCCCATATAATATCATTATAATAAAGAGACTCTTGATATGATATACCAAGGGGAATTACATACACCACATGCAAGGAATAAGTGGTTAACAAGTCATATATCTCATAAAAGTTAAAGTGAGGTGAGAAAAATCCATTTTACTTTGGAAAGAAGATTTCTTTTGGAAAATCATTTGTATTTTCCATAAATCTAGTTTTAAACATATATATATCCCATAAAATAAAAGTTAAGGACATTTATATTACATTTGAGACATAAATTATGTCCCACTGAAGTGAAATCATGTAAAAAGTACTTTTAAAGGAGCTTTAGAATTAAATCATTTTAGTACGGTTTAAGGGATTCATTAAAGAGATTTTAAAGTGAAAAGGCATGTTTTATTTCATAAAACTATAAATGAACCAAAAATATATTTTTCATGTTAAATTTTTTATTTAAAAAGATAAATATGTCTTAAAAAAGATTATATAGTGAACTTCAAAATAGGTTATAATTTTAGAAGTTCCTTGAACTGGGCTTGCATTTCAGAAGATTTTTTGAAAGATTCTTTTAAAACATGTATGTACCCATAAAATAAAGAAGTATTATGATTTTTAAAAATATATATAACATTAAAACATAATTTATTAGGAGTATATAATAATAAATAAGAATTTAGTTGAGGTGAATAGAGAATAAGAGCAACCCAAATGAAAATGGAGGTTCAGGTAGAAAATACTTACAACTTTGTAATCAATTGAATCGTATGACCCAAAATTAATAACCATAAAATGATATATTTAATATAATTAAAATAAATAGATTCATGATATTAAACATCAATGGGGAGTATACATACACTATACACAATTAATAGTAGTGAATATGGAATATCTCACAAAAATGGAAGTGAGATGAAGAAACCCTAACCTTAATTCCAAAGGTGTTCTCCACTTGATCTTAATAACATGAATAATCAAATTTAGGTTCATTAATTAATAATATTATAACCTAATATTAATTTAATTTATTTATTATAACCATATTAAGTTCATTTGTGGCATTTTTGATGGGTTAATATGTTCAATTTCATTGTTTGAGTCCGTTTGTTTCATGATCGGTATACTTATATACATGAACGAGGAATCGTGTAAAATGAGGATGGTTGTATAGAATTGAAGTTTTATGATATTAGTGAAAATAAATAAATCTACATGGTTTTAAATTTAATTTGGTTACTTGGAGTGAATATGAATAATTATATAAATTATTTAATGATAACGGTTTAGGTTAATTAACGGGTTTTTTGAACACAACTTACTCATTTTTCTTTTTAAATGAAAACCATATGTACAAAAAGATTACATAACCATATACGAGACATAATACATATATTATAGTCTTTTTTCAACCATAATAATGGTTTCATGACCATAATTGAAGACAATAATAGAAATTGAAAACCCATCATCCTTGAATGTGGTAAATTAGCACATCTTAGATGGTGTTTTTTACTACTAGAATAAAAGAAGGGTAAAGGAGAGATGATAATAAATTATTCCCACATCATAAAAATATCAAATTACATGTAAGGTACTGGAGTTTTCATAACATTTGTATTAGGATAGGTGAGGATAGAAAATAAAATAAAGGAACTTGAAAATAAAGTAAAAGAATTGAAAAGATGAATTTACCGCTTAAATTAATATTCTTTAAGATCCTATTTAGGGGTGAGGATTTGGTATTTTTATGAGACCAAGGGATGATGGACATGGGGTAGGAGATTGGGAGGATATTTGGTCATAATTTAGACAAGTCACAAGGCTTTAGAGGAGTTAATATAAGAGGTAGTGGGGGGGGGGGTATAGTGGAGGAGAGAAGTAATTTTTGAACATCTTAATCATTATTTTATTATTTTGCTCAAGACCAGCAATAATATTAATTCTTGTAACCAAAAATAGTAATATGTGCATGTGATTTATAACCAAGTGGTCTTAAATCAGCCTTACATCACCTTTGAATCAATAAATCATGTATTTAGTTTTTATCATAAATTATCATATTTTACTATTCACCTAAAATTGAAGTATTTTAGAAAAGTCCCAAAAATTCACCATAACCATTTTTCGATGTGAAGAATCCAATAATTAATTCCATTTTATCAAAAAAACTCTAAATATGTGAAATTTAATTTTTAAATAAAATCATTATTTAATTGAAAAATACAGATTTTAAATTTAAAAATGATTTTGTAATACTTTCAAAAATTAACCAAGGCCTTATAAAATTATCCCAAAATCACTGAAAAAAATATTTATTTAGGGACACATTTACTGAAAATTAATTTTAAATCCATTTATTAATTTAAAACTGTAATTAAATATTTATCACTCATAAAAATACTAATACTTCATTAATAATTTATAAAATTTTCCATTTCATTTATAATATGCCTAATTTTTTTTATACATCCATGGGTGAGGTTACTATTCATATGGTTATATTAATATTTATAAGGGTACATTACTATTCATAAGGGTAAGTCATTATTCACCAAAAAATAAGTTGATTCTATCAAACTCCAAACTCACCATGAATGCAACTGTGTATGTCAGCTTTTCGAAATTCAAAACACATAAGCGAAAAAATGGTGTTTATTAGCTAGGTTATTATGAATTGTTGTTTCATAGGGACTCAGTGTTTCATGCATTATATATTAAATTTATTTGTAAATCCTTGGGGTGTCATATTAATAGTGAATATATTTGTAGCATAATTTAGTATTTATAAAGGTAATTAAAATTTCCAATATATATATATTGTTCCTATTCTTTAAGTAATATTTTGATAGAAATGAATTTTTTAATTAAAATAATTAAATATATATATTATTTACACAAAATAATACTGAAAAATAGAATTTTTTTTAGAAAATTAATTAATTTGAAAGCTATAATTTGAAATATAATTATTTTTAAGTATTATTATTATTAATTAAAACACTTAATTTTAATTTATTATTTTTAATCACTAATTTTATTTAAAACTATAAAAAAATTATTAAGGTGTTACATTCTCCCCTCCTTTAATAAATTTCATCCTCGCAATTTGAAATTGCACTTCGAATGCTAAAGGTTTATAATTGAAAATTATCTTGTGGTAAATCCACATCAGAAATAAGGTTAATAAAATACCTTTTTAATAAGTGAGATGAATAGGTTACTATAAAACTACACATTCAAATAGTGAAAAGTATGTACATGGAATAATAATCTTACCATCATGTTCTAATGGGGAGATATATAGAACATGATCATTTGAATGTTAACATTAAAAATCCATAAATCCGCGAAGATACAAGGAACTATTTGATTCATCAGAAAAGAAGGTTCTAGGGTAGAATTTTTTTGGTTTCAGGATCCTTTCCCTAATGTTGAGAAATTATCTCATTCTATAATAATTTAAGGAAATATAAGTACTTGATAAGTTTCTATAAACACAATATTATACTTCAACTGTGCCTTTTACTATTCCTACTTCATTTCATGGAACAAGTTTTATCATAGGGTAAAATAATCTCTAAAACCTTGTCCAAATATCAAATTAAACCATTTCATAAATGGTTAACAATTACAAAATATCATGATCCAACACTTTAGAAATAATCTCACTGGATTTCCATATTGAACTTATTAAAACATATGAAGGGGCTCTTAATCATCACATACAAACATATAAGTACATTCTCTTTTTATTCTCTTGAAGAATGGTAATAACACAAATTACCATAAAACCTTATTGAATACATTCATTCCTCATTATAATAGGAATTTGGATATATTAATTAAGTTCAAAATGTTGTAGACTCTATCACTTTGTCAACAGTACATTATATAGCTCCAAAATAGTAAGTTCTATCCAATTTACATTATCCAAATAAATTATCTCTTTATTTTGAAATCAATATCTTAGTACCAGGAATATATAAAGGGATATATTTCCCTCCAACACATTTTTTCCCAAAATTTTTAACTTTTTTACTCAGTGACTTTTCTTTGGTACCATTCATCATACAACCTCAAATCCTTAATGAAATAGTACTGTAGTACAATCCTCATATATTCCAGAATTCTTATTAATAGTACATTGGTGATCAAATATTCAAACAACATGTTTTTTGACTAGGAATATTAATCATTACAATTCATCTGCGGTAGTATCGTAACTTCATCATTATCTAGTATTATCATTGGGGGTATATTCCTTTGATGCTTGGGACATTGATTCACATAGTGTCCTATATCCTTGTAGTTGAAGCATTGTACATTGGAAATTTTTTTTATTTCCCTTGAAATCACAAAATTGGTGTCCCTTTTCTCCACACTTATAATAAACTTCCATTCCCTTCAAGCATTTATCGGGGTGATTCTTTCCAAAGTTATCACATGTGGGAAAATCCTTCTTTCCCTTCTTCCCTTTATCCATATTTTTTTATATTTTCCTCTTATTCTTTTTCTTACCTTCAAATCCATAGGACTTATAGAAGTCTTTACATACCTTGTTATCACATAATAATATTTACTCATATGATGAGGATAGTTTGGAGACTATCTTCCTTTGAAATGATGGCTTAAGACCATGAGATATATGATCCTTCTTACTATTTGTATCACATGAATTGGTAATGTTATCATTCCTTCTACTAGGCACCATTTCTAATCAATTCCATATACTATATTAGCTTATAAAATTATGAACTTTTTATAACTCTAAATATGGTATATCACATATCAGAAATTTATGCATCATAAATCATAGAACCATATACTTTGGATACTTTGGAGGAATAAATACTTCATAAGGGTGGGTAAAGAAAATGTGAATTATCCTAATCATATCCCCCAAGAGTGTCAAACCAGGTGCGCAATAAGGCCTGTTATCATGTACCAGGATACTCCAGGTCAAGACCAAAACTCCTTGTCAGATTTGTTACTCCTAGTTAAATCTGTGCCAGAACCACGTCTACTTGTAGTATCCAAATAAGGTTGTATTTTCTAGAAAGATCCACATAATCCATTCCTTATCATAATTATAGTATGTTATTGTATGTTTATCCTAAAAAACTATCTTAGGGTTTTGTTCCCCAATCTACATTTTCTAAATCTAGCTTCCATGTTTTCTACTAAACTTCCTTTGATACCAACTGTAACACCCCGACCCCAATTTCTTAGAGCCAGTGCATTATTTTAATACATTGGCATGATTACCAGGAATCAAATCCCAAAGGACAGAGTATTTTAGTAGTTTTGAAAAACCAGATACATACATAGGATCAACATTATAACTTGAAAAGAAATAAAACATATATATTTTATTGGGAACATCCAAAACTCTAAGTTTATCCCTATAATTAATTCATAATACACCTCTTCGCATCTTGAAAAAAATCATAAGAAAAAGGGTGATATTATATTCTTAGTAAGAGTAAACAATACAATAGAAGATATCATAAACATAAACATTAGGCATGGTGAATAACTAAAAACACACTCCATTAAAAATTTACTTGAGCACAATATGGCAGGAATACGAGCTTAATAAATAATTCCATAATAAAACATAATCATTGGTATTATACTAGTTAAATAACCACATGAACATCCAATCACTAGCTTCAAAATGAGGGAAATTCATATTCTATACATTCTAAAACATGCTTTTCAAGGTCTTGGACAATACATCTAAAAATGATTAAGGCTTCGGCCAAAACCATATCTCAAAATGGGAAAGGCCTCGACCATGACCATATCTATTTGTCTCATGAGACCTACCGATGCATCAGGGGGATATATCTGGCCCCACACATCACATAAAAAGTCCAATGAATTATGAATGGGGATAAACATAAACAACATATACATTCATATTTAAACTAACATATGAAATGTAAATAACTTTCCCTAGTCATTAAATATAAACACTAACCATTCAAAGTAATATGGTGAATGGTATCAAGATAGGAAATCCACATTCAAACTAATCAGAAACCCTTAAACAACATATTTTTTAGATTATATCATAGTAGATAAACCTCTATGAAATAAAAGATTCATCAAATTATTCTGACATAAATAAAGATACTTTTAAATGAGACCATTGAAAAATTCTTGAAGAAATAGTCCTTAAACATTCCAAAGTGTCCCATACCACCTTGAAAAATTCAAATAAAAATATATTATAATATCATTAGAATAAGGAGAATCTTGATATGATATACCAATGTGTAGTACATACACCACATGAAAGGAATTAGTGGTGAACAAGGCATATATCTCATAAAAGTAAAAGTGAGGTGAGAAAAATCCATTTTACTTTGGAAATAAGAGTTATTTTGGAAAATCATTTTTATTTTTCATAAATATGGGTTTAAACATGTATATACCAGAAAATAAAAGTGAAGGAAGTTGATATTAAACTTGAGGCATAAATGAAGTCACACTGAAGTGAAATCATGTAAAAAGTGTTTTTAAAGAAGCTTTATAATTAAAACATTTTAGTACAGTTTAAGGAATTAATTAAAGAGATTTTAAAGCTCAAAGGAATGTTTTCTTTCATAAAACTATAAATTAACCAAAATATATTTTTCATGTTAAAATTTGTGATTTAAAAAGATAAATATGGATTAAAACAGATTATAGAGTGAACTTTAAAATATGTAAGAATTTTAGAAGTTCCTTGAATCGGGCTTGCATTTCAGAATAATTTTTGAAAGATTATTTTAAAAAATGTAAGTCCCAATAAAATAAATAAGGATTCTGATTGGTAAAAAAATATATAACATTAACAAAAATTTTATGAAGAGTACATAATAATAAATAAGAATTTTTTTGAGGTGAGTAGAGAATAAGAGCAACCCGAATGAAAATGAAGGTTTGAGTAGAAAATACTTAAAACTTTGTAATCAATTGAATCGTATTCCCCAAAATTAATAATCCTCAAATGATACATTGAATATCATGAAAATAAATATATTAATGATATTAAACATCAATGGGAAGTATACATACATAATACACAAGTAATAGTAGTGAATACGAAATATCTCACAAAAATGGAAGTGAGATGAAGAAACCCTTAACTTAAGTCCAAATGTGTTCTACACTTGATATTAATAACACGAATAATCAAATTTAGGTTCATTAATTAATAATTCCATAACCTCCTATTCATTTAATTGATTTATTATAACATTATTAAGTTCATTCATGGCCTTTTTGATGGGTTAATAGGTTCAATTTCATTGTTTGGGTCCGTTTGTTTCGTGATTGGTATACTTATATACATGAACGATGAATCGTGTAAAATGAGGATGGTTTTCCAGAATTGAAGTTATATGATATTAGTGAACGTAAAAAAGGTTACATGGTTGTAAATTTCATTTGTTTACTTGGAGTGAATATGAATCATTATATAAATTATTTAATGATAATCGTTTGGGTTAATTAGCATTTTTTTTGAACACAATGCACTCATTTTTATATATAAATAAAAACAATGTATATAAAAATATTAAAGAACCATATATGAGACATAATACATATATTATAGTCTGGTTCAACCATAATAATTGTTTCATGACCATAATTGAAGATGGTAATCAAAATTGAAAACCCATCATCCTTGAATGTGGTAAATTAGCACATCTCGAATGGTATTTTTTACTACTGGCATAAAATAAGGGTAAAGGAGAGATGATAATAACTTATTCCATAATTATAAAAAAATTAAATTACATACAAGGTAATGGTGTTGTCATAACATTTTTATGGAGAGATTTGAGGATAGAAAATAAAATAAAGGAACTTGAAAAGAAAGTAAAAGAATTGAAAAGATGAATTTATCGCTTGAATTAATCTTCCTTGAGAGCCTCTTTAGGGGAGAGGATTTTTCCTTTTTATAAGACCAAGGGATGATGGACATGGGGGAGGAGTTTGGGAGGAGATTTTTTGAGAATTTAGACAAGTAACAAGGCTTGAGAGGAGTGAAGAAAAGAGGGAGTGAGGTGGGGAGGTTTATAGTGGAAGAGAGGAGTAATTTTTGAATATCTCAATCATTATTTTATTATTTTTCTCAAGAACAACAATAGAATTTGTTATTGTGACCAAGAATAGTAATATGTTCATGTGAGTTTGAACCAAGTGGTCTTAAATCATCATTACATCACCTATGACTCAATAAATCATGTATTTAGTATTTATCGTAAATTATCGTATTTTACTATTCACCTAAAATTGAAGTATTTTAGAAAAATACCAAAAATTCACCATAACCATTTTTCTAAATTTAGAATTAAAAAATGAATTAAAATTTATCCAAATAATTTTCTAAATATTTGAAATTTAATTTTTAAATAAAATCATTATTTAATTGAAAAATACAGATTTTAAATTTAAAACTGATTTTGTAATACTTTAAAAAATTAACCAAGGCCTCATAAAATTATCCCAAAATCATTGGACAAAAAAATATTTATTTAGAGACACATTTCATGAAAATTAATTTTAAATCCATTTATTAATTTAAAACTATAATTAAATATTTATCACTCATAAAAATACCAATACTTAATCAATAATTTATAAAATGTTCTATTTCATTTATAATGTGCCTGAATTTTATTTATACATCCATGGGTGAAGTTACTATTCATAAGGGTATATTACTATTCATAAGGGTAAATTACTATTCATAAGGGTAAGTTACAATTCACCACAAATTAAGTTGATTCTATCAAACTCCAAACATCACCCTGAACGCAACCGTGTAAGTCGGATTTTCAAAATTCAAAACACAGAAGCAGAAAAATTATGTTTATTGGATAGGTTATAACAAAGTGTTGTTTCATAGGGACTCAGTGTTTCAAAAATTCTATATTAAATTTATTTTTAATTCCATGGGGTTTCATATTAATAGTGAATATATTCGTAGCATAATTTAGTATTTATCAAGATAACTAAAATTGTCTATATATATTGTTCCTATTCATTAAGTAATATTTGATAGAAATTAATTTTTTAATTAAAATAATTAAATATATATATTCTTTTACACAAAATAATACTGCAATATAGTATTTGTTTTTATAAAATTAATTAATTTGAAAGCTATAAATTTGAAATATAATTATTTTTAAGTATTATTATTATTAATTAAAACACTTAATTTTAAATTATTATTTTTCATTACTGATTTTATTTAAAACTTTAAAATTAATTATTGGGGTGGTACAACATGTGAAACAGATAGCACTAGGTTCCCTTAATTTTCCTTGATCATCATCTTATTGTAAGGGTGTTGAAAATAAACTTTAGACTTGAAGTTAGTTTTAGAGATATTCTCCCAACCTTTCCTCTTATTCACTGTAAGGACTGAAGGCTTTTCATGCTTAATATCATTGTTAAATTGGTGAAGCAGAGTGAGGATATCTTAGAGAGACTTATGTAAATTGTTCATATTAAAATTTACAACAAAACTAGTGAATCTATGAGGGAGTGATGAAATAATGAGATCAGTGTGCAATTCATCAGGTATCTTAAACCTTAGAACCTCTAGGAACTTAATGTAGATAATAAGTTTTCTTATGTGAGGCCCAAATGGTTCACGTTCTCTAAGTTTTCTAATGAAGGGTACCTTTTAGATCTCATAATGTTCCTATCTGGATCTCTCATAATAAATATCATGATGATGCTAGAGCATACTATAAGCATCTATGTTCTCATGCGACTTCATGAGTTTTCTTGAAATGGATGAAATAATTAAAAATTTAATATAAAACATATTGTTTAGGTTTTTTTCATAGACATTTAAATCTTCATCAATCATGTCCTTAGTATGTGGATTAGATATTCAAGATTCAAGCACGTGGAACAACACAACTCGTAAGCATCTGAACCATTCCTGGAAGTTACCTTCAGTTAGAAGATGACATTTCTCTATAATTGATCATAGGGATAATTTGGTTGATGAAATTTTAATTATTATAAAATAATATAAAATCATATTACTAGTACTTTACTTGATTATAAATTTATATGATAAGTCTCCCACTATTTTATCAAGTCTTAACATCCCTGACCATTGAACTCAGAATATCCTCTCATGTATAAATTCTAGTTGAAATGATCCATATGTCCATCCTTATTGTCTATATCATGGACATGAAATATATAAGAAGGTGTTTAGGTAGGTGGTCTTTCTAACTATGGGATTTTAGTTCCTTGTTCTATTGAATGAACTCCCCAATCCTAAAATCCTCACATAAATTTCTTTAACACTTACTTCCAAATTTTTATTGAATAGACTATGTAAATTAAAATCAATACATGTTTGGTTAAGTTAACCTATCATCTTAGTTATGACTCCTTGATAATTAAAATCCCCCCCAACTATGGCTTGAACCAACACTTTAACTATGGTTTGTATTAATCTAGATAATGAAAGGTGTAATGAATTAATATTAACTTGAGAGATTTTTTTTATTATACATAAACACTCTTATTTTATCTATTTACATGTCTTTTTAATATTAAGTGGATTTTACTTAAGTGATTAACCATGTGTTGATAAAATATTTATCCATAATCCTTTTATTTTGATTCCATATTAGTATATTAATCCATTTATTTATTTAATATCAGTCTTGCGTCCATAAAATAAATCATTTATTAGATAAAAACAAAATAAATAAATCATGGCATGATCATGATATTTGATCAGTGTTTTGTTTATTATGCAGATAATAAAAAATCCATTTACATTAGGGTTAAAACTCATTGAGCTGGTCCAGGCTCGAGTTACAATATTCCACCGATATCCCATGTATCTCCTTTGCTGGGCTTCACCTTTGCTTCATATTTAACTATCTCAATTTTCCTAAGAGATATATCCTTACAATGATTTTACTCCACACGCAAGTAAATAAAACTAGAAGGAGGTATACATAAAATAAACCATGGGAACACATACCTATACATGATAAGGAGGGAGATATGACTCAAATAACATCCCACTAATTTAATAATAATAATTAAAAAATACCATGAAATAATTAAATTAAAAATAAACCACACACATTCATAGGATGAACTTACTCCTCAGGTGTTGACGAAGTGGTTCTGTCTGCGATGAAATTTCTAGTCAAGGGATCTAATTTCTACTAGTTCCAATGGAAAAATTTTGTCTCATTGATCTAACCTTGGATGCATGGATCTAGCCTTTAGTGATGGTTCTAGCTTTGGGTAGTGGTGGGGTGCAGATGCGACGTTGATGGTGGTGGAGCGGTGGAGATTCCTCCTTAGGTGAAAGATCATACTCGTGAGATGGATCATATTTTTTGGGGGATATGTATTTGGATGGTTATAGTTAGTGTTCAATGAGGCCTCCATCAGGCTGATATTTGGTTTATTCTATCTCTATTGGCTGAATCCAGTCATCCCTGATTCCATATGATCAGCAATGCTAGTGGTCGAGATCAGGATGGAGAAGGTCCACCGACGACAGTAGGATTTACTAGTTGTGGGGGGATCTTTGATCCATAGGAGGTCTCTTTTGGTTCAGTAGGTGGTTGAGGACACACTATATGGTCATGGATGGTGGGAAACGATGTTGGCAGATGGGGTGGATGGAGGTGCATTGGTGCTCACGTTGATGGATTCAGGTGATGAAGGGATATGAGGGTCCTGCATCTTGGGTTCCCCTAGTTTTTGGTATTTTGGGCCTTCCTTTCTATCTTTGATCCTTGAGACTTCTAGTACAAAACTTGTGGGAAGCATATGGAATTTCAAGATCCTGCTGAACATCTCAGCACATCAAGAATATAGTACAAAAACACTGCTAGGTGGGAAGCCTCATTTTGAGGGATGGAGGTTTTTATTCCTATCATTCAACCATTCATCCCCTTATTGTGGGATGGAGGGGTACCATTCCTTTTGATTTTTTTCACTTGGGATTGGTTTGATGATGAAATTAATTGGGAAGGTGATTCAAGCGATGAACATGCAGGCATCATTGGGTGGGAAGATTGAACGAGTGATGGGTGTACTACCACCTATCATCTGAAACTCCCCCACTATATGGTTGGAGTGGTGTCCTACCTTACTGTTTTATTTCTAGTATGATGCAACATTTCATAGAAGGGGGGAGTGCAGTTTTCATACTGGGCTCGTGCTGTGATGTCTTCTAGAAGGGGGACGACATGATATTTTTCTAGTGATATGAAATGATGAAGACTTCTCACTATGGGCCTTTAGTCTATGTTTTGGTCTTCATTCCATTAGGCCTTTTGGATATGTTATTTGGGCCTATCATCTATGGGCCTCTGGGTTATATAAGGGTTACCTCTCAACACTATTTAAAAGAGGACTTTCTTTTTTTGTTTAATAAAAGGGGTCTTAACCCCAACTTATTAAAAAAATATATAAAACACATGTGTATTGATTTGATTAATTATCTTATTAATCAATTAATTTAATTTATCTTAATCTCTATCCAATCTATCTTTGAAATTTTCTTCATCTATAATTTTAAGCAAATTAAATAATCTAATTTTATTTAAAATTAATAAAGTACACATGTGTACTTGGAGGCAAAGAGATGTGCCCATCCAAACCACTCGACATGATCATTGTACTATGTATTCACATGGAATCTTTTATACTTTTCATGGAACATAATTACAAGGTGTGAATTTTTTAATAAATGAAACATGATCATATGTAAATTTTGTAGCATTTTATACTATAAGGGCACAAAAAAATACACTATAAGTGAATACCACATACAACTTATAGTTAATAATTTAAGATAGAAATTAATTTAATATATAATTAATAATCTTATCAAATGGAATGTATTGTCAGTAAATGACAAATGAAACACATGTAAATAGTTTTAATTATATAATCAAAATTTTCTCTCTATGCTAAATTTATTACACAAGTTACAATGGTTTACCTGATGTGTAATTGGGATACACATCATGTAATGTATTATTCTCATGTTTGTGACACATTCCTAGGGATTGAGTGTGTTTTTCCATATTTATAAATGTATGAGGTATACAATGCGTATGCCTGCTACACGACATTTTCCCTTGATGTTTCATGATTTGTTAGTCCCTGTGTCATGTAATAAATGCATGAAATGATTTGAACACTATGTTTTCCAAAAAAAAACACAAGAACTATATAAGGTGTAAGAGAGTTACAAAACAGGTTTTCAGACCAACAATGTGACAGTATAGTCTGGTTAACACACGGTGTGTATTTAATGCATGTCACTTGTATTTAATGCATGATTCTCTAAAATAAATCAAGAGTAATCTGGTGCATTGAACATGGGTACACAACTTGTACCTTCAGTTTAAATTCTATGTAATCTTATGTTATATAACCATAATCCTTATCACCTACTGATGAATTATCTAAATGTTCTTTATTAATTATTAACCATATTTGGGTTATATGAGAAAGAAAAAAAGAGTGGAAGAAAAGATATCGACAATAAGATTAAAAGAACAACTTTATTGAAATTAAAACTAACTTTTAAATATGAAAATGATTAATGATCAATAAATAATTATTAATTAAATGTGATCAGTCTGATATCACTTCAAGGTTTCATATGCAGAAGAATAACCTATTAGACCTATGTTCAGCTTGAATTTTGTCAGATTCAACTGATTATCCACAATGTACATGATGATGAATGATATGGACAATGAAATTTCTCTAAAGAATATTGAAAAATGTTTTCTATAGAACCAAAAGATTATTTTTTTCACATTAATTTGTCATTAATTTAAAACACAAGAAGAAATATTACCTCTATCTTGAGTTCATCCAGTTGGATTTGGTTTTATAAAACCAACTTTTATGTACTTTATGATCATATGCATTCATTTTTTAATTATTAATAAACTTATTATCATATCATGATCTTTCTTCTATGTGAAATTGAATATGATAATGCCTTAAGAGTAACTCTAGCACTAAAAGGTTATAGTAGTTCCATGCTATGATGAGAACCTATAAGTTCCACTAAAGTATTCTTAAATAAATTTTATATAGCTGGATGATATCATTTAGTATGATGAAAATG
Source organism: Viscum album (assembly GCA_963277665.1). NCBI lineage: Eukaryota > Viridiplantae > Streptophyta > Magnoliopsida > Santalales > Viscaceae > Viscum > Viscum album. The sequence goes on along the minus strand of OY728134.1, from coordinate 4,464,025 downwards.
ATATAGTCTATCATAAGTGGAGAATTATAATATTTTGAGGCACTTTCTCATGGTGTACACCCTTAGTAATTTTCAATTCAAGAGATTATGAGAACATGACCTACTGGTAGGAAATAAACATTATATTTTTCATTAGATATTTCTATTTTTGGTTGTGTGTATTAATCCTTATAATTTAAGATTATTATTAATAGTTATCATTAGTAATGTTATTTTATGTATTGATGAAAACCCTGATGATATATTTTTGCAGTGAAGTAGGATATATTGGGTGTGTCACGAGTGATATTTCATTAATGAATAATGAAAGAAAGGATTCCTAACTTATGTTCTTGAATAAAAGTTGATATCTCTAACCCTTTGATGGGAATGGAATATTCTAAATAAATACATGATCACGGTCTTCTGTGATAATTTTCAATTCCAAAAATTCAAAAAAATAGAGACATCCAGCACATAGGTTGATGACACCAGAACACAACCGACTTGATTAGTGATAACACAAAAAATGGATTATATTATACAGTGAGTCTTCATATAAGGTTGTATACTATTGAGACATTAACTTATTTCTCTATGGATTACTTAAGATATTTCTATATTTTAACCTTGGACTTTAGGTAGTTCCACCTAATTCTATTAACAAATGGGTCTAGAGGAACACATACTAAGTGAATCCAAAATCTTGGTAAAATTATATTTTAATTTAACAAGTTATAATAAATACTATTCTAGTTTTATGGTTCAATAATTATTTGGGATTGTTTGATCACCGAGACTTAATCATGATTTATTTGGAAGAATAAATATATTAATTAAATAATAATAAATATTTATTTGTAAGATTTAATGAATTAATTTTTTATTATATTTATCATAAAATAATGTAGTGATATTTATTTATTAAATTAATAGTCATTATTTAAGGATCAATTAATATTGAGGAGGGTTTAAGATGAAATTTAATGGTCTGGATGGAAATGAAATATTTAATATCATTTAAATAAATATTAATTAATTTATTTAACAAATGATATGTATTTATCCACATGTTTTACACATGTCAAGAAATTAATAATATTATTTATATTATTATTAGGAATGGGGTTTTCCAAGGAATAAGGAATTGTCTAAGGAATTATGTGAAATTAAAAATCCTAGGAAATCTATATAAATACTCAGTTATATAACATTCTAGGGTTAGCCACTTGTTGTGAACAATAAACCTATATAACATTCTCTCAAACCCTAGAGAGAGTCCTCTCAAGTACTTGTTTAGGAATAATAACATCCATCCTTCTCTCTGATACCAATCCTTTGAGATAAATAAAATGAATCCCTTTTCTATAAAGTGATTATTTCCATGATCAATAATGAATGATGAAATTAACTAGGATTGGTTGTACTACCTCCCAATGATTCTATAATGACTTTCTGAGATTTTGGAGCATGTGTGAATCTATTATAGAGGGATTATACTCTTGGATCCTATGACACAACGATGGTACGATGAGAGCAGTCAACCAAATCATTAATGAAGAATGAAATAAAAGAAATGGTAATTTTAAATCTATCTATAAATAAATTATAAATTATACGTGATGATCCCAACTTCTGGTTCTAATGTTAATAAGTCAATTAATCTTCAATTTAATTCCACTAGTTATGAAATTATTCATCATATACATATCATATTATTCATTTATTATGATGAAAATCCATGTTGGATATGCCCAATAGGCATTTCTGCTTCACCCAAAACCTTCAAGTTGTATCAGAGTGATCGCATAATTACTTTATAATTATTTATTAATTTTTGATTGATCATATGAAATTTTTCTAGTTTTATTTTTGGATTATTCATTATTTAATTATGAACATATATTTCTCCTCATCCCTTCTTCTTTCCAACTCATATAACCAATAATATGTTAAATTAACATAAAGAACATCCAATGAATCTATTAGGATATGTCAAGGATTTAGAGCAGATAACACAAGAGTTTACAGCATATTGCCTGAAGTTATATTTCTTTTACCCATGTTCAATTCACCATGATGAATCATGTTAAAAGTGGGTCTTCATGAATTAACTACATGCAGATCACATTTAATGTAGGCCATGTGTTTACTAGACTATGATGACATGTGGTTTGACCAAAATACACATCGTGTAACTTTATTACATCTCATGTAGTCCATGTTTTTTAGGATAGAAAACATGGGGTTCCAAGACATTTCATTTATTTACTACATAATATAGGTACTATAAAACCATGAAACTTTTAAGCCACATGAAATGTAGATAGTGGACACGCCATGTACCTCATATACATTTGTGGCCAAAAAACATGCCCGATCCCTAGGTGTGTGTTGCAGACATGGGTGAAATATGTTACATGATATGTAACTCTGGTATATTTCATGTAATGTACTATACCAATTTTAATTAATTTAACATGAATAGAAAAATTAATAATACAATTAAACCTATTTACTTGCGTTCAGTGTGTCATTTATTTGAGAGCACACACCATAAGGTATGATTATTAATTATATATTAAGTTACTTCTCATGTTAAATTTTGAACTATAATAAATTTATGGTCTTAACTTGAAGTGTACTCTATGTGAGTTAATAACATCACATGCCATGTAATGTATATATGACTGCGGATCATTTATTGAAAAATTCATGCCTTGAGTATATTCCATTGACTCTAAGTACAATCATGTACTTTGTTAATTTTAAATAAAAATAATCTATTTAATTTTTTTTAAAATTATGGATGATGGAAATTTTAGTATGGTTTGGATGGGATTAACATAAATTGAATTAATTAACTGATCAAATAATTAATTGGATTAATTTGAAATATTTATCTTATTTAAATAATGAATTAAAGTAATTTCTAGTGATATTGAAAATGTATATTCATTTCTTGTGTGTAGGTCATCATGAGAATAGACCAACCCCTAGAATGTGATTGGTTTCCTATAAAGTTATTATTATCATATTAAATTGATGGCCTATGCATCACCCCCTTCTCTCATTATGTAAGGGCATATGTGCTTATAGTTTCTTTTATATAAACCCAATAAACCAATCCTTTGGTTCCCCTAAACTACATGTGAGTAAAGCCTATATAGTGGGTGAATCTCCCATGTGAGTGGAGGTGGTTCATGACAAGGAAAAACCAATATATGAGGTTCACAGGATTAGAAGTGAAATGCTACAGCTCAAACCAGTGCAGATTCAAAGAGTTATTCCCTTAGTGTCTAAGTTGGTTTTTAATCCACTAGATAAACTAACTATTAGATAAATATCTTGATCACAATAATTTTTTTATTTATTTATATTATTTTAATGGTTAGTTATTTATTTTAATGGATGAAATTCACATTAAATAAATAAATTAACAAATCATGCAAGATAGAATTAAATTATTGGATTATGCATAATTTTATCAAGATAAGGTTAATCCCTTAAGTAAATCCATTTAATATTAACAAGAATTCAATAAAAATAAAATTTGATATTTATATATAAATATAATTTCCCTAAAATTAAATATTAAATTATTATATCCTCCCACTACTTAATTTAAAATCAAACCAACAGTTTAAAGTTCTTGACTGGCCCAAGTTGGGGTGCTTTTAATTATTGAGGCATTTTAGCTTTGATTTTGAGTTGACTTAAAATTAGGTCACATCAATGGTTGACCTTCCAAGAAAGACTTGGTGAAACTAAGAGGAAATATTTGAGGAAATAATTATCATGGATTTTAGTATTGGGGAGTTCCCTCAACATAATAAGGAGTTGTAAGTTAAAGTAGTTGGAAAGTTACACCTATCTAAAACCCATCAAATAACTTTTCAGGACTAAGTATAGGTTATGAGAAGGGGAATATAGATCCTTTCCACTAGAATATCCATGATAAAAGATATCCGAAAACTAACATAGCGGGATATTGGGATTTTTAAAAATAGTAATATATTAATAAATTTAATTTTTTTATATAATATTGTAATCTAGATAATGTTGCAAAATTCTAGTCTTAACTATTGTAGAAATGTAAAGCCAAAACACTTCAAATATATCAATATGATTAATACTAGATAAGGATAAATTTATCACCAATTAAACTTTACATAAATGGTATAGGTTTCTACATGTTTAAATAATCCATGAATAGAAATTATATGTGTTGGAAACCCTACTTTTTGAGCCGCTTACTAAAAAGGATAATGAGGAAGAAGTATCTATCTACCTAAAACATGTGGAAGATTCAATGGATGTAAAATATTTCATGATATCCTCTATGTCAAGTGAGAATTTAAGGAAACAAAAGGACATGGATGTGTATAACATCATGTCTCACCTTTTTTTATCTTTATCAAGTGAAGGCGATACAAGAGAGATATGAGATCTCCAATGCACTATTCACATGCAAGCTTGGAGAGTCAGCACCAGCTAGGCCTCATGTAGTAAAAATGATTAGCTACATAGAGTGATTATACATCTTGGGATTTAATATACTTGATGATATACACAGAGATATCATTATATACTCACAACCTAAAGGATTATTTAGTTTCATTATGAATTATAACATCAAATACAACAAGAAGACTCTTTAAGAACTTCTTACTTTAATTTTTTCAAGTTGATAAGTACATGGGGTGTGAAAAACCTATGGCTATCATGGTGAATTAGAAACTAAAGATCAAGTAAATGGCCCCCCAAGAATCATTCCAAGTCTAAGGATATAGAGAACCATCCTTATAAGAAAAATAAGATCCAACGATTAACCAAGGAAGAAAACATGGTATGTTTTTCATGTGAAAAACTAGGCCACTAGAAGAAAAACTACATCTTGCTGAATAATAGAGGTTAATATTTGCGTGCATTCATTATTGAGTGAAATAATTATATATCTACACATTGGGTATTCTATACAACTTTTTATTCTCATATCTATATCCAAATATAGGAACCAAGTAAATTTTTGAAGTTTTCTAGAGGAGAGGTGGATCTTTGAGCAGCCAATAGAGTACGAATTTCTTATTTGGATATAAGATATTACCACATTTTATTGTTAAAAAGTATGATTTTGGTTTTAAAATATTGTTATTATATACCAAACATTACCAATGAAAAAATTTCCATATCCTATTTAGATAAGTATGTTTTTATTTTCATGTTTAGAAATTAGAGATGTTTCATTTATAAATACAATATATGTTTTAGTATGATGAATTTAAATAATGGTATTTTTGTATTAAATCATGAGAAAATGTTTTGGAAATTGATAATGAATCCATTTCACATGAATTATTTAACACTCTATTGTTTCATCACCATCTTGGTCCCATAAATGGGAAGAATTTGACAAAGCTATATCAAGATAGTTATTTAGAATCTTTTGAGCTAAAACACTTAAAATATTTTATGATTTTTTACAAGGAATGATTACCAAACCACCATTTGGTGGACAAGGTGAAATAATAAAAAAGTCTCTAAAATTTCTACACACTGATGTGTGTGGATCTTTTTTATTAGATTATATAGGTCGGAATTATTACTTTATAAATTTTTACAGATGGATTGAGAAGATATGTTAATATTTAATTGATGAATTATAAGTCCAATTCCATTTAGAAATTAAAATAATTAAAAAATGAAGTATATAATCCACTTGGAAAGAAGATAAAGAAGATTAGATATTATTGAGGTGGTGAATATCTTAACCAAGAGTTTATCAAATTTATATGGGAGTATGGGAATCTATCTCAACTAACTCCACATTATACACTATAATAGAATGATGTTAGTGAAAGGAAGAAATATACATTTCTTAACATGGTGAGGCCAATGATGAGTCATACAGATCATCCATTATCCTTTTATGGATATGCATTACACACTAAAACATACATACTAAATTAAGTACCAATAAAAGTGGAAAAAATAATTCCATTTGAGTTATAGAGTAGAAATAAATTCATTTTATTACAAAATCATGCTTGGGGATGCAAGGAATTTGTTAAGGCCCACTCATACAACAAATTAGAACATCGAGGCATGAATTATATATTTATAGGGTATTATAATGAAACAATGGGGCCCTATTTATATAACACCTCATACAAGAAGGTTCCCATTTCAATAAAATCCATTTTTATTGAGAGGGATAACATACTAAAAAATTATAGTGGGAGAGAGGTTAAATTTGATTAAATTGATGATAAAAATACACAAGAGTTGTTACATAAACATATAACATAAGTCCCTATAGAATATGTTGTTCCTAAGATAGAATAACTACATTAGAGCACCTTAGAGGTTAGGGAACAAGATAGATATGGTTTTCTAATCATCGATTATGGTGATTAATTTTTTATTGACAATAATGATCCTATTTCCTATATGGAAGTATTAAAGACCTTAGAAGTTACAAGATTGTATGAAGACATAAATCATGAGATATATTCCATGTATTAGAACCAAGTTTGGGTTCTGGACAATCATTCAATTTGTGTATAACTCATTGGGTGAAAATGGGTATTCAAGAGAAAAATGTACATGGAAGGTAAAGTGAATACCTATAAAACAACACTAGTGGCTAAAGAGTTTATATATCATCAAGTCATTGAAAAAAAAAATTCTCTAGTGTCCTGGTTTAAATCCATAATAATTCTACTCCTTATAGTAGTTTTCTATATCTATGAAATTTAGAAGATGGATTTCAAAGAAATATTTCTTAATGGGAAACTTTAAGAATATGTTTATATGAAACAATTAGAAGGTTTTGTGATTATATGACATTACAAAAGGGTATGCAAGTTGTAGAGATCCATTTATAGATTGAAGTAATCATCCATGTCATTGAACATTTAATTTGATGAAGCTATAATTTTTATTTCATTAAGAATGAATATGAGACATGTGTTAACAAGTGGTTTAATGGGAGTGTATTTATTATCATATTCATATATATCAATGATATATTACTTATTAGAAAATACATACCAGTCTTTCAGTCAGTTAAGGAATAGTTGAACAATTTCCTCTCCCTGAAAGACTTAGGTGAAGAAGCCTACATAATTGGCATAAATATCATTCATGATAGATCTAAGAGGATACTTGGACTAAGTCAAATTATGTACATTGACCAGATATTAAAGTGATTTATTATATAACAATTCAATAGGGGTTTGATTATGGTGTTACATGGTATACATCTTTCCCAGAAAATGTGTCCTCAAACACAATAAAAAAAGAGATAATGAGTAAGATCCTATATGAGTATATGATAGGATCAATCATGTATTCCATGTTGTTTACTAGTTTTGATGTTTCCTATGCCTTGATCATAATAGGTATATTTCAAGATGATCTAAGTGAACAACACTAGTTTGTTGTTAAGGGTATCCTTAAATATTTAATTTGAACTATGGATATTTTCCTAGTATATAGAGGATATTAGGATCTATTCATTAGTGGTTATACATTTTATATTCTCATATAGTTCAGAATGATATGAAGTCATTGTCAGGATATGACTTTAGTCTCAATAGAGGAGTTATGAGCTGGAAGAGTGAAAAGCATCCAGTTCTCACTGATTCTACAATAGAGTATGAGTATATAGTGGAATTTTATAAATTCAAAGAAGCTATTTAGATATGATAATTTGTTCTATATATTTATGTGGTTCCTAACAGTGAAGAACTCATATCATTATATTTTCATAATAATGCAATGGTTTATCTCAAAAAGGAGTAAAGGTCACACCAACGGAAAAATAACATACTTTGGAAGTGTCACCTTTTGATGGATTTTTCTTAGAGGGGTGAATTTATAGTGATAAGACTTTATATGGAAGATAACATGGAAGATACCTTGACTAAGGCCTTATCTCAGTAGAAGCATGAGCATCATGTGAGAAATAGTGGATGCAAGGTTGTTAGCAGTTGGATCTAGTGAAAGTGTGAGTCTCTTGGAGTTGGTTCCCTAAAACTAACTTCTATATACTTTATGATTACTTGTATTCATGGTTTTTAATATTAATTAACTTATTATCACAAAATTATTTTTCTCCTACATGAAATTGAATATAATAATGTCCAAGAGTAACTGTTACATTGAAAGGTCATAATAGTTCCCCTATATGATGAGAACCTATAAGTTACATGAAAATATATGTTTTATTACTGAATGATATCATTTTATAGGATGAAAATGATATATTATATCATTGGTAGAGACTCATAGGACTTTAAGGCACTTTATCATGGTATAATCCCTTGGAAACTTATAATGTATGAGATTATGAGAACATTCCCTCCCAGTATGAAATCCATATTATATATGTCATTGGATGTTCCTATTTATGGGCATGCATATTGATATTTATCTGTTAAATAAATATTCATTATTTAAGACCTACTAAATATCAAGGAGGGTTGCAGACTGAGTTTAATGTCCTGACTGGAAATCATATATTAAATATCATTTAAATAAATATTAATTTATTTATTTAACAACTAATATTATTTATCTGAAGGTGTTGAGCATGTAAAAAAAATAATAATATTATTTATATTACCATTAGACATGGGGTTTTCTAAGAAATTGGGAATTGGTTAAGAATCTATATGAAAATACAAACCCTAGGCTAACTCGATAAATACTTGGTTATGTCATATTATTGGGTTAGCTGCTTGTTGTGCACAATGAACCTTGAAAGAATTATCTCAATCCATAGAGAGAATCCTCTTAATAATGTGTTCAATAAATAGAGCATCCATTATCCTATCTTCTCTCAAGCATTTTAGAAAACCAAAAGGAATCCATTTTCTATAATGATATTCTTACCGCAATTAACAATGGACGACACAAGCGATCAACATCAACCATGCTAGCATACAATGATTCTATGATGATGTTTTGAGATTTTAGAGCAAGTATGGATGACCAATAGAGGGATTTTAACCTTGGATCCTATAACAAAATGATGGTATGACAAGAACAATCAACCAAAATCATCAACGAATAAAGAATTTCAAGAAAATATAATTCTAAATATATCTATAAATTTATTAAAAATTATATGATATGATCATGCCTTCTAGTTTCAGAATTAACAAGTTAATTAATCTTTAATTTAATTTAGTTGGTCATGAAATTATTCATCATGTAAATCTTAAATTATTCATCAATCATGAAAAAATTGAGTTGGCTATGACCACTATGTGCTTCCACCGTGCTTGAAAACTTCACTTTATCTATTGATGGTGTTGATAATTTTAACCCAATAAGTTTATCATTTTTCATCATGAGTACCCAAAGAAGAGACCCTCTATTGGTGATCCACATGTTCTCCTTTAATCTCCAAACAATGATGATGAAATGCTGGGTGCTAGAGCGTCTGATTGACTATTTTTCATTGTTTATCTTGATCGAATCAAATTAATTCAAGCTTGAAGGAATATCTCTTATGTTTCTCACTGTTGAGAGGAAGAGATGAGGTGGAAGTTGAGAATAATGCTGTGCTTGTTAATTTTTTTTTCTTCACAAATGAAATAATATTCTATTTATAGGCTCGGTTTTAGAGTTTTATATTTAATTAATTATATAAGATTACTTAATAATACATTAAACCCATAATGAACCACATTACCTAAAAAATAATAATAACATTATTTTATGACATGGTGTGTTAAACCCGCACAATGATAAATATTATTTTTATAATTTGGTAAATAAATATTTTTCACCAGACCCTAAACTTTTCCATTCATCTTCTATACCATTTATTGAATTCTCAAGTAAATATTTAAATAAATATCATTCATTTAATAAATAAATAAATATTATATTCATAGTATGGTGAATAAATATTTATTTAATATCCATGTAACTAACCCATAGAAGAATAAGATATGTTATAGTGAAAAAAACCACATACAAATGATCACTTTGTAATATAATACATTTGTCATGATATCTCATCAAACAGGTTACACACCCATTTCATCAACCTATATATTTTATAAGTATTTATTCAACTATTAGAAATGAACACATCTATACACCATGGCTCTAGAATTTAATGTGATGGTTCTATTTTAATCAAAGTATCGAGATGTCAACTTCCATAAATATGGAAGGGACAAATCCTTTCTCAACTTATTCATTAATAACATATCATTCATGACACACCCAATATACCCAAATTTATAATGAACACATGTCATCATGGTATATGAAAATAAATATAAGTCTGTGAGTCGTGCCATTCATTAATAATAATCTTAAAATTTTAGGATCATTACACATACGTGCATACATAAATATCCAATGACACACAAACATGTGGAATTCCCACTGGAAAGTCTATTCTCATAACCTCTTTCCTTTAAGATCACCAAGTGAAAACATAATGAGATGAAGTATTTCTCACTTAAGAGTAATTTTAATTAGAACTCAACATACTATGTGTCCCATCATATAATGTTATCCATCTGTAGAATAATATTTAAAAATATCATCATAGCATTTCAAGGCTGTCATTATAATGGGCGATTGATATGCCCTTTTAAATGATCCAGATACTCTAAAAAATTATAAAACTCAATTCAAGTAGAAAAAAAAACAATAATATTTAGTAACATATGTTTATTTATATTCAGTTTTCTGAATATACATTAAATTTAAAGTACACAAAGTTAGTTTTAGAACACTAACTTCAATACATGGGATGTTCAAATTCAAACCAATAGAAGAATTAATCATACATAGTTGAATGACATGTGTTCATTGGACTAAATAGATCTAGTTTAATGGATGAGGTTTAATGGATGTGGTTGTGTGGACAAAATCTCAGCGGACAAAATAGCACAGTGGAGTTTCAGTGTGGGAATACATACGATGCATCATTCTAACAGATGCACTTGGTGGTTGGTCATGTACGAAAGAAGAAGTGATTTAAACCAAAGTGGAAGTTTCTATATTGATCATTAAGTTCTAAAGGTGGTGATGGAATGTGTGAAAGTTATGTCTTATATAAAGTCACTGGTGATATTATGTTGAGGACTTTCCTCATGGGTAAATGGCAAAGGAAATGTTTCATTGAAGAAATTGATATGGAGCGTAATGTTGGCATGATCATGTAACACGCTGATATTAAAATATATAATTATATTTTAAATGGATACTATATATGATAGCATGTACCACACATAACACCAATATTAAACAAAACTAGGACATACTCTATAAATATTATTATTTAAACATGGACATTACAACCTAATCGTTGGATTGACAGGTTTAAATAAGAGTAACCAAATTATGAGATATATGTAGAAATTTTTTCCTAATAATATTTTATTTATTAGTGCTTTATAAATAATTAATAAATTTTTAATGATAATAATGAAACCATATAAGGTTAAGAATAATTAAAGTTTTAAATGACCATTTTTTATGTAAAAGTGGTTTTGTTGTATATTTTGTATTTTCATTTAAAAAATAAATCTATAAATTTTAGAAATTTAATTTTTTAAAAAGGATTTAATTTTGATTTCATATTTTTAAAATTATTTTAATTTTACTTTTTGTGATTTTTCATAAATAGTTGATTTTTGGGTTAATATTGAAAAATACTAATTTTACAAATACTGCCAGTTTTATGACATTATCATAATATAAGAATGATCTAAAATTTTATGAATTAATTTTTATAGAAAAAATATATATTTAATAAGTAATATAATTCATTTTAAAATATAAATTTTAACTTCAAAATCTATATTTGATATTATGAAAATTTAAGTAATGTTTTTATTCAAATAAAAAGTATTTTTGGTTCTTCTATTTTAATGAAGTTTTTACAAGGGACATTTAGATTTAAAATTGGTTTGAAAATAAAATAAGATTAATTTTATTAAAAATAATCCAATTAATTCAACGTTAATCAACATTATAATTTATTTTCGTATATAATATTTTCTTATTTTTAAAATAGATATTTTTCTAAAAACAGTTTTTCATTGCGTTTTGGGAACTCATATTAAAATAAAATTTTAATAATTATGGAAATTTAATCCTAGAAAATGGATCTAATATTTTTATTGAGAATATTTAAATTATGTAAAATGGTAAATTTTTTTTTGTTCATAATGAATAATTACCATGGTAAAAGTTTGTCACCATGATAAAGGGAAAAATGGGTTAAACGTGGTTAAAAACATGAGATATGGTCTAAAAATATTTAAAAAAATTGAATTTATTTCATTTAATGAGTTTATTTTTACAATAATCATATTATCTTGGAAAATATAGAAATTTGGTTCTATTTTATTTTGATAATGACCTTTATATTATTTTAAGTAAAGAATAGGTTCAAAATGTCACTATATTTCTTTTAATATATATAATATGTTTTCATAGGGATAAAAATAAGTTAATAGGGTTTATAAATATTTATTTTTAATATGAATAATTTATTTATTAATTTATTTTATTTTTAATTTTTAGTGATGGTATAATTACCTTGAATGTTTACACAACGCTGGCGAATCACTTGTTTAAGCAGTAGAAAAATCCAATAAATTATTTCAAAAACATTAACATTAATATATTTTGGATTAATTATGGTGTTAAATTAATTTAATGGATAATTATAAATTATTTTTTATTATTTATGTGTTTATATTATAATTACATTGTTATTTTTATTCCTTTAATGTCAAAATATGTGAATAGTCATGAAAATGTCTTAAAATGATATTTAATGTTTAAAAATTATTTTTAAATCATTAAAAAATCATAAAAATCCTAAAAATTATATATTTAATAATTTTTTTGTGTAATTTTATATAAAATCATTAATTTTTTGTTTTTTTTCCACTTTTCATTTTTAAAATTATATTTTTGACCCTTAAAGGCTAAGTATTTATGAAAATGCCATTGATTTTTACCTATAAAAAAGACTTAATATAACCCTTTAAAAGAAACATATGAGTTAAGTTTTCTTGAAAACCTCTACCCAAATCTCTCTCCAAACATCCATTACCATGTCCCTAATACCCTCAAACCTCTCATCAAAAGCCTTATCTTAATCAAAGAGAGGATATCTAAAGGAAAATTATCCATCTTTACCAAGATCTTTCAAGTTTATTTTCTCTTAATCCTCTTAAAAATCATATTTAACCATAATAATATAATAAAATGAGCATAATTAGTATAATGAAATGTTATTATCTTAATTGAATACCCCTTATCCACTTACCATCCATTATAATAGAAAATGAAAACGTTGTCATGCATGCGTACAAAATACCATCTCCATGAACGATGTAATTTTTTTACCACCCTCCTCACATGGATGGTTATAATGATAGATTTAATGAATTAAAATTAAATTTATGACATAATTATCATTATGAAAATATAATATAGTTTCAAATTCCTTAACCACCCATCCATTGGAAGATGATAACGTCGTTCATGCATATGTGTGGTTTTCCACCTCCACAAAGCCATGTGATTTGTTTTTAATTTCCACCTTACATGGTTGGTCATAAGGATTATTTTAATGAATAAATATTATTTTTATAATATTATTATGATTTTGTAAAGGTAACCATTTATCTTCTTTATTTCCTTTATATAAATTAGAAAAATGGAAATGTTGTTGATGCGTATATATGAACTACCGTCTCCATGAAATGATGTGATTCATTTTTCATGAACACCATAAATAGTTATAAAATTATATTGAATGTATAAAAATGGAAATTATAATATTTTTAGTATTTTTTAGATGATGTAGCAATGATCCCTTTTGACCACTATTAACATACTGAAGCCGTTTTGGAAATTAAGAGACAAACAACTTCAAAACATTTGTTTTAAAAATAACCAATTTGGTTACTGAATAAAATGTGATAATTAATAAAATAAAAGGAATAATAGTAAATTAATAAACATAAAAAGGTTAAAAAACAAGTATAAAACAAATATAATTTATTTATTTTGGAGTTAGGTAATGTAAAAATCTTGACATGACTAAAGGTAAAGGATTTCTCATCTAAATTTCTTTTCTTTGAGACTCATAACATATTCAATACATGTTTTATTTTATGTGGTGTATAAAATTATATATGCATGAATTTTATCATTATTTCCAAAAAATTAAAGTGGTTTTAAAATACATTTCATGTTCTCTCCTTCAATATTCTTTTTATTTAAATGTTATCAAATTCATAAGAGTTTTTTCTTTGAAACGTTATTTTAAATATTTTAAAATCCTTTTTCTTCATGTCCATGTTATTTTAAATGTTTAAATAATTTTTTTATTTATGATTAAAATATTTCTAAAGGTCATTTTAAACTAATTTTGACTTTATTTATGTTGGTTTAAAAAGGAATCTTTTCAACGTTTCCTGAATGGGTTATTTTGATTTTTTATAAAAGTATAAAAAAATGTTTTTTAACATTTAACACATGATCACCTTTTCTCAAAATCATATCCCTTATTCAATATCAAGAATACTCTATAAGTTTCTATAGTTTTTCAAATAAAATACTATTCCCATTATTTTAGGAATTTTTAGTCGTAAAATGTTTCCAAAAGAAAAGAATATTTATTCTTCTTTTCAAAGAAATCTTATAATATAATAATAAAGTTATTTTTTATCTATTTAAATTATTATTTAAATATTATTATTCTTAATTGGGTGTATACTCTAATTATAATATCCAAATTATTTCTCTATATGAATTATGATCTTGTTGTTCTATTTATTAACTAGAGAAAATATTGACATTTCATATAATAGCTTTTCAATATATATTTTTATAATAATTATATATTGTATTGTTATTAATTTATTATATATGATTAATGAATTGGAATTATTAGGTGAAAGAGTGGATATACAATTAGATAGATCTTCGATACATCAGAAGGTCTCATGAGACAAATTTGCTTGTGTATTTGGTGTATGACTACTCAATTATTTATGATGTCTTAGAACAGGGCCTTGAAAACATGTTTATGATTTATTGAAACAAGTACTTGATGGTAATATTATGATATATATAATTATTCATTCAATCATTATGGAACCATTTATTGTTTTCTATGTGATTATTTATATTTCCCTTGGATATATTTCATGTTCATGTTGCTTATGAGTTTTTATGAAAATATTTTTTATTTTATAAGATAATAAAATGATCTTACAATTTAAAAGTCTGTTTATGATCTCATAAGGGTGGGAGGTTTATTTTCAAGGAATAATTTTCATGTTTTTTAATAAAACCCTCATGAATTATGATTTTTAATTCATTATTACTTATGAAATATTTTATGAAAAATTTTGGGCAAAAAATTGATTTCAAAAGTAATAAAGTGGTTATTTTGAACTCAAAGTTTATTATACGAAAAGGAAAAATTCCTTAGGTTTTCATGAATTTCAAATAGATTCACAAGTTTCATTTATTTTTATATCCATTACCAAGCTTTGTTTTTCTCATCCCATGTTTTAAAATATTTTTCACAAGGCTTAAGGATGTTCATATATTATAACAAGGTCAATAGTGACGTATTGAATGAAGAAAAAGTTTCATTAATGAAACATGTGTATAAACATAAGAACAAGTTTTTGTTGAAAAAATATATAATAAGTGGAAGTATCACTTTTTATGTAACAAATTTACTAATTCTCTAAAACTCTAAACATAAACATTCTCTAGGATGTAAATTAATCAATATTTGTTATTGACACTGTAATTATGGGAGTTAAAATTTGGGTCACTTCAATTGGTATTAGATATAACATGTAAAGAGTATTATATTAGAACTAGATCTAGGTTTATAGGTCTGTGGATATATAAAACGTTTCATTAGAGACTGGAAGTCATATATATAAATGTTATAGGGAAACATTGGTTTCCTTTTCCAATGGTGGGTCTACCATGAATATCAGATGGTGGTGGAACCAAATGATCAACTAGAATTTCATATATTAATAAAGGTTGGACCAATGGGTCCTATGTGTTTGAAATGTATCAGAGTGAATCAAATGATGGAGTATTGAGTCATCACCCATGGGATAAAGGCCTTATTTCTGATGGCTAGTGGTCACTATCTTGACATTGGATTTAGAAAAATACATGGAGCAGTAGTGGGAAATAGATCTGTTGAAGGGATTACATCCCCTCAACCATGGTCATTAATGATGATAGAACTATGACTAAGGAATTTTCATGGGAAGAAGTTTGTGGTTATCATATGTGATTCTGGTTATGGTATGTAATTATCTTTATAACCCAAATGAGTTCTAGTTCTAATGAATAAAAGATGAAATTTTCTCCCATGGATATAAGACACATTGTACAAACCAAATAATACCTCATGTACTTATGTTTTCATGCTATTTTCATGTCATGTGATTGTTTAAATTTTTATTTTCTATAAGGAAGTTATTTATTGAAAACTAGGAGGTATCTGAAACCAGATAAGGGTAACTCAGTATGGTAGATGGGGTGCCTGGTCTTATCAATTTTAGACACTAAGGCCATAAGTGACCATTATATCATTGAATAATTTGTATTTATTTTCTAAAATCTATAATTTTAGGTGGCGTGATTTTGATAGATAGAGGATAATGACCAGTAATCATATGTTGATGGGTTCTCAATACATAATTTTTTTAGGATTATTGGAGTGATCTATCAATCTATCAAGTTATTATTGAATTGTTTGAGGGGTTAATTGGACCACACAAGTAGTGTTTTTGTGAATTTGTGTGATATATAGTTATCATGAACCAACCTAGGAAACCCATTGGACTGAACTCCCAATCTATCCCTTGATACACCTGAGTGGAATTCCTGACCCCCGGATAACGACAAGCATCAGAGTATCAAGAATAAAACTGTGGGAATTATTTCAATCGATGAATAAATATAAAGAAAATGGTTTCCACCCAGAAACCTAGTGTGACTATTCCATATATTAGATGGTCTCATTTCTGAATAAGTAATCAAAAAATAAATATAAAATGGAATGAATATTAACGAATTAAATGAAAATTAAGCCTCTAATCAAGGCAAACTAATACAATCAACAATATCTAACATAATGATTGAAATGAGAAAAGATACAAAGTACAAGAAGAAATATGAAAAGGATGATACAATAATGTTACCAAAATAAATAAAAAAGGGAGAACCCATAACTATCTATCTCCATGTGCAAGTGAAGCATCTCTACTTTCCACCACAATCAACCTGAACCAAGAACTTAATACACAACTGCTGCATCCATGTAAAATTATCTAAACCTATAATGATGATAGGAATGGGCTATATGTCCTAGTAGGTAACCACCCTCCAATCCATTAATACCATATAAAATTAAAACTATTTCAATCTATTTTGAAATTATCTATTAAAAATAGGTTTTCCACTACTTTAAAAAAGTATCTAGTTTATATCTTTCAAATAAGTTTTCCTTTTTAAATTCAAATCAAACACTATTTAACAGGAGTTTATCATAGGAACTTTTGAAGAAAATTGGTATGAAATATAATGTTAAACTTCAAGAAGGGGAGGAGGGAGAGAATAATATAAAATACCATTTTAAAAATAGTGTTACAAGTCATTGAAAAAAAATACATACAAAAGTATGGGATAATCTAGGACAAAGTTAGCATAAATAATATGAAGGAATATCGGTGATATATAACAAATAATATTTCCTAAAACTCAGTATTACCATCACTGGTCTAACCGAGGGTCACAATCCCATAAGAAGAATAAAATCTATCTTAGGCCCACCAGCTAGAGTGTGATAATGAACTGGTGTAAAAAGTTTCTCTAGTATTCCCACCTAACTTCCCATGGGTTCCCATGATATGTATAATAGAGGTGAGTCTATAAAGAAACAATCACATAAAAATACACATAATAAAAAATAAAATAATTCACACCCTCACCTCCGATGCCCTCATAAGAAACAACCCCAGTTTCATCAAGAGCACACATAAAATATATAAGACCATTCATCGGGAAGCATCACATACATAGTATGATAACCATTTATTTTCTAAAAAACTTAAGGAATATTTAAAGGGGATTTAAATTTTATAAATAAAAAATTTAGAAAGTTCCATTTGGGCCTCATGAGTCACCAAGCCACAAAACTGCATATCTAAAACCAAAACACATCTAATGAACCAACTAGGAATTTCTACAACCACTTGATAATCATGTTTTTTAAAAACAAAATTTATAAATTGAAAACATAGTGAAACCCCATGAAAATTTGATAAAACTCAAAAAGACCAACCTTTTTTATAAAATCCTACCTGATATACTTGATATTTTTTTAAACACATAAAACATATATTAAAACTGGAAAGCAATCAAAACTCTAAATTTAAAGATCTATTCAAAGGATCTCTAACATTTAATCCCAATTCTTTTTAATCCGTGGTGTTAACCCAATACAAACAAGGTCCAAATATCCTTAAGAGACAAATAAGAACTCTAAATAACCCTAAAATAAAAAACCCCACAAATAAAAAACAAGTGAATATGAACTCTAGGTCACCAAGACCATGGTAGGGGAAAACAAGAGAGAAAAAGAAAGAAAGGGAAGAAGGAAGGCGATCCAGAGATTTTACCTCAATGAATCTACTTCAAACATTTAATAAAAATAGAGGAATCATCAAATAAGGGGGATAAACTAAGGAGTGAGGTAAAAGAGGCTATAATGAGTCAAATGGGAGATAAAGGAAGCCATTAATGTCTTTAATTCAAGAAGTGAATAATGGAAAATTACCACTTTTAATAAATTTGGTAATTTTGCATGGTTTGGACGCACTGTTAGCCAAACCATGTGTCGAATGTGTGCCTCTATCTTGGTAATTAGACCACTTCACATGGGCATGATACACTGTAGAGACCCAAAGATTGACCTACATGGACATTACATTACTTTTGTGGAATACTTAATACATAACAAAAACAGACACACAAGGACCGTAATAGTTTAGTGTCTTTAGAAACTCGGAATATAATCTTCTAATCGTGGTGAAAGATCTTCAACATCTCCCATAAAGATCTTCCCTTTTTTTTCTTACCTAAAACCTTTCTTTAAATCCTGGGGAAAAGAAAACATAAAAAGGTTGAGCTAAAATGCTCAGTAAGGGTAAACATAGAGAACATAAAATAATCCATAAACATTTGAATGCAAAAACTTGAACATAAAATCTAAACATCAAAATCTTGAGCAAAGACATAAATCTTGGAAGTACGTAAGGCATATATCATAAAGGAACATCAATCATGATAAAATAGCATTGTAATAAAACATTTAATTGTGGAAAACCATTAAGCACAAGTTATGATTTCCATAGTAGCCAAGGAATTCCTGCCAAGACCATCTTAGTGGACAAAGTCCCTTTTTGAATCGAGTTCACTCCTCGTTTCAGTCCTGTATCACTGAACCGGATTAACCTGCCATTCCAGCCATGTCTATCTCATGAGATATAAATCTTTACCCAATGCATTGGAGAGAGATATAGGTCACACCCATCTATTATTGAAATTATTCTTACATGTGCCACAAAAAATCATAAATCATTCATCATAACCCAAAGAATAAATTGGGTTTCAATAAACATCATTCCATCATAACATAATCCATATAAAACAAATGGATATCATTTCAACATAAGAAAATTGAAACCACGTAAATCATAGAGAAATTATACTTGAAACATACACATATGAAATAATTTCATCTTAGATGGAAAATGGTTTTGATAAAACGCTTGAAATTAATTCTTGAGGAAAATATCCTCTCTTCTTCAAAATCATTTTCTTTTCACAAAATGACATGCAATTTTAAAATAAAGGATTATGTTGAAAATAATCATGAAATATTTTGGAGGAAGCTTCATGAAAATAAGGCTTTATAAAACTGTAAAAATCTGTTCATGCCGTATAAGTTAAAAATAACAATATCCTCGTACTTTTGTCTGAAAAGTCAAAAAGTACCTCGTATGGTAAACAAAAAAAGATTCCTTACATACCATGTAGTAAAAGTCAAAAATGGGTAAAAAGGAATTTAAAAATACATGAAAACATTTTTATAAAACTTGGACATGGATGATAGATATAACCCCAGTAAATACTTACGTATAAGCAATCTCGGATAGAAAACAATTGAGATTGCAACATTATCCCTTACCTTAGGTCTGATATGCTTTGTACATATCCAAAAATCATGTATAATGATTTAAATAATGTCATTGAATTATTACAGAATCACATTCATTTTTATGATATCATATATGGTTCACTTATGACTTTATATTACCCATTCTTTTGTAAGTTCCATGTTAAAGCAGCGTTTTGGGTAAAATCGTTTTATTTATCGTACATGTTTGGACTTGTTGTTCTTGATATTATTAATTATATCCTGATTTACTTAATTACATAATGTAAAACATGGTTTATATGTAATATATATTCAGCATATACATATATATATGATAGATCGATAAATGGAAGGAAATACACCGTTCATGGAGACGGTAGGCCGTACGTACGAATGAACGCTATTTTTGTTTCCATATTGAATTGAATGGAATTAAGTATATGACATAAAAATATATATTATTATGTCATATATTTCATGATTACTTATTATATATAATTTATAATTATTCATGAATGGTTAACATGGAGAATGAATCTCATCGCGTCGTGGAGACGGTAGTCCGTACGTACGCACGAGCGATGATATCATTCCCATGATCGTGGAATTGTATTGAAGTGTATGTATAATATTTCAGAATCAATATCACTTTACAATAATCATATATAGTTATTTATTTACACCATTATACCCATCCATGTAAGGTGGTGGTCGAAAACAGATTACACCACGGCGTGGAGACGGTATTCCGTACGTACGCACGCACGGTGATTTTGTTTTTCGTAGGATGGATAGAAGGTGAAATAGGGTTGTTTCATATTTATAATAACATATCAGTATATGAGTGATACTTATGTTATTACTTAATAATGAAACAACTAAATAAGAAGAAGTGGAAGAAGAAATAAAGTTGAAAGAATCAGTAGCGGACATTACCTCTTCTTTGAAGCGCCTCTTCTTAACCTCCTCTTTGGGCACTAAAGATAATCTTTGAAAAAGACCAGAACCACTAGGATGTTTCTAGGGAACTGGATAAGATAAATTGTCAGGGGTTATCTGAGCTTGAAGGCTCAAAAGGGTGTGAAGAGAAGTGGGAAGGAGTTCCCTTTTTATAAGGGAGGAGAGGGGCACCTTTGGAAAAACTAAAAATATTATTTTATTATAAAGTCATATTCGGTTTTTAATAGCTCCAAATTGATTTATTTCTAAGATAAGGTGGGGATGGGTAGAAATTATCTCAACCAATATATTTTAGACAAGTTTAGGTCATTATATTAACCTTATCTTTTAGTTTTAACTCTTAGTTAATTAGATTGACATTTACCATGTCACTTTGTATTTTTATATTATATAGTTAATAAACTTACCATATACATCCAAGAGACCCCCAAGTGGTCCATTAATGATACACCTATCATGATATAAGTATCTTTTCTGAAACTTAGATTTTTAGGAATATAATAACAATTAATAATATAATACTTGTTTTAAAAACTATTTTATGTCAATTTTGACACTATTTGGTAATTGATTTTTGTGAAAATCATTACAACATGATTAGTTCGAAAAAAGTTAATTAAATCAATACTAATATGTCATATTAACCTATAAAATTAGTTTAATTCATAAAAAGTCTCAAATTACATTTATTTGAGTATTTATAACATCAATTATGTTAATATTTCATTAATAAGATAATTACTGCATCATCATTGTGTCATAAATAAATTAAATTATTTAATGTCTAAAAATTATAAATAAAATACCATTATTTATGAAATAATTTTATCTTTCTAATGAATATTTATAGTCGAATTTATCTTATATATAACCCTATATTAAAAATGTTTTAGTTATTAAACTTTGATTTTAACTATTTTAACTCTTCTTTAAATAAAATAATATTAAATGTCCTAATCTAATCCAAGTGGACCTAAATGGTCATATTTTATTCCTAAGGTTGTTTTTGGTCGAATTACACTTATCCAATAGAATTAGGAAATGTGTTAGGGTAATAATAATATCATATTTACCCTTAATTACCCTATTTACTTTTAACCGTGGTAAAAAAAAGTAAAAAAGTTACTATTCACCAAAAATTATTTTCATCTCATTGAACCAAATTTTAGTCCTTGATATTAATCTTGTCTCTATTATTTTATAAATTCCACTCACAGAAGCGGTAAAATTATGTTTTATGTGAATTGGCAAATTCTCCTAGGAGGTGGGTAAAAGACGGTGAAAAGTTCAATTAAATTTTTATATATCTAAAATTATTATAAAATGACTCCAATGAATTAATTTGAACTTATATAGGTATTATGTATCAATTTTTACCTAAAATAAATTTAAATAAAATAAATAATTATTTAAATAAAAAGTCGGTTTTTAAATAGTAACCTAGTGTTTTCACTATTCATCAAAAATTGAAAGTTTTCAGAAAAATACCAAAAATTCACCCTAGGATAATTTAGATATTCCGAATCCAAAAATGAAGTCCATTTAGAAAGATAAAATTTAGAAAATTTCAAAAAGTGTGTATTACTATTCATAATGGCTAGTTTATATAACATATCGTTGTTTAGCGAAACTCGGTATTGCGTACAACACATGATATCGTGGAAGGTCACGATTGCATGTAATGCAAGCCAAGTCAGAGATGCGTGTCATGCAAGCTCCTTTTTATGTAGCATACAACACAAGACATTAATGAAATTAAAAAGAATATTTTTCATAAAATCTCTGGGTGTTACATACACTATTAGACTAATCATGCACTAAACCAATGATTTGGCTTTGACAAATGTGCAAGCCTATCGTATTATTTTTGTATGTTTGGTACTAATCGTGAGACTTAACTATGTGACATGAACTGCACCCCCAAAATCTAAAATTCAAAGAAATTCTACCTAGGAAGAGAGAGTGAGAGATAAAAGAAAAATAAAAATAAAAATAAAAAAAAACTATAGAGTAAATTGGGGTTCAATTGTGAAAATAATCATGGAATAATAATATATGATCCAATCACTTTTCCATTGATCTCAAAAATTCTATTCAAAACGACTCAAACAAAATAAATTTGAAATATAAAACAAAAATAAAACAAATATTAAATTCAAGACCTAACCCATTTTTCAAATCGTGAGTAATAACAGTAATTTTGAGAGAAAATAAAATTATATAAAAATCATAGATCTGAATATAGTAAAATTTAAAAACGATTATTTACTTTTAGATATCTTTATAAATTATGTTTATTTACAATATGAATATTATAATATTGAGATAAAGAAATAAAGGTAATGATATGTACTATTGTTTTTATAGAAAATAGAAATTTAGTTTTAAAAATAATTTAAAACCATTCTATTTTAAGTCATTTAAAATTTTGAGGAATTAAAATAGAAATAATATGATTTATATTTGTTTAATTATACAAGTTTATGATTTTCAAGATAAAAATAAAAAACATTAGAGTGGTAGAGGCATAATTTTACAAAAAAAATATTTAATGAAAATAAATATTGAATTATTGTGAACAAACTATAAATCTAATCAATGTGAAATTTTAGGAACATAATATACACATAAATAGAATTATAATTCACATTTTTTAGTTAATACATATAAACATTTTAAAATAAATAATTCAAAGAAGAAACTAGAAAATAAAAAGTTTTAATGAAAATAATGAATAAAATATTTTGAATAAATTACAGATCTAATAAAAGTGAAACTTTTTGGAGTTAGTTCCGTTGAACTAACTAACTTTTTTACTTTATATTACTTGTATATTCAAAAACCTGAATATTAATAAATATCATATCATATTATGAGTGTTCTTCTAGATTAAATTAAGATGATAATGTTCTTAGAGTATTTGTCACATTGAAATGTCTTAACAGATCCCCACTATGAAGAGAACCTTAAAGTGCCATGAAAATATCTAAAAAATATGCCCTATGGTCTATATGTCATCTTATGATAGGACATAGATGAAATTTAGACTATTAGGTTCTTGATCCTTATAATAAGATGAATCTTCTTCTCATAAATTTTTGAACTTGGTAATCTCCCAGATAAGTGGTTATGAGGATAAACCATTCATATGAATTCTACATGTTATATGTGTCATTGGATATTTTTATCTGTGAGCATGTGTATTGGTCCTTAGACTTGGTATTACTATTAATGTATATCATGAATCATGTATTTTCTTGTATTGTTTAAAACTATGATGTCATATGATTGTAGTGAAGTGTGATACATTGTATACATCATAATTGATTTTTCCTTGATTGAATAAGTCAAGAAAGGATTTTTACCTTCCTTGAATAAAAGATGATATCTTAGGATATTTGATTTAAATAGAACTATCAGATTTAGTTTATGATCGTGATGGTTTATCAAATAGTTCATTTTATAGAGGAAGAGAAAAAAATAAAGTATATCAATTGATAAAATATATATAAAACTAGTTTGATGAGATATTGAGACAAATGAATTATATTACACAATGAATATTTGTATGAGGTTGTTTTCATTGCAACATTAACATCTTCCTCCTTAAGTGACCTGATATGTCGCTATAAACTAATCTTATAATTTAGGAAAGTTCACTTAATACCAATAAGAAAGCATCCTAGAAGGTCACACATGAAGTGTATCCAAAATATTAGTTAAATTCCATTTGAATATTGTAACGACCCGAACTTTTTAATAATTTTTGTTTCCTAATTTTGTGTGTTATTTTATTTTATACTCAACAAAACTATTTCATTTGATGAAATGAGTATAATTAAAATGAGACCATTGGTTTTCAACTGTTATATGACCGTTGGTCAATATGACAGTTGGAAATAAATGTTGCAATTATTTTCTATAAGTATAAGTGATCTTGGTTAATTAATACAGAAAGAAGTTTCAATGGCCTCATCCAGTAGTCTCAGGCCGATCAAAGCCTATCTGATAGAACTTGGGAAGGAGGTAGCACCACTGGGCTTTGCTGTGGACCAAACCCAAGCCGAACTTCATCGTGTGACGCTGGAATGGAATTGCCTTCAGGAGAAGTTCAAGCTGATAGAAATCACCACTCGGGAAATGTTGGATGAGCCACCCCAAGATTCTATCACCTTAGCACACCTTACACTTAGGTCATATACTGGTGTTATAAGGGGCTATGTAACGAGACCTTAGCTGCTTTATGTAATCCTTTTATATAAATAAAATTGTCATTTCTTCTTATGGTGAAGTTGGTAAATCTCAAATGTCCGGATAAATATAAGATATATATTATTGATGAATTTTGGAAAAAGATATTTTAAAATATTTATGTAAACCTTAAATAATTAAAAATGTGTAATGATTTTCAAAAAATGGACTTCTACAGTTGTGTTCAGTATGGAATTTAGAGTCTAATAAGATCAACTTAATTTTTTGGTGAATAGTAAATTATGAATGGTGATTTTACGCTTATGATTATTAATGTGACCAAATGGATTAGTAGCCTCACCTAAGAAAGTATTAATATAATTTAGGCACCTTTATTAAGTAATGTGATTCAATAAAATAAGTAAATAACTATTTCAGAAATTATTAGTTAAGTATTTGTTTTCTTTCAGGTGAATAGTGTTTTTATTTTAAAATTAAATTAAAAATATTTAGAAAATTATTTTCATAAAATGGATTTCATTTTTGAATTCAGAGCATCGATATTAGGTTAAGGTTAATTTTTGGGATTTTTCTGAAATAGTTGAATTTTTGGTGAATAGTGAAAATACAGTTTTGAGTTTCGGGTGTTTAATGGAATAATTAAGGATGTAATAAGTATGAAATAATTATGGTCAACTTATTAATAGTAAGATAAGGTATTAGGTGTCCCAAGTGTTCAATAACACGAGCCAATACCATGGTCAAGCCCATGGTTTTTCCAATACCACCGATGAGGTGTCCCTTGGAAATTAATGCTTTGTTCCCTCACTTCTCCTATAAATACCAAGACATTCCCTCATTAAGTTCATTTAAAAATATTCCTTAACGAATTTATGGTCTCTTTACCTATCAATGAGTCTTCCCAAGGTTCCCTCAATCTTCCCAAGGTCCCGACCTTCAAGCTTTCGAAGTTACTCTTCAAGGTAAGGGATTCTTTTACCCTCCTCTTTTAAGCCATGACTTCCTTTATGTTGTGTCTTCTAGTTTCCACATCTTTTTGTTGAGGGTATGTTCATATATATTATAATTATAGTCCATTTCATTTCTAATTTTTGAGAGACCATTTCATCTCTCATCAATTTGTTTTCTGAATTTTTATTTAGGCTGCCGAATTTTTCGTAAAAGGAATCACGTCTTCTCTTTTCTTTCATGTTTCCTTTTCATGTGGTATGTCATTCAAATTTTCATACCATGTTATTATCTCCATGTTATTCTGTATTTATACTGTATTATATGTTATTTATGAGTGGGTTACTCTTGTACCCTGTCTTTTCAATGTTTTCTAAAACCATGTTATATAGCTGTTATGCTGCAAAAATTTTGCCTCAAAATTTATATCTCTTTCTCTCTAGAAATTCTCTTATTTTATTTATGTGAATACCCAGAACGATTTCATTTCATTGGGTGTTCATATGTATATAATGATGATTTATTTGATTCTATAATTGACATACATATAACCCTCACTCTCTTTCCATGGGCTATAAATGACATAATGATCTTATTTTTTTAAGAACTTTTAAAACGTCATGATCTTGAAATGAAACCCATTTATTTTATTCTCCATGGGTTATTTATGAAATGTTTGATTATTATATATGTGGATCACATTAAAGTAAAGAAATATTAAGGGTGCGCCTTGATATCACTCCAATGCATTGGGTAAAGAATTAATCTCTAGAGATGACAAGTTTCACAATACCTTGGTGAATAACCTTGGTAATTTTTATAACACCTTGGGGATAGACCTTGGTGATATGTTGATGAATGTATAAATGAAATGTTGTATCCACATATTCAAGTTATGTTACAAGTTATTTTCATTATGATATTCCTATACATCCATTTCTTATGTCTTTATTTTTTTATTTAAGTTCTTATTGATATCACAAGTAAACTGATTCCTTGTTTACCCTTACTAGGCCTTCTTCTCACCCTTTACTTTGATGTATGTCTCCAGGATATGATATGAAGTAGTTTTACATAGGATGAATATATTATGAATCCTTACAATTATATTAGAAGAATGTTTTATGTCATTTTTATGTTATATGTCCATGATTTCTAAGACACTAGACTTTAAAGATCCCCTGTTTGTAAAATGTAATGAAAAGTTATATAATAAAAAGGAGGGATCCCATAGTTGGTATCAAAGGATAGTTTAGTTATTTATGGAAATTAGGATATAAAAACTTTAGTAAGAACTTTATAGAAAAGTTTAAATATAGTAAATCTTCCTAGTATTTTGGTGAGTATTGAGTAAGTGGTTTATCAAGAAAATACATCCCTATCTAGATAAGAACAGGTAGAGGTGGCTCTGGCACAGATGTAAATAGGGGTAAAACCCAAAAACACTGCTTTGAGATACTCTCGAATGGGAACTGGTACACGAAAATGGGCCTTGCTGTACTCTTGGTTACGACACTCCCGGGGGATATGTTTGGTTAATCACAAGATTTTTATAAATCATTATGAAGGAATTATATAAAAATGTAATTGTATAAGCTTGAAGTTTTAAGACATAAAATACTTTTTAGTTAAAATATTCATAAATGAAATAAGTTTCTCACTAAGGTTTTATTCTTTTAGAAAATGGTGGGCAATAGGAGGAACTGTGCAAATGGTGACCACAATGGACCATGTGCTGACAACCCTCCAGTGGAAGCCGGAATGGAAACATTCATGCGAATGATGAACCAACTGACTCAAGTTATGGGAAATAACTTGAATCAAGATAAGATACCGATCTCACTATGAAGGGAACAAAATTCTGTTGAGTCCTTTAAGCATCAACAACCACCAACTTTAATGGATCGACTGACCCATTGATTGTTGAACAATGGATCAGTTTTATAGAGAAGATATTTTCTATGCTATATTTTTTAGAGCAAGATAAGGTCACCCTAGCTGTCTATCGCTTAGAGGGACAAGCTAATCAGTGGTGGGAACTGATCAAAAACACGAGGTAAAGAGTGGAAGTTGAAGCTATGAAGTGGGAAGAGTTCAGAGGGATCTTTTTCAGTAAGTATTTCCCTCGTTCCATGAGAAAAATAATAGAGAAGGAGTTTCTTTAGCTGAAGCAGAAGGAGAATGAATCTGTGGGAAGATACAAGATGAAATTTACAAGGATTTTACAATATACCTCTAGATTTTTCATGGATCCAAATGGTAAGGTTGATAGATTCTTCGGTGAACTGAGACCTCATATGTAGAAGAATCTATCCATTCGAGATTATGATAGCTACTAAGAGATCGTTGGGAGTGCGATGAAGGTCGAGCTAGAGTTTGGTGAGACGTAGTGGTCTCATAAATCAAATGAAAAGAAGTGATCATTGGAGCCAAGCTTAGAGAGGAGCTTCGATCAAGGAAGAGGAGGCAAGAAAGTACAACTTACCACGTGTAATAAATGTGGAAAGAAGCATTCGGAGAACTACCTGCTCAGGAGTGGGAAGTGCTACAAGTGTGGTAGAGATGGCCACATTGCGAGGAATTATCATGGTGAGGTGAAACCTCAACTTCCAAACACAAACGACAAGGGGAAGATGGTGCAGGCCCTACCTAATGTCCAGTGCTTCAAGTGTTGACAACGTGGCACTTTGACAGTCACTATCCAAATCCGAGGGTAGTGGAGGGGAACCACCATCAGCCTCAGAAAAGTCCAAGGGATCAAGGCTGTTCTTTTTCTATCACAGCAACTGAGGTTGAAGCTCTGAATGATGTGGTAGTAGGTACTCTTGTTGTCCTCTCAAAGCTAGCAAGTACTTTATTTGATTCTGGTTCTATGCATTCCTTTATTTCCTCCAAGTTTGCAAAGAATTTAGAATCAACCCCCATTTTTCTAAAATTAGATTTATCAGTCAAGACTCCTGGTGGGACTATCCAAGCATCGTCAGTGTTTAGAAACTCTAGTATTTACTTTGGTGAGCACAATCTTATCGAAAATATAGTAGTCATTCCCATGCTGGAATTCGACATTATACTAGGGTTGGAATGGCTCTCAAAGTATAATTCTAAGATCAATTATAGAAGAAAGGAAATATCAGTAGTTTTGAATGGAAAACCTACAGTTATATTCCAAGGAGAGATATCTAAACCTGATATTTGTCTAAAAGAACCCCCTATATCCTTCTTTATGGAGTTGATCGGTGAAGAAGAAGAAGGAGATGAGATTTTAAGGATAGAAAGTGTCCCCATCATCCAGGAATATATTGACGTATTTCCCGAGGAGTTGCCTGGGCCTCCCCCCGAAAGAGAGGTAGAGTTATCTATTGAACTCATACCTAGATCTCATACAATATCAAAGACCCCGTATAGGATGGAAAATGTGGAGTTGGAGGAATTAAAGAAACAACTCCAAGATCTTTTGGAGAAGGGGTTTATCTGACTGAGTGTGTCTCCTTGGGGCGCACCTATTCTCTTTGTGAAGAAGAAGGATGGATAGATGCAGCTATGCATTGATTATAGATAAATGAATGGGATCATAGTGAAGAACAAATACCCTCTTCCATGAATTGATGACTTATTTGACCAACTTCGTGGGGCTCAATTCCTCTCTAATATTTATCTTCAATATGGATATCATCAATTGAGGATGAAGAAGGAAGATATTCCGAAAATTACCTTCTGATCAAGATATGAGAATTATGAGTTTGTTGTTATGCCTTTCAGAATGACTAATGCACCTGCTATTTTTATGGATTTGATGAATAGAGTCTTTAAGGACTACCTTGATAACTTTGTGGTAGTTTTTATTGATGATATTATAATATATTCGAAAATCCTTGAGGATCATGAAGATCATATAAGGGTTATTTTGAAAACTCTGCGGAAGGAGAGGCTTTTTGGAAAGTTTAGTAAATGTGAATTATGGTTACAACAAGTCACTTTCTTGGGGCACATTGTTACCAATAAATAAATCACAGTTGACCCTACAAAGACAAAATTTGTAGAGGATTGGCCTTAGCCTACAACAATAACTAAGATTCAAAGTTTCCTTGGACTGTAAGGATATTATAGAATGTTTGTGAAAAACTTTTCATGACTTTATAATATGTTAACAAAGTTAACTCGAAAAGGGGTCAAGTTCCTCTGGACAAAGGAGTGCGAGGAAAGTTTCCAAGAGCTGAAGAAGAGATTGGTTACTCCACCTGTGTTAACACTACCCTCAAGTAGAGAAGGATTCATTATTTTTAGCGATGCGTCTCTGAAATGGCTAGGGTGCGTCCTCATTCAAAATGAAAAAGTCATTGCTTATGCATCTTGACAGTTGAAGACTCATGAGCAGAACTATCCTACACATGATCTGGAGCTGGCTGTGGTCATTTTTGTTCTGAAGATATGGAGGCACTATCTTTATGGGGAGAAATGTGATATATACACAGACCATCAAAGTTTGAAGTATATTTTCACACAAAAGGAATTGAACATGAGACAAAAGAGACGGTTGGAACTTCTTAAAGACTATGATTGTTCAATTCATTATCATCCCGGAAGAGAAAACGAAGTCACTGATGCATTAATTAGGAAATACCCAGCTGTTCTTTCCATGACGAGGATTCAAAGAGATCCTTTGATCAATGAACTAGTAAATCTGGACATGGGAATTATAAGGGAAGGGACATCATCAACCCCAACCCAAATGATTTCTCAACCATCATTACTAGATAAGATCAAAAAAGCTCATAAAGAAGATCCTTTGTTACAGAAGAAGTTTGAAGCTGTGAAGGATGGGAAGTTTCCTGAGTTCAATATTGATCACGAAGGTGTACTGAAATTTCGTACAAGACTATGTGTTCCGTCTATTCCATAAATAAAGAAGGAGTTGATGGATGAAGCTCATAACTCTACTTTCTCTATACATCCTGGAAGCAAAAAAATATATAGGGACCTTTGTGATCATTTTTGGTGGGATAATATGAAAAGGGAGTTTACTGACTACACTTCAAGGTGCCTAGTATGTTAGTAAGTGAAGGAAGAGCAAAAACTTCCTAAAGGGGTATTGTAACCACTACCCATACCAGCATGGAAGTGGGACAATATCACTATGGACTTCGTCACTGGTCTTCTGAGAACTTTCAAAGGAAATAATGCGATATGAGTTATTGTGGACCGTCTCACCAAGACTGCCCATTTTATCTCCATTAGGGAAGATTTCTCCCTTGATCAACTTTCCAGGATTTACGTGAAGGAAGTGATAAGGCTACATGGAGTTCCACTTTCTATCGTATCTGATCGTGATCCAAGGTTCACGTGAAAATTCTGGAGAAGTATTCAACATGCTCTGAGCACTAAATTGAATTTCAGTACGGCCTATCACCCCCAAACTAATGGCCAATCTGAAAGAACTATTCAAACACCCAAGGACATGTTGAGAATGTGCTCAATGAAATTTAAGGGTGGATGCGATCAACATCTCTCTTTAGTTGAGTTCTCTTACAACAATATCTTCCACTCAAGCATTCAAATGATACCCTATGAAGCTCTATATGGGAAGTGATGTATAACTCCTACATGTTGGGATGAAGTTGGTGAGAGAAAGCTTCTTGGGCCTGATCTAGTTCAAGAGATGACAGAAAAAGTCTATGCCATCGAATAACACATTAAGGATGCTCAGAGTCAACAAAAGAGCTATGTCAACAACCGTCGAAGAGAATTGGAGTTTGATGTTGGTGATAATGTCTTTCTTCTAATATCAACTTGGAAGAGATTCATGAGGTTTGGGAAGAAAGGGAAGCTCAGTCCTAGGTACATTGGCCCCTATGAAATCCTTGATCACGTGGGGGAAGTGGCCTATCAGCTTGCACTTCCTCCAAATCTAGCACAAGTTCATGATATCATCCACGTATCCCTCTTGAAGAAGTACATACCCGACCCTTCACATGTACTAAACCTATAGGTGGTACAACTGGAACATGACCTCTCTTATGAGGAGAAACCGATGGAGATCTTGGATCATAGAGGCACAGTTCTATGCAACAAGACTACCCACCTTGTTAAGGTGTTGTGGAGGAACCACAAATATGAAGAAGCCATGTGGGAACCCGAGGAGTCTATGAGGCAGAGATACCCCCACCTTTTCTCTTCTAAGGGTACGAGTTAAAAATTTTGGGGACAAAATTTCTTAAGGGGGGAAGAATGTAATGACCTGAACTTTTTAATAATTTTTGTTTCCTAATTTTGTGTGTTATTTTATTTTATACTCAACAAAACTATTTCATTTGATGAAATGAGTATAATTAAAATGAGACCATTGGGTTTTAACTATTATATGACCGTTGGTCAATATGACTGTTGGAAACTAAATGTTGCGATTATTGTCTATAAATACAAGTGATCTTGGTTAATTAATACAGAAAGAAGATTCGATGGCCTCATCAAGTAGTCTCAGGCTGATCGAAGCCCATCTAACAGAACTTGGGAAGGAGGTAGCACCATTGGGCTTTGCTCTGGAACAAACCCAAGATGAACTTCATCGTGTGAATATGGAACAGAATCACCTTCGGGTGAAGTTCAAGCTGATAGAAATCACCACTCAGGAAATGTTGGCCGAGCCGCCCCATGATTCTATCACCTTAGCACACCTTACACTTAGGTCCTATGCTGGTGTTATAAGGGGCTGTGTAACGAGACCTTAGTTTCTTTATGTAATCCTTTGATATAAATAAAATTTTTATTTCTTCTTATGGTGAAGTTGGTAAATCTCAAATGTCCGGATAAATATAGGATATATATTATTGATGAATTTTGGAAAAAGGATATTTTAAAATATTTATGTAAACCTTAAATAACTAAAAATGTGTAATGATTTTCAAAAAATGGTCTTCTACAGTTGTGTTCAGTATGAAACTTAGAGTCTAATAAGATCAACTTAATTTTTGGTGAATAGTAAATTATGAATGGTGATTTTACGCTTATGATTAGTAATGTGACCAAATGGATTAGTAACCTCACCTAAGAAATTATTAATATAATTTAGGCACCTTGATTAAGTAATGTAATTCAATAAAATAAGTAAATAACTATTTCAGAAATTATTATTTAAGTATTAGTTTTCTTTCAGGTGAATAGTGTTTTTATTTAAAAATTAAATTAAAAATATTTAGAAAATTATTTTCATAAAATGGAGTTCATTTTTGAATTTAGAGCATCAATATTAGGTTAAGGTGAATTTTTGGTATTTTTCTGAAATAGTTGAATTTTCGGTGAATAGTGAAAATACAGTTTTGAGTTTCGGGTGTTTAATGACATCATTAAGGATGAAATAAGTATGAAATCATTCTTTTAGACTTATGAATAGTAATATAAGGTATGAGGTGTCCCAAGGGGCCAATACCATTCTAAAATATCATGTGCAAGCCCATGGTTTTGCCAATACCACCGATGAGGTGTCCCTTGGCAATTAATGCTTTGTTCCCTCACTTCTCCTATAAATACCAAGCCATTACCTCATTCATTTAATTTCAAAATCCTCCCAATTAAAGTTCTGGTCTTTTTACCTCTCAAGGAGTCCTCCCAAGGTTCTATCAATCCTCCCAATGTCCTGACCTTCAAGATTTCGAAGTTACTCTTCAAGGTACGAGAATCTTTCACCCTCCTCTTTTAAGCCATGACTTCCTTTATGTTGTGTCTTCTAGTTTCTATCGATTTTTGTTGAGGGTATGTTCATATATATTCTAATTAATTTCCATTTCATGTCTAATTTTTGAGATACCCTTTCCACTCTCATCAATTTGTTTTCTGAATTTTTATGTGACGCCGTTAGGCTACCGAATTTTTCGTAAAAGGAATCACGTCTTCTCTTTTCTTTGATGTTTCCTTTTAATGTGGTATGTCATTCAAATTTACATACCATGTTATTATCTCAATTTTATTATGTATTTATACTGTATTATAAGTTATTTATGAGTGGGTTACTCTTTTACCCTCTCTTTTCAATGTTTTCTGAAACCATGTTATATAGCCGTTATGCTGCAGAAATTTCACCTCAAAATTTCTATCTCTCTCTCTCTAGAAATTCTCTTGTTTTATTTATGTGGATACCTATAACTATTTCGTTTATTTGGGTGTTCATAAATATATAAATATTATGTATTTTATTCTGTAATTTAAATACATATAACCCTCACTCCCTTTCCATGGGTTATAAATGACATAATGATCTTATTTTTTTAAGAACTTTTAAAACGTCACGATCTTGAAATGAAACCCATTTCTTTTATTATACATGGGTTATTTATGAAATGTTTAATTATGATATATGTGGATCACATGAAAGTAAAGACATATTAAGGGTGTGCCTTGATATAACTCTAATGTATTGGGTAAATAATTAATCTCTAGAGATGACAAGTTTCACGATACCTTGGTGAATAACCTTGGTAATTTTTATGACACCTTGGGGATGAAACTTGGTGATATGTTCATGAATGTCTAAATGAAATGTTTTATCCACATATTCAAGTTATTTTCCAAGTTCTTTTCCTTATGATATGACTATACATCCATTTATCATGTCTTTATGTTTTTATTTAAGTTCTTATTGATATCACAAGTAAACTGATTCCTTGTTTACCCTTATTGGGCCTTCTACTCACCCTTTACTTTGATATATGTCTCCAGGATATGAGATTCAATAATTGTACATAGGATGAACATATTATGAAGCCTTAAAATAGGATTATAAGAATTTTTTATGTTGTTTTCATGTTATATGTCCCTGATTTCCAAGACACTAGACTTTAAAGATCCTCTGTTTGTAAAATGTAATGAAAAGTTATGTAATAAAAAGGTGGCATTCCATAAATATAATATTAGGATAAATATTATTCTCTAGACCAAGGAATAATAATTATTCAAGTTATTTTTATCACATAAATTCAATCATTAGTTATTATAGTTTAGAATATATATGAGTTGAATATTAAATAAATATTTTTTCACTAATTAGTGAATATAATATTTATTTATTTATTAAATGAATAATATAATGATATTTATTTATTTAAATAAATAATTATTATTCAAGTTTTGATAAATTTAGAGGGGTATTGATGGGTGAAGTTAAGATCTTGGATGGAAATGATATATTTTATTTAATTTCATTTAAATAAATAAATATTTTTTTATTTAAGAAATGATATTTAAATATTTGTGAGTTAGAACACACCATGGAAATAATAATAATAATAATATTATTAGATGTAGAATTTACTTAGAATTAAGAAATTAGTTAAGGGCCTTGGTGTAATAACTAATTATCTAACCCTAATTATATATCCAAACTAATATCTTTTTTAGGTTAATCAATTCATTTTTCACAACATTTTTTATCAAGAGATCTCTCTCAAGATAAAAGAGAATTATCTCAAGGATGATCTCAAGAATGAGAGGTGATTATACTACTTCTATATCTTAAGACTTAGATAACCAAGAATAATTATTTAAGCATAAATAAATTATTATTGTGATCAATGAAAAATGATGGAATATGATTGGTACCACTATGCTATCACCTAGAGTTCCATTAGTGATATTATGAGATTCTTAGAGCATGTGTGAATACTATTAGAGGAATTATTATTTATATTCTTAATCACAACAATGACATAATGAAAAAGTATAATTGAGATTGTAAATGAATATAGAATTATCAAGTATGGTAATTATTATTTATAAATTAATTATAAATTATATGTGAAAAGATCATATCTTCAAATATTATGGGGTTTTTATCCAAAAGTTCTGAGGATTTATCTAAAGAAACTGATGAAAATAATTATTGAATACATGTCTAACTACTTTCACCAAGTCCTGAAGCCTGCAAGTTTTATCAGAGCGCTCACATATTAATTTATAATTATTAATTATAAACTGATCAATTATGCATTTTATTGTTAGTTTTTCATTTCCAGTATTTTATTATTTAATACAAAAGTTATGACATTATGATAGTTTAATTTCATATGACCAAGAATAGTCTAAGAATAGATAAATAATTCTTAGAGATCCTATCTAGAGGTTCCAAGGATTCTAGATACATGAAAAAAATACACGATGTGTAATGGAAATGTAAATGTTGTGTACTCATGGTCAACCACACAAGGATTAACTACAAAAATCATGGCATGTCATGTGGGGGCTTAGTACGTAACATCATTCCATACTGTGTATTAACCTCTAGTTGACTTGTGGTTTGATAGGGTATATATAGCATGTAGATACCGTACAATCTATGTAACCCCACATAGTTGACCCCATAGGAATCACTAAATCCATGCAGTCAAAGTACATGGAATATAATTAATACATTTCATGTATTGACTGCCATCCGAGTGACATGAAAATAAGTGCAGTACATGATGTGTAGTGGGATGTAAATTCCGTATACTATTTAACAAGACACATATATTACATTCCAATTTTATAGGAATGTAGTTCAAGTTAATATATGGATAAATTAATTAAATAAAAACCAAACTAAATGGCATATAGTTGGGTGTACATGCCGTGTGATGGGGGTTTCTATGAAAATTATACATCTGGTGATTTAGGTTGGTCATGTGTGATATTAAATCCTTAATAAATTATTCTCCATGTAATTATGTAGATTCAAAACTTATATGGTCATGTACATTCCATGTAATTCATAGAAATATCTAGTGGCACATGCTGCATATATTCAAGGAATGTTTTATAATTATAAATACTATGTAGACTAAGTGACTTGAATCATAGAACAATACGCCATGTATATCACGACATGCCGTGTAGGCATAAAATTAGTGTATGTACACTACACATGAAAATGATTGTACACAATGTTATTCACACACCATATCATGTGTAATAGTTAAACTACAAAAATGGATTTAAGGCTGAAGTAGAAGGGTTCATATTGTGGTTCCTCCAGCACACACCATGAACTTAATTAGTTTAATTTTTTTTTTAAAATTAAAGTGTATGGGGATGGATAATTAAGATAAAATAATTAATTAAGTTATAAGATAATTTATTTTTTATTTCAAAAATTTATGTTAATAAAGAATGAATTTAAATGAATGATAGCTATTTTAAATTCATAGTAGTTTCATTCATGGATGATAAAGAGCTTTACTGACCTATTATAGTGTTAGGTTTGTATTTAATTTAATTATTTATTCCATGGGTTTTGTGATAAATTTATTTTTAAATTAAATATGATGATCTACATATCATCCCTTTATCCTTATTATGTATGGCCCTGTGATTCCACAATTTATTTTATTTAACCCAAAACCTCAGGTTCCCCTCACCTGTGAGTGATTAAGCACATGTTAAGGAAGGATATTAAGATGATAGAAGATGGTTCTAGGCTAAGATAATGTGAAACCAACCAAATAGATACATGGGTTAAAGGTAGAATGCTACAACCCAATACTAGACTAGCTCAAGGAGTTTTTCCCTAGGGATAAGGGTTGGTTTATTATCCACTCAATAAACCAACCTATAGTTAAATATCATGATCATTCCATATTTTTTTTAATGAATCATTATTTATTTATATGATGCATTTTTATTTTATAATTAAATGTGCACATAAAGTAAATAAATAAAAAGAATGCTAAGATAAAATAAAATAGATTATGTATAAATGATTTTATCAAGACATGGTTGATTAATTATATAAAACCCATATAATGTTAATAAGCATGTAAATGGATAAAATAATAAATATTTATGTGTAAATATAAAAATATATCTGAAGGACATATTAAGAAATAAAACCCTTCCATCTTTTAAGATAAGATGAACTCATAGTTAAAGTGTATGTTAGGACATTGTTGGGGACCTTATTAAATTAATGGGGAGTATTAACAAAGTTAGTGGGTTGAATAAACCAAATTGATATTGATTGTAATGGAAATATTTTTTTGAATAAAATACAGAGGAAAGTATTGAAGAAATACTAGTTAGGATTTCAAGATTGGGGAGTACACTCAATGGATCAAGGAACTGCTAGTTTATGAAGTTGGAAAGACCGACTACCTAAATACCTTCAAGTAATTTTCATGACCATATTTTGGGTTATAAGAAGTGAAATTGGATCCTTGGAAATAGAATATTCATGTGACCAGATATTCCAAATCCAATGGAGAGGGATATTTGGACTTGATAAAATAGTGTGAGACTAATAAAAAATTTATTACATCAATTTTTTGGTAATCAATATAAATTACTAAAAATATACTATTTTTTATTGAAAATTAAATTCATATGACCTTTAAATTATCCTTGTAATCAATATTAGAGAAATAAAATCTTCTAATCAGCGTGAAATTATCAAAGTGGTATAGGCTCTTGCACATAATACTATGCAAGGAGGATAAATTTTATGTGATGGAGTCCCCAATTCCTAAATAGAGTTATAAGGAGGATAGAAAAAGGAGCATACTATATTTTAGAAACATATAGTTATAGAGTTGGATGTATAATTCCTCATGTTGTCATCCATGACTAGTGAGATCTAGAAGATGCAAGAATACATGGATATATACACCATTTTGTCCCATATTTTTTATCTTTATTAAGAGAAGGCTATAGAACCAAGGTATGAGTTAACCAAGAAACTCTTTACATGAAATTTTGGATAAGGTGCATCATCCAAAACTCATGTAGTCAATATGATCGGATATATTGAGCATCTATAATTTTTTTGGTTTCAAGCTATGAAAATAATTTTTCATTAACCTCATGCCTGCCTCATTTCCTTAGAGTTTCTCTAGTTTCATTGTTAATTTTAATATGAAAAATATTGATAAGTCTCTCCTAAATCTCTTGAATATGATTATATAGGTAGATAGGGATATAAATCATGAAAAATACTCAATCCTTATAGTGAACAAGAATATGGGAAAATTGAAAGTCCCCAAGATTAACACTAAGTATAAGAAACCTTTGCACCACCAAATAAAGAGAAAGAGGATCAAGGGGAAGGATAAGGAATAATATGTAACATGTTTTGCATGCGGAAAGAAGGGATATTGGAAGAATAAATTCACCTCAGTAAATAAGAAAGGGGAAGATTTAGGTGAATTTTTATAACATGTAACCACTCTATTTCTATTAACCGGTTATTAGATATTGCCTATGGTACTCAAATTTGTATCAAAATACACAAACCAAGTAGATTTAGGAAGGTTTCTAGATGTAAGATGGATCATAAAGTAGCTAATGGAATAAGACCAGATGTACTAGCTATTGAATATCACCAACTTACTTTACCAAATAGTTTAATTATATTTTTAAATAACTTTTATTATGTTCCTAATATAACCAAAAACATTATATCTATTTCTAGTTTAGGTATGAATATATTTATTTTCAATTTTAGAAATAAGAGACACTAATATAAATGTTGGTTATTTGATGACACATCTTAATAATGGTCTTTACACACTATAATATGAAAACCAAGTTTTGGAAATCTATAAAAAATAAAGTTCACATGACTCATGTCACACTTAATTATGGAATCACTAGCCTGGTCATGTAAATGAGAAGTACTTGACATAGCTATATTAGTAAGGGTATTTAGATTATTTTAAACTAAAACCACTTGATATATGTTATACTTGATTTCAAGTTAAAATGAATAAAGTTCCATTTAATGGAAAGAGATAAAGGGAAACATAGCTTCTTGAATTAGTTCACACAAACGTGTATAGACCATTTATAGTTGAAACTATAGGTGGATACTCTTACTTCATAACTTTTATCAATAAATTTAGTAGATATAGATTTTTTAAAATAATGAGGTATAAGTCTGAATCCTTTGAGAAAATTAAGGATTTTAAGAACGAAGTTGAGAAATATCTTGGTATGAAGATAAAGAAAATCCATTCAAACTAAGGTAGAGAATATATTAAACAATAATTCATTGATTTTATAATATATTTTGAGATTCCATCTTATCTCACTCCTCCTTATACACCATTATGGAATTGTGTCAGCAAAAGGAGGAACTGTATCATGTTGGGAATAGTGAGATAGATGATGAGTCATGATATTATTCCATTATCCTTGAGGGATATGAATTATAGTCTTTATCAAATTTTCTAAAATAATCAAAAAATAAAGTTTCAAATGGTATTACATATGATATTTTCTATGGGAATAAACTTGTTTTGTCATATATACAAGTGTCGAACTGTAAAACATTTATTAAGACTATCTTTGGAAACAAAATTACACCCTAAGAAAATAAGTGTATTTTTATATGATATTATAAGGAAAATAAAGGATATTATATATACAACCACTCATATAAAAATATTGTGATTAATATACTCTATACCTTCCTTGAGATGGATTAAATTTCTACAAATCATAATGGGAGCAAGATTAACTTCGATGAAGTCGAGTCTCAAGATAAAACAGATTTGACACATGAAAAAAATTCCATAAATCCCCATAGAATATATTCTTCTAGAGACAAAATTATTATGTAGAAGCATTATAGAGGTTATAGAAACAAAGAGATATGGTTTTCTAGTCATTGAGGATTTTGTCTCACTTTTAGTTAATAATGATGAACATTTTTACTTCAAGGATCCAGTAAGAAACTCAAAAGTTGAATGGTGAAAATAATACAAGAATTTTGAAATAGA
Organism: Viscum album; assembly: GCA_963277665.1. NCBI lineage: Eukaryota > Viridiplantae > Streptophyta > Magnoliopsida > Santalales > Viscaceae > Viscum > Viscum album. The sequence goes on along the minus strand of OY728134.1, from coordinate 4,422,925 downwards.
TTCCATATTCCATATCCAAGTAGAGGTTTTGGTAGATCCTATAGTGGATTTAAATTATATTGGGTGTAAATGGAAATTAAAGAAGAAACTAGATGTGAAAGATAAAGTCAGTAACTATAAGGCATGACTGGTGGCTAAAAGGTTTAAGAAACATCAAGGAATATAATATTATGAAATATTTTCAAAATTATCTATAATAAAATCCATCAAAATTATACTTTCCATAGTAGATTACCATGATTAGGAAATTTGAAAAATGGATGTCAAAATAGCCTTTCTTAATGAGAACCTTGTATAATATTTCTATATGGCACAACTAGAAGGGCTTGTGAATTCAAAGGATTCCAATAAGGTATATAAGTCTCATAAATCCATTTAGGGGTTGAAGAAAACATCCTAATCATGGAGTATTTATTTTGATGAATCCTTAAAAAAATTATTTCATAAAGAATTAATGTGATCCTTATTTCTATGAAAGGCTTAGTGAGAGTGCAATCAATTTTCTAGAAGTATATTTTGATGATATATTACTTATGGGAAATGAGATTCCAGGCTTATAGTTTGTTGAGAAATGATTAAAAAAACTATTATCCTTGAATATTTTAAGTAAAGAAACCTAAATTCTCAGGATCATGATCATTCATGATAGATCTAATATGTTGTTTTGACTAAGTAATAGTACATACATTGAAAAGGTACTATGGAGAATCAATATAGAAAAATCCAAGAGGATATTATTTCTAGTTTAACATGGTATAAATTTTTATAAGAAAATGCATCCTAAAATAAAATAGGGTATAAAATATGAGAAGGATTCCTTATGAATCAAAAATAAGATCTATCATGTTTACCATGATATGTACTAGGATTGATATTTCTTATACCCTAAGCATAGTATTAAGATATAAAGAAAAACTAAGAGAATGAAACTGGAGAACAATTAAGAAAATCTTGAACTATATGAGTCATAATAATGATATGTTCATAATTTACAGAGGATATGAGGAGCTAGTAATAAAGAGATACATGTTGGATCAGATTATATCAAATATACACAAGAGGGGGGGGGGGTGAATTGAAACTTCTTAGAAATATTTCCGAGATTGTGTTCTTCCCTTTAACTTTAATCAGATGAATTGATGCAGTAGAAATTTAAATAGCAGAAACACAAGATGTATAGTGGTTCGGGGAACAGAAGGCCCCCAGTCCACTCCACCAACACTCTACTCCACGAGCTTGGTGATTTTCACTATATGGTCCTCGTTTAAACAGACCTTACAACAACTGAGTATAGGAAGTTGACACCTTTACAATCTAAGGCAAAACGAAGCCTTCTGGTTCACTCACAGAACCTACATAGCTTAGTACGAGAAGCCGATCACTCAAGAATAGAAAAGATTTCTGTATTCTAAAAATACTTTCCAGATGTCCTTCACAATTGCAACAGCATGAAATTGACAGTAGATGGATCGTCGCCTTAAAAAATAATAATCTTTACAAAATAGTCATTCTGAGTCGATCCCATTGTAGTAAATATAGAAATATAACTCATAACTTCAGCAGTAGCAGATTCACAAATGATATTCGATGTAGAACAAATGAATCTTCTATCATGATTTTTCTTCTTCAGAAAATAGAGCTTTGTTGTTCTCTTGAATCATCAGATCTTAATTCTTGATAGTCTCTATCTTTCTTTATTTTCAGAATAATCGAGAGATCACATAAGATTATTAGATGCTATTCGAAAAAAGCACATATATATAAAATAATGATAAGTACTTCTCCTGCAAATTTAGATATACAAGAGTCGCCTTTCAACTCGCGATATTCAAACATTTGAATTTACAGAGTAGTCGTAACTTCCCTGAAAACTTGGCATAAAAATATCCTTATAATTCGATCTTTAAACCATTAATAAAACGAATTTAAATCAATCAAAGTCATATTTTAAAATCATCTTTAAATCCAGCTTGAAATCCACATAAAAATCAGCTTGCTGATCGTTCCATAAAAAATATTGACTTTAAATTCTTCGAAATCAAACGTAAGGTTGATTTGTACTGTATGCATCATCTGAACATAAGGTTGATGACATAGTCTTCAAACATAGGGTTGATAACATATGGTTGATTACAAACATAAGGTTCATATCACTTTATTCAAACGTAAGGTTGATCATAAACGTAGGGTTGGTCATCCATACTTTTCTCTTCAACTTTCAAACTTATGATAAAAGATCAATACTTTTACTTGATCCATACTTTTCCAAGAATGTATGGTTTTTAAAAAAAGTAAGGTTTAATAACCATACTTTTGAGAAACAAACGTAACGTTTAATACTTACATGTGGTTCCCCTTCCATACTTTTCTAATATCTCAAACGTAGGGTTCCTTCCTAACGTAGGGTTCTTTTTCATACTTTGATGATAACGTATGGTTCCTCTTCCATACTTTTCTCTTAACTCATAAAGAATATGATGAATTTTATCCTTACACTACGTTTCTCCACATAGGGTATGAATAGTGTTTCTAGAACACGCTAAAGCCGATCCCGAATAAGTAGGGTATGAACAATGTTTCCAGAACACTCTAAATGCAAATACTTTAGAAATAAAACCTCGTTGTTCAAGAACTTAAATATTTCGTCCAGAAATAAAAATATAATGAATAATAAATTCCTGAAAAATGCTTAATACATAAAATCATTAGAAAATAATTAAGGGCATTTGTGAGGCATCAAAATTGTCATAAAGAGATAGATTATTGTTCTCAACATACTCCCCCTTTAAATAAAACATTATGTATTGTTGAAAACAAAAATTTCTCAACAATCTCCCCATTTTTAATGATCAAAAAACCCATAAAATAATTAATGAAATTAACTTAAACACAAATTAATTAATTACATATAGTTTTGAATAATAAAAAAATAGATTTAACGTAATTTATCCCTTTAAATTATCCATTTAACTACTCCCCCAATAAAAAGAATTACTCCCCCAATAAAAAAGAAACAAACAAAAAATGTTGTGTTTATCCAAAGTTCTCCCCCTTTTTGTGATATCAAAAAGAATGATAAAAGATGGAATATAACACATTTAATGTAGCATTGAACTTAAGTAAATGCTAAGTAACCGGTTTTCAGTAATGAAATCTAGATTATAGGCATATCTAAACAAAAACAGTAAAACAAAATAAATATAAAAAAAATTTAGACAAAATTGATAAATACAGGTATCAAAAAGTTTCATTGAAATTATGGAATAGTTACAATTATGATTAACACAGGAATCAAGGTTTGATCAGGGTATAAAATATTTTCTATCTCCTCTGAACTGCAGACTTGATTTCTATTAACCGTTCCCTGAGTCTTCGCATCATTCCATCACCAAGATGAATGATAAGATCTCTGGTCTCTTGAGTCATATGAATGTCTTCAATGAGATTGACTCTGAAAAACTCGTGAAGTCTTTCTTCCTTCTCCATAAAAAAAGACAGCTTCTCTATGAATTTATTTAAGACATATCTGATTCCTAGTTCACTGGATGCCAACTGATCAACCAAAAATTTCTAATTGTCTAACAGGACTGATAAAGAAGCACTATTGCATTGAAGATCATGAAATCTATCACTCATATTGCTCATTGAAGCTGTGATAGCCAGAAACTTTCTAAGTAAATCAGGTGAAGTACCTGATCCACTAGCAGCACGAGTTCCAACAGATGCAAATTGTGTCTCCAGATATCCTTTAATTTCTAACAGATCTGACTTCTTTACCATTTCTGATTTCAGCTTTGAAACCTCTATCAACAGCTCTTTCTTAAAATCATCAACCACTTGTCGTGAAATAATACTATTCTTAATTCTCTGAAATTTCAACTGCTCTGATTTTAAGGCTCTCCTCAGAGTAACATTTTCATATTCTAACTGAGACACCTTTCTGTATAGCTCTTCAATTTTCTTATTCCCTGAATCAGAGGCACCCTGTGCTTGATTCTCATTCGCAGGTTCAATGTGATGCAGAAATACTAAAGGTAGTGAATCTACATCAGACTTGTCTTTTTCCTTTTCCTGAGCCAGTTGGTCCATAGATTTTTCCCCAGAGTCTTTTCCAGACTCTTCCATAGAAAAATCCTCTTGAAGTACTTCTGTTTGAGCATCAGAAACATGCTCATCACAAACATCAGTAACTTGTTCTTCCAATGTATTTTCTAAGATAATATCTTCTGGATTGTCCTGAGGTCTGGCCACCTCCTCACTAGGCTCAACCTAATTTTCTTATTTAAGTGTAACTTCAACATTAGCTACAACTTGTGGTTCTGATCTTTCAACTTCAATTCTTTCAGGGTCATGTTCTGTAACAGCCACATCCTGTTCCTGAGATTGTTCAACAAATTTTTCTCTGAAAATGCTGTAAGAGAGTAAATATCTTGTGGTCAGTACAGAGGAAACATATTCCTCATTAACAGGTCTTTTTCTATGAGTGTGAATTACCTCCTTACTTCTTTCTTCCTCGTTTTATTCCATGTCAAATCTTATTCTCCTTGCAGCAGTGCTTATTCTCAATTCAGCTTGTCCCTCCTTGGACTTAGTAGACTGAGCCTGGGCACTTTCTGTTTCATCCTCATCTCCTACTGACAAAAGTTTTCCTTTTATAGTGCTCCAGAAATAGCCAATATTTATTAAAGTTCCAGCATTAAACACATTACTGTGATGACAACGCACTCTGGCATCCACTAGTCTCACCATATCCTTCTTAAATAACAGTTTGGAAATGAATCGTCCAAAAGGATAGAAGTTCATTCTGGATTCACTATGATAAAAATAATTCAGATAACTCACCATGTACCTAGGAAAATTGAGTTTTATATCACTGAGAAAAAGATACATTATATACATGTCAGGATATAATATCTTCTCCATCTCAGACATCCTCAATGCAATCACTATTTGCACAAACTTTACTAAAATTTTCTGATCAGGCTCCGAGTCCTTTATGAACATTTTCTTTATAGACATAATACAAAAAAGAAAAGACATAATGTCCTCTGATTTATGTACAGAATCTCCTATATTTTTCAAATCAAAATGAAAGACTCCCTCATGAGGGCAGTTGAAAATATGACCAATTCCAACTAAAGAGATCGAAAAATCACTATCATCTATCTTAGCTAGCATAGTGTCCTCATTTTCTCCTAGACTAAACTGTACAGATTTGAAGAAATGTCGAAGTTCTACCTCATACAAGAATTCTGTATACTCTCTATTGAAATTATGTTTGAGATTCTGAAATGACAGTGCTTGTTTCAACATGAGATTCGTCTGAAATAGCCATTCGAGATCAATTTCCTTTCCCTGTAAGATTTTACCTCCTTCTGAGTGCTGTCTCTTTACATTGCTGGTCTCAGCTTCATCATATCTCTTAGTATTAACCATCTCTATGAGAATATCTGAAGGTTTGAAGGTTAGGGTTTTAGAGGTTCTAAGATTAGGGTTAACAAAAAGTGTTGCAGTTTTGCGGGTTCGAAAAGGTTTTGGTAGAAATGAAACAGTTTAGAAGTCAAAAGGGGTTTCGACAGCCTTGATTCCTATGTTTTCATTAATCATTACATAGATTTTAAATATTAATAAAATTGATTATGTGGGAAAAAAAACTTATTCTGTTTGAAAGAAAATAGCCAAATTATTTTAAATAGAATTAAAATAAAGAAACAACATAGTAAAATAAAACATTATTTAAAATTAAATAAACCTAGATCCCCTTAATAAAATCAAACCTTGCAGTGGGAAGTGGTTTAGTAAAAATATCAGCTAATTGAATTTCATTACTTACAAATTCCAAAGATATATCCTTTTTAAGAACACGATCTCTTAGAAAATGATGTCTGATATCAATATGCTTAGTTCTAGAATGATTAATAGGATTTTTTGAAATATTTATAGAACTATTATTATCACATAAAATAGGCGTATTATTAAAATTTATTCCAAATTCCATAAGATTATTTTTCATCCACAACACTTGTGCACAACAAATGCCAACAAACACATATTTTTCCTCGGCTGTTGACAGGGCAACTGAATGTTGTTTCTTACTTGACCACGACACTAAGGATTTACCTAAAAAGTGACAAGTTCCTGACGTGCTTCTCCTATCTAATATACAACTTCCAAAGTCTATATCTAAATATGAAATTGAATTAAAATTAGAAGTTTTGGGATAAATAAGAGATTGAAAAATATTTCCTTTTAAATATCTAAAAATTCTTTTAACAGTAGTTAAATGAGATTCTTTAGGATTTGATTGAAATCTTGCACAAAGACATACTAAATACATTATATCTGACCTGCTAGCAGTAAGATATAACAAACTACCAATCATAACTCTATATAACTTGTTGTCAAATGATTTTCCAGTTTCATCCAAATCAAGTTTTATATTAGTACACATAGGAGTTGTATATGTCTTGCTGTTTTCAAGTCCAAACTTCTTTAATAAACCAGTAATGTATTTTCTTTGATTCAAAAAATTTCCAAAATCTTTTTGATAAATTTGAAGTCCTAAAAAGAAATTTAGTTCTCCCATCATACTCATTTCAAATTCTTTTTGCATTAACTTTGAAAACTCATATCAAAGGGTTTTATTAGTTGATCCAAAAATTACATCATCAACATAAATTTGAACTAACAAAATATTAGAATTTTTAGTTTTCTTAAAAAGTGTTGGATCTTCCATTCCAATATTAAAATCATTTTTTAATAAAAAAGAGCTTAATCTTTCATACCAAGCTCTAGGTGCTTGTTTAAGGCCATAAAGAGCTTTAGTAAGTTTAAAAACATAATCTGGTTTTTGAGAATTTTCAAAACCAGGAGGTTGTTCAACATAAACTTCCTCCATTAAATAACCATTTAAAAAGGCAGACTTAACATTAATCTGAAATAATTTAAAGTTCATATGAGATGCATAGGCTAAAAGTATTCTAATGGATTCTAATCTAACTACAGGTGAAAAGGTCTCATCATAATCTATACCTTCTTCCTGATTATATCCTTTAGCTACAAGTCTAGCTTTATTTCTAGTTATTATTCCTTGATCATCTTGCTTATTTCTAAATACCCATTTGGTTCCTATCACTGGATAGTTCTGTGGTCTTTAAACTAATTCCCAGACTTCATTTCTTTTGAACTAGTTTAATTATTCTTGTATTGCTATCATCTAGCTTTCATCATCTGAAGCTTCTTCTATAGACTTGGGTTCTAATTGGGATAGAAAGGCAGAGAATTCTACAAGATTCCCTATATTTCTTCTAGTTTTTATTCCCGTGTCTAAGTAACCTATTATTGTCTCTAAAGGATTATTCCTTAGGATTATAGTCTGTCTAGGTAACACACTCATAGTTTCTTCAGTATCATGTTCTTCTAAACTGGACTAAATTTCATTTATATCTTTTTCAAAATCATTTTTCAAATTCTCAAGTCTCAAGTTATCATTAGAGTCAGATTCATCCATTCGATCTGTCCTTTTCTCAAAGGGACCAGATTCATAAAATTTCACATGAAATGATTCTTCAAAAATCCTTGACTTATTATTATAGACTCTATAAGCTTTGGAGGTAGCTGAATATCCTAAGAAAATTACTTCATTAGATTTTGGATCGAACTTACCAAGATTGTCCTTGGTGTTCAAGATGTACACCTTGCATCCAAAAACTTTAAAGTAATTTACTTTAGTTTTTCTGTTATTCCAAAGTTCATAGGGTGTCTTTTTCAAAATTGGTCTAATTAAAACTCTATTCATTATATAGCAGGCTGTGCTTACAACTTCTGCCCAAAAATAGGTAGGAAGACTATATTCATTTAGCATAGTCCTAGAAATTTTCTGAATATTCCTATTTCTTCTTTCAACAATTCAATTTTATTGAGGTGTTCTTGGTGCAGAGAAGGTGTGTTTAATACCCATATTTGAGCAAAAGAAATTAAATTCCTGATTCTCAAATTCTCCATCATGGTCACTTCTCAATGAAATTATTTTAAAACCTTTTTCATTTTGAACAAATTTACAAAAACTTTCAAATAAAGTAAAAGATTAATTTTTAAATTTTAAAAAGAAAATACATGTAAATCTAGAATAATCATCAACTAAAACTTATAAATATAATTTACCAGCCAAGATTGCTACTCTTGAAGGTCCAAACAAATCTATATGGATAAGTTCTAGAGGTTTAGATGTAGCAATTATGTTAACATATTCTAAGGATGATTTGTGTTGCTTGCCTAGTTGACATGCATCACAGAATCTGTAACTTTCAAATTTGAGACTAGGAAAATCAGAAACTAAATGTTTCTTAGATAACTTATGTAAAACATATACATTACAATGTCTAAGTCTTCTTTGCCAGATCCAAGATTCATTTACTTTAGCAGTTAAGCGATTTACTTGTTGTTTAAACAAGTAATTTAAATCCAGGGTATACGCATTGTTAGTTCTACGTGCTCTAAATTTAAGAAATTTATTTTTGAAAACAGAACAACAATTGTTAGAAAAATCAACAACATAACCATCATTACATAGTTGAAATATACTTATCAGATTGTGTTTCAATCCTTGTATAGAAAGTACTTTGTTGATTGAGACAGCTTATAGATCTCCAACTGTTCCAATACCAATGATTTTCCCTTTGGCATTGTCACCAAAAGTGACAAGTTCACCATCTTTTTGAGTGAGTGTAGAGAAATTCAATGAGTTACCACTCATATGCCTTAAGCAGCCACTGTCTATATACCATATATCCTTTTTTCTTTTGTGACCTGCTCCCTGCAAAGAAATTTACACAATTTTCTTTGGTACCCATATTTTATTGGGTCTAGGGGTGTTAGCCAGCAAGGATCTGGGAATCCAGACTTTCTTTGTTTTTCTAATTTCACAAAAGTGAAATAACTCATTTGATACAAAATCTTTCTTAATACCACTTATTTGGGGTTGTCTTAAGAAATAGTTTTTAGAAATATGTCCTCTTATTACACAGTAATTACAATTTAGTATTTTTTCACTTGGAATAAAGTAATTTTTTTATAGCTTTGGTTTTTCACCTTTACTTCCAATTCAAAATCTTTCTTTTTTAATGACATTTTTCCCAAGAATTTAATTTAAAGTATTTTCTCCTTTATTAAAAACAAGGGCTGCATTTTTATAAGTTTCCACTTCAGTTTGCAGTGATTTTATCTTTGATTCATAATCTGTATTGTTAGTGTTAATTGAGTCAAACTTTTCAATTAACTCCTTATATTGTTTTAGCATTGTATCTCTTTCATCAGTAATGGACTTATGAATGTTCTTTAAAGACTTATGCTTCTTAAATAGAGAATAATATTTTTATTCAAGAATACTGCAGTAGGCTGCAAGTTTTTCATTTGAGTAACTAGATTCAGAACTAGAGTCAGAAGAATAGTAAGATTGTACCTCATCTGTTTCTGCCATAAAACACATGTTTGCTTTCATATTTTCTTCTTCCTTCTCTAAGTCTGATTCAAAAGTGCTACTGGAGTCTTCAGATACACTCCATGTAGCTTTCATGGCATTATTTTATTTATGATCATTTGCTTCATCTTCCATCTCAGCTTCATACATCATTAATGTTCCAATTAGTTCTCTCATGGTTAAATCTTTGACAGGTGTCAACTATCTAATTGCTGTAGAGATTCCATTCCATTTTGTAGGCAGTACTCTTAGTACTTTTAAAGGTTGATCAGCTTGTTTAATGGGATCTCCCAAGGCAGTTATGTTATTGAAAATCTCTATCAATATTCCATTCATTTGAGTAATACTCTCACCTTCAAACATTCTGAAAGTATCGAATTTAAGCTTAGCAGTTGCATATCTCATTTCCCTAATATTGTTAGTTCCTTTATAAGAAATAACAATAGTTTTCCACATTTCATATATTGTTGGGCATTAAGATACTCTGTTAAATTCATAAAGTCCTAGACCACATATAATTGCATTAATTGCCTTCGAGTTCATATCATAATCTGCTTCAGTAGCTGCACTCCATTTTTTAGGTTTTTTTGGTATTTCATATGGAGTCATAATCTTAGAATATACTATGTATCCAAGGTTTTTCAGATAGATAATCATTCACGATTTCCAGCATCCATAGTTTTCTCCATTGAAGTATGATGCTCTGACCATAGACATTCCCTCTCTTGTATCAATAATCTTTCTCTATGTATAACCACTTTCATCTTGTTAATGCTTTATCAGAAAAATCAACATCTGATACCAATTTTTGGATCAGATTATATCAAATATACACAAGAGGGGGGGGGGGGGTGAATTGTGACTTTTCAGAAATCTTTACAGGATTATGTTCTGCCCCTTAACTTTAATCATATGAATTTATGCATTGAAAATTTAAATGGAAGAGACACAATATGTATAGTGGTTTGGGGAACATAAGGCCCCTAGTCCACTCCACCAATGCTCTACTCCACGAGCTTGGTGATTTTCACTATCTGGTCCTCGTTTCAATAGAACTTACAACAACTGAGTACAGGAAGTTGACACCTTTACAATATAAGGCAAAAAAAGCCTTATGGTACACTCAGAGAACCTACACAGCTTAGTACGAGAAGCCGGTCACTCAAGAATAGAAAATATTTTTGTATTCTGAAAATACTTTCCAGATGTCCTTCACAATTGCAATAACATGCAATTGACAATAAATGGATCTTAACCTTCAGAAATAATAATCTTCACAAAAGAGTCATTCTGAGTCGATTGCATCACAGTAAATATAGAAATATAACTCACAACTTCAGCAGTAGCAGATTCACAAATGATCTTCGATGTAGAACAAATGAATCTTCTATCATGATTTTTCTTCTTTAGAAAACAGAGCTTTGTCATTCTCTTGAATCCGAAGATCTGAATTCTTGATAGTCTCTATCTTTATTTAGTTTTAGAATAATAGTGAGATCATATAAGATTATTAGATACTGTTCGAAAAAAGAACACATATATAAAATAACTATAAGTACTTCTCCTGCAAATTTAGATCTACAAGAGTCGCCTTTCAACTCGCGATATTCAAACATTTGAATTTACAGAGTAGTCGTAACTTTCCTAAAAAGTTGGCATAAAAATCTCCTTATAATTCGATCTTTAAACCATTGATAAAACAGATTTGAATCAGTCAAAGTTGTATTTTAAAATCAACTTTAAATATGGATTGGAATCTGTATAAAAATCAGCTTGCTAACCGTTGCATAAAAAATATCGACTTTAAATTCTCCGACGTCAAACGTAAGGTTGAGTTGTACTGTATGCATCCTCTGAACATAAGGTTGATGACGTAGTCTTCAAATGTAGGGTTTATAACATATGGTTGATTACAAATGTAAGGTTCATATCTCTTTCTTCAAACGCAAGGTTGATCATAAACGTAGGGTTAGTCATCCATACTTTTCTCTTTAACTTTCAAATTTATGATAAAATATCCATACTTTTACTTGATCCATACTTTTCCAAGAATGTATGGTAGTTTACAAAAGTAAGGTTGATGAACCATACTTTTGAGAAACAAACGTAATGTTTAATACTTATGTATGGTTCCCCTTCCATACTTTTCTAATATCCCAAATGTAGGGTTCCTTCCTAACGTAGGGTTCTTTTTCATACTTTGCCGATAACCTATGGTTCCTATTCCATACTTTTCTCTTAAATCATAAATAATACTCTGAATTTTATCCTTACACTATGTTTCTACACGTAGGGTATGAACAGTATTTCCAGAACACGCTAAAGCAGATCCCGAATAAGTAGGGTATGAATAGTGTTTACAGAACACGCTATATGCGAATACTTTAGAAATAAAACCTCGTTGTTAAAGAACTTAAATATTTCGTCCAAAAATAAAAATATAACGAATAATAAATTCCTAAAAAATGATCAATACATAAAATCATTAGAAAATAATTAAGGGTATTTGTGAGGCATCAAAATTGTCATAAAGAGATAGAGTATTGTTCTCAACATACTCCCCCTTTAAATAAAACATTATGTACTGTTGAAAACAACATTTTCTCAACAATACATATATTATAGTTTTAAAACAAACCAAAAAGATCTAAAATTGTATTTGGGATATGTATTCTTACTTATTGAAGGCGCTGTGATCTGGAAGAGTTCAAAGTATCCATTGGTAGCTAATTTTATAGTAGTGTCTGATTATATTTGGTATTTTGATTCATTTAAATTAGTTGTGTGGATATGAAACTTCATATATGATATTGATTTGGTTCCTAACAATAAATATTCCATAACACTGTATTGTGATAATACTATAGTGGTAGTCCTAGCCAAGATCCAAGGTCATATCATTATATTAAGCATATAATTTGGAAATATTATCTCTTGGGGGTTTTTTCTTAGAGAGGTGAGGTTGCAGTAAGTATAGTTTCCATGAAAGATAACATGGAAGACCTATTGACTAAATCCTTGTCTTAACAAAAGCATTAATATCATGTAAGTGCCGGCAGACTTAAATTTGTTAGTAGTTGTCTCTAGTGCTAGTGGGATTATATTAGAGTTGTTTCCCTAGTACCAAATAAATTTTTTATTTTCAATTACTTATATAATTAAAAACATAAATATTCTCTCACATGACGAGTGTTATTTTTTATAAAATTAATGTGATAATTATCTAACATTATTTATTTCATTGAAAGGTCATAACAGTTCCTTGATATTATTAGAACCTTGAAGTTCCATAATAGTATTCTAAAACATATATCCTATGGTCTAGATGAAATATTATGACATTACACAAATGATGTTTATAATATAAAGAGTTTAATTATTTTAAGAAGATAAGGCTCCTTCCCATGAATTTTTTCACTTAGTAATCTTCAATATAGAAGGTCATGAGGAGAAACCTACTAATAGGAATTCCATATGATATATATTTCATTAGATATTCCTATATGAAGATGTGTATATTAGTCCTTATAATTGAGATCATTATTAATGTATATCATGAATCACGTACTTTGATGTATTTTCAAAAACCATGAATACATATTCTAATGGTGAAGTAGGATACATTGGGTGCATCATAAGTGATATGACATTGATTGAATAAGTCAAGAAATTATTTTTCCCTTCCTAAACTAAAATATAATATCTCAGTCCCTTTGATTGAAGTAGAACTATTTGATTAAGTCCATGTCCATGTAAATTTATCAACGAGTTCATTTTAGAGAGTCAAATAAAGATATTCAAGTATATAGGTTGATGAAACAAGTTGAAAATTTTCTTGATGAAATATTAAGAAAAAAAGATTATATTATATAGTGAGCATTTGTATGATATTTTTTCCACTAATAAATTAAAAGTTTCTCTATAGGTTCCTTATTGTGCTGCTAGATTATAATCTTTGACTTTAGGAAAAAGCGCCTAATGCCACTGAGAAAGAGTTATAGAGGGTCACAGACTAAGTGTATCCATAATCTTAGTTATATTATATTTTAGTTTAATTTTAGGATAAATATTATTCTTTATATCAAGGAATAATAATTATTTAGGTTATTTTGATTAGATAAATTCAATCACCTGTTATTTCATTTTAGAATATATGTGAGATGAATATTAAATAAATATTTGTTCACTAGTTAGTGAATATAATATTTATTTATTTATTTAATGAATAATATAATGATATTTATTTATTTAAATGAATATTTATTATTCAAGGTTTGATAAATGTAGAAGAGGATCAACTAGTTGAGTTAAGGGTTCAGATAGAAATGATATATTTTATTTAATATCATTTAAATACACATTGATTTATTTACTAAAGAAGTGATATTTAAGTACCCATGAGTTAGTGAATTACATGAAAATAATAATACTACTTCTATTATATGTGAGGTTTACTTTGAATTTTTAAATTAGTGAAGGTATTTTTTGTGACAAATAATTATTTAAAACTAAGAATATATCCCAAATTATATCATTTTTAGATTAAGTAATTTTTTGTGTATAAGATTTTGTACCAAGTGATCTATATTATGACTGAATAGAATTCTCTCAAGAATATTCTCAAGAATTAGAGGAAATAATTATCCTCCTCTATTTCATGATTAAAAGAATCAGTAAAAATTCTTCAAGATAATTGGAATTATTATTTTGATAAATAGAGAATGAAACAAGATGATCAATACCTTCACACTAGAAAATTAAGTTCCATCTATGAAATTTTGATATTCATGAATCGTGTGTGGATACCACTCAAGGAATACTGCTCTATATTCTTTATTAAAATAATTGTACAACATGAAAGGTCAACCGAGATCATAAAATAATAAAGAATTATAAGAGAGTTAATTCTTGTTTATAAATTAATTATAAATTATATGTAAAAATATCATCTATTTGAATATTCTAATGTTTCAATCATCTTGTTATAATGATTTATCTAATGAAACTTATGAAAACCATTGTTGGGAATGATCCCAACCTCATTTACTATGCCCTAAAACCTTAAAAATTTTATGGTAATAATAATAACTTCCATAGATTTATAGCTAATATTTTTTACATAAGATTAATGAGTAGTGTAATACCCTAAGTTATTTGATATCAATGGAATTCTTAAATAGAAGGATTTTATTGGTGTAAAATCTATGTGGGATTAAATATTTCTATTTTAGGTTTAGGGGATATCATATTTGGTGTTTTTTGGGAGTTTAAAATTATTTTTTTGATACATGTAGAGGAGGGAGAATGAATTTATTATAGGATGTAAGAAACTAGATTCAATGGGTTATTACAACTACTAATAAAACCTCAATAGAATCCCATTGGGATCCCAGTGGGCAAGGTAGTGGTGTAGTACTAATACCTATTCCACCAGGTGGATGGTGGTGAATCTTGATCCCAAATTTAAGTAGGTACATGTTGGTTATTTTGGAGGGTTTTCATTAAAAAAAACCCCTTAGGATTAATGGTCCAAATTACCTCATCCTTTATTCATCAATTTGGGGTTTTAGGGATGAGTTTTTTTCACTGATTAGAGGAAATATCTCATATTTCCTCTACTTTATCACTTCTTCTTATCTTTCTTATGCTTTGGGTGATTGTAGAATAAGTTTTAGAGATGTTATTTAATTAAATCATTGTTAAATCACTCTAATTGATTGGGATTTCATTTTTTATGCCTAGGTAAGGATCAAATAGGTTGAAACGTTTACCACTATTTTTATTATAGTAGTTTCCCGATGTGTTACCCTTTTTCTTTTATAAAAATTCAATACCAGAAGTCTAAACTATACCAATGGTTTGAGAAAACATTGGTATAGGTATGGTATATGGAAACTTATACCAATAGTTTGGTTAAACTATTTGTATTTTTTGCATATGAACACCTATACCAATAGTTTGACCAAACCATTAGTATATATGAAACCATTAATTACATATAATAATAATAATAATAAATTCATCAAAATTAATAATTGTTTTTTACATACATACATACATACATACATATATATATACATGAACATAAAAGTTTTTGTATCATAGTACTAAAATCTTTA
The DNA here is from genome assembly GCA_963277665.1 of Viscum album. Classification (NCBI taxonomy): domain Eukaryota; kingdom Viridiplantae; phylum Streptophyta; class Magnoliopsida; order Santalales; family Viscaceae; genus Viscum; species Viscum album. The sequence goes on along the minus strand of OY728134.1, from coordinate 4,407,328 downwards.
TAAATTATCGGTGAGGTTTTGGGATCAATACATATAAATGAAATATTTTTTTAATAAAATGAATATAATAATTATTTGACCAAACCATTAGTATAAGTATTTAATATAATTTATATCAATGGTTATATAATTCTTTGTATATACCACCAATAGAAATAGATTGAATAAGTCCTTGGTATAGGTATTTCCTAACAGAATTATACCCAATAACTCATCAAATCCTTGGTATAGGCTATACCAATGGTTAAAAATCATTAGTATATACTTCATTTCCATTATTGATTGGGATAAATTGATGATTTCTTAAGGTATCTATGGATTTTTCTCATAAGAGGATTGAGGTTCTATTATGGTTTATCCACATCTTATTGCTTGTGGTTTTGACATTATTTTGATGCTCAATGATTTTTTTGATTTATAGAGATTATGGAATTTAATTTGGTTAGATTGGATTATGAAGTTATAAGTATCTTTAATGAGAAATTTACTCATTGGTGTGAAGGATTTTTGGTATAATCATATATTAATAAATAGATTATGATATAATACATGTGATTTTAATCATTGAGTATGCTGATTGTTATGGATTATATTCTGGTTATATTATGTTAATATGTGATTATTATGATTAACAACATAATTTTATGTAATTTTATCACTATATAATGTGGTATGACCTTATTTCATCATAGTAGTCACCAAAGGACCACATAAATAGGCTAAACTGTTTGTTTTGTGGTTCCCTAGTTGAATGAGTTCCAATGATTTATATTATGACTTCCATGAGTTTCGTGGGTTGATGTAATGATTGTTTTTTATAAAATGAAATTATTTTACCTTAAAAATGGTATTTTAAAGGGTAAATTATTTTTATAGGCAATCTCAAAAGTAAAATTGTTTTAAAATGAATGGTTTAAAATGATATTTCAAAGAGGAAAATAAATGATTTCTAAAGAGAGTTTTCACTAGATTTTGGACTAGATAATTGGATGTGTAAATCCAGCATAAGATTCCTTTTTTATTGGTTAATAAAAGTTCTATTTGACTTGCGTCTTTAAGAAAATTAAAGATAGAGGGTTTAGGGAAATAGTTTGGTATGATTGAGCTCATGTGGGTAGTGACCTATTCTAAAAGCATATATGCTTATGTGTTTTCTTAGTTTGGAGATTTAATTACATGAGTTATTGTATTTCATAATGATTCATGATCATTTATATTGAATATATTTTCAAGGGACCTTGGAAATTACCCTTGGGATTTATATAGATTCTAGGACTCTTAGGTTCTCTGACTATCTGGAGTTGAGTTGTGGGGTCTTAGTGAGACTTTATGGAAAATTACACACAAGTGATGATAAGGTTATGAGATAACCTTTAATAAGGTGCAAGACACCTTAAGATAGTTGATAGGTGGTTAGGATGTTCACCATCAACCTTGATAGAAATATTTCCATTTTATGGGTTAAACCCAGTATTGTTTTTATTAATAGGTAAGTATGAGTTAAGAGATATTCCCAATGTTGTTCTAATCACTAGTAAATACTAGGATATTAGGATAAGAGTATATAAGGTTACTTTCTTATTATTATAGAATTTTTATAGTAAGATATATAGAGATTAGTAATGTTGAATTCCATGCAAGGATGATTTTGTGAAGTTCCTCAGCTATAGAATTAAAATTTAGGAAAACTTTAGGGGATTATAGTCAGCTTAAGGAGAGTGAATTATTTTCTCATAAGGTATTGTGAATTAATGATAATATTCTTATTTGATAATAGTGACTCCATAGTGACGATATTATCTATTGGTGATTGGATGAAATGTTTCAATAGACCAGGCATTAGTAGAAATTGGTTCACCCATATTTCATGAGACAATAACTACCTTAGAGGTGATTTATATTCCTCAAAGATACACCTTGGTGAGAAAATAACCATGAAACACAATAAATTGATAAGTATGTTGATGTTTTATCTATGGGACCTATATATAGTTGTAGTTATATATGATTACGTAGTGGGATCCAAGACCTTTGAAAATTTTATGGTAAAGATCGAAAGCATCTCTTTGGGAAGTCTATAAGATTACTATATTAAAGATCTATAAGGTGAGATGTGGCATTATGTGGGATATGGGATATATGTTATTTGATTTATTTAGGGCCCAATATTTTTTACAAGTTTTTTTTGATCATGGGATTGTTGTTCAATCATTATTTACTACTTTGGGTTCTATTTAATACTCACTCTTTATAAATATTTTAAATATTTTTTTATGATTTTTTAAATTAAAGTAAGTAATTTTTTTAAATATTTTCAATGAAGTATGGTTAATTGCATAGTTAGGTGGACTATGAAAGGGAAATTTCATTTTTAATCTTTAGTATAGTGATCTTTTCATTAGTGGGTGTATAGTCCTTAGACTGTGCATGCCAACCACACATTTCTTGAACTTGGGTTTTTTACTTTGAACCCTATGGTATTTATATTCTTATTATGATGATACTTTTATGAGTCATTAAAAGTTGTTTTATATTATTTTAAAGAGGATATGACAATTTTAAATGAGATAAATAGATGTTTTATAATTTAAAAGAGATATTATTCTTATTATCATGATTATCCTGATTATTATTATTATTATTTTAATTATTATTGAAACGTGTATAGAGTGTATGAAATTTTAGTTTGAGAATTATTATTGGTATAGTTAGTCTTCATAACTAGTATAATTATATGTATTTGTGATATAATAAAAATAAAAATTATGATTATTATTACTATTAAATGAAAATAGACGTAAAAGAGGGGAAACCCTCTCTTTATTCACATGAGAGGTTATTATTGACCTGAAAAATGGAGGGGATACTGTTATGTTCTTCCTCTCATTCTTTACATGTTAATATTAATGGAAAGGGATTTCTGACCTGGGTTAGTATCTTTATTTCCTCCTTCTTATATCTCTTCCTTCTCTCTTCCTCATCTATTTTTTATTATCTAATGGTTAAATTTAACATATTTAAAGATTTCATTTGGGGGTTTCACCATGTGATAGAGAAACCATCAATTTTGAATAGTTATTTTGATATAAGATGATAGAGGATCTTGAATCTAACCATACACACTATATTGGAGGTCATAAAATCATTGTTTCATTGCTTAGTGAGTATGTCAGAACCCAAGCCTTGATATAAATTATTTATTTATTTGAATAAATTGTGGTTTTGATTATTTATGGTTTATTAGGATTAAATAACAGATTCTATGGATTTAAATCTTGGTGTTTATTTATATATGTTTATAAAATGTGGTAGGTAGTTTTTTACCTCTTCCATTATCTGATATAACCTATGAATCTTATGTTTTTTATCTACTTTTATATCAAAAACTAAATTCTTAAATGTTTATAAATTTATTTTTATGAAGGGTATAAGTTATTTTTAAAATTAATGAATTATTTAGTGGTTTCCTTTAATATAATTTTTTAAAACAAATCTTATGATTTATGGTGACCTTTCAAATGATTTTTTAAAGTGTACATAAGTTTTTTTTGGAATAATAAGTTCTTGTTTTTACTACTTAAAAAAATATAAAAAATTTGGAATGAAGAGTCATTGAGGTGATAAGGACACTATTGGATATAATATGTGTTATTTAATTTAATATTAATTTTAAAAATGTTTTCATACTTTTATAATTTTTTTATAAAATGATGTTGTGTTTGGTTTTTAAAATATGATTATATGAATTTTGGTACTCATGTGACCTAACATTGTTATATTATGATAAATGTAAGTGTTGTTTATTATTTATTTGAGATATAAAGTGTATTATTATCTTTTCATTCAGATTTTATTCACTAATAGGGAGTTTAGGTGGTCTCACTTGATTTTTTTTGATACTATAACATTCGTATTATTGGTTGAAACATCATGGGATCCTTTGGGTAGTAAAGTGGTAATTCTAGTGAAAGTTTTTCTATATCCATGATTTAACTATGAATAATAACATTAGTTATGATATCACTTTGGATAATGGGAATCCCCTATTTAATATTTCACTCTAACTAGCGATATCAACCAATTGGGCTTAAATCGAGAAATTTATGTTGCAAGTTTACATTGCTTCTCGAACAATTGTGACCCAATTTTAGTTAGTTCCAAGATATTATCCCAGAATATAAATTTTCAAGAGGGTGTGAATTGAAAAACTTTAAAACAATAAACTTTTGAAAGTAAAATGAAAATATATGTAATGATTTTATAGTCTAATATTTAAAGAAAAGAGTGGATGAGAAAAGTTAAAAAGAAAAAATAAAAAAATTTCAAAAATAATTGTTTTGATTAAATATAGAAAAAATTTAAAGATATTAAACTATAATGATGGTAGAAGAATAATAAATATAAAACTAAAAATTAAAAAACATGATGGTTGATAAAGGATTTTGGGATAAAAAATACCAACATCTCCAATCTCTAACAGTAAAATATATCCAAATTTGTTTTTATAAAAAATATTTTATTTTAACCCAAATAAGTAGGAGGATTTTATTTCCCAAACTAGAAGACTAATACTAAGTACAATCAAAACATGATTTACAAAAATTCTTCATCAAAGGATACTTCATTGAAAATAATGATAGAATGACTGATCAAGAATTATAAGTGGTGGGATTTACTTCTTAGGATGATATGATCAATCATTTATATATATAATTTATAATATTACTATTAAATATAGTGTTTTTTGGTCCATTGAAAGTGCTATAAATTCTTCATCAGTTTCATAAAAGTTGCTGCAACATCTTCAGGATTTGGTGTTAACTATCACTTTTGAATTATTTAGGATTTAGTGAAGACTTTTCTTTTACTAAGATATAAATCCATCTGGAAATAAATTAATTGATCTTAAAGGTCAATTATTGCATTTCTATAGTATAAGAGATGATATTTGGTAGGTAGATCATCACCACCCGGATTTAACAGTTCAATGACACCTTGGATATCAATTAATCTATCTCATATATCGGTATTAGAATATGATGGCATGATGATCTTTAGTAGATAATTTAGTATTTCAGTTGTATAATAGACCGATTCCTTATACTAGTAAATTCTCCATCTTATCTAATTTTAAACTTAAAATAACAATATTTTGAATATAATATATTGGTCTAGTAAAGGGGGAGTTTATATATTAAAAAATTTACCTAAGTAAACTTATTAGTGAAATAATATAAGTTTTTTTTGATTAAAAAATCCAAGTAAAAAATTGAGTGTATCCAAATAATGACCCCAAAATCTCCCATTTTTTATAATCATAAGACATGATAAGTTTAAATAACATAAAAAAAATTTCATAATTAAAAATAACTTCTCATTAACTTTAAATTATCTCCCTTTATGAAAGTAAACTTATCATTATTTGTTAAGTTCTCTCCTATATTATTATAAAAATAAACCGAGGAAGGTGATACAAAACTAACAAAAAATTAAGGGGAATTATATATTTTAATGATAAGAAAAATAGTAGAAGGAAAAAACAATAAGAATGCCTTAAATCAAGGTTATAAAGTATGCAATGAACAAGGAACAATTACTTCTCATCTATGTCATGGAATTTGTATAGATACATTAGAGAAATTAGAGAAACCATTTCTTAGAGTTGCATAATGTAGATTTTTTCAAGGAAAAAGTATGTAATGGAATTATCCTTATGAAGATCAACAACCTCCAAATCAATTCTTTCTAGCATAGTTGTTTTTGGAGGAGGAATGTTATAGGAGAATGGTTGGTTGGGTTAAAGGATGGTGATAGTGGCTAAAATGGTATCTATTTCAGGAATAAGTTCATTACATTTCTGGGTGAACTTATTTTCTAATTATTTAAGATTACAAAAAGGTTGAAACATGCTAGCAGAGTTTTAGGGGTTGGTGGTACAATAAGATGGTTGGATGTTGGGAAGAGAATGGTTCTTTTTAGGGTTCACTACTAGAAAATAACTCTATACCCATGGTTTTGGAACAAACCATGGGTATAGGTCACCACTATACCCACAATTTTCCAAAAACCATGGGTATATGGATTTTATGGGAACATATACCCATAGTTTTTGAAAAAGAATGGGTATATGGTTTTTTTCATGACCTATAACCACGGTTTTCCAAAAACCATGGGTATATATTTCCCATGTTAAGGTGGGAAAAAATTCTGTGGGACCAAAAAAATTCACGGGAATACCCATTGCCAGAATTTTCCACCTATAGCTATGGTTTAGATAAATATATATAAGTAAATATATATTTATATAACTATAATCCAATGTGGTGTAGTGTTTAGGTGTGTGAATTGTATACAGGCCGTCCAGGTATCGAAACTCGCAACCAGTGATTTTTTAAAACCTATACCCACAATTTTGAAACCATGGGTATAGGGTTAACAACACAATGACATACACCTATTCCCATGGTTTTAAAACCGTGGGTATATAATTTTCAAACCATGGGTATATCTTAGAGCTATACCAAAGGATAAAATGGCCATGATTCCCAAAATTGTGGGTATAACCTATACCCACAATTTTGGGGGATATACCCACGATTCAAAATTGTGGGAACATGTTCCTTTTTCAGTAGTGGTTGTGGAATTTGTATGTTGGGAGGATTATTTTATATGGTAGGTGGGATCATGGGATTCATCTAAAGAGGTTGAATAGTATTTAGAATCTAGTGTATGATGCTCTAAGATAAAACACTTGGCTGAGTAAATCCCTCATCAAGATTATCCTGGAGTTACTTCTTTAATTATTTCAACTCAATTGGGGTTATTCTATAAGGAGTCTTTAAAATAGGTGTGACACCAGGTATGAGTTCTATTGATAAATTAACCTCATGATTTAGTGTAAGACTATTAAAATATCTTGTAAATACATCAAAAACCTCCCACACAATAGGAATATCTTCTATGTTGATATTCTCTCTAATCATATGATATAAAACCCCATTTTAATAGGAATCATGACACATATAATGGATGTGATCTCCATCAGAATTCATATTTATAATCACATTGATAGACTGTCTGAGGTTGGTTTGGAATATCAAATATGACTTAAATTCCAAGAAAATTAATGATGGATTTATGTATAGAAACCCAATTCATTCCTAAGATAACATCAAATTTAACCATATAGAGAATAACAAGATTTGTAGGAAGCGCATTCCCACAAAATTAAAATATAGAAGAATCATAGGCTTGAAATGAGATCATCATACCATTAAGGGTTTTAATTATAATTAAATATCTAATCATTGAGGTGGTATTATGACACCCTTAGTAAATTCTTTAGATATAAAATATTGGGAATATCCAGAGTCAAATAAGACATTAGTAATTCTAGAGTGGATGGTAAGTGTACCTTTCACCATATCTTTATCATATCCCTCATAAAAAACAGTGATCACATGAGATATACCTTTTTCTCTAAAATGAAGAGGTTTTTAATATATATCATCATCATTAACCTTTTTATTTGAGCACTGGTTAGAATAATTCCCATACTCCTTACATTTTGGAACATTGGAGTACGGGCGATGCATTCTGTAGAGATTTCTCTCTATTCACATAATTAGCTAAATTCTTCCCATCACTTTGATATTTTATTTCCTGATGAACTTACTTCACACAATTAACATTTATTATTCCCCTTAATACAATTTTCCCCATGTTTTGTTCCACACTTTGAGCATGAATGAAAGATCATCTTATTTTCTCCATGGTTTTTAGACTTTCCTTTGAATTCCATCTTTCTTTTCTTATAAAAACCATAAGATTGATAGGTAACTCTAATCTCTATTTCCACCTTGATATCACATCAAATGATTTATTCATAGATACTATAATCTTATATTTTTAACTCCCTTTGGAGACTTTGTTTTAATCCATTGAATAATTAATCAAACTTACTTTCATGTTGGATGAAAATACCACACGCTTACCTCATAAGTCTAGTAAAATTTGCTTTATTGGTACCAACAGATTCAACATCTTTATGATTTAGTTCAAGTTTATCCTTATCCATTTTTATATTAATAATACAAGGTAATTACTTATTAAAAAATAATCTCTTAAAATCATCCCACTCCATGGATTCAATCTCTTCCTATTTTTTCATATTCATGATAGGTTTCCACCATTGTTCCAATTCGCCTTCCAAATTATAGATAGAAAAAATGAATTTTTCAAATTCTAAACAACAATGAACGGAAAATATATTTTCAATGGTACTGATATATTTCTTGATAACTAGTGTATCAACAAAACTATTAAAATAAGGTGTATGTTTCCTCATAAATGAATCAATAGAGCGTTGATATATCCTTTTATTGTTTATAAGTTTAGCATGATTCATATCTTGATAAAGTAGTGTGATAATAACAATGAGACTTTTAATTATAGCTACTATAAAATTTTGTTTCTCAGTAGGAAATTCATTTCATTTTCTATCACATTCATCATTTACAAAATTCCTTCAGGTTCCATCCATCGACTAAAACCAACAATAATAATCATAATGAGAAACCAAATAATCACAAAAGAATCATTTAAAGAATGTACAAATCCTGAAACCTTATTTTCAATCTATGAAACCTTAGGTTTAACCCAGGTTATTCATGGTTATAATCTACTCAAATCATTTGTGATAGTTCATAATGATTTTGTGAATTTACAAAAAATATCTCCCAGGGGTGTCAAACCGGATGTGCAGTAAGGATTGTTGTCGCACACCAGGTGACGATCGATTCAAAGACCAATGCATCCTTTTTAAAGTTATTACCTCTAGGTATACCTATTCCATATATATATATATATCTACTTGTATTATCTTGACTGGGATGCAATTTCTTATAAAACACTCCCTCTATCCTTCAACAAAATCCTAGGATATTTTTCTATTCTTTGACTTATCCCTAGGGTTCTCACTAAAGTTTTCTAATCCCAATTTCTGAAGGTTAACTAAACCTTGTTCTGATACCAACTATATTGACCCATACTTTTCATAGATAGATATTACATCTTATTATATGAATATTCATTATATAACATGACAATCAAATACATAATCTTATAGGTATAGTATCTTTTGAAACATGGATACATAAACAACTAGTTCATAAGTGAACCACATCATCTCCAACTAAGTTATTAATAAGTTTCACCCTTCTTATAAATATCATACATAATACCTTTATTTATAACCTAGGGAGAGGAAACATAAGAAAGGGTGATATCAGATGTTCATTAAGGGTAAATAAGGGAGATAAAAATAATCACATAAGAATAACATGGGTATAAGGGTATGCGAACATGAGATTAAAAATTGAAAACCATACCCCATATATCAAATATCATAATTTGAATTCATGGTATAAATCTTCGTAGTTCATAATAAATGAATCATAAAGAAATAGAAGAACATGATCCATGAAAATATAACATAGCTATAATACATAGACTTGTGGAATATAAATAATCATAGGAAATCATTTCCTTAGTAGTCAAGGATCATTTAAAAAAATATCATAGTGGATGGGTTTACTCCCAAAACCATCATAGTAGTCAAGGTTAACTTCCAAGACTATCATTTTGGATAAAGCCCCTTAATGAACTGGGTTCACTCCCCATTCCAGTCCTTTTTATCTCATGATATATCAATATTTACCCAATGCATTGGGAGTATAAATAATTATGGGCCCACCTTTCACATAATTAAAATAATAAATATGTGCACCACAAGGTCTTAAAAAATTCATCATATGATAACCCATGAATATAAAATAGGTTTTATAAACATTTCATCATAGCATAACCTAGGTAAAATAAATGGGTTTTAAAACCATTTCATCAATTCATCATATCATAACTCATGGAAAAGGAATGAGTTTTATAAAAATATTTTCATAATAATAATAAACCATCCATAAAAATAATAAGTATGGTATCCTTGGATCATATATTGAGTAAATCTTAAGTAACATCAAAGGATGTCATCTTAGATGGAAAATTATTTTAAAAGATCACTTGGAACATTTATCGAGGAAAATATCCTTTCCACTTTGAAATATATTATTTAAAATCTAAATTTTTTCCATATTTTAAAGAAAAAGTTTTATTTGAAAATATCCTTGTACAATTTTAAAAGAATATTTTAATCATTTAGTGGTCATGACAGTGGGGAATATTTTTCATGTCGTACATGTTAAAATAAAGATTCATTTTACACTTTTAGTAAAAAGTAAAATGTACCTTATTTTGGAAAATGACAAAAAGATTAATTTTAAAACATTTTGTTAGACAAATGGGAAAAACCACTTTAAAAAATCACTATATAATTTTAAAAATATTATTTAAAACATTTTTATAATACATAAACATGTAAGAGAAAGTATTTTGGTCCAAAGATAGAAATAAAGTTGGTTTTCATTAAAAACATTATTTTGGATTATTAAGTACATAAAGAGAGGGAAATTAAATGAAAACATTTAATTTATAAAAATAAATGCAGGAGAATAAAATTAATTAGTTTTATTTGAGATGGATCATAATATTTCATCATCCGAAACATAATCATAAATAACCTCAATGAACAATGAGATTGTATCATAAACCCTTAACACTTTGGTAACTTTTGAATTACAAGCCCCATGAAATAAATAACCTTATATGGATATGTATATATCATAGTTTTAATGAAAAGGATAATAAAACACATTTATGGGTAGTATATACACCACACAAAATAAGAAAGTGGTGAATATGGTATGTGTCCCACAACAATAAAAGTGAGATGAAAATCCATTACCTCAAGCCTAAAATTTCTTTATATACATTTAAAACTACTATATAATAAAAATTATTTTATTATAAATATAATAAAGAACCATAATAATACATATCATACCATATATAATTTACTTATAACCTTTTACCACTCATTTATCAATAATTTTTTGTTAAAATCACTATTTTTGGGTGATAATTGCTTCATTTTTCATGTATATTTTTGTTTAGTAGTTTTGGTACTTGTAATTTGATCACAGTTACATAATATAATGTTTTTTAATAATGATATAAATAATATATACATTCATCATGTATATATTTATCTTAATCCATAAAATTTAGAGTTAGAAAATGAATTACACCGTTCATGGAGACGATGGGTCGTACATACGCATGAACATTGTTTACATTTTTTCACAGAATGGACTGAAAGAAAGGTAAATACTAATTAAAATTTATGTAATAATTAATATATCATATAAATCATATATTTTAATCAAATATAATATCATTATCATCCATTTCAAAATAAAATGTAAAACAAATCACATTGATTTGTGGAGGCGGTGGCCCACATGTACGCACAAGCAAAACTATCATTTTACAAAAGATTAGAAGGTAAGATGGTAGATGTGATTTTATAATTATAGAATTATAATTATGTTATAAATATCATATATATATACTTTAAATCCATCATTATATCTACCCATGAGAGGTGGTGATATAAAATGAATTATATCAGTTCGTGAGTCGGTAGTCCGTCTTACACACGCTCGACAATTTGATTTTCCATTTGATGGAAGAGAAGATGAATAAAAGTTATTCCATTAAAAAAATAAAATATAATAGTATGAAATATAATTATTTTATTATATCATCACATTTTAATAATATTTTAAAGAGGTGAAAGAACAAATAAAACAAAAATGCTCGGTTAAAAATGAGACCTGTTCTTTGGAAAATTTATTTACGTTTGCACCAAAGCCTTATTATATGGGGTTAATAATAAAAATAAGAACTATAATATGTGGGTATGGAATATATGAAGGAATTTGGATAGGTATTTTATGAAAAAAATCATTTGGAAGCGTAAAGAGGAGAGGAGACGGGGTTCCCTTTTATAAATGGGGGAGAGGACACATTTGGATTTTTCGAAAAGAAAAAGATATACCCACATTTTAAACACAAAAAGGATAAAAAATGAATAATTATTTAACCATATATGATATGAGTTCAAAATATGGCCATTAAATAGGAATGGTACAAGTTTTTAGGTCATTTAACCCTTATCTTTTAATATAACCCCCGGTAAACCCGTTTTAACCTTAACCAAGATAATTAAGTTTTACTATTTTTATAATTCATTTTGAAAAAATATTAAGTTATAATTATTATATAATATTAATTATTATGATTCCACATATGGAATCCATTTTACCAAATTCAATTCATATTATTGGAAGAATTTAATTTGAAATTAAACCCGCAGATGGGATGAAAAAGTGGTTTTCCATAGAAAACGTTTTCATATGTATAAAAGGTTTTTATAAAAAAATTGAATCAAAAATTGATTTCAATGACCTAAATTGGATTTATGGTCAAATAATTAAACTAATTTTACTTTTAAAACCATATTAAAACAAAATATAACTTGTAAATTTTTTAAATGAGAAGACAATTTGTAATAAAAATCAATATTTTTACTACTCATTAAAAAATTAACCTCTTCAGAAAATTATAAAAAATTAACTCAAAGATAATTTTGATGTGTTTATTTTAAAAATTAATTTAATTTTATAAAATAAATTTTCTAAAATTGGAAAAAATTAATTTTATTATTTTTTCCAAAAAAGCAATGAAATTCTTTTTTTGAGAAAAAATTATTTTCAAAGCATATAAGAATTCACAAAAAATTAAGTAATTATTTATTAATATATTTTATTTATCTAAAAAATTCAGACTTAATTTAAAAAATATGTTTATTTATATTCATACCTCCAAATTTAATAGCTTGGTTATAAGAGTCATGTTTAAATAATAATATTTTTAACAGTATATTGTGGTCTGTTACAACTAGGTGTTGCGTGTGACACTATCTATAGAAGAAATTAAATTTATTTGAAAAAAATATTTCATAAAATATTGGAGTGTTATATGTTCCTTGGATATTTGTGAATATGAAGAGGTTCATCACAACCATAATCATGGGGGTCAGGCTTCTTGATCTCTTCCAAGATCAAGAGAGTAATAACATGAACCTCTTAACCCAAGAGGAGGAAATTTGGGGGCTCACATTAAGCTATTTTTGAACTCCTTTTTCAAATCATGTTTTCTCTATCTTTCAATTTATGTATTACATCAATTAAAATTGATACATATAATTTGATAAATTTGATATGTCTATTTTCTTCTATTCATACTCTCTTAATTAATATTGAATTTAAATTTATAATACACATTAAATTTATCAATCAATATCTATGTCATTTCAATATAATATAATTTTGAATTTAATTGTATCATTTTTTTTAAATTTTTAAAAGGGTAATTCAACCACTCTTTCTATCTTTCTCTGACTAATATTTCAGATCCATGGGTACTTTTTTCATTTTAAAAATATATTTATTTTCAAAATTGTGTTTAATTCTTATTTTAATCTTAACTGTTTTCCTAATTTAATATTTTAAAAATGGAATCTAATTCTTATTATCATGCTCCAGTTTTTGATGGCATAGATTATTCCTATTTTAAAAATCATATGTCAACTTTTCTTAGTGTAATTTGTTACCCTATTTAGAAAATGGTAATGTATGAATATACTCCTACTAAAAAACCAGAATATAAGTGGACACCCCATGATATTAAATCTTTTAAGATTAATGAAAAAACCATTAATGTTTTACATTTTGGTCTTAACTGAAATGAATTTAATAATGTTTATACATAAAAATTCCCATTAAATATAGAAATTTATAAAATTCACTCATTAAGGAACCACCAAATTTAAAGATATGAGATTAGACATGCATCGATAAGATTTTTAAATATTTTATATTAATAAAAATGAATCCATTTCTAGTATTTTTACACATTTTACTAACATATAAAAATTTTAAAAGTCTCGTAGTGATGATATGTCTATTAAAAACTTAGTAAAAAAGATCCTCTAGTTCCTACCAAGAAATTAGGCACCCAAGGTCACTACCATACAAGAAGAGAAGGATGTAAATAAAATGGTGGTTGAAGAACTTATCAGGTTCTTAATGATGTACAAAATTACTATAAAGAAACAAGTTGAGAAGGATTATAATTAATCTAATTATGTAAATAAAATAGTCACCTTCAACTCATCCAGAGGTGAAGCTCATGTTTTTTCTCAATTCACTAAGAACGTGATTTTTTTTAAGAAAAATAAATCTTCCAATCGAACCAAGAAGTTGAATAAAAAACTGGAACCAGAAGTAACATGATATGAATGAAATAAAAATTCCGCATCAAACCTGAATGAATCATCTAAAAAAAGACAATTAAATGAAGGAAATAAGGTAATAAGGATCTCAAAGTTACAACTTAGAGTGAAAGAGATGACTTTATAGACTCAACATCCTCAAACTCTTCAAGTGAATCAAGTGATAAGTTCCTTATGGAACATATTGATGAATATATATAGGTTACTAACCCTCTTTCCATTTTCTTATCTTTATCTTCTTCTTATACTCCCCCCTTTTCTTCTTCCTATTTATTCTCAAGTCACTTTAATTACAAAGACCTAAAATATTCTTGTGAAAAAATAAAAAATGTTTTTCATGAACTTTATTCATTATAAAAGGAAATTGATAAAAAATAAAAGAAAGTTCCTAATGAAAAATAATATATTATAAATGATAAGGAATATATTTTCAAGGAATATTAAGAGTTATCCCTAAAAATTTTGAATCAACTAGATGTTAATAATCTTGAATCTATAATCAAATACCTTAATATATATCTATCCAGATTCACTTAAGGTTAAAATAGCCTAAATAAAATTTCAGTCTCTCAAAGACATGGAAAATAATGGGTTGATCTTGGTTTCTCAAATCATGAAAGCACCTCAAAAAATCCATTGAATTTTTTTTATTAAAGTTTTCTCACAAGATAAATTTTGAAATTATTTTAAATTATTGGTCATTTAATTTATGAATTCAATTTCATGAATTTATGATATGAGAGATAAATATAAATTGATATTTCATCCAATATTTCCAAAATAAAATATCATACTAAAAAAATTAAGATACTTAAATCATTATTGGATAATATTAGAAGACACAAGTTTTTTTGGGTACCAAAAAATTTTGTCATTTTATTTTTTAGGAAAAGTTTCTTATAAGAAAAAACCAAGAATCACTATGGCACCTATATAGTGGTTACTTAATACACATATATAAAATTCTACATTAATTAAATAAAATCGATAAACTAGAAGGAGGTCATGTCACCTTTAATTATAACTCTAAGGGAAAGTTATTTAGTGAAGGTACCATCAGTTTTTATAACACACCTCTTATTAAAAATTTTTTATTTATCAAAGTATCAAAAAAATTTATAAGAATCAGTCGGTTGTGTTGTAATGGTTTTAATTTTTTTGAAAATATTTTTTACAACATTTTTAACTCAAAAGAAAATATTTTATTTTTGACCTCTAATTTAAAAAATGTTTATAAGATCAATTTAAAATCTGTAAATAGAAAAAACCTAAAATTATTGAGTGCACAAGTTTGTGATTCATGGATTTGGTATAAATTACTTAGTGACTATAGCACACACTCACTTGTTAAACTCAACTGTTATCAACTATTGTGAGATTTACCAAAATTATATTTCAAAGATAACATGGTTTGAAAAGCATTCAAATATGGTAAGAAACAAAAATATTATTTTAAATAAAAAATTAATTTATTCTTATAAATCTCTTAAATTAATTCATCTTCATTTATTCAGATTTTATTAAATTTGAAGTCCAGGAGTTAAATCCAATAATTTTTTTTATTGTTGATGAATTTACAAGATTCACTTGGACTTAATTCTTATTATATAAAATTGAATATTGAAAATAATTTATCAAAATTTTCTAAAAAGGTTGAAAATGAAAAAGGTTTTAAAATTATGTCAATTCAAACTGATTATGGGATAGAATTCGATAATAAGTGATTTAATGATTTATTCTCTTCTCAAAGCTATAATCATATTTTTTATACCCCTGGAACCCCTTAACAAAATGGGGTAGTAAATAGGTGAAATCTAACTATCTAAGAAATCAATTGAACTATTTTAAATTAATTTAATTTACCTATTTTTTAGGATAAGGCCATGAACACTTCTTGTTTTTTCATTAATCATGTTCTTATAGGACCTTTTCTCAAAAATACCCCTTATTAAATTTTAAAAAAACAAAAAGTTTCATTTTTCAATGTTTTTGGATGTAAATGTTTTATTCTCAAAAACCAAAGACAATATTATAAAAGTTGAATCAAAATTTAGTGAACATATTTTTATTTTATACTCCAAATAAAGAAAGGAATCACGAGTATTTTACAAGATTTATAAAACATTGGAAGAATCAATTCATTTTGTTTTTTATGAATATTTTCCAAAAAATATCTTTCTTGATTTTTTTAAAATTATGTTTCAAATAAACCATTTTAGCCTAAAGAAGTTGAAGTTGAACAAGAATCACCTTCAAATTATTTTCTTAACTATTTTAAAAAATTTAAATGCCACCCCTTGAAAATTTCATTGGATATTTTCAAGTAGTAAATCATACTAAAATATTGGTCCTAAATGAGGTTGAAAACTTTTCCTTAATCTCTTACTTAAAACCCTAAAATGTCAATGACGCCCTTAACGATGAAAATTTGGTTCTTTATATGCAAGATAAACTAAATCAATTCACTCATAATAATGCATGGACTCTCCTGGAAAGACATAATGATCATCATTTTATATTATCTAAATTGGTTTTTAGGTATAATTTAGATGAACTTAGTAATATCAGTAGAAATAAAGCCAGTTTTGTAGCTAAATGTTATAACCAAGAAGAAGGAACCGACTATGGTGAAAATTTTCCCCCATCACTTGGTTAGAATCCATTAAATCTTGGCTGCAGTTCAACTCTCACTTTAATTTCAAACTCTTTCAAATGGATGTTAAATTCAACACCCGATACTATACTTTAGTAGGTAAACATCATATGTTGAACTGTCACGCAATACACCCATTAAAGATTTTTTATTCATGAATTTGTTTAAAATATTAATTTTATTATTTTTAATTGACCAAACTAACTTCATTTTTTGAACACATAATATCAAAATTATCTTAGTATAAATTTTTGAGATTTTTCTAAAAATTCCATTTTTAGTCAAAAAAATAGTTTTCATAAAACTTGTAATTTGCATGACTTTATTATCATATAAGAATAAACTATAAATTTATAAAACATTTTATGAAATAAAATATAAATTTGAAAAATAAAATTATTCATTTTAAAATATTGTTTGAACTTAGAAAACCTATGGAAAACATTTTTATAACTAATTAAAATGTTACTTTAATATAAAAAAATTGTTTCTGATATTTCCTTTGAAACTAGTATTTTTCAAGGTAGATTTAGTTTTGGGTTACCTTGGAATCCTTATATAATTATTTTTTGTAATAATTCAATTTATGTCATTAGAATAAATATCTAAGATAATTTTACCATATATATACATTTAAATCTTAAAAATGCTATTTCTCTAAAAATGATTTGACGTGTTTAAGTATTTATATTTTAGAATCAAATTTTCATACTTGTAGAAATTTTATTTTATAAAATGGTTTGAAAATATTAAATCATAAGGTTCAAATTATGTGTTGGGGAAAAATCCCTCAAGGTAATATTGAAATATTTTTGGGATGATTGTGTTTGTTGAAAAATTAGGTTTCTAAGGTTATTTGTGAAGTTCTAGATATATTTTTGACAAGTTATGTTAACAAATATCCAAGAAAAAGTAATGGATATTATGGAGATGGTATATAAAATTTTGTATACAAGGTGGTGCCATTTCCTAGTGTTTACCAAATATTTGGGGTCCAAAATTTATATAATGACTCAAGCCTTGTGAAAGTTTTATTTACACGAATGCATCATAAAAATATGTCAAATTCATGTATTTTTCAAAGATTGGGTATTTTGTAAAGGTATGGTGCTTCATGAAGGCTCAATGATTCATGAAGGTGTGGAGCTTCAGAAATAGAGGTTGAGCATGAAGGGTTGATGGTAAATCTCTATGACTACAAGAACATTTGAAAACATAATATTTACCTAGTGCTTCATGAAGACATGGAGGTTTATGATTTTTTAAAGAGGTTTTGTAAAATGTGATGATGAGGATGGAAGCTTCGGGAATGGGAGGCAATGCCTATAAATAGGCCCCTACCCCCTCAGAAAAATAGAAAAATCCTTATTAAAAATTTAAAAGATCTAAATTTGAAAAGGTGATTCATGATGTTTGTCCTTGTAAAAAAGTTCATGAAGAAAGTAAGTTCATGAAGTCTATGTAATATAAATGAAAGTTGTCAGCATTGTGAAAGTATTAAGCTTCACAAAGGCTAATTGAGCTTCGTGAAAAGAGGTTGCTTCATGAAGGATAAGCGAGCTTCAATAAAGGAGGGTGATTTTATAAGGATATTTGAGATTCAATAGAGTGTAAAGATTCATGAAAGTTTTGGTGTTCATGAAATAATAATAATATTATGAATAATTGATTAGTTTTTTGAAGGTTGTGTGAGCTTCATAAAAGCAGCGAGCTCCGTGAAAGCATTGAACATCATGAAAGTGTTGAGAATGGATTTCCTAGTAAATCTATGGTAAAGTTTTATTCATAAAGTGTATAAAAGTGTAACTTAATGATAAAATAAATGAAGTGTAAGTTTTTTTTATTAAAGTGGTCAAAAAAATAATCATTTGAAAGAGAAGTCACCTCACTTTAGTTGAGAGAGCGGGGAGCTTTCAAATTGTGATTGGTTGTAGACCAGGAGAGATAGTGAGTCCGCTTAAAATTTTTTAATAGTAGTGTGATTTAGTGTATTTGCTACATAGAAACAATGCCTTTATATTCTCCTTGTACATATCCCAGTGTGGGTGAACCAAGTAAAATTTATGTGTCTTGTGTATTCTTTCAATTATTCTCATACATTTCTATGGAAAAAAAAGAGAAGAGTGTTTTGTTTAATGATGAAACAAGATTTGAAGGAGTGGTTATTTTTATTTTTCATACCCCGATTCACCCATTACTAGGGTATTTAGCCTAGTTAGGATAACATTAAATAATCAGTTCAATTTTAATTTTGTTCATTAATATTAATTACTAAGGTTAAAAATTATTTACGTTGGTAAAAAGTAAAAATGGTAAAAAGAATTTAATAAGGGGGAAAGGAAAAAGCATGTTTCCAAATGGATGGTTGAGATTTGGATTGACCAAAACTCCCCCCATTTTCTCATTTTCCTTTTTTTAATCTCTTGAACCTTTAATAGTGAAATTAAATTATTGAAATTCAATGGGTATTTTCAAAATTACCCTTATCTTCACTTATAAAAGGGTAGCATTTTCACCACTTGAAGACTCACTCATCATTCAAATTTATCGTTAAAAATATAAATTTTTTCTCTTCCTATAAACCTATACCACTTTTAAAATATTATGGTCACCATTATTGAGCACAAGTTTCTCATTTTAAAGGAGACTTCCAAGGAAAATTCAAGTTTTTGATGTGAGTATTATCAACTACTTAGCTCTCTTCTTAATTATATTATTTAAAATTTATTCTATAAACAATAATATAATTATATTATTATAATATATATACTTTAATGTTGCAATAATAATTTTATTATCATTAAATATTCATATACTCGATCCATTAAAAAAAAACCATTGTTCGTGCAATGTGCGGACTACCACCTCCATGACGTAACATGTTTCGTTTTATTTCACCACTTAACATGGTTGGATATAAGGATTGTATTAAAGGATAAATATTATTTTTATGATATTATTAAGGTTATTTTATAGAAAATTATATAACCCAACATTTATATGATCAGAAAATGATCATCGTTAATTTAATCATTTAAAATAAACGTGGTAAGAAGATAATATTTTATTCAAATCATGTAATATTTTCATATCCATTAATTCTTATTATATTTCATTCCAATTAAAATATATAATAGTAATAAAAAATTAATAATATCATTATGTTTTTTTTATAATTATATTACAACAAACCACCCCATAATCATTTATTAAATTAGGGTATGTTAATGTTTGGGTCAGTTTAACCAACAACTTGAATAATACTATGAATTTATATCATGCATGACCATGAAAACTTATTTACTTGTATAATATGATGTAAATTAGTATATTTTCTTTCTGGAGATATTACATCACTATCTAATTCATCAATTAGGGAAATACCATCTATTCATCAAGAATCAAAAAAACAAGTTTATTATCCTCTTCATCTTCAAGGATATGGTCTAAAACAATCATAAAAATAATTTGAAACATAATAAATTACTATTAATCATCCATAAAATAAAATTCATTGACCTAGTAATAAGGGAATATTTACTAATAATGAATATGAAAACCGCTATTATAAAACTGGTACAAATGATCAAAATTATAAACATTAATGTGGAAAATTGAAAGAATTCATATAGAGAATGAATATTTATGAAGAGTATAGATGAAAATTGATATGATTCGGTTTATGAATTAATTTATTAATATAGATATGTTTATGATTGTCATGACCCGACCCACTAAATCCCACCTGGTCTATGGAAGGTCAATCCACAACTAATTCAAGTCGGCCTCCATAGGCCAGCGGTTAACGACAAGCACTAAAAGGCATACCTAAAATGGGAGGTCTTTTCCTAATGTACTTGTACACACACACACCCAAACATATCAACTTAGAAGTGAAGAGGAATAAAATAAAAAGGTACAACTACTAGAGTGATAACAATGCATGTATATAACCACTAAGGAATCTAAGATTACAATAGTGTATACTGAAAGTAAAAAGGGAAAAAATACACACCCAAAAAGAAAGATTTACCAACAAGAAAAAAAACTAGAAAAGTAAAATTATGAGAGATCCTGTCTCCTAATCTCCAACCCCTAACCATTGTATGTGGTATGATTCACTAAGTATCCCTAAACTCTTCTATAATCACGATCAACCTATCTATTGTATGAATAAGACACAAAATGTGCAGGAAAATACCATGTAGGGGTGAATATATACATACCCAGTAGAACTCCACAAAAGGGGTGAAGGGGGATAAGTAATAGATACAATATAAGAATAATGAATTAGATGGGATAAGGTACAATCAAAGAGTAAAACTCAACCCAAACCAAGAGAGTGAGAGTAATATCATCCAAACACATAGAGCCCGATATGGTGAGAATATGAACTAATTATAGAGTATTCACTACCTATAGTAGGAGAGTAGACTCATCCAACCATGAGAAGCTAGATACAGAAAGCACATGGAATACCCCATGTGTCTTCGCCTCTCATGGAAGGAGAGTAACCAAGTCCAAGGAGTGGATCTAGAAGAAATAATATATATATATATATATATATATATATATATATATATATATATATATATATATAAGATCAGTCAAATAATTCAAAATGAGAGAGTAAGGGGGTCTCCATATCACAGCTCAGCCCAAGAAAAGAGTCACCATTAGTTCCAAAAGTCTATCAATGATGCCCAACATCTCACTCATCTGTCTAAATAATTATCCATATCAAATCATGCCACATAACTATGATGCACAATTGAGGGGACATATATCAAGGTTGAGGACCCATTCCCAACCTGACTGGAGGGTGCCACTTGAAATAGGTTAAGGACCCATGCACTACCCAGCAGGAGGGAGCCACTCTGAAGATCATCAAGGAACCATTCCCAACTTAGCTGAAGGGTGCCACTCAGAAAGCATTGAGGAACTACACTGCTCATCCCTACTGGATGGTATGCCAAAGATACAATGATATGCCAGTTCCTTATCACTGTCATCGTCAAACATCTCTAGAATAAGCGTCACTCCTAAAACATGTCGCATAATATCTCAAAATCCACTATGAAGGGAAAAATCATGTTCTATGTGAAAAAACACTTAGGATAGACTACTTGTGGTCCGAAATCCGAGTCCAAAAGAAAGAGATACGAGAGGCAGAAGATTCACAATGAGGTACACGACGTGTATAGGACTCACATGACGTGTGACCCCGCCTCATCATCTGGCCATGTACCTAACCAAACCCGGGTTCTAAACTATGCACATTTACCCCTAAGAATGCCAGTGTACTCACATAGTACATGGAATATCCGGTCAAAAGGCTAATGAGTGCACGATTATCGTCATTGGTCTGAAGGGAAAAAACATAATTTCCCTGACATGCCTCCTCAAATGGACCCATATAACTAAACAGATCACACCATTACGATACTTGCAGAAATTTGCATAGGATCAACTAATAATTTACCTCAATCGGACACCTGGTGAAGAAGATGTATTCCACAACATTGTGTACGAATAGTGCCTCATGGTTCCCATGTATCGATCCCAAAATAAAATATACAGATTGTACCATTGTGATCCTCATAAAAAAATGCACACGATTGACTATTCATTTTTTCAAATCGGAAACTAATAAAAATTCACATTTCACCACAACACACCCGAATAGAGATTCATGGGTCCCACAAATCAGTCTTGATTTAAATACCCGAAATTAATATCCAAAGATTCGACTCAAAATCAGGGTCACGACGTCACATACAGTTCGTCATTCTGACACTGTATGAGGGGGACAGGTCAGATACAATATTCCACAACAATAATAATTTAATTATTATTTGATGTTTCATTGACTCGAGGAACAAGTCTGAAAAAGCTATCCAACATCAGTATTAAAATGATCGTCTTGATGTTAGGGTCACACTACCGCTGACGATTCATCAAATTGAGGTCGCACGAAGGAGTTACAAATGAATTAAGATTTGACAACCAAAATAATAATAATAATATTGCAATATTATAATAATATTATTATTAATCAAAATTGAATTTGAAAAGAGGATCCATACTCATTTGATGTGCATGCCTTAGGCTCCCTATCAAATATCCTAGCCTACATTTATTATTATAATAATATTATTATTAATACACCAAAAATATAAGAAACCCATATAAAGGCTCAAAACGCCCTCCTCCCAATTCAATGTGCGGCCCATAATTCATCTTAAAACAAAATTCTACCCCTTTTCTTTCTCAATTAGTTTTATCAATTTTATCCAAAGATAAACAACCACATTTACCAATTATAATTTACTTCCATTAAATTATTTTCTCATGGATCTCCCCATAATAAAAAAATAAATCCATTTGATTATTAAATTAAAAACATTTAATTTAATTAACCACATACCCATTTTTTTAAATGTTATTATTATTATTAAAAATTATAATAACACTCATCAGTTTTTACATATCTGGAAACTCATCACCCTTATTATTATTAATGATAATAATATTTAACGCTCACTGACTTGACCACGACCAACCCCTTCATCAGAGATCTGAGTCCTACCACTATCATGCCAATTCTAAAGAGTCTCTGCCATGAGATATTGCACACAACCTCCACTTGAAACCAACCCCATCATATCACATGTCACTGCCGAATGCCAACTGAAAAAATGGGGGTTATCGACCCGATCCTGAACCACCTCCGATCACAAACATGAACCTGTGGTTCCGATTTGATCCGTTCACCAAACACTACCCCACTCGTTTATCAATCCATCCTCGAACCATTGATCTGCATGTTGTTTAGGTCACCACACTGAATATGGGGGTTTGATCGCACTCAAACTCACCCTGGAAATGTAGAATTGTGACCCCATGGTCTAAAGATGAATAATGTAAATAATGGTTGGAAAAAAACATAAAAAAGTAAGGTCTAAACATCGTTGTCCAAACTTTCTTAGCAAAAAATCAAGAATAGGGACCCGAGGTTATAAAATAACTGAATTAAATTTTCAATACTTGGGCACATGCAAAGGCTGCAAAAGGATGTAGATCAAAGAACACAGATATATCTACTCAATCATTTAATCAAAAGGGAATAAAACACAAATTGAAAAGTCATACCTCGATTATAGATCTATCGTTGGTGAAAAACTTTTCATCCTTGAAAATAAAAAACTAAGTAAAAGGGTGGAGATGCTAAGCCCACCACTAGCTCTCTTGCTGCCATTTTCTCTCATGGATGTACAACCAAAATAGAAGTATGAAACTCCTACATCACCTCCTCTCATAACATGACCAGGACCACCATTCCACCCTAGAAAAAGATGACATGATTTCCTTCTTCATAAAATCTATTTGTTGAATCTCATGGGAACATCTGGTCACACAAGATCTCAAAGTCGATATCGCCAAGTTGTCCCTCAATAACCTACTGAGGAAGTAGAGGGGTAAAAATCATTGACTGAAGGTATGTTTTACCATCCCCACCCTTAAGGTTCAACTACAAATTAGTGTACTACTCTGTCACCTTGCTCGATAATAGGATATGACAATCCTCACTGTGAGCATCTGCTGGCATGACCACACCTTGGGTGATCCTTAAGCTCACATCGCTTCATCCTTTGTAGAGTCCACTATCACTCTCATTTATGAGAATAAATATCCAAAAGTGTGTAAATTTGGATCTAGGATGGAATCCACAAGAGCTTTCATGTAACTAGCACTCCAAGATCATGTCTAACACCAGCCTCTTATGTCTCACATGATCCAACCCTAACGTTGAGGACATAAGGGAAATGATGCAGAAGGTTACCATGAACCGATCCAAGAAGGGTTAAGGATATGGATGATAAGTCTTGAAAACTTTTTTGGTGTATCCAACACACAAAAGGGTATCACCAGGAATTCAAAGAAACTGCAATGAATCTTGGAATCCATGCTCGGTACTCCACCTCTCAAACCAAGAGGTGGTGATAACCCATACTGAGGTCAAAATCCAAGAATCACTTTTCCCCAGTCCATGATGAGAAAAATGTCATAGGGTATGACTACCACTATGGGAATATTTCATGCGAGATACTCTTTCCCCTCAAAAATTCAGATCACACCATTAGCAGAAAAGGGGTGATCAATGATCCTCTCCGCAGGAGCCTTCAACACATGGGTCAGGAAAAAAGGCCTCCACTAGTATCGCTAGGTCTCGAATAGGGGCTAGGTCTAGGGAAATGTGGTTTATGACTAGGTGCTTTCACTGTAGCTAAAGTAGTGGATCCACATGTCATACCTCAAACCACACTAGATAAATCTGTGTCACAAGATCCTGCTTCCTAAAGCTATTTGTTCCCTTTCCCACATATTCACCTCAACTGGGGCTCACTCTGACACCTTACCACATCAAAAGGAATTAAAACACACAAGAAAAAAGGAACTCATCCACCACACCTCGATACTATCTAATTTGGGATAGAATTGACTCGCCCACATGGTTTTAGATCACGTCTGAAGAACACATCTCAGTCAGGGAAGTGTACCTCTTCCTTATATTTCTGAAGTCATGTTGAACATCACCAACACAGGGCTCAACCAATTCCCTAAGTCAACCTAAAGAAGTATTTACACTAGGACCACCATAAAGAAGGGTCCTATCCCAGAGGGAAATCCGAACCATAGGCTTTATCTGGTCCTCTACTACTGAAGAAGGGGGAGTCTGTCTCCCCATGAAACCTGGGTGATCTATATCTCTAAAACTTGAAACACACACTCAATCTAGGTACGTCATCTATCAATACCTCCAGAACGATTAGATGATCAATGGAGAGGAATGGTTTCCAATACAACCACTTGATCTATCAGTGTCCAGATGAGTCTGAAAACAAAAACTACTAACTCTATCCAATCCTCTACTTCATGAGGATCTAGCTTGCCGTAGAAACTCAATAGTCTCCGACGTTAGAACTCGTGGAGCATGATAATCCTATGAACATCCTCAGTCTGATTTGCTGGGATGATCTAATTCTCAATAGGTGGAGGTAATTCTACCTTCCCACCTAGAAGAAGGGTCTCATGGGATGGACCCTGAACTGAGGTATCATCGCTCATCGAATCATCATCATGAACTATAGATGGTATCTTGGATGGCTCTCATCACGGAGGTATCTCGAAAGTGTCCGAGATATACCATGATCATTTGAGAACATATATATATATATACATAAAAATGGGGAGATGACTCAAGAAGTACATTCAAAGACTCAATAATATATGATTCATGTACTATTGATCCCTAAAACAAAAATCTCAGTATATCAAGTCGACAAGAAAGTAGTCAAGGTCCTTGTGAGTGGATACATCGGCTGCCACACCACCACTGGACTCCTTATCCTGATAGCCACACTCGATACATCATGACACTATTTACCTAAACCCAACCAAAACCTTTTTAGGGAAACATTTAAAAAACACCCCAAGGGTCGAACTTCCTTTGATACCAATATATCAAAACACAACCCACCGGAGCCCACCTATTCGGCAGAAGGTTAATCCGCAACTACCCCAAACCCTCCTCCATAGGATAGGGGTTGGAGAAAAGTTCCAGAAGGCATAACTAAAATGGGAGGCCTTTGTTTAATGTACTTTTAAAAACACACCCAAGCATCTCAATGAAAAAGTGAAGAGGAATAAAAGAAAAAGGTGCAATGAATAGAGTGATAACAATGAATGTATATAACCACTAAGGAATACAAGAGTATAATAGTTTATATTGAAAGTAAAAAAGGTAAAATACACTCCCAATAATAAATATGTCCCAAAAAGAAAAAAACTGTAAAAGAAAAATGTTGAGAGATTCCAACTCCTAATCTCCAAGCCCCAACCACCGTATGTGGTCTGATGCACCAAGTATCCCTAAGATCTTCTATAATCATAGTCAACCTATCTGTCATCTACATAAGACATGATATGTGTGGGACAAGTCCATTAATGTGTGAGTATATACATACCCAATAGAATGCCCCAAAAGGTGTGAATGGGGAGAAGTAAGAGATATAATAGAAGAATAAGGCAGTAGATAGAACAACGTACAGTGAAAGAGTACAACTCAACCCAAACAAAGAGAGTGAAAGTAAGATCATTCAAACACAAGGAGCCCAACACGATGAGTGGATGAACACCTTGTTGAGTATTCAATACCTATAATATAAGAGTATATTTTTCCAACAATGAGAAGCTAAACAGAGAAAGCATTTGGCATACCATGTGCTCCTTCGCCTCTCCTGGAAGGAGAGTAACCAAGTATGAGGTGTGGATCCAGAAGAAAGACTATATATATATAATCTCAATCAAAGAATCCCAAATGAGAGAGTAATGGGATCTCTATATCACATCTCAACTAAAGAAAAGAGTTTCCATCAGTTCCAAAAGTCCATCAATGATTCCCAACATCTCACACATCTGTTCAAATAAGTATCCATATCAAATCACACCTCATCACTATGCTATACAGTTTAGGGGTCATATATCAAGGTTGAGGACCCATGCCCAGTCAGGATGGAGGGTGACACTCTAGTGTCATTAAGGATCCATGCCAATCCCGGCTGGAGGGTGCCACTAATAATTTCTTAAGGACCCATTCCCTGCCCTGTAGGAGGTGCCACTCTGAAGATCATTGAGGACCCATGCCCATCCCGGATGGAGGGTGACACTTGGAATGGGTTGAGGACCCATGACCTACACAGTAGGATCATTCCACTCTTAAGATCATCGGGGACCCATGCCTAACCCAGCTGGAGGGTGCCACTCAGAATTGGTTGAGGACCCATGCCCTACCTAGCAGAAGGGTGCCACTTGGAAGATTTTCAAGGACCCATGCCCAGTCTGACTAGAGGGTGGCACTCAAAAAGCATTAAGAAACTACGCTTCTCATCCCTACTAGATGGTAAGCCTTAGATACTATGATATGCTAGTGCCTGATCACTTCCATCATCAGACATCTCATGAATAATAATCATGCCCGGAACATATTAAATTGTATCTCAAAATCCAATACTAAGGGAACCATCATGTTTTACATGAAAAAACAATCACTATAGGCTACTCACATGCCAAAATTCGAGTCCAAAAGAAGAATATAGGAGAGGTGGAAGATTCATAATGAGGTACACGATGCGCATAGGGCCCACACGACGTGTGACCCCTCCTCATTTATTGGCTATGTACCTAGACATAATCAAGTACTAAATTGTGTATATGTACCCCTAGGTGTGCTAGTGTACTCCTAGAGTACATGGCATATCTAGCTAAAAGGTTGATGATAACATGATGATCGTCGTTGGTCTAAAGTGTAAAAACATAATTTCACTAACATGCCTCCTTAAACGGCCCTGAATAATAAAATGGATCGCACCATTACAATCCTTTCGTAAACGCACACAAGATCGACTATTCATTTCCCAGAATTGGACACCTAGTGAAGAAGCTACATTTCACAACATTGTGCATGAATAGTGCCTCATGAGGCCCATGTATTGATCCTGAAATAAGATACACAGATCACACGAATGCAATCCTCATAGAAAAATTCATGGGATCAACTATTCATTTTTCTAAATTGGACACCCAGTGAAAAAGTCATATTTCACTACAACACGCATGAACTAGGCGTCATGGGGCCTGCATCTCAATATCAATTTAAATACCCAAAATTGGTATCCAAATATCCACATCAAAATATAGGTCACAACATCGCAGATGATTCTTCATTCTAACACCATATAAGGGGAATAGGTTAGATACAATATCCTGTAATAATAATAATTTTATTATAATTGGATGTTTCATTGACTGAGACACGAGTCTGAAAAAGGTATCCAACAACGGTCTTAAAATGACCGTCTCAATGTTAGGGTCATGCTGCTAATGACAGTTCATCAAAATGAGGTCACACAGAGGAGTTACAAATGAATTAAGGTTTGACAACCCCAAAAAATAATAATAATATTATATTATATATAATATTATTATTATTCAAAATTCAATTTGAAAATAGGAGCCACACTCCCTTTGCTGGACACGCCTTATCATCCGCATCAAATGCCAAAGCATATATTTATCATAATAAGGGGAAATGATAGTTGAGGACCAAAATAAGACCCTAATTATAGTTAAGGACCTACATTATTTTAGACTAAAGTTAAATATCAATTCAATTTTAATTTCGTAATGTTTTTGTTCCTTAATTGGGGTTTCTATGTTTTTTAAAAAAATCTGGCATTAAGTTCCGATTTTGGTCTTGGATCATCATTATCCCTTATAATAATAATAATATTATTAATACACTACAAATATAAGAAACTCGTATAATAGCTCAAAATGCACAGGAGCACAAAATGACCTCCTCCCAATTCAATGTACACCCCACAATTCATCTTAAAAAAAAATTCAACCCCTTTTTTCTCAATTAGTTTTATCAATTTTATCCAAAGATAAACACCCATATTTACTAATTATAATTTACTCCCATTAAATTATTTTCTCATGGATCTTCTCATAAAAAAAAATAAAAATAAATGAATTTAATTATTAAATTAATTTTTTTTAATTTAGTTAACCAAATACCCCCCTTTTTAAATGTTATTATTATTATTAAAAATAATAATACCACTCACCACTTTGACCACATCTGACAACTAATCACCCTTATTATTATTAAAGAAAATAATATTTAATGCTTGCTGCATTGACCATGTCCGATCACTTTTTTGGAGATCCGAGTCCGACCACCATCATGGCAATGTCGAGGAGTCTCCACTATTAGATCCCATGCATGGCCTCTTCTTGAAACCGACCTCGTCACACAACATGTCATCACCACACGCCAACCATAAAAATAAGGGTTTTCAACCCGATCTTGAACCACCTCTGATCACAAAAATGCACCCACAGTGTCGATCCGATTCGTTCACAAAACACCATCCTACACATTTATCAATCCATCCACAAACTTTTGATTTTCATGCCTTTCATGCCACTACAACAAATCCGAGGGTTTGATCACACTCGAACTGACCCCAATAATTCCAAATCATGACCCCATGGTCTAATGATGAAGAACACGAAGAATAGTGGGGGAAAAGCACCAAAAAACCAAGGTTTAAACATCATTGGTCAAACGTTCTTGGCCAATGATTAAGAATAGGGACCCAAGGTTAGAAAGAAAACTCAATTAAATTAAATTGTCAATACTGAGGTACATACAAAGGCTACAAAAGGATGCAGATCGAAGAAAAAAGACCAATATGCTCAATCATTTAATAAAAAGTGCATAAAAAACCAATTGACAAGCCCTACCTGAATTATGGATTGATCATTGGTGAATAATGTGTTCGCTAATGATGAGGATGATCCATGACGTCCGCTGCCTATCAATTCACCACGATCTGATCACTGGTCGTCATCCGCTCTCAATCTTCCAATGGAGAAGGGGGTGGAAAATCCTCTAAACAATCCGAGGGTTATGTGGCTAACCCTAGTGATTTTCCATAATAGCTTATTTATTAAAGAAATTGGTTTAGATCATTTAATTTAAAATAAATAAATAAATTATTTATTTTAACTAAATGCACCTGCAAATAACTTACTTTACCAGACATCCCGTGCCAACCATCTTTAGGTCGCGCCTTGAGAAAACACCACATTAAAAACTCAACAGCGGTCTCAGATTTCCAATCGGATTCTCTATTCATGATTTATTTGGATTAGTGTTAAAAATAAAATAATTTTATTTAATTATTTTATTTACAGTTACATCCTCTATAACTTTTTCTATAGATGACCCACACCGACAAAAGTTATGTTTCTTCTAGGGTAAACACCATGTTTCAGACTCAAAAGTGCCCTCATATTTTTAATCCAAGATTCCGTTTATAAGATATTCTATTTTTCATGAAAAATTTTATGTGGGTAATAAAAATATATTTAATATTTTTATAAATTATTTCTAGGAACACCGAGACTAGAATTTAGCATCTTCTCCGCACTTGGATTTTAAAATATTCCTACAAATATTCCAAAGTCTTAAAGGAAAAAACCAGAGTCTCTACATTATTCTATTCTTAAAAAAAATCATCCTAAAAAAGCACAAACCAAGAAAAATGGTAGATAAGCTACGCCCACCACTGGGTCTCCCGCTCCCATTTTCTCTCATGGATCTACAACCAAAAGAGGAGTGTGAATCTACCACATCACCTCCTCTCGTAATGTGACTAGGACTACCATCCCTCTCTAAAAAAATATGACATGATTCCCTTATTCAGAAAATACATTTGGTGAATCTTCTGAGAACATCTGGTCATGCAAGATCTCAAAGTCGATAGCCCCAAGTTTTCCCTCCATAACCCACTGAGAAAGTAGAAGAGGTAAAAACCATTGACTGGAGATATTTTGTACCATCCTCACCCATAAGTTTCAACTGCAAATTGATCTACTAATTTTTTAACTTTCTCGACAAAATTGGATGAAAAATCTCACTATGAGCATCGACTGGCACAACCATACCCTGGGTGGCCCTCAAGCTCATGTCACTTAATCCTTTGTAGAGTCTACCATCACTCCTATGATTGACAATACATATACAAAAGAGTTTACATTCTATTCCATAATTAACTCCATAAGGGATTCCATGCAACTAGCAGTCTAAAAGCATATCTATCACCATACTCATTTGTCTCACATTATCCAACCCCGACACCAAGGACATGAGGGAACCAACACATAATGATACCAAAAACTAATCAAATAAGGGTTAAGGATATAGATATTAATTATTATGAACTTTTTCAGGGTGTTCAATACACAAAATTGTATCACCAAGAATTCAAAAAAACCACAATGAATCTAGGAATCCATGCACGATACTCCGCCTCTTGAACCAGGAGTTGGTGATTACCCATCCCGAGGTCAAACTCTGAGAACTGATTCACCCTAGTCCATGATAAGGAAAACATTATAGGATATCAATACCACTATAGGAAGATTTCATGTGAGGCTCTCTATCCCCTCATAGATTCAGATCACACTATTAGCAAAACATGGGTGATCAATGATCCTCTCCATAGGATCCTTCCAAAAAAAAATCAGGAAAAAAAAAATCCTCTATTGGTATCTCTAGGTCTCAAATAGGGGATACGTCTAGGGAAATGTGGTTTACAACTCTGTGTTATCACTACAGCTGAAGTAGTGAAACCACATGTCATACCATAAACTACACTAGATGACTCTGTTTCACAAGATCCTTTCACCTGAAGCTATATGTTCTCTTGCCCACCTATTCACCTCAACCGAGGCTCACTCCGACACTTTACTACATCATAAGGACTTAAAATATAGAAGTCAAAAGGAAATAATCCACTAAACCATGATACTATCCTCTTTGGGATAGAAATGACTCACCCACAAATTTTTAGATCATGTCTCAAGAATACATCTCATTGGGTGAAGTATCCCTGTTCCTTGTATGTCTGAAGTCTACATCGAACATCACCAACACAAGTCTCAACCGATGCCCTGCATCACCCTGAAGAAGTCTCACCATCAGGACCACCATAAGAAAGGGTCCTATCCAAGCAGAACATTCATACAATAGGCTCGATCTAGTCCTCAACCATACTATAAGGGGAAGTCTATCACCCCATATAAACCAGGTGATCTATATCTCTGAAACTCATGACACACACTCAATCTAGGTTTTTTATATATCTATACCTTCAGAGCCATCAAATGCTCCATGGGGAGGACTGGTTTCTAATACAACCATATGATCCATTGGTGTCTAGATGAGTATAAAAACATGGACCACGAAATCTATCCAATCCTCCATTTCCTGAGGATATGGATCACCACGTAACCTCAACGATCTTTGATGTTGGAACTCACAGAGTGCAATAATCCTATGCACATCCTCAGTCTTCTCTACTGGGATGATCTGCTGCTCAATAGGTAGAGGTGCTGCTACCTACCCACCTAAAGGAAGGGGGTCATGGGAAGGACCCTAAATTGAGGTCTTGTCGCTCACCAGATCATCATGATGGACCGGAGCTAGTACCCTGGATGGCTGTCATCATAAAGGTACCTCAAAAGTGTCCGAGACAAACCACGATCATTTGATCATATATATATACATAAAAATGGTAATTTAATTCAAGAAGTATAGTAAAAGACTCAATCCTATATGATACAATTACCATTTATCCCTACAACAAACATCTCATCATGTCGAGTCCACAAGAAGGTAGTCAAGGTCCCAGTGAATGTATATGTTGTCCGCTACACCATCATTTGACTCATTTGCCTGAGAACCACACTTGAGAAACCTTGACACTATTTCCCTAAACCCAACCAAAAACTTTTTAGGGAAATGTCCAAACAACGTCCCATGGGTCGAATTTCCTTTGATAAAAATCTGTCAAAATCCGACCCACCAAATCCCACCTATCCAACGAAAGGTCAAGACACAACTACCCTAAGATTGCCTCCATAGGCCAGGGGTTGGTGAAAAGTTCCAAAAGGCATAAATAAAATGGGAGGCCTTTTAATAATGTAATTTTACACACACACACCCAACCATATCAATTTATAAGTTCAGTGGAATAAAAGAAAAATGTACAATGACTAGAGTGAAAAAATGCATGTATATAACCACTAAGGAATACAAGAGTACAACATTGTATATTAAAAGTAAAAAGGTGGAAAATACACACCTAATAAGAAATATTTCCCAAAAATACAAAAATTGGAAAAGTAAAATGACGAGAGAGCCCAATTCTTAATCTCCAAGCCCCGAACATCATACATGGTCCAATGCACCATGTATCCATAAGATCTTTTATAATCATGATCAACCTATCCATCATCTACATAAGACATGAAATATGTGGGAAAATACCATGAAAGGGTGAGTGTATACATACCAGTAGAATGTCCATAAATGGGTGAAGGGGGAGCAGTAGAAGATAAAATAGAAGAAGAAGGCAATAGATAGAACAACATACAGTGAAAAAGTACAACTCAACCAAACCAAGAGAGTGAAAGTAAGATCATCCAAACACAAGGATCCCAACATGGTAAGGAGATAAAATCCTCATCATGTCTTCAATACATATAGTAGAAGAGTATACTCATGAAACCATGAGAATATAGTCATAGAAAGCACGTGGAATACCCCACGCACCTTCATCACTCTTGGAAGGAGAGTAACTAAGTCCAAGGAGTAAATCCAGAAGAAAGAATATATATATATAATCTCAGTCAAATAATCCAAAATGATAGAGTAAGGGATCTTAGTCTCACAGCTCAGCCCAAGAAAAGAGTCATCATCAGTTCTATAAGTCCATCAATGATGTCCAACATATCACGCATCTGTATAAATAAGTATCCATATTAAATCATGCCCCATCACTATGCTACACAATTGAGGGGATATATCTCAAGGTTGAGGACCCATGCCCTACCTGGATGGAGGGTGCCACTCTAGTTTCATCGGGGACCCATGCCCATCCCAGCTAGAGGGTGCCACTCAGAATAGGTTGAGGACCCATTCCATGGCCATCAGAAGGGTGCCCCTCTGAAAATCATTGAGGACCCATGCCTAGCCCAGCTGGAGGGTTCCACTTAGAATAAGGTGAGGGACCATACCCTGCCCAACATGAGGGTTCCAATCTAAATATCGTAGAGGACCCATGCCTAGACTAGCTAAAGGGATCCACTCAGAATAGGTTGAAGACTTATGGCCCGCCCAACAAGAGGGTTCCACTCTGAAGATCATTGAGGACCCATGAACAGCTTGGCTGGAGGGTGCCACTTGAAAAGAATCATGGAACTATACTACTCATACCTACTGGATGGTAAGCCTGGGATACTCTAATATGCCAGTGCCTGATCACTATCATCATCAGATGTCCCCTAAATAAGCATCACAACTATAACATCTTGCATCATATCTTGAAATCCACTAAGAAGGGTTCCATCATGTTCTATGTGAAAAAACACTCAAGATAGGCTACTCGTTAGACAAAATACAAGTCAAAAAAAAAGAAGATATGAGAGGTGGAAGATTCATAATGAGATACATGATGCGTATGGGGCCCACACAATGTGTAACCCCACCTAATTTCCTGGACGTGTACCTAGAAATAATCAGGTACTAAATTGTGTACATTTACCCCTAGGAGTTCCAGTGTACTCCCAAAGTACATGGCATATCTCGACATAAGGCTGATGAGAAAAAGATACTTGTCATTATTCCAAAGGGAAAAAATTTAATTTAACTGAAATTCCTCCACAAACGGCCCTAAATAATCAAATGGATTACACTATTATGATCCTTGCAGAAAAGCACACCAGATCAACTATTCATTTTCCCAAATAGGACACCCGGTGAAGAAGCTGCATTTCACAGAATTGTGCACAAATAGTGCCTCGTGGGTCCCACATATCGATCCCTAAATAAGATATACAAATCATACGATTTTTATCCTCATGAAAAAATGCACAGGATTGACTATTCATTTGTCCGAATCAGACACCCGGTGAAAAAAGTCACATTTCACTACAACACACCTGAACCAAGCTTCGTGGGGCACACACCTCAATCTTCATTTAAATACTCAAAATTTCTATCAAAATATGTGCCTCAAAATTAGGGTCACAATGTCGCAGATGGTTTGTCCTTCTGACACCGTATGAGGGGGATAAGTTAATATAATATCCAATAATAATAATAATTTTATTATTATTGGATGTTTCGTTGACCTGATGCACAAGTTTGAAAAAGGTATCCAATATCAGTTTTAAAATGAACATCTCGATGTTAGGGTCATGCTTCCACTGACGGTTTGTCAAACTGACGTCGCATGGAGGAGTTATAGATGAATTAAGGTATGAAAACCAAAATAAATAAATAAATAATATTATTATATTATAATAATAATATTATTAATCAACATTCAATTTGAAAATAGGAGCCAAGCTCCCTTTCCTGTACATGTATTATCCTCCCCATTTAATGGACAAGCCTCCATTAATAATAATAATAATATTGTTAATACACCACAAATATGAGAAACCCACATAAAGGCTCAAAACATACATGAGCTCAAAATGCCCTTTTCCTAATTCAATATGCGGCCCACAATTCATCTTAAAACAAAATTCTACCCATTTTTTTCTCAATTATTTGTAACAATTTTATCCAAAGATAAACACCCACATTTACCAATTATAATTTACTTCCATTAAATTATTTTCTCATGGATATCCTCATAATAA
Organism: Viscum album; assembly: GCA_963277665.1. Lineage (NCBI taxonomy): Eukaryota > Viridiplantae > Streptophyta > Magnoliopsida > Santalales > Viscaceae > Viscum > Viscum album. The sequence continues at coordinate 4,371,017 of OY728134.1, read as the reverse complement.
AAAAAATAAATCCATTTGATTATTTAATTAAAAATTTTAATTTAATTAACAATTTACCCATTTTCTTTGAATGTTATTATTATTATTATAAATAATAATAACACTCACTAATTTGAACACAACCGAAAACTCATCACCCCTATTATTATTAATGATAATAATATTTAAAGGTCGCCACATTGACCACATTCGACCACTTCATTAGAGATCTGAGTCCGACCACCATCACGCCAACGATGAGTAGTCTCCACCATGATATCTCGCACATGGCCTCTGCTTGAAATCGACCCCATCACACCGCATGTCCTTGCCATACGCTTCGAAAAAATGGGGGTTATCGACCTAATCCCGAACCACATTCAATCACAAACACGCATCTAGAGTGCTGCTCCTATCCATTCACCAAACACCATCCTGCTCTTTTATCAATCCATCCCCAAACCATTGATCCACATGTGGTTTGTGCCACCACAATGAATCTGGGGGTTCGATTGCACTCAAACCCACCCCGACAATGTCGAAACATTACCTCATGGTCTAATGATGAAGAATGATTGGGAAAAACACCAAAAACCAAGGTTTAAACATCGTTGGCCAAATGTTCTTGGACAAAGATCAAGAATAGGGACCCTAGGGTAGAAAACAACTGAATTAAATTAAAATTTTAATACTCAGGCACATGAAAAGGCTGTAAAAGGACATATATTAAATAATGAAGATCGATATTCTCAATCATTTAATCAAAAGGGCATAAAATAATAATTTATGAGTCCTACCCAGATTATGGATCAATCATTGTTGAAAAATGTATCTGCCAATGATGAGGATGATCCGCTGCATCCGTCACCTATCAATTCACCACGAACCGATCACCATTCGTCGTCCGGTCTCAATCCGCCAACAGAGAAGGGGGTGGAAGATCCTCTCAATGATCCCATGGTTATGCGGCTAAACTTGAAGATTTTTCATAGAAGATTATTTATAGAAGAAAGAAGTTTAGGTAATTTAATTTAAAATAAATAAATAAATAATTTATTTTAACTAAATTTACTTAGAAACAACTAACTTTACTAGAAGTCCCACACCGACCATCTTTAGGTCGCGCCTAGGGAAAAAACTCCATTACAAAATCAGTGGTGGTTTTAGATTTCCCATTCAAGTCTCCGTTCATGAGTTATTTCGATTAACATTAAAAATAAAATAATTTTATTTAATTAATTTATTTACAGTTACATCCTTGGTGAAGTTTTCTACAAATGACCCATGATAAAAAATGTTATGTTGTACCTAGGGTAAAAACCATGTTATAGACTCAACTGTGCCATCAAATTTCTGATCTGAGCTTCCATTTAGAATATATTACATTATTTATAAAAAACAATGTGCATGTAATAAAAATATATTTAATATTTTTATAAAATTAATTTAGGGCACACCGGGCCTTATAATTGCACGCCGTCTCTATGTCTAGCTCTAAAAATATTTCTAGAAATATTCCAAAGTATCATAGGAAAAACTAGAGTTTGTAAAATAATACAGGATTTTGAATTATTTTATAGGAAATGGGGACAAGTGGTAAGGGTTTTCCATCTCAAATTAATCTATTTGAGACATATTTTATATTATCCACCTAAGTTCCTTTATTTGGTGTATATACTGCATATTTGAGATGTTATATCATAAAATTAATTTATTCATGGTATTTCAAGATAAAATTTAATCCATATTTTTTAGTGGTTATGATTGAATTGTCACCACAACCATAAGGGGTTTTTTATGTCTCAATTTTAATTCTTGAGGGATCATGTTATAATAACCACCTATTTTGTTTTGTGTGGTGCATATATTTACATGGAATACTTTTTTCCATATTAATCATGAAATTTAATGAATTTAAAATTCTATATTTTTATCCCTATTCCATATTATTTTAATTCTAGAGTTACCTTTTCCATGGTGGGAAAACCATGATAAGTTTTGGTAATGTAAAAATGTGTATAATTTCCTAGAAAATAAATCCTTGTTTGGATACTGGATAGTAAATGAAACTACAATACAGATGCACCTAGGAGAAATCACCTTGAAAATAGTTGGTTGATCATTGAATCAATTATCACCCTGATGCATGAAGAGTTATCCTAAGACTTCACAACTAGAGAGACACTCTTAGGGGATATGATTTGGAATATTCACATGCTCTCAATAAACCATGATGAAGGATTTTTCCTATGATTACCTTGGTCTCCTACCAATGAATAATATTGAATCCAATTACTATATTACATGGATAACACATCTCATTTAAGGTACCATTACCCCTATATTTCTTTGATAAGGGTACTACCTATTACATTGATGACACCCCATGAATTACAAGTTGATTAAGGGATTTTCTCCTAGAATTACACATTATTATATTGAATGGGGAAGTATTTGATAAATTTATTTCTCATTATACAGATAGATAAGTATTATTTAGTAAGAGGTTCCTCAGGGAAAAGTATGAAAGGTCTTCATGACTCTTACAGTGAATGCATTGCACTTAATCAAGTGACAGGTGGGGTCTAAAATTATATAGCTTCTCAATGTATCTACAGGTCTCATGAGACAAAACTGGTGGGTTTTGGTGTATAAATATTCTCAGAATAGGATAAGTGTTAGGAAAAAATCCACCATGATGGTGCTTTTGGGTTGATTGTGTTTTTTGATAGGGTTTGAAGTTAGAAAAGGCTGGTTGTTAAAGAAGGCATGAAAAGAACCAATGATAAACTAAACTTACAAAGTGAAAATACTGAACTGAACTAAAGAAGCATGAATGTTGAATTGATCTTACGATGTGATCATGTGTGACACTCATATTTGTCTTTAGAACTCACGATGGGTCACAAAAATAATTATAATACAACAAAAATGACAATCACAAGATTGAATTATGATCTCATGATGGGATATTGACAAACACATGATTGTCTTTAAGTCATGTGATTGGATCTTACATAGCGCTCATGATTTTCTTTATATCTCTCAATGGGATCTTGCACAACACTCATGATTCTATTTTTATATTGTGAAGGAAAATCACTCATGATTTTATTTGGATCTCACACTCAGATCTTGTGCAAAGTGAGAATGTGGACCAGAGACTTGCACAATGTGAAAGAGAGAATTCTGACTAGGGACTTTCACAATGTAAAAATATGGACCAGGGAATCACAATAGGGGTTTTTTCCCGGATCTCATGAAAAGCACGAGCATATCTCATACTCAGATCTCACAGAGCACATGATACCGATGAGGTGTATGGTTGTCTATGTTTTGTGGAGTTAAGGTGGTGGGTTTGTGCCTGTAAATACCCCATTACCTATCCCTAAACATTGAAAAAGTTGGTCTTAGAATATTGATCTTAAGAATCCTCCTAAAAGGAGATTCATGGATAGAATTCATGAAAGATACTCTCAGATAGTTCTCATAAAGAAATATATACAATTGATATCATGTAAGTGTTGAACTTGATTTGAACAAGGTCTTGTGAAAAGTGGACTCATTCTAGGGTGTTGTTCATGATCTGAACAATGTATCATGAAAATATTACTCGCACTAGGGTGTTGCGTATGATATGAACAAGGTCATACAAAAGAGGACTCACATCAGGGTGTTGTGCATGATCTAAATAAGGTTTCATGCAAAGCATGAAAGTGGTCTTGCATCAAGGACTCAGTAAAAGAACGAAAGAGGTCTTACAATAGGAACTCACACTCAACGTGAAAAAATGATCAATAAAGAAGACTTATAGAAGGGACTCATGGAAGGGAATTGTAGAAGGGACTCACGCTAGGGAGTCACGATAGTAAGGTACTTGTGCCAGGAAGCGACTTACACATGGAAGGAACTCACGCTAGGTTCTCACACCAGGTTCTCATGCTAGGGTCTTGAGTAATAGGATATGCACCAGGGTCTCACATGGGGGTATCACACTAGAATATTTCACAAGAAGATTTGCAATTACATTACCCCATGAATAGTATCATTGTCATGTTTGAATTTTGAAGGAGATGAAGAAGACAATGAATATGCACCATTTGAAAATACTCATAGAAGGAGGTTATTCACTAATATATTCAAAGCAGTGAAAGGAAGACTCAACATCACTTGAATATCTTTCAAAAGTGGAAGAAATTTCTATTTCTATAGTAAAGGGAAGCCTTTTCCAGTTTTCTAGATATTGGAAGTGTTTCATCCAGGTGTTTTCATAGAAGTGAAGGAGTAACCTAGATAGAGATTCAATAGAGAATCTACATATAGTTGAGGATACATTCATTAGTGAAAATTAAGGGACCTATATATCCATAAACTATGTGGGACTTACAAGTCCACAAACTGTGCGTGGATCCTTTTTGGAGCAGTGAGAAAAGGAAGAGGAAGAAGGTGATAATTTCTACTAGTAGTGATCCAGATAAGGACACAAAAGGAGTGACCCTTGGAAAAGAAGTGAGATGACCCTAAACCTTGTAAAGGAAGTGTTCCTATTCATAGAAGTTATATACCCAAAACCTTATAATTTGGTAGTGAGACTTAATATATTTGATACATCAACACATTGGCATTGTATGCTCCTTTGATATAGCCCATTGAGGGTGAACCAAGTAAAAATATCCATGTCTTTGTGTTTGTTTTACTTCTTTAATTTTTATGCATCATCATCAGATAAGGTTGGAAATGATTAGAGAAATATAAACACTAAGTAGAAAAAAGAGACCTTTATAATAAAGAGATCAAGATCTGGTGGGGAAGAAAGAATTTTGAAAATAATATCTATACCCTGATTCACCCCCTCTTAGGGTATCTAGACCCCTTTTGGACCTAAAAATTGGTATTATATGGTAGGTTACCTTTTTTGATTTGTTTGATCTGAAAAGGTTTACTCTACTATTGGAGTTAAAGTTTTAGTTTTCACTTCTCTCAGAGTTTCATGGAAAAGGGAAGAAATGTAAAGAAGAAGAAGTCAGATAGTGTTCCACAGTGTAGAAGTGTCTATATAAAATGTGTAATTCAATTTAAGGAAACAAGTAATGTATTGAAGAAATTTTTGTATGAATTAGACCGTAAAAATATATACTCACTCAATTATGCTATAAGAATAAGTGAAGAACCTAATATTCCAAGTGATTTTGAAACTAGATATGATGAAGAAACTCTAAAAAGGAAAAAAGTATAATTTTTCCATGAAACAAAGGAATTTGATCAAAAATTGGATGATGAAATTAAATATAAATATATATGAATCCAAGTGCAAGAAATTTAATTTAAAAAGCTAAAAGGATTAAATAAAAGGATTTTTGAAGTGACTACAAATCTAATAGAGAATAATGATTCCCAAGATGAAGAACTGAAAAATATGTCTACAAAGATAGAAAAAACTCAAAGATAATGACGAGGTAAAGAATATGAACTTAGATGAAATTCATAATCTGAAATCCATAAATCATGATCTTGCTACACAACTATTTGAACTAGTTTAGGAGAAGAAGAGGCTACAACAGTTGAATGCATTATGTAATGATTCTATTGATCATATAAATTCAAAATTAAAGAAGAAATCTAACATGATGGATACTATCTCCCAATAATTGGAAGATGAGATGACTAGAGGGAAGAATCTCAAGAGAGAACTTAATGCACAACTTGAATCAAGGGATAAGAAAATTCAATAGTTGGGAGAATAGATAAAACCAGTCAAGAAAGAAGTGGAGTAATCTAATTCCATAGGAAAACCCAAATTAAAGGATTCTTTGCACTTACTATTTGATTTTACTTCGACAGGTGATAATGAAATGAAAAAAAATATGCTACTTCATAGTAAAAACATGAAATTATTGTCTTATCCCAAAGGTCATGCAGTTTTGGAAAATTCGGTATTGGATATGTGAAACACCTTACATTCATGATATTAATAAATCTATGAACATTTCCATAAATAAGAAAAATATTGTAGGTGATGGAGATAGACCTAAAAAGTTTTTTATCGGAAGTAGTGATAACATGTACTATTTATGTGGGATTAATGGCCATACTTAAAGTATTTTTTGAGGCTTTGGAATATATTTCATGCTATGAAGATAGAAATATTTCAAAATATGATAATAATAAGAAGCTTCTTGAAAATATTGAACCAAAAGTCTTTCAAAAGAAAGTAGTTATCAAATGTTATTACTATGGAAGATAGGGACACACCATGAGTATGTTTCAAGAAACATATGGGATAAATGTTAGAAGAAGATCTCTAGATGCATCAACATATCAACTGAGAAATGATGAAATGAGGTATGCCTTTAATGAAAGATGTTTTATATGTGCTAATCATGGGCATTTGGAAAGAATTTGCAGCAGGAAGAAAGAAGGGAAGGAAATGGAACCTAGAAAGAGATCCCCAACACTGGTAGTATATAATGAAAAAGGATATATTAGAAGACCACACGATAAGTTTAAAAATAGGTTTATAGCCTCAAGGGAATCACAAGGATCTCAACTAAAGGTGTATCAATCACCTTCTCTGTTACACTCAAAACACCTCTCTTATAACAAATGTGAACAAACTTGGAAGAAAAAGGGAGGCGACTCTCTAAGTGGGATCAAGAAGAATGAACATTCAATGGAAGAATCAACCCCAACAAGAAAGGGTGATGTAACTCAGATAGATGATAAAAGAAAAATGAATAAATAATTCCTTGAAAAATCCACATGTCATTCCATATGGTGAGAAGTGACGTCAAGAGAAATATCCCTCTAATGGAGAAATAAGTAAGAGTATAAGATCATTATAGAGACTCCCACTCAGAGAAATAATCATGAAAAATGGTATTTTGGTGAAGCATTAAAGAAAAAATTTCTAAAAATAGGTTTAAACCCAAAATTTTGAAAAATTAAAAGACTAAAAAAATATAAATATAAAAAGTTTAATCAAAATGTAAGTAAATAATATTTATTTATTTGGATAGAATAGTTGAAGTTGGATGGGTAGTTGGAACAAGCATAGAAATAGTACAATGCTTTACAAGAAATTATGAAAGGGTTGATCCATCAGGATCGACCACAATACTCTTCTTGATGATTCTTGGGGTTCCTATATCCCTATGTGTATAAATGATATTAACTAATGTTCATGTGTTTTAGGTTTTAGGGGAGATACAATCCAAGGGGAAGTGGCATCACAAGATGAAAAGTGGCGGAGTGATGTGCTCCTAAATGTCAACCGATTCAAATTAGTTACCAGAGTTGAAGAATAAATTTGTAATAATTACTTAAAAGGAGTTAACTGTTTATAACTTATTGATATATATGGAAGTAATTGAGTTCAATATAAAGTAATGGTGTTATTAACTTTATCTATTATTTCCAACACCAAGTTCCAACTCAGTAGGCTTATAGGTTTTGTTGATAGCTCATTGAAAAGTGCCACATGTGAATAAATGATGCTGGAGAAGAATAATATTTGTGGGTATAAATAGTGGGCCTAACAATAGGAAGAGTTTCACATCATAGGGGGAGCATTCCAACTCCTAATCATAAGTAAGATCTCAATGGTATAGAAAGGATGAAAGTTTATGTTGTTTGAAATCAATAAGTACTTTTGGGGGGAGAAGCCCCAACATTCACGTACTTCAAGATTATCTATTTTTTTTCTAACAATATGGTATCCACTGACTATTTTCGGGATACCAATAATCCACGAGAGAATATTAAAAGTGTTTACAATAAGTGTTCCACTCATTCTAAAGAATAATTCAACATATGAAATCAATAAAAAATTTGGTATTAATGATTTATATTAGTTCAATGATGGAGGTTTTTTGGGAGATTATTTTGAGACCAAAAAAATAATAATTTCATTGGGAAAAAATGGGCCTTTCACAACATGATAAATGAGTATGGAATAATAATTTGAAACAAGGCACAATTAGTGTGAAAAGCGTACTCTTAGATAGAGGGTTTCAATATTGATGAAAAATTTTCACCTATTGCAAGGCTAGTGACAATCAAATTATTCTTGAACATAGTAGTGCAAAATAAATTTCAAAGTTTTCCAGATAGATGTTAAGTCTGCATTTCTAAATGGGGTTCTGGAAGAAGAAGTTTATATTGAGAAGCTAAATGATTTTATTATTCATGAAGATTAGAACATAGTTTTTCAGCTATAGAAGGTGCTATATGGGTTGAATCAAGCACCAAGATCATGGTATTCAAGACTATATTAGTTTTTGAAGAAGCTCAGTTTTCAGCATGGTGGATTTTATTATAATCTATATGTTAACAATGATAGTAATAAAAGGATGATGGTGCTGGTGTATATCTATGAAATAATAATTGGTGGATCAGATGAAGCGTAGTGCAATCAGTTCGCAGAATTAACAAAGAGTGAATTATAAATGACAATGATCGGTGAACTTGTTTTTTTACTTGGTTTATAGGTCACCCAAGGAAATATTTTCACATTAATTTCTAAATTTAAATATTCCACATAGGTTTTGAGAATATTTGGAATGGATAATTCCAAGTATATGATGACTCTATTGGCTACCTGAATGAAACAGTCATGGGACGCTGATGGAAATACAGTTAATGTCACTAAATATAGGAAAATAATTAGCAATCTATTATACTTGACAACAAAAAGACCTGATATTGTTTTTTTCATATTCCAAGTAGTACAGAATCGAATAAATCCCAATTAAACCCACTTTATTGAAGTAAAAAAGAATAATTAGATATATCAAGGGCATAATGGATTTCAGTTTTCTTTACAATGGAAAATTTTAGTAATATTTATTAGGCTACATAGATACAGATTGGGTTAGATCAACAGATAATAGAAAATCAATATCAGGTGGTGCATTCTATCTTGGTGGATTGTGTATTTCTTTGCTAAGCAGGAAACGAGATTTATTTTCACTAAGAACCATAGAATATGAATACATTGCGGCCACTCAAACGTGCACGTAGTTATTGTGGATGAAGTAGAAACTTGATGACATGTGAGTTGAAGTGATGTCTCTAATTGGAATCTATTACAATAATTCAAGTGCTATAAATCTCAGAAAAAATCTAGTCCATCACTCAAGGACAAAGTTCATTTAAATCAAGTATCATTTTATCATGGAGAAGGTGGAGAAAGAGATTGTGAAGTTGGAGTATGTGACTACAGAACTATATGTTGTATAAATTATGATAAATTACTTACCAAAGAAGAATTTGAAATTTATTGAATAGATTTGGGAGTTTAATAAACTCCCCGCAATTGAAAAAGTTTGGATAAGGTACCCCTTTCCCTAAGACATGATGCATTTTTCCATGATATGCTGATCTGTATTCTTTAACCTATTGCAGAACACAAATAAGTAACCATCAAGTTCATTGAAAAAGGGAGAGAAATTGTGGCTAGAAAAGGGAGAAAATGTAAGGGAGAAAATGTGTTAATAAAGAATCAAGATTAGGGGAGAATCTGATAGGGGGAGCAGCAAAGCAGGGGGAGCTTTAAATATGAAGATGCTAAATATGATCAATCAAAGGTTATATATCATGACAAACAAGGTTCATGATGAAAGTAGATGAGTGGTTTTAGAATGAAATGAAGTGATTAATTGATGAAATTTTCATTATAATGCTGTTTCACATGATGAGCATGGATCATGTGGTCTTAGATTGTATGTTGAGTAAATAATTTATTGCTATCTAAATCACAAGAAGTGAATGATGGTAGAAGATAAAAAAATTTATTTTGGTATCAAAATGTGAAGAGTTTTCAACAAACCCAAAGGGAGAGATTATTAGGAAAAAATACCTCAGGATGGTGATTCTGGTTTGATTTTTTTTTTGTTGACAAGGATTGAGGTTTTTAGTAAAGTCTGTTTGTCAAATAAGGCATAAAAAGTGTGAATTCTAAAATGAACTCATAGAGTGAGAATGCTAAAATAAACTCACAGAGTGAAAATGCTGAATTGATCTCACGATGTGATCATGCATGACACTCATAGTTGTCATTAGAACTCATGATGGGTCTTGAAAATAATTGGAATACAACAAAACTGACAATCAAAAGATTGAATTTTGATCTCACGATGGGATATTGCACAAAACATGATTGTATTTAAGTCTCATTATGGGATCTCATGCAACGTTCATGATTGTATTTGGATCTCATGATGAGATATCACAAAAGACTCATGATTATCTCTGGATATTATTATGGTAAATCTCAAAATGATCATGATTGTATTTGGATCTCATGCTCGGATCTTACACAATGTGCGAATGTGGACCAGGGACTCATGCAAAGTGCTAGCACAAATGTTGAATAGGTACTTTCACAAAGCATGAATATGGAACAAGGACTCACTCTAGGGCTTCATGCCCGGATCTCATGCAAAGCATAATCAGATCTCACACCCAGATCTCACAGAGCACATGATGCCGATGAGGTGGACGATTGTCAATGAATTGTGGATTTAAGGTGGTCGGTTTGTGCCTATGAATACCCCATTACCCATCCATAAACATTGAAGAATTTTTGCTTAAAATATTGATCTGAAGAATCATCTATAAAGGAGATTCACAGAGAGAACCCATGAAAGAGACTCGCAGAGAGGTCTTGCGAAGGAGTATATGAGATTGACATTGTGTATGTGTTATGCTTGATCCAAATAAGGCATCATGAAAAGTGAACTTGCACCAAGGTGTTGCGCATGATCTAAACAAGGTCTTGTGCAAAGCTGACTCATGCTAGGGCATTTTGCATGATCTGAAAAAGGTCTCATGCAAAGAGCACTTGTTTCTGGGTTTTGTGAATGATCTTAACAAGGTCTCATGAAAAGCGTGAAAGCTGTCTCTCATCAAGGACCCACAAAAGCGCAAAAGCAATATCTCACCAGGAAGTCATGATTAACATGAAAGCAGACTCGATAAATAAGACTCGTGGAAGGGACTTGAAGAAGGGAATCGTGGAAGGGAATCACACCCGTGAATCATGCCATAAAGGGAATCGTGCAAATAAGGTACTCACACCAGGGTCTCTAACCAGGGTCTTGCGCAAGAGGATACCTTAAGGGTATTGCATAAGGGTGTCACAGTAGAATATCATGAAAGGAGATACATGCTTATATTTACCTATGAATAGTATCATTGTCACATATAAGTTTTAAAGGAGAAGAATAAGGAAAAGGATCTACAATATTCAATAATACTCACAGAAGGAGGTTATTCAATGCTACATTCAAAGCAGTGAAATGAAGATTTTACATCACTTGAAGATCTTTCCAAAGAAGAGGAATTTTTTTTATATATTAAAGGGAAGTTTGTTCCATTTTTATGGAAAGTGGAAGTATTTCATCTAGGTGTTTTCATATAAGTGAAGGAGAAACCTTGAAATAGATTCAACAGAGCATCTACATACACATAAAGATGCATTCATTAGTGATAATGAAGGGACCTACATGTCCATAAGCTATCTGGGACCTAGAAGTCCATAAAATGTGTGTGGATCCTTTCTATATTACTAAGAAAATGAAGAGTAAGAAGGTTATCCTTTACACCAATAGTGAGCCATAGAAAAATACAAAGGGAGTGAACCTTTAGAAAGCAGTGAGCTGACCCTAAACCTTATAAAGGTAGTTATCCTAGGCATATAAGTGATCTTTCCCAAACCTTTTAGTTTGTATATGAGCCTTATTAGATTTGTTACATCAACATATTTTCATTTTATTCTCCTTAGAAATAGCCCAGTGAGGGTGAACCAAGTAAAAATCTATTCTCCCTTGTGTTTTCATTCCTAATTTACTTTCTAGGAATCATAATTAGATAAAGTCAGAAAGGATAATATTAATATAAAAACTAAAGAGAAAATAAAGTGAACCTTATAATAAAGAGTTCAAGATCAAGTGGGGTAAAAATAATTTTAAAAATAATATCCATACCTTGATTCACTTACCCTCTAAGGGTATCTAGGCCCCTTTTGGACTTAACAATAAGTGTCTTGGCACAAGGCCTTGACACCAATTTTTGATGTCCAACATTATGAATTCCATCAGTATGAGATCAATGATTATTTTTATCCATGTTCTAATTTATTATTATGGATACATAATGAACCCATTTTCAGTTGATTATGGCTTCACGTTGTTCATTTATTCTTTCTATATCACTTAGTCCATGTTTATGTAATATAATCTTATACTATATGTTACTAATTATCAAGGATCTAAGATCACCTTTATTTGTTTTATTTTCCTTAGGAGACCTATAAGAGGTATATATATAATTTTTAGGGATATAATGGAAGGTATAATAATTTTATAACAATGTGTTCGTGTTGTATCTTATGTTTTCAAGTGTAATGTAGGTATGTATCTTGTATTCCAAGACCACTAAGTTATTCAATCCCATGGTAACTCTTGTATCATGTACCAATGATTTAATATAACTAATGAATCATGGTTTATAGAGTCTAGGATGTTACAGTTGGTATCATAATAAGTTTATTAGGAACCTTGGGGACTAGAATCTTGAGGAACCATGTTAAATATCACAAATTCTATAAAAACCCTCATGATTTATAGGGAGAAATCTAGAAAATGTAATAGAAGTTATATTTTTAAAATTAAATATCATTATCTAACTATGTGTATTCCATTTTATAAATTTGGTGAATAATGATATGGATGGTAACAATATCAACACATATAACCATTGAAGGTATGGTCCTCTTGAGAATGTTAACGAGATTACTATTTGTGAAGGGAGCATATAATCCATTGTTTTCAAGGGAGATACTTTGTAGCCCCATACCCATGCTCCTAGATCTAGTTCCAAAAGAACATAAATTTAAAAATTGGTTTTGATACACATCTATGATTATAATATCTTTTACACATTCACAATACAAGGAACTTTTTATTTACATTTTTAGAGAATTAAGAAAAATTACCAACAAATAAATCTCAAGTATTATCATTAAATGGAATTTTTTCTCAGTATATAAGAAACTAATAAATCCATAATAGGTATTTACTAAGTCTTATAAAGTCTCTAAATAAGATACTCCTCTATAAAGACCATACATATTAATTTACTTCATAACTTGGTGAAAGAGAAACATAAAAAGGGGTGGGATTAAACACTCAGTAAGGGTATAAATAATAATAAAGTATAAAATGATATTATAATGAGGATGATAATAAGTATATAAGCATATAATTAAAGTGTTAATATTATATGTACATGGATTAAACAATGATCATAATATAATAGCATGACATTACAAGAATGTGAAAACAATATAAACATGACAACATAAGAATAATTCAAGGATCCCTTCCTCATTAACACAACATAGTTGGCTAGTCTAAATACACACATACCATAGTTAGATAGGATCAGTGCCTATTCCCTATGATATATAATGATATGGAAACATTACCCAATGCATTTAAGTGACATATAATTCTAGGCATACCCATCACATAATGAAAATCATAAATATGTGTGTTTTATGGTTTTAGTCAGCATATCATAAAAATTGTAGGAAATAAAATGGGTTTTATATTATTTTCAAGTGGTTCCCAAATAAATCATTCATCATTTCATCAATAAACATGACATGATAAACCCATATAAAATAAATTGTTATCCAATGAATTTAATAATTATTCTATGTAAATACAACTCATTAAATATGATTATGTATATGGTATTTACATCGTATAATAAATTTATATATATGGTTTAGATAACAATTTCCCCAATGAATTGATGTATTAAGAATCTATGTGAACACCCTTAAATCAAGTAATGGAACACAAGGCATTCAAAGAGGAAAATCATTAGAATTAAATCATCCCTATACAAGTATATTATTAGGTAATATAAATTAATGATGAATTATACTACATATGTAAAATAAAATTTCATAATCTATAAAAATAAATATGTTGGATGATATCATTTGAATATTACCCTTGATTAGACATATGCCATAGATGAATAAAACTATTAGAAACATTAAAAAAATTTATTTGAAAATTAGAATTTCCATTTTCCGTTGAAAAAAATTTAAAAACAAATATTTTATTAAACCATGAGAACAATAATTTACTTTTTAAAAACTTAAAATCTTAGAGAGTAAGTATATTAGAAAAGGAAAAAGGTGACATAAAGATACATTCACATAGAAACATGTAAAATAGAATCCTTTTGCTTAAGAATGACCATTATATAAACATTTAAAATATTTCTATTTTTTAAGAAATTAAATTTAGTTTAAAATTCCCCTTTTAAAAAAAATTAGAAATAAGAAATTTTCAAATATTTTCAAATATTTCTTTAGAAGATTTTTTTGAAAACTAATCACGTGGAAATGTTTTAAATCCACTAAAACCATTTAGTGAAACCCCCACATCATAAAAATAATGATAAAACCTTTCATTTAAAAGGGGCTAAGAGAAGTATCATGTTCACTTTAAGTATTATATAAAATACTTTTGATAGGTAAAACATGGATATGGAAGAACAATATCCATTGGAAAGTATAAGAGTTATTCTAATCCACATCATACATTTATTTTAGAAAGTGCTTAATAAAATGGGAAGATATTAATGAAGATATGTAATATCTTTATATAAAAATAAAATATACCATTTTAAAATATATTGGTAGAAAAAAGAGGCTTGGAATATCAAAATCAATAAGTGATTTCACGATTCATGGGAAAAAGGACTAGAGTAGAGAAAACAAGTATGACTTGAGTAATATTTTAATCAAAATCATTAAAATATAAAGAGATTAAAAATGGACCTAAAATATCATAAATAAAATATATTCCATGATAAAATAATAATTTGGAAGCATATACACCATATAAAAGTAAATTTGTGAATAAAGTAAAACATGTCTCAATAAAGTGAGTTTGAGAAAAAAATACCTTACCTTATTTCCCAATTTAGTTGATCATAATATAAATTCCTATAAAATAACCATAAAAATATTAATATTCTATTTTAGGATAATATTCATTTCTATAACCCTTTTATACACTCTTATAATTATTTACTATGAATATAGTGATTTATTATATCTTATTTTTAGCATTGGTTGTTAACACTTTTAATTATCTTGCACATGCTTTGTAATGTCAATGTTGACCCCTAATATTTGATAAAAAGTTAATAATTACTATATTACCTATGATTTTGTAATATATATACCATGACAATTAATAATATTTCAGTTTCATCTCATGAGAGTTTTTAATATGACTCTTAGAGATAGATCTAGAGATAAACATGTTTCGATAATTTTCATGTACGAAGATGATATATTATCAACATATTTAGATATTAATATTATAATTACAAGACCTTTAAAATATATTTAATACCTTATTATTAATTTTTTTTATAGTATATAACATCCCTTAACCATTCACTATATAAACGTTACAACATTTCTCAAGTAGGTGGTAAACCAACCAAAACAAAAGCGCATCATAATGATCGAATGAGTAATAAAGTGCTATTAAATAATGTTAATATAACATTTATAGAAGCTTATAAATGTAATATATATCATATATCTTCTTAAAATGCATCTTATAACCATTAATTATGGGCAATGTTGACAAATTAAATCCATCATTTGGGGGGTGGTAGTCTGCACACACGTATTGTTTACGAACAAATTTCTCAATGAATGAATAGAATAAAAGTATATAAAAAATTATCATTTTATAATTAAAATAATTTTATAAAATTAATATTATTTTAATAATTATAGTTTTAGGTCCTTACATGTTAGGTGGTTAAGATAAATGAGACACTATTTATGGGGGTGGTAGTCCGTACATACACATGATTAGCGATCTCATTATTTAATGAATGGATGAAATGACGGTAAATGTAAAAGATAAAAATTTAATAGTTTTATTAGTAAAATAAAAAAAATCATAAAACCCATCCTTTATAACATCTATAAGAATCAATGATGAAAAATGAACCACATCGTGTCGTGAAGGCAGTAGTCCGCACGTACGCACGATCAATGCATATGTTTTTATTGGTGTATGATATGGAATGATTGAATAATTTATGTTACATTAATATAATTAAATTTTAGAATATATATGATATTTAATTCACTATATTGAAAAATTTATGGAATATCAGGAAGAGGATAAATTAAAAATAAATACTGAGAGTAGTGTAATACTCATATCGAAAGCTTTGTTTTTCCTTGGAAATGAAGGTATTAAGCTTGATAAATAAGGCCAAAGGATTAGAATCATGGGATAGTGTTATAATATGATTAAATTTTAATTTTTTGGTTTTATTGTACTGAAGTAAAGTGTATAATTGAAGGGGTGAAGTGCTCCCTTTATAAGTGAAGGAAAGGGAACTTTCTATGGAAAAGAATGTTAAGTAAGGGGAAAGAATAGAACGAAATGAAAGTTAGGTGAGGCGGGTGAGTGAAGTTTGGTAATAAATTTAGATAATACTTAAAAAAAATGACTTATATAAGGTCTATATGTCATGTAAAATTAGGAAAATTCATGAAACATTAGATTACTCTCTTAAACACTAATATGTCTTCATTAATTATTAATCATGGTGATTAATTTATTATTAAAAATATATGAGGAACATTCCCACCAAAATTATATGTGAGGAATCAAAATTTATCCTCCATTTAATTTAATTATATTTATAAATAATATAAAATTTAATTTTAAATTAAAACATATAATATATCAAAAAACAAATTTTATAATAAAACACCACTTATGTTCAAAAATGAAAATCATGGGTTTATAAACATGATATAATAAATATACTATATATATAATTTTAAAGAAAAATGGATTCATAAATATTTAATACATTATTATGTTACAATAATTTCACAATTAGTGAGAAAATTAGCCAAAACTGATATTTTCCACTATTCATCAAAAAATTAAATATTCCAAAAAAATCAAAAAATTCATACTAAGATTATTTTGGTATTATAAATTCAAATATGAAGCTAGTTTTATCTAATTATATTTCTAAAAATTATATATTTAACTTTTAATAGAAAACACAAAATATAAAGATAAATTACTTTTATTTAAAAAAAGTCCTTTTTAAATATTAAGTGTTTCTTATATTATTTCATACCATTATCTAATTTAAATAATTTTTATATTTCATATTATATGTTATTATAATAATCTTTTAAAGATGATTGATTTAATTTATTAATGTATCATGACCATCATTTCAGTGTGTGTGAAGAAAGATAATTCACTCAGAATTATTTAAAGGAAAATATATATACTGAAATCTCAAGATGTTAAATTATACACCCTTAAATAAATTATGTCCACACAATTTTTTTACAAATAAATTAATTAAGGTTTTCAAAAATATAGACACGACTTAATATAAAATTTCGAATGAAATGTATACATTAATTTATTAAGTAAACTAGAAGGAAAATATTCTTCTTCTATATTGTTAACTAAATTCCTCATTTTCCTTTGGTATATAGATGATTTATGTCATCCTTTTACACATATAAAAAATTTTATAGTTCATTTGAGACATTACCCAGTATTTTTCCCTATCTTTGACATGAAGGAAGCTGTATATTTTTTTCCTTAATCATCTTCATCACCTAAATTTTCATAAGAATATATCTGTATATTCTTGGGTATGATAGAGAATTCAACTATTTTAAAATTATTAATCATAATTAATGTTATTTTATTTGGAATAATAATAATATTTCTAACCTGGTTTTTATCCCAATAGATTTTAGGCTAGGACAATCACCACTTGTATCCATTATTAGCTTGGTTCCTTCTTGATCTAACCATTACTTTAAAAGAAAGTTTAGGGATGAGAGTACTTAAATTAGTAAATGTACAATGGGAAAACTATGATCTTAGAATAAATAGTTCATAAATTATTTTCATACCCTAAATAATGTGTCTTTAACTTCAATATAGGTTATCCATGTTCATTTTACTATTAGGTTCTATAATCTAGTAAAATCCTATAAATTCATATGTTTAAATACTTCATAATGGATTTTATAGAGAATGTAAACTAACCCATGAATATAACACAAGAGTGTTTGGATAGGTGCATAGTTAGGGCCCATTTATTGTGCACCAAAATTATAATTGAGATATACCTGACCAACTAATTTTGGGGTTGTTACCTCTTGATACATCTATACCAAAACCATATCCATTTCCCATTATTCAAAAAAGATTTAATTACTAGAAAAAACACACATTCTCCATTTTACCAAAATTTTAGTTGGTTCTCCTATACCTAGACCTATTATTAGGGTTTTTACTAAAGTTTTGTGATCATAATCCCCAAACAACATAAGACATTCAATAATTCCAATCTAAACGTTTATCCATACCATTGAAACTAATATCATATTGAAATTATCATTAATGGATTTCAATCACAAAACTTAAATCATCCTTAACCAATAACATTATAACCACTAAAATTATATAAAAACTTTTCTAATACTAATTTTAGAACCCCCATGACCATGATCATGGAACTAGTGTAATAACATATAACTTACAACACTATATTTGATACATATCTATGATTAAAATATCTTTCACACATTTACAATCCAATGACCTTTTAGTTTATAGTTTAATATAATTAGGAAAAATCACCAACTAATAAATCTTAATTCTTTTCATCAAATAGATATTTTCCCACTATATAAGAAGATAATAAATCTATAATGTATCTTCACTAATCCCCATAAAGTCTTCACATAATACACTTCTCTAGAAACACTATACGTATTACTTTCCTTCATAACTTGGTGAAAGGGAAACATAAAAAGGGGTGCGATCAAACACTCAGTAAGGGTACACATAATAATAAAGAAAAACATGAGAGTCATGAGGTATAACATGATATCATAATGAAAATGATCATAAGAATATAATTATGGAATTAAATAGAAGATATAATAACTACATAGATTGAATAATGATCATAACATAAAATCATAGAATCATAAGAATGTGGAAACAAAATAAACCTAACATTATAAGCATAAGTCAAGGTTTCCTACCTTGTTAAAATAATATAGTTGGCCAATCCAAATTCCCACACACCATAGTTGGCTAGGCACACAGCCAATGCACTATGATATCTCCTAAGATGGAAACATTAACAAATTCATTATAGATATATATAATCATGGTACTAACCATCACCTAATTAAAATCATATATATATGTGCCACATGTTTTTAATAAACAAATCATAAGAACCCTAGGAAAAAAATTTGTTTTATATCCTTTTAAAGTGGTTCTCTAAGGAAGCATTCAATATTTCATCAATAAGTATGACATGATAAACCCAAGTAAAATAAAAGGGTATATAATGACTTTAAGAATCATTCTAGGTGAATAACTCTCAATAAATATTGTTTTGAATATGGTATTTTTACCGTATAGAAAATTTATATATGATTTAGAAAATAATTTCCCAAATCAATCGATGTATTGGGAATTTAGGTGAACACACTTCAATCAAGGAATAGAACATAAGTAATTTACAGAGGAAAAGAATTGGAAATAAATAATTCCTATACAAGTTGATGATTGGGCATGAAAAAATCAATTATGGATCATAACATATATATAAGAGAGAATTTTGTAATATATCATTATAAAGAAGGTTTATTGTATTATTTGAAGATTACCCTTGACCAAACACAAAACATAGATAAAGAATACTATTAGAAGAATTTGGAAAATTTCTTTGGAAATAAGAATTTACCTTTTCTTTTAAAGTTTTTTTAAAGTAATTTTTTCTTAAACCATGATAATAATAATTTCCTTTTTGAAAAATTTAAACATAGAGGGGAAATCTATTCGAAAATAAAAAAGGTGGAAGAAATATACATTTACATAGAAACATGTAAAATAAATTATTTTTAGATAAAAATGACCCATACAGAAACATTTAAAATATTTCCTTTTAATTTTTTTAGGGAATTCAAGGTATTTAAAAATTTACTTTTCAAATTAATTTCAAAAAATGCATTTTGGTACATTTTAAAACATTACTTTAGAATATTTTTTTTGAAAACTAAATATGTAGAAATTTTTAAATTCCATTAAAACCATTTAGTAAAACCCACATCATAAAAAATATGATTAAAAAATTCATTTATAAGATTCAAAGATAATTATGAAGTTCACTTTTAATATTATATAAAATAAACTTTATAGGTAAGACATGGATATGGAAGAAAAATATCCATTAGAAAGTAAAAAAGTTATTCTTATCCACATCGTGCTTTTATTTAAGGAAAAATTTAATAAAAGGAGAGGAAATTAACAAATATAAGTAATATAACCTCTAAAAATAAAATATATAATTTGAAAATATAATGGTAGGAAAAAGATACTTGGAAGATCAAAATCAAGAAGATATTTCACGACTCACGGGAACAAATACTTAAGTTGAGAAAAAAATTATGAATCAGGTAACATTTGAATCAAAACCCTTGAAGGATAAATATATTCAAAAAGAACCTCAAATACTAAGAATAAAATATATTTTAGGATAACATGAAAATTAGACAACATATACACCATTTAAAAGTAAATTGGTTCATAAAGTAAAACATGTCTCAACGAAGGGAGTTTGAGAAAAAAACCCCTTACCCCATTTCCCTGCTTAGTTGATCACAAATTAACTTCCTACAAAACAAACATAACTATCTTAATAATCTATTTTATAACATTACTCATCTCTATAAACCATTTATATACTCCATTCCCAATTACTTTATATGAATATAGTGATTTATTATAGATAATTTTTACCATTGGGTGTTAACAAATTTAATTATCTTGCACATGATTTGTAATGTTAATGTTGATCCCTATTCTTTGAAACCAATTTAAAAATTAATATATTACCTATGGTTATATAATATATATACCATGGTTATTTATAACATTATTCTTTCATCCCATGATAGTTTTAGTCACTTCTCTTGAATATAAATCTGAAGAAAAACTTATTTTGACAATTTTTCATGAATATAGATGGTATATTATTAACATGTTTAGATATTAATATTATAAATACAGAACCATTAAATTATATTTAATATATTATTATTAAATTTAATTAATATTATATAACATTATTTAATTATTCACTATATAAACATTACAATGTCACTCAAGTAGATGGTAAATAGACCAAAACAAGTGTGTCATAATGATCAAATGAGTAAGAAAGTGCTATTACATAATTTTAGTATAACATTTAAAAAATATTATACATGTAATACATGTAATATATATTTATAAAATCCATTATTTGAACCATTAATGATGGGTGGTGTTGACAAATTAAATTCATCATTCATAGAGGTGGTAGTCTGTATGTATACACGATTAACAAACCCATTTTTCAATGAATGAATAGAGTGATGGTATATGAAAAATTATAATTTCAGAATAATAATAATAATATTAAATTCATATTAGTTTAATAATTAAAATTTTAGGTCTATACATGTTATGTGGTTAAAATAAATGAGACTCATCATTTATGGAGGCTGTAGTCCTCATATATACATGATTAATGATCTCATTCCTTAACGAATGGATAAAATAATGGTAAATGTAAAAGGTGAAAATTTTATAATTTTATAATTTACATAAAAAACATAATTATTCATAAAAACCATTATTTATACCATACCTAATAAGTGGTGATAAAAAACAAACCACATCATGTCGTGAAGGCGACAGTCCACACATACACACGATCTATGTGTTTGTTTTTCCTAGTGTATGATATGAAATGAATGAATAATTGATGCTACATTAATATAATAAATTTTAAATAAATATATTATACTTAAGTAATTATATTTATAAAGTTAGGGAATATTATTAAGAGGAAAAATTAAAAATAAATACTTAGAGGAGAGTAATACTCACGTCTGAAACTTTTATTTTCCTTGGAATTATCCTTGGAAATAAAGGGCTTAAGATAACTAAATTAGTATAAATTATTAGGTTTATGGGAGAGTGTTCTAGGATTAGTAAATGGTTAATTTTTTTTCTAGGAAAATAAAGAAAAGTTTATACCTTGAAGGGGTGGGAGTGCTTTATTTTATAAGTAAAGGAAAGGGAACTTTCCACATAAAAGAATGTTATGTAAGAGGAAAGAGTGGAATGGAATAAATTTTATTTTAGGTAGGTGAGGTAAGGTTATTAATAAATGTTTTAATACTTTAAAACCTAAAAAATGACTTATAAAATTTATATAGATCATGTAAACTTATGAAAATGCATGTCACATTAGACTACTCTCTCAAACACTAATTAGTATTAATTATATATTAATCATGGTAATTAATTTATTACTAAAAATATAACAAAAATATTCCCATAAAAATTTTATTTTATGAATCCAAATTTATCCTTCAGTTAATTTAATTCAATTTATAAATAATACCAAATTTACTTTTAAATTAAAACATATAATATATTGAAAAACCACTTTTATAATAAAATACCGCTTATATTCAAAAACGTTAATAATGGGGTTTTAAACATGATATATTAAATATATTAAATATATATATATATAATTTTAGATAAAAATGGTTTCATAAATATTTAATTCATTTTTATTTTATGATAACATCATAATTATCCAAAGAATTAACCAAAACCGGCATTTTTCACTATTCATCTAAAAATTAAATGTTTCATAAAAATACCAAAAATTTATACTAAGATTATTTTTGTATTATAAATTCAAATATGAAGTTAATTTTATATAATTATATTTTTAAAAAATATATATTTAAATTTAAATAGAAAATAGAAAATATAAAGATAAACTGCTTTTATTTAAAAAAAAGATCTTCATAAACAATAAGTGGTTAAAATATTATTTCACAACAATTATCTAATTTATATAATTTTAATATTTTATATAATATATAGATATATTATATGTTATCATAATGATATTTTAAAGGTGATTAATTTAATTTTATAATGTATCACAACCTTTATTTTAGTGCATGTGAAGAACGATGTCACACTTAAAATTATTTAGAGGAAAAAATATATACTAAAATATTCTGTTTTTATAGACTAAGCCTCCTAATTAATTTCTAGAACAACCCCAGTATATATAATTAATGAAATTTTTGGTAGAGAGTAAAATCAAGTACAATCTATATATTATGAAGATATCCTAAGAATTGAGGTTGTGCTTGTGGTATAAAAATCCATTGATGTTTTTCCAAAATAATTACCTGGTCATCTACTAATGTGTGAATTTGAGTTCTCTACTGAATTCATTCCTGATTTAGGGACTATATATAAAAATACTTATAGAATGTAACCATTGTAGTTTGTTGAATTAAATAAATATTTTTAGGACTTTAGTGATAAAGGACTTATACGCCTTAGTATTTCACCCTGTGGAGCCCCTGTTTTATTCAAGAAAAAGAAGGATTGGTCCTTGAGATTGTGCATTGATTATAAGGAGATAAATCCACTTACTATAAAGAATAATAATTCTTTTCTACACATTGATGGATTATTTTATCAACTTCAAGGATCCCAATATTTTTTAAAAATTGATCATTCCTCTAGTTATTATTAATTAAGGGTGAATATCAATGATACACTGAAGATGAAATTTTGAACAAGGTATGGACTTTATGAGTTTATGGTAATGCCTTTTGAACTAACTTTTGCACCTTATAACTTTACGGATATGATAAATAGAGTATTCAAGGAGTATCTTCATAACTTTCTAGTGGTATTCATTGAAAATATCATGATATATTCCAAGAGATATGAAAATCATGAGATTCATTTTCAAATAATTCTACAGAACCTTAAAAAATATAATTATATTGGAGGTATAATAAGTGTGAATTTTAGATCAATGAAGTATCTTTTCTTAGAAATATTTTATCCAAGGAAAATATTTTTTTACCCTTAAAATACAAAGGTATTCAAAGAATATACTAAACCAATGAAAATAACCCAGATATTAAATTTCTTAGGTTTAACAGGTTATTATGAGTAGTTTTTACAAGATTTTTCTTGATTGACCAACCCATTAACCAAGTTAACATGTAAATGGGTTAAATTCACATAATTAGAGTAATGTGAGGAATGTTTTTAAGAGATGAAGAGGATAATTATTAATGCATTAACACTAACTTTACCATTAGGTAAGGAAGGATTCATAATTTATAGTGATTCATTAAATAAAGGACTTAGTTGTGCCCTTATATATAATGATGGGATGATTTCCTATGCATAAAGGTAACTGAAAAATCCATGAACAAAACCATCCAACTCACTACCTTGAGATGACACCTGCAATATTTACTTTGAAAATATAGTGGTACTACCTATATAGAGAAAGATGAAATATATATAAGGACCATAAGAGTTTTAATTATACATTCTATCAAAAGGATCTCAACATGATGAAAATAAGATGGTTGGAACTACTCAAGGACTACGATCACCCTGGGAGGAGAAACAAGGTGGCTGATGAATTGAGTATTATGGGTCATGGAGTTCTAACCATGACGAGATATAACAATGGCCCTATATAGAGAGACATAGTAATGATAGATATAGTGATTTCTAGGAAAGGGGATCAATCATTCCTTTTCTATGAAATTTATATACCATCCTTGCTAGAAAATATAGAGAAGTTCAAGTTGGATGACGAGAACTTAGAAACGAAGATTAAAGTAGTGAATGATGGGAAATTAAAATAATTCAAATATATAGATGTAGTGTTGAATTTTGGGAAGAAGTTATTTATTCCATACATACTAGAATTGAAAAGGGAACTACTAGATGAATCACATAAAAAAATTTCTCCATACACCTTGGTGATGCAAATATGCAATTGTATTTAAGAGAAAATTTATGGTGGGATGGTATGAATCATGATATTATGGACTATGTGTCAAGATTATTAGAATTCCAGTAGGTAAAGGTCAAAGGAAAACATCATAAGGGAGTCATGTAACCCCTACCAATATCTATATAGAAGTGGGACAATGTTACAATGAAATTTGTCACCAAACTCCCAAAAACTCCAAGTAGGAGTGATGCTATATGGGTCATCATTGATTGTATTAAAAATTAAGCTCATTTCTTATAAATAAGAGAATATCTACCTTTGGACGTCCTTTCCCAACTCTATATCAATGAAATCATAAGGTTTAATGAGGAAACCCTATCTATTATATGTAATCATGACCCTTGATTTACATTGAAATTTTGGAAGAGTCTTCAAATAGATATTGATATTGAGATACATTTATGCACCTCCTATCATCCTCATATTGATGGATAGTCTAAAATAACTATACAAAATTTAGAATACATGATGATATTATGTTCTCTTTACTTCCAAGGTATATGGGATCAATATCTACATTTGGTGTAATTTACATATAATAATATATTCCA
This sequence comes from Viscum album, assembly GCA_963277665.1. Taxonomy (NCBI): domain Eukaryota; kingdom Viridiplantae; phylum Streptophyta; class Magnoliopsida; order Santalales; family Viscaceae; genus Viscum; species Viscum album. Next base: position 4,345,443 of record OY728134.1, on the reverse strand, counting down.
TTCTAGCAACTAGATGATACCATATGAAGAATTGTTTGGGAAGCAGTGTCATACACCAACCTTTGGGAAGAATTTGTAGAGATAAAGTTAGTTATCCTAGATCTTGTAGAGGATACAACTATTAAAGTATATACTATTTAGGATAACATTAAATATTCCCAGAGAAAACAAAAGAGATATGCTGATAATCAAGGGAAAGAGTTGTAATTTCAATTTGGGTATCCTGTATTATTTATGGTTTCTCTATGAAATGGAGTTGTAATATTGGTAAAAAGGGGAATTTAAGCCCTCGGTATATTAGGACTTTTGAAACACTAGAAAGAATTGGGGTGGTAGCTTACTGATTTTCTATGCTTCCCAACCTTTTTAAAGTACATAAAATCCTCCATGTTTCATTATTGAGGAAATACATGCCAAATACAATGAATGTGATTACATATGAGGGAATAGATTTGGATCCTTAATTTTCGTATAGTGAGGATCTTGCCTAGATTCTTAACATTAGAGAGAAAGTATTGCAGAATCAGATAACTCATTTTGTGAAAGTCCTTTGGAGAAATCACAAACTAAAAGATAAAACATAAGAGCTTAAAGAAGTTATATGGAAGAAGTATCCAAATTTGTTCAATAGATTATATACAACCCAGTTTTGAGGATAAATTTATTTAGGGGGGATAATGTAACACCTGAGACTTTACTATATTAGGTAAACACTATAGAATGAACTATCATGCAATGCACCCTTTAAAGAGCCTTTATTAATGAATTAATTCAGAAGATTAAATTTTGATTTTGAAAATTTCCAAAATAACTTCATTTTTGAACTCATAATATCAAAATTATATTAGTTTGAATTTTTGAGCTTTTTCTAAAAAGGATGATTTTTAGTCAAAAGATATGGTTTTCAAGAAACTTGCAATTTGTATGACTATCATTATATAATAATGATATAGAAATTTATATAACCATTTATTTAATAAAATATTAATTTTAAAAATAAAATTATTCAATTTAGAATATTTTTTGAACTTATAAAACCTATGGAAAACATTTTTATAATTATTTAAAACACTACATTAATATAAAAAACCATTTTTAGTATTTTCTTTGAAACAATTATTTTTCAAGAGATATTTTGTTTTTTTCCCTTTTAAGCCCCATATCCTTTATTTTTTATAATAATACAATTTTTTTCATTAGAATCCGTATCTAAGATAATTTTACCTTATATATAAATTTAAATCTTTAAAATGTTATTTCTCTAAAAAAGGTTTTACACATTTAAGTGTTTATATTTTAAATTAACTTTTCTTACCCATAAAAATTTTATGAGATAAAATTATTTTCAAATTTTAAATTAGAATTTTCAAATTCTGAAATTAGTTCAATTTTAATTCTATCATTAAAATTAATTACTAAGGTTAAAAATTAGTTACCCCGATAAAAAGTAAAAAACTTAAAAGGTATTTTTCTAAGGGGGAAAGGACAAAACATGTTTAAAACATGTTTCTAAATGTATTTTTGAGGTTTATATCAACCATACCTCGTTATTTTTTTTTATTTTTACCTTTTTGAAGCCCCTGACCCATTAATAGTGATTAAATTATTGAAATTCAATGGGTATTTACAAAACTACCATTATCTTCACTTATAAAGGGGTAACATATTCACCACTTAAATAATCACATATAATTAAAATTTATCATTTAAAATATTAAATTTTTATATTCCGATAACCACATACCACTTTAAAAAGATTTTGGTCACCATTACTTAGCATACAACCCTTATTTCAGAGGAGACTTACAAAGAAAATTGAAGTCTCTAATGTACCCAGTTTTTTTAATTATGTTATTTAAAACTTAAACTATACAAACCAATATAATGATATTATTATCATTTATATAATTTAATTTTACTATATTATTTTATTATCATTAATTATTATTATACACCATCCATTAATAAAAATAAATCTGTTGTTCATGCGTTATACAAACTACCGCCTCCATAATGTAACATGTTTTGTTTTCCTTCACCACTTTACAAGGTTGGATGTAAAGATGGTATGAAATAATAAATAATATTCTTATGATATAATAAAGGTTTTTTTATAAAAAATTAGAGAACCTATTAATGATATTATCATCAAATGGCCATCATTAATTTAATCATTTTAAATAAGCGTGCTAAAAAGATAATATTTTATTAAAATTGTGTAATATTTTCATATCCATTGAATATTCTTATAATTACTTAAAATAATAATATATCACACTAATAAAAACTAAATAATATCATTATGATTCTGGGATAATGATATTACAACCAAAAAACTTCATTATCATTTATTAAATCAGGGTATTTTCATATATGGTTAGGTTTAACCACCAACTTGAACAATAAAATGAATTTATATGAAAGATGACTATAAAAACTTATTTTATAGTATAATATGATTTAAATGATTAAATAATTATTTTTTGGGTCTTGTAGATACTATATTAATATCTGGTTCATTAATTATGGAAACATCCTCTGTTTATTAAAAATCACCAAAACATGCTTATTATCAACTTCATCTTCAAGGATAAGGTGTAATGAACCAAGATAGAGTTCTATAGAACCTGAAACCTGATCTGGTATGTGGCATGGTTTAAGGGGCATTCCCAATCCCCATGGGATGTAAACTAGTGTTTGGGTATCAACAAAATGCTTTGGGAACGATTTCACTCATTTACACAAGCACAAATAACGATCGGAAATAAAAAAGACCTGACTAAATAACTAAAGCAAAAAATGGTACAATAGTTTTTATATTCAATGATTTTACAAATTTAAACCAAAATTAGAAATACAAAAATGGAAGGGGAACCACAAAAATAACCCAAGAATCTCTATATGATAATAGGGACATCTCCCTCAATCCACCACGACTAACACCTTCCAGAGATGGAACACTAGCAGCTGAATCCACCACCATCATCAAGACAAATCTATACTTTACCTAGGTCATACATAACAAAGTTTATATACACCTAAATGTGTATGTAGGGTGTGAGAAAAATTACAGTATGATTACACACAAAAGAGAAGGTTCCATGCTATAACATTAAAAGATAAATTAACTTTCATTGTTTATACAAAAGCCTTTGGAACACTTTCAAGAATTTTATTTGAAGGAAAACCATATCTTCAAGGAAAAAATTTCAGAAAAACACTTTTTGAGGAAACACTTAAAAATAATCATTAATTAAGATATACTTTCTTTAAGTTAAAATGCACTCAAGGTCCACTGTATGCTGACAGATGATACCACATTTCATAAGTCTCAAGAGAGCACCATGTGTAAATCCCTTAGGGCAATCTAGCTTGAGTGAGACACCAGAACCTCATACCTTGGTGAAATGTGGTATAATAACCACATGTATCATCTTTCTCATAAAAAATCCACTAGGAGGGGACACCCCAATATCCTAGTGGTCTCCAATCATTATACATGTTTAGTTGGTGTTGTAATCATCAATACAGTTAAGTGAAACCGGGACAAGACACTTCTGAATAACTAGTATACTAGAACTAGTCATCCCACCTAGATACCCAAGATTCCCTTATGCTCAATACCTCATTTAACATGTTACACAAAAAAACCTTTTTCACACACACATTAAAAGCATTATAAAATCCCAGTAAATCACCATTTCCCATAAACCAAATCACTTACCATTTTACCCACACCAAAAACCACTTTCAAATATATTAATAATTACTTAAAAAATTCATGAATCCCCATTTGACAATGAACACAATTGATCAAAAAATTCCATGGGCCATGCCCCTTTTTAAATCAACACATAAAACAATATCATTTTTGAAACATGCATTTCATCATTTAAATAATTTACAATTCATATTTAAGAGTGCAAAACAAAATCCAACATGCTAAAGAACCCTTTTTTCCTTTAAAAACCTACTTTCAAACGCATTTGAACCTTAAGTTCCTTTGAAAACACATTTCACAACCTTAAAAAAAATCATAAAATACTTTCAAGAAGCACCACCATAAGTCACACACAAAAAACATAACCATTCACCTTTATAAAAATTCATTTCTATAATATAAGCATGTCATAACCTTCCAAAACATTTTTCTCACCACAAAAATAAATCATATAGCATACATAATTAACCAAGAAAGTATATCAAAATCATCCAAAAAAGTTAGGGCATGGAACCACCTATCTTAATTGTAAAAACTTTCAGAAGTTAGTGAGAAACCACAACCGAACCACCATAAGACCCTAGAAAGGAAATAACAAACACTAAGTATAAATATTGAACCCTAAAAAAAGATTCAACCTTAAAAGACCATCCAACCCACTAGAGATATGAAACCCCAAGAAAAAAGTAAGAAAACCTAAAAAAGAGAAAAGAACCAAGAGATAAACCACTTACTCAGATATTATTTGGAGAAACCACATCAAATCCACCAAATGAAGGGAGATAAAGGGAGATAAGAGGTGGAGAGGGAGGTTCTTAGAGTTGGGGAGGATGAATGGGTTGAGCCACGGGGTTTTGTGGCCAAATCCCAAGAGGAAACAAAATGGGTTTTTTAGATTTTTAATGACATAGACAAGCCACATGGTTTTCCCACATGGTTTTTCAGACCGTGTGACAACCGTGCTCACCTCACTATCTAAGAAGAACATGTGGTACATTTATCCCACACAGTTTACAAATAGTGCGCTAACCGTGTCATAATCCTTTTTCCAAAAACACCACTTGGACACTCAGTTACCTTGATAAAAGGCACACAGTTTGAAAAACTATGTGCCAACCATGAACCACATGCTATTTACCCCCAAAATACATTTTTTCATGAAAAATCAAGGGGAAAAATTATGGATAAGCACTAGACTAAAAATAGTCAAATAAAATACCTAAAAATTCAAACTCATCACACCTAGAACTCAAGAGAGAAACCCAAATTCAAAAATGAACCAGAAGGGTGAAATCAAAAACCTAGGTGTGACAATTCTCCCAAACATAATTCCTTCCATCCCTAGAAATCAACAACCAGGCTAGATCTAAAAACAAAAACTGATACTCCTTTATAGTTCAAGGAGATTCCTAATGAACATCAATGGAGAGAAGAAAAGAACACCACGAACATGAAAAGAGGTTTAAAAGTTGAACTTGGGAGGCCGGAATAGACTCCCCACTATATGCCTTCTACCCCCAAATGTGAAAAACCTCCATTTGATCGATCAAAAGAGAATGAATTATCAGAATACACAATCCAAACTCTCGAGCCAAAAACACCTTAGACATTAACAAATAAAAATCAAATCACTTACCTAAAATGAAAAAATAAACCTAATCCACTTCTCGATGAATACATCCATACTATTTCTTCAAAAAAACCACTAGGAATGCTCCAACCCCAATGTTTACTGAAAGGAGTAACTTGAAGTTAGATATCTTTGAATGAGACAACCCACTGCCAAGACAACACCAAAAACTAATCTAGATTATCATCATGGGAAGGCCTGAATAGAATCCCCACCATGAAAATGAATTATCACTATTCTAGTCTAGAATAAATTTCAATGAGACCCATGGTGGGTCTCCCCACAATAATAACTAACCATATTAACCAAATAGCAAAGAATAACTTGGGAAACCTAACATGGGATAACCCAGGCCTCCCTACATAGGCTAAAAATGAAACTGATTTATAAGGTTGATCGCACAAGGAAAACCATACATAGAGTTGAATCCAGAGAGGTACAACTACTAGAATTTCAGTGACATGAGACCACCCACCTCCTCAAAACCAAAGGGGATCTTCTAAACCATGTGAGCTGCAATGATCACATGAGGACCCAATGTCTCTTTCCACCAAGCAGGACCATTCAAAACAAAATAGCCACATAAGGTACTTAAACTGTCCCCATTTCCCACACTGGATACTAAGCTAGAACAAGGTCCCTCACACCCCACACGATTCCTGACTACACACCAAATTCACTTCGGGGACTATGGATGGATCCATGATGTTTGAAGCATCTCCTTCCTCACATTCAAGCATCAAAGATCTCTAGCTGAAACACTTTCTTTTGTTTCATGAGTGACCATGTAGTGATATAAGAATATCCAAAGGAGAAAAAAATGCCATAAACTTTACATCGCCTCAATATGGTACTTTCACCATGATAGGGACATAGAAAATGAACACGCATAATCCCTTTTCACCTAAAATGATAAAAAATAGAAAAAACACACCGAAGATACCTCCATTTAAAATGGAGGAATTCAAAATTCTCTAAAGAAGAACATGCTTCTATTAAAACAGAAGTTCTCAAAAGACTCCACAACATAAACTTTTTCATTGGAAAGAGAACATGACACTACAAAACACCACCGTAAATGAACATTACCAACAAATAAGAATTACAAGTAAAGTGGGACTTTAAACCGATCCCCAAATAGCACACCACTTCTACAAAAAAACATGATGAATTCTCATGACCATATTTTCTACACTCATTGGAATAATATGATCCTATGACTTAGAGAATCTAATGAAATATCCACAGGAATTTTTAATACTGTGGCCACCACCAATAGCTTCTGGATTCTTCCCATCACTAAAATTCCCTTCACAATTTCCAGGCCAGACATTCAAGCATGAAGGTGACAAAATTCACCTTTAATGATTCAAATAAATCAAGGAGACTAAATATTATTTCAAATTTCCATGTCCACCCTTCCAATTTTGGAGGACTCACATAGTCATAAAATATTAGAGTATTCAACATCCAAAACTTAGAAAGAAAGTCTATGGATTGATCAACTGGAGGAACTGCAGACAATTTATACCCTGTTTCCACACATCAAATATACACTGATTCTTTATGGGGGCATACACTAGTCAATAAGTAAACCGATGACCCAATAAAACTAATCTATCAGCCAAAACATACCACAAAAATTACCAAACATACAAATGGAACCAACTTAAAGGCTTCCCAAAACATTTTTCAAAAGAACACAACAACCATTATCTCAAAACAAACTCATCGAAAAAACTCAAACTTGAAACACCATTAAAGAAAAAAGAGTTTTCAAACTCAAAAAACACAAAACTAATGGTTATCAAAACAAAACATCTTCTATTAAAATAACATTTTAAAATAAAACAGTATTGATAGGTTTCTCATTCACCAAAAATATTCTATGGAGTCTCACACATGTATGTTCTCATGCCAAAGCAGGTACTCATCCACTAGTGTCTTTAACCATCCACAATTTCCAAACATATATTTCATGTGGTCACTCATATAAATACCAGAGGTAAAAAAATACTTTTCAACTTTTCAAAACAAATAATTCAAACCACACTTTAAAATTTCAAAAATTCATAAATCATTTTAAGAGTTCACTAACCACTAAATCAAAAACCATTTTCAAAAATCCCCACATCAATCTAAAACATATCATCACCTTCCAATTTTTTTCATCTATTCAACAAATTACATTTAAAACAAATTTCAAAAAACTTTCTTGAAAATAGTTCATGCTTTCCAAACAACCAATTTCAATAAACTACATGTTTTGATTATAAAAATTTAATTCTCGTCAAAATCATTCCACCATTTATTCAAAAATAATTTTATGAAAATATAATTTTCTAAATCCTCATTAAAAATTATTATGAAAATCCATTTTATATATTCTAAAAATAAAAATATTCCCTCTTTAAAATATAATTTTTCACAATTCCAAAATAGGGGATTTCAGAAATTTTTTTAGAACCCAAGAAGGAAAAAAATAATTTACAAAAGGAAACAAGAAACTAGTGTCAGTAGGTGAATTTTCCATATGGTTTATGGCCATATTATAATCACACTTCCATCACAAAGAGTCTTTGAAGACTATTTCCCTAGCTCCACATGACTTTCGAGGTTCCATGAGCTCACAAAGACCATTTTCCCAACTATCTTTTCATTTCTAGACACAAAAAAACCCATGAAATCCCATGGAAACCTGAGTCCTATCATGAAGTGTGATGGCCAAAAACCCTACTTGTAATTAGATCATTAATTACCAAAAATCCTTGCTTTGGTCTACCCAGACTATTTACCAAATAACATGACCCAAAAGAACGTTATGTGCTCTCATACCATTTTGTCACGAACCAAGATAGAGTGCCATCCAAATCGACACCTGATCCAGTCTGTGGAATATCCTCAGGGGCATTCTCAATCCCCAAAGGATGGAAACTAGTTCCTGGGTATCAAAAAAATACTTTGGGAATAATTTCACCCATTTACACAAGCACAAATAACCAACAGAAATAAACAAGACATGAATAAATAACTAAATCCAAACATGGTACAATAGTTTTCTTTTTCAAATATTTTAAAAATTTTACCCAAAACCATAAATAAAAAAATGGAAGGGGAACCACAAAAATAACCCAAGAACCTATTTGCGATAAGATAGACATCTCCCTCAAGTCACCACCACCAACACCTGCACAAGATGGAACACTATCATTTGAATCCACTATCATAATCAAGATACAAATTTCTTTTACCTGGGTTATACATAAAAAAGTCTATATACACCCAAAGGTGTATGTAGGGTGTGATCCAAATCCGCATAGGATAAAACTCAGATTAGAAGGTTCCATGCTATAACATTAAAAGGTAAATTAACATGAACTATTTATACAAAATCCTTTCGAATATTTTCAATATTTTTTTAAGGAAAACCATCTCTTCAAAGAAATTTTTTCATAACAACACATTTAGAGGTACCATTTGAAAATAAACATTAATTAAGATAAACTTTCTTTAAGATAAAATGCATTCAACGTCCACCATATGCCGATGGATGGTACCACACTTCATAATTCTCAAGAGAACACCATGGGTAAATCCCCAATGGTAATATAGCTCGAGTGAGACACTGGAACCTTGTACCTTAGTGAAATGTGGTATAGTAAGCATGACTATCAACTTTCTCATACATGATCTAGTAGGAGGGGACACCCGAATGGCCTAGTGGTCTCCAATCACCATAAAAGTTTAGTTAGTATTGTAATCATCAATCCAGCTAAGTGAAACCAGGACAAGCCACTTCCAAATAACTAGTGTATTAGAACTATTCAGCCTACCAAGATACCTGGGATTCCCTTATTCTCAACACCTCAATTCACATGTTACAAAAAATAACCTTTTCCACACACACATGGAAAACATTTTAACTTCCTGAGAAATCACCATTTTTCATAAACCAAACCACTGAATATTTTACACACACCAAAAACCACTTTAAAATACATTCATCATTACTTACACAATTCATAAATCCACATCTTAAAAAGTACACAATTGATCAACCAATCCTATGGGCCATGCCACTTTTAAATCCACACATAAATGAAGATAATTTTTGAAACATGTATTTCATCATTTAAACAATTTAAAATTCATATTTAAGGGTTCACAACAAAGAAAAAATACCAAATAACCATTTTACCTTTAAAAACATACTTTCAAACTCATTAACACCTTAGGTGCCTGTGGAAACACATTTCAAACCCTTAAAACAAATCATAAAATACTTTCAAGTAGCACCACCATAAGGCACACACAAAAACATAAATATTTCCTATTATAAAAATCCATTTATATCATATAATCATGTCAAAACCTTCTAATTTTTTTGCACCAGAAAAATAAATCATAGAGCATATATAATTAACCAAGAAAGCATATAAAAATCATCCAATAATGTTAGGGCATGGAACCACCTACCCGAAGTGTAGAAACTTCTGGAAATTCGTGTGAAACCACAACCACACCACCATAAGACCCTAGAAAGGAAAGATCAAATACTAAACATCAATATTGAACCCTAAAAAACGTGATTCAACCATAAAATACCACCCAACCTATAGGAGATATGAAACCCAAAGAAATAAGAGGAGAAACCCAAGAAAAGAGGGAATAACTGAGAGAGAAACTACTTAGAGATTATTTGGAGAAATAAAATAAAATCCACTAAAGGAAGGGAGGAGAGGGAGGAACCTAGGGCTGGGGAGGCTGGATGGGTCTAGAAGGGGGGGGGGGGGCTAAACCTGAGAGGTCACAAAGGGTTTTTTGAATTCTTAATGACCTGGAAAAGCCACACAGTTTGCCCACACGGGTTGTCAAAATGTGTGACAACCCTGCTCCACTCACTATCCAAGTAGGAAATGTAGCACAATTGGCCTGCATAATTTACAAACCATTCCCTAACCATGCGATAAACCTCTATCCAAAAACACCACTTGGCCGCACGATTACCTGGTAAAAGGTGCATGATTTGACAAACCATGCACCAACCGTGTGCCACCTACTGTTTACCCAAAAACTTACATTTTTCATGAAAAATCAAGGGAGAAACTAATGGGAAAGAACTAGAATAAAAATAGACAAAGGAAATACCTAAAAAAAAAAATTAAAACTCCTTATGGCCAGAACTTGAGGGAGAAACCAAAATCCAAAAATGAACCAGAACAAAGGGTGAAATCAAAAACCCGAGTGTGACATATGGTCTAAAACAATAAGGGAAGGAATTTTAAACATCATTAATTATTATAAATCACCCCTAATATAAATATTAATTACCCTTTAATAATTTAATTTTTAATATTATTGAATATGAACACTCCCATTATAAAACTAGTACAAACAATCAAAAATATAAACACCAGTATGGAAAATCAGAAGAATTAATGTAGAGAATGACTATTTATGAAGAGTTTAGATGAGAATATATAAATGTAAGGTTATTAATTAAGTAAATAAGATATATATGTTTATGATACAAGAGGTTAAAGTACATTCGAGGAATTCAAGATAAGAGGTAAGGGTTTTCTATCTCAAATTCCTCTCTTTGAGACATATTTTTTATTATGAATCTAATTTACTTTATGTGGTGTATAAACTACCTATTTGAGATGTTATATCATGAAATTAATTTACTCATGGTGTTTTAAAATGAATTTTTATCCCTATTTTCAATAGGTTATGATTTAATTACTACCCAAGCCATAAGTGGGGTTTTTCTCTCTCAATTTTCATTCTTTGGGGATCATGTTATAATCACCACCTATTTTCTTTTGTGTGGTGCATACATTTACATTTAATATTTTTTTACATATTAATCATAAAATTTATGGGATTTATAAGTCAATATTTTTATCCCTATATCATATTATTTTGATTCAAGAGTTACCTTTTTCATCGTGTAAAAACCATCTAAATTTTTGTTACAGTAAAAGTGTGTGTAATTGAATTGAAAATACATCCCTATTTGAATACTATAAAGTGGATGCAACTATGGCACAAATGAACATAGGTGTAATCACCTAAAAAGGATTGGTTGATAATTTTCTCAATCATCACATGACTATATGATGAGTGGTTCAAATACTGCAACCATGCGAGACACTCCATGGGGATATGTTTTTGAATATTCACATTCTCTTAGTGAACTATGGTGAAGGATTTTTCCTACCATTTAATTGGTATCCCACCAATGAAAATAGTTAAACCCAATTACTATCATCTATGGATAACCCTACACATTTAAGGTACCCTCATACCTATATTTCTTTGATAAGGGTACTACCAATTTCTTTGATGATGCCCCATGGATTATAAGTTTATTAAGGGATGATATAATAGACATCCACTTATTCTATTGAATGGGGAAGTATTTTATGTATGTATTTATCATTATAAATATAGAAAAAGTTTTATTTATAAAGAGGTTCCTCATGGAACAATATGAAAGGTTTTGATGACTTTTATGGCGAATGCGTTGTCTTAATCATATGATAGGTGGGGCCTGAAATTATATAGCCTTTCGATGAATCAATAAGTCTCATGAGACAAAATATGTTGAATTTTGGTGTATACCTATTCCTATAACAGGATAAGTGACTCGATATAAGTCCTTGATAGAAGTTTTTGATGTTCGAAATTATACAATCCATTAATATGAGATCAATGATTATTGTTATCCATGTTTTCATTTATTATCATGGATATAACATTCCATTAGTTTCCATTAATTATGGTTTCATATTTTTCATTTATTATTTCCATATCACTTATTCAATATTTATTTTATTTAAGCTTCCATTGTATCCTAATCTTTACCGAACATATGGGATCTCCCTTATTTTGTTTCCTTTCCCTAAGAAACCTAGAGGATTTCTACAAGTAATTTTCTAGGATTCGATGGAAGGTATAATAATGTTCTTCTAATGTGTCCATATTATATATTATGTTTTCAAGGGTAATGTATATATGTATCTGGCATTCCCAGATTACTAAGCTATTCAATCCTATGAGAACTCTTGTATCCCGAACCAATAATTTAATATAACTATTAGCTCTAGGTTTCTGGAGTCTAGGATAATATAGTAAAAGTGACTTTTTAAATGGTTTTATTAATGAATATTTTTTTTGGAATTACCACCTATTTTTGAAAATCTATATTTTCCAATTTTTTTTCAATGGTGGTGTCTTGGCCAAATACCAAGACACAATTTATTACCAAACAGAGAAACCACTATAAAAGTCTAAAAGAGGGAATCTTATTACAATATATTTCATAGAGGGGGAGTAACTCAACTGGTAATTCCTCCAGCCAAGAGAGGCCCTGGTTGATACCCTTATTGGTAAGACCATCCACAACCGAGTTCGCTTCACGAAAGGCATGTGTGACAGTGTAATTGATCCTACAGAGCGAATCGAGGCAGCTCATCCATCGGGTGGTAAGAGTCCAAACAAGATGCAACGTACCATTCCAAATAGCTTGAATAATGGTGGTAGAGTCACTTTCAATCCAAATGTTGTTCCATCCCTTTTTTCTAAAAAACTCAATCGCATGGATCACAACCAAAATTTCTTCCTCTAATGAGGTGGCCAAACCGCAACTAGTGAAGAAGAAAATAAGAATTCGGCCTTGACAATCTCTGAAAATAGCACCGCATCCAACAGGACCTGGGTTGCCTTTAGAAGCACCATCCACATTAAGTTTGATCCAACCAGGAATAAGAGCTTTCCAGAAAACCTCAAAAGTGCTCCTCAGCTACCTGTAAAGACCCTTGATTCCAAGATGCCGAAGGATCATCAGGTCTCCAACAATGTTGTTACAAGGATCATTTTGCATTAAATCCGCCTCCTTGACGACAATAATAATTCGTATCCTACCTTTATTAAGATTAAATGATAAATTTTTGTGCATAAAATAATTTCTAGCAAACTATATAACATGGAGGAGTTCTACAACAAAAATTGTGAAAAGGTTCTTGGTTTTCATAGAAAAATCATGTGCTAAACAACCTTTGATTTGATAAATAATGGAGTCAAAATGAAACCATCTGCAGTCAAACACATCAGTAATAGAATTCCAAAGACCCGAAGCCGTGGTGCAGGACAATAAAAGGTGATTGGTATCTTCCCTGTGTTGATGGAGAATAGGACATTTAGAGAAAAGCTGAATACCAAAACTTTGAAGACATACCTCAGTAGGAATGAAGTTGTGGGAAATACACAAAATCAAGTTGATCCTAGAAGGTTTAATCCAAGGCTTATTAAAATATTTCAAACAATTAAAATTAGATTCATTCGAATTGAAATTATGATTATAAAAACTTTTAGAGTCCAGTAGACCATTATGGGCAGGTTCTCAGATAAGGAAATCATCAGTGTGAGTAAAAGGATAATTGTAAACCACATTCAAGACGTTTTCAGGAAGATTGGAAACATTATATTTCATCACATCTCTAATGGAACAATTTGTGTTAGTAGGGGGGGGGGGTGGAATTAAGAGATAACATAGAGAGTAGGGGGTTCCAGTCCAATTATCCAACCAAAAGTTCATGGATGAGTCAACTCTAACCATCCATCTAGAATTATTCATGATTCTAGTGAAGGAAAGTATGATGGAAGGCCAGATCAAAGAGCTCACATAATTCAAATTACCTTTCTTAAGCTTCGTGAGGAACCTATTCTTGAGGAAGGAAAGGGAGTCAGATGAACTATGAATTAAATTCCAAGTAAACTTGTCTTGAAGGGCCTCATTAAAGAGCTTGAGATTTTTAATGCCCATGCCACCCTTCTCCAGAGGGGTGCAACAATTGGACCAGGAGATGGTGACAAGCTTCCTAACCAGAATGCTACCAGACCAAACAAAATTTCTAATGTACCCATTTATTTTTTATAAGACTGGTAGGCTATCTATAGATCATCATGGAATAAACCATTTTATAAATAATGGTAGATTTAAAAAGACAAACTCTGCCGACCATGGAGAGGGATTTTCCCTTCTAGGAAGCAAGTTGATGGATAACATGGTCCACAATCGAGTGGAAATACAAGGGATTAGGCCTTCCCTATAAAATGGGAACCCCCAGGTAGATGAAAGGGAAAGAGCCTTCTTTGATGCCTAGATTGTTTATGATGCTATTTTTTATATTAGGTGAGAAGATTTTCCAAAAAAAGACAAGGGATTTTTTCCAACTTATAGATTGACCAGAGACATCTTCGTAATGAGCTAATGCATTTTTTAGAGTTTGAACGTTTCTTTTTCCACCTTTCAAGAAAAGAATGATGTTATCGGTGTATATAAGATGCATTGGCACAGTAAGATTTCTGGCTGGCTGAATAGGTTTAATCTTGTTTTGATCCACAAGTCTAGAAAGTAATTTTCTCAGGTAATCCTCCACGATGGAAAAAAGAATGGACAATAGGGGATCACCCTACTTGACACCCTTGTTGCATTTAAAATAGCATTTAGGAGTACCATTAATAAGAATAGAGATATTGGATGAAGAGAATAAGGTGTTAATTCTACTAATGAAGAAATTATTAAAACCAAAATCTCAGAGAACTTTAAATATGAAACCCCAATATATAGTATCAAAATCCTTCTTAATGTCAATCTTGATGGCAATGTTGCCTCCTCTGGTGTTTTTGTTTAAAGAGTTGGTGCATTCTGAGGCAAGACAAATGCGATCTTGGATAGACCTCCCCTTGATGAAACCAAACTGATTCCAAGATATGATTTTATTACAAATAGAAGAGAGCCAGTTGGCAAGAAGTTTAGTTATGATTTTATAGAGGGAGTTGATGAGGGAAATAGGCCGGAAAAGGTGGATTTCAGAGGCAATGTCCACTTTGGGGATTAAAGTAAGAAATTGCGCATTGAGACCATGAGGGAGGACTCCATGCACAAAAAGTATCTGACAAGATTTCAAACATCAACATGGATTATCTCCCAAAATTGTTGATAGAAGCCATTGTTAAAACCATCAAGTCCTGGGGAACTATCCGAGTTGAGTCTAAAGACCGTTCTTTTGATCTCAGGATCAAGAGGAATTATCAGAAGATTACAATTGTCCTCATCATTCACTAAGACCGGGATGACCTCAGGAAGAAGGTCCTTATGAATGTGTGAACCATTGAAAATATTTTCAAAATAAGAAACCACATGATTGGTAATGGAGGCCTCAGAGTCCAATATGGAGTCATTGACCTTGTGAAGGTAAAGCGGCCTATTGAACTTTTTGATTCTTTGTAGGGCATTGTAAAACTTAGTGTTCCATCACCATCTGCAAGCCACCTAGCTTTAAAAACTTGCTTGCTCATGTTATCTTTAAGCAACAAAAGAGAGTTTATCTTTCCCAAGATATTGATTTCATTTTGAGGATCAATAGAAAGATCAAAGTTGCTAGAGATAGTTTGAATTTTCATAAGATATTTTTCAAGGGTGATGATATCCTTGTCCATTTGGTTAGATTTATCCTTACACCAACCATTTAGACTGTAACACCCTGGGATTTTATGAGATATATTATTTTTAATTTCTTTAATGTCTTCTATTATACCCTACACCAAGATTAGCTTGTACTATACGCAACACCGTATTAGCTTGCAGTATACACAACACTATTCTTGGCTTGTGTTACACACAATTTCAAGTTCGTTTTGTGGAAATTATTCTACGCAACATTAAGTATAGATTTTGTTTAATGTATAAATGAAATAAGTTTTGATTATGTTATACGCAACAAAAAAAATAGCTTTCACTAAACGCATCCCCGACTTGGCTTTCATTACACGCAATCAAGACCTTCCTCGATAGCGTGTGTAGTATGCAATATCGAGTTTCACTAAATGAGATATTATTATAATATTATTATGAACTAGCTGTTATGAATAGTAATACCCACTTTTTGAAATTTTATAAATTTTATCTTTCAAAATGGACTTTATTTTTGGATTCGGAATATCGAAATTAGCCTAGGGTGAAATTTTGGTATTTTTTTTGAAAACTTTCAATTTTTGATGAATAGTGAAAACACTGGGTTACTATTTAAAAACCGACTTTTTATTTAAATAATTATTTATTTTATTTAAATTTATTTTAGGTAAAAATTGATATATAATACCAATATAAGTTCAAGGTAATTCATTTGAGTCATTTTATAATAATTTTAGATATATACAAATTTTATTGAACTTTTCACCGTCTTTTACCCACATCCTAGGAGAATTTGAAAATTTACATAAAAATTAATTTTACCGCTTTTGTAAGTAAAATTTCAAAAATATGAGATACATGGTTAATATAAAGGAGTAAAATGTGGTTTAATAAGATAAAAATAATCTTTGATGAATAGTAACTTTTTACTTTTATTTACCACGGTAAAAAGTAAATATGGTAATTAAGGGTAAAAATGATATTATTATTACCCTAACACATGTCATAATTCTATTGGATAAGTGTAATTCGACCAAAAACAACCTTAGTAATAAAATATTACCCTTTAGGTCCACTTGGATTAGATGAGGACACTTATAATTATTTTATTTAAAGAAGAGTTAAAATAGTTAAAATCAAAGTTTAATAACTAAAACATTTTTAATATAGAGTTATACAAAAGATAAATTTGACTATAAATATCCATTAGAAATATAAAAGTATTTCCTACATAATGGTATTTTATTTATAATTTTTAAACATTAAATAATTTAATTTATTTATGACACAATGATGATACAATAATTACCTTATTAATGAAATATTAACATAATTGATGTTATAAATACCCAAATAAATGTAATTTGAGAGTTTTTATGAATTAAACTAATTTTAAAGGTTAATATGACATTTTAGTATTTATTTAATTAACTTTCTTTTAACTAATAATTCTGTTATGATTTTGACAAAAATCAATTACCAAATAGTGTCAAAATTGACATAAAATAGTTTTTAAAACAAATATTATATGATTAATTGTTATTATATTCCTAAAAATCTAAGGTTCAGAAAAATGACTTAGATAAGGTTATATATATTAATAATTAACCACTTGGGGTTCATTTGGCTGGTTATAGTAAGTTTATTAACCATATAGTGTAAGAAAACAAGAAGACACGATAAAAGTTAAATTATTTAACTTAGAGTTAAATCTAAATGATAAGGTTAAAATAGTAACCTAAACTTTTCTAAAACCTATTGGTTAAGAGGATTTCGACCCATCCCCACATTAAATTCGAAATAAATTAATTTTGAGCTGTTATAAACCGAATATGACTTTATTATAAAATAATATTTTAAGTTTTTCCAAAGGTGCCCCTCTCCTCCCTTATAAAAAGGGAACCCCTTTCCTCTTCTCTTCACTCCTTATTGAGCCTTTAATCTCGTCCAACCCCTAATAATTTCTCTTCTCCACTTCCCTAGAAACATTCTGGTGGTTCTGGTCCTCTCCAAAGACCAACTCTACTTCCTTAAGAGGAATCTTAAAGGAGGTGCGTCGAAGAAGAGGTAATCTCTTCTTCCGATTCTCTCAAGTTTCTTTCTTCTTCTACTTCTTATTCTTTAGTTGTCTCATTATAAAGTAATAAAATCAGTATTAATTATATACTGATATGTTATTATAAATATTAAACAACCCTATTTCACCTTCTATCCATCCTACGGAAAACGAAATCACTACACATGCGTATGTACGGAATACCGTCTCCACGCCGTGGTGTAATCAGTTTTTCCACCACCTCCTTACTTGGATGGGTATAATGGTGTAAATAATAACTATATATGATTATTATAACATCATAATGATTCTAAGGTAATATATCATCCACTCCAATTCCATTCAATAAATATGGGAACGATATCATCGCTCGTGCGTACGTACGGATTACCGTCTCCACGACGCGATGAGATTCATTCTCCATGTTAACCATTATAGAATGATTATAAAGTATATATAATGAATAATAATGAAATATATGACATAATGAAGCTACTAGATTTATGTATATATATGTATATATTCCATCTACTTACTTCCATTCAAGTCAATAAAGAAAGGAAAACAACGTTCATGCGTACGTACGGCCTACCGTCTCCATGAACGGTGTATTTCATTTCATTCATCTATCTTATATATATATATATATATACTGAATATATATGATATATAAATAATGATTTAAATTCTGGAAGTAATTAAATCATGATATAAGTAATAATAATATCAAGAACAACAAGTCCAAACACGTACGATAAATAAAACAATTTTACCCAAAATGCTGCTTTGACATGGAATTTACAAAAGAACAGGTAATATAAAGTCATAAGTGAACCATATATGATATCATAACAATGAATATGATTCTGTAATAAGTCAATGAAATTATTTAAATCATTATACAGGAGGTTCAGATACATACGAAGCATATCGGACCTAAGGTAAGGGATAATTATTCCAATCTCATTCTTATCTGAGATTGTTTATTCATAAGTATTTACTGGGGTTATTTTTATCATCCATGTCCACATGTTCTCAAAATGTTTTCATAAAATGTTTACTTTTATTCCATGTATTTTTAAAGTCATTTTTACCCTTTTTTTACTTTTACCACATCGTATGGAAGGAATATTTCTTTTGTTTACCATACGAAGTACTTTTTGAATTTTCCGGCAAAAGTACGAGGAGAATGTTTTTTTTAACTTATACGGCATGAACGGATTTTTACAGTTTCATAAAGCCTTATTTTCATGAAGCTTACTCTACAAGATTTCATGAATATTTTCAACAAAATCCTTTTCTTTTAAAATTTCATGGAATTTTGTGAAAAGAAAATTGATTTGGAAGAAGAAAGGATATTTTCCTCAAGAATTTAATTTGAAGTGTTTTATCAAAACCATTTTCCATCTAAGATGACATTATTTCTTATGTGTATGTTTCACGTATAATGTCTCTATTATTTACATGGTTTCACTTTTCTTATGATGAAATGATATCCATTTGTTTTATATGGATTATGTTATGATGTGATGATGTTTATGAAACCCATTTTATTCTTTGGGTTATGATGAATGATTTATGTTTATGTTGTGGCACACATAAGAATGATTTTATTATGAGATGGGTGGGACCTATATCTCCCTCCAATGCATTGGGTAAAGATTTATATCTCATGAGATAGACATGGTTGGAACAGTAAGTTAATCTGGTTCAGTGATACATGACTGGAACAAGGAGTGAACTTGATTCAGAAAGGGACTTTATCCACTAAGATGGTCTTGGCAGCAATGCCTTGGCTACTATGGAAATCATATCATGTGATTAATGGTTGCCACAATTACATGTTTTATTCTCATGCTATTTTATCATGATTGATGTTCCATTATGATCTATGCCTTATGTACTGCCATGTTTTATGTCATTGCTCAAGAATTTGATGTTTAAACATTATGTTCAAGTTTTTAAGTTAAAATGTGTATAGTTTGATTTATTTTTTCCATGCTTAACCTTACTGAACATTTGAGCTCACCCTTTATATGTTTTCTTTTCCTAGGATATAAAGAAAGGTTTTAGGTAAAAAAAAGGGAAGATATTTATGGGAGATGTTGAAGATCTTTCACCAATATTAGAAGATTATGTTCCGAGTTTCCAAAGATACTAAACTATTACGGTCCTTTGGTGTCTGTTTTTGTTATGTATTAAGTATTCCTAAAAAGTAATGTAATGTCCATGTACGTCAAGCTTTGGGTCTCTACAGTTGGTATCAGAGGAAAGGTTTAGTTAACCTTTGGAAACTAGGATGCGAAAACTTTAGTGAAATCCCTAGAGATATTTCTAAGGTATGTCAAGGGATGTCTCTAAGGTTAGGTATAAGTATAGGTTATAGTCCTATAATTATGATAACGATCATGAATAACCTAGGATTAAACCTATGATGTTAGAGATTGAAAGTACTCCCCTTGATTATGTTGTTTTCCTATCATGATTTATGCCTCTCACACTATTCTTTTTGGGTTTTAGAAAATGGCTGGAAACCAGAAGATTCATATTAATGGAGAATATGATGGACAATGGAATGATATTATTCATGGTCAAGCAAATGAAATGGGATTTGGAAGGTGAAACGTCGTTATTATGCCTAATCAGCAATATCATAATATGATCAATAATCTCAACTTTGGTAAGTTTCCTGACTCATAATAAGAGAAAGAAGGAGTTTCATGATGATCATAGAGGAAAGAAAGTTCAATTTTCTTCATGTGAATCATGTGGGAAGAGACATCAAGGAGAATGTTTCAAAAGAACTGGAAGATGCTTTGGTTGTGTAAAAGAAGGACACAAAGCCAGTAATTTCAAAGGAAAAGGATCAGTTAACACCATGGACAAGGATAATGGTATTTCTAAGACATCAACAATGGTTAAATTTTTTAAATGTGGAATGTATGGGAATTATGCAAACCAATTCCCTAAGGGAAAGTCTCATGAAGAGAATCAGCATGGATGTATGGGTAGTATTTATATTGATGATGATGAAGAGACTACAAATGATATGTGAGATGAAATAATTGTTGAAGCTCGGTCAATGGTTGAAGAAGGTAGTGGAATGAATTACGTTTATCAAGAGTTATGTTGTATATGTAATGATACTATGGAATAAAGACACATATAAGGATTGTTACACTATTGTTCTTCCTAACGTATTTGAAAGTATATTTTTAATGGCACCGGTAACCATGAAAGGTTATTCAGATATTTTTGGAAAGTAGATGATATGAGCATAATGAAGGGATAATGAGATAATGATATTTTTGATAGTATTAATGAGACCATGACTGATATATGGACATAGTTATATCATGGTTTGAGTATATAGAAATTTTGGGATTTTTGTATGTGGAAAGAGTTAAATTTTGACAGCATTCATGTTTTCACTAAGGTTCAATGGGTATTCATTTTTCAAAAGAATACACGATTAAGGCATTCAAATGTTTGGAATGTGACAAACAAGAGATATCTTATGATATATGGTGGATAAATGATGGTATTTACATGCTTGGTAGATGACCTCTCTATCAATATTTTTCCTTATACTATGAGTTTGGGTAAGCCTAAAGATTGGAATATATTAAGTTAGACATCAGATAGTATTGTTTAAGTCTAGAACTTTTTTTCGATATTATTGATGGAATGTTATAATAATGTAGTTTTAGAAAAAGGACAACCTGCAGGATGGGTGACAACCCGTCACATCGGACAAGGCTGTGGGAATCGAACCCACAACTGAAGTGCGACTGGCCTTTATCGCCTACCACTGGCCTACAGGAAGTCCCTAGTTAGTAGAAACTAGTTTTATTATATTAAGCAGTATGATGTATGAAGTATAAGTCCATTTTAGGATCCATATACGATTAATCTCACTATAGATGGACTTATATATATTTAATAACCTTTGCTATCCTTTTGTTTGAGACAGATGGAATGACATATCATTCTATCACATGATCTGCTAACACTTCACGGAAGACAAATTCAACTTCATTTCTTTAAGAGATGAAGTGGAAATTGTTCAAGGCACAAACAAAAGTAAGATTGTACCAAAATCAAGTAAGTATTTCTTCTAATTCAACAATTCTTCAACTCTATGGAAATGATCTTGAAAACAAAAAATGTTGTCCTAGTGTCCTTATATCCGATGAATCAGATGGTACCTTAAATCATCACAAATTTATGGCTTTGTGATTATTGGCCTTTTCATATCCATGTCCTCTACCACTCTCCATTAGAACATGATGGTTAGATTTTTCTTCCATATCCATATTTCCACCTATGTTCTCCTATGTGGAAACCCAGTGATGAGTTAATCTGGGTAACCGTTAAATTTCTTACTTTACTTTTTAAAATTAAGTTTTAGTATTCCTTTTAAGATGTGGGTTTTTACAAACGAAACTTTCAAGTAGTAAACTATTTATAACCCCGATGAATTTCGAGGGAGAAATTCATTTTATGGGGGGTAGAATGTAACGCCCTGAGATTTTATGAGATATATTATTTTTAATTTCTTTGATGTCTTCTATTATACACTACACCAAGATTAGCTTGTACTATACGCAACACCGTATTAGCTTGCAGTATACGCAACACTATTCTTGGCTCGTGTTACACACAATTTCAAGTTCGTTTTGTGGAAATTATTCTACGCAACATTAAGTATAGATTTTGTTTAATGTATAAATGAAATAAGTTTTGATTATGTTATACGCAACAACAAAAAGAGCTTTAACTAAACGCAACCCTGACTTGGCTTTCATTACACACAATCAAGACCTTCCTCGATAGCATGTGTAGTACGCAATATCGAGTTTCACTAAACGAGATATTATTATAATATTATTATGAACTAGTCGTTATGAATAGTAATACCCACTTTTTGAAATTTTATAAATTTTATCTTTCAAAATGGACTTTATTTTTGGATTTGGAATATCGAAATTAGCCTAGGGTGAAATTTTGGTATTTTTTTGAAAATTTTCAATTTTTGATGAATAGTGAAAACACTAGGTTACTATTTAAAAACCGACTTTTTATTTAAATAATTATTTATTTTATTTAAATTTATTTTAGGTCAAAATTGATACAGAATACCAATATAAGTTCAAGGTAATTCATTTGAGTCATTTTATAATAATTTTAGATATATACAAATTTTATTGAACTTTTCACCGTCTTTTACCCACCTCCTAGGAGAATTTGAAAATTTACATAAAACTTAATTTTACCGCTTCTGTGAGTGGAATTTCAAAAATCTGAGAGACACGGTTAATATCAAGGAGTAAAATGTGGTTCAATAAGATAAAAATAATTTTTGGTGAATAGTAACTTTTTACTTTTATTTACCGCGGTAAAAAGTAAATAGGGTAATTAAGGGTAAAAATGATATTATTATAACCCTAACACATGTACTAATTCTATTGGATAAGTTTAATTCGACCAAAAACAACCTTAGTAAAAATATATTACCCTTTAGGTCCACTTGGATTAGACGAGGACACTTATAATTATTTTATTTAAAGAAGAGTTAAAATAGTTAAAATCAACGTTTAATAACTAAAACATTTTTAATATTGGGTTATACATAAGATAAATTTGACTATAAATATTCATTAGAAAGATAAAAATATTTTCTACATAATGGTATTTTATATATAATTTTTAGACATTAAATAATTTAATTTATTTATGACACAATGATGATGCAGTAATTACCTTATTAATGAAATATTAACATAATTGATGTTATAAATACCCAAATAAATGTAATTTGAGACTTTTTATGAATTCCAATAATTTTAAAGGTTAATATTACATGTTAGTATTTATTTAATTAACTTTTTTAGAACTAATCATGCTGTTATGATTTTCACAAAAATCAATTACCAAATAGTGTCAAAATTGAAATAAAATATTTTTGAAAACAAATATTATATTATTAATTGTTATTATATTCCTAAAAAATCTAAGGTTCGTCCAAATGACTTAGATAAAGTTATATATATTAATAATGAACCACTTTGGGTTCTTTTGGCTGGTTATAGTAAGTTTATTAACCATATAGTGTTAGAAAACAAGAAGACACGATAAAAGTAAATTATTTAACTTAGAGTTAAATCTAAATGATAAGGTTAAAATAGTAACCTAAACTTGTCTAAAAACTATTGGTTGAGAGTATTTTGACCCATCCCCATATTAGCTTCTAAATAAATTAATTTGGAGCTATTATAAACCGAATATGACTTTATTATAAAATAATATTTTATGTTTTTCCAAAGGTGCCCCTCTCCTCCCTTATAAAAGGGCACCCCTTCCCTCTTCTTTTCACACCCTTTGAGCCTTGAATCTTGGAAAAACCCTTCCCATTTCTCTTCTCCACTTCCCTAGAAACATTCTGGAGGTTCTGGTCTTCTCTTAAGACCAACTCTACTTCCTTAAGAAGAAGCTTAAAGGAGGTGCGTCGAAGAAGAGGTAATCTCTTCTTCCGATTCTCTAAAGTTTCTTTCTTATTATTCTTCTTCTTCTTTAGTTGTATCATTATAAAGTAATAACATAAGTATTAATTATATACTGATATGTTATTATAAATATGAAACAACCCTATTTCACCTTCTATCCATCCTACGGAAAAGGAAATCACCATGCGTGCGTACGTACGGAATACCGTCTCCACGCCGTGGTGTAATCAGTTTTTCCACCACCACCTTTCTTGGATGGGTATAATGGTGTAAATAATAACTATATATGATTATTATAACATCATACTTATTCTAAGGTATTATATCATCTACTCCAATTCAATTCAAAAAATATGGGAACGATATCATCGCTCGTGCGTACGTACGGATTACCGTCTCCACGATGCGATGAGATTCATTCTCCATGTTAACCATTCAAGAATGATTATAAAGTATATATAATGCATAATAATGAAATATATGAAATAATTAATCTACTGTATTTATGTATATATATGTATATATGTCATCTACTTACTTCCATTCAAGTCTATAAAGAAAGGAAAACAGGGTTCTTGCGTATGTACGACCTACCGTCTCCATGAATGGTGTATTTCATTTCATTCATCTATCTATTATATATATATATATATATACTGAATATATATGATATATAAATAATGATTTACATTTTTTAAGTAAGTAAATCATGATATAAGTAATAATAATATCAAGAACAACAAGTCCAAACACGTACGATAAATAAAATAATTTTACCCAAAATGCTGCTTTGAAATGGAATTTACAAAAGAACAGGTAATATAAAGTCATAAGTGAACCATATATGATATCATAAAAATGAATATGATTCCGTAATAAGTCAATGAAATTATTTAAATCATTATACAGGAGGTTCAGATACGTACAAAGCATATCAGACCTAAGGTATGGGATAATTATTCCAATCTCATTCTTATCTGAGATTGTTTATTCGTAAGTATTTACTGGGGTTATGTTTACCATCAATGTACACATGTTCTCAAATTTTTTTCATAAAATGTTTAATTTTCTTCCATTTTTGTTTAAAGTAAATTTTACCCTTTTTTTACTTTTACCACATCGTATGGAAGGAATCTTTATTTTTTTTACCATACGAAGTACTTTTTGACTTTTCCGACAAAAGTACGAGGAGAATGTTTTTTTAACTTATACGGCATGAACGGATTTTTACAGTTTCCTAAAGCCTTATTTTCATGAAGCTTACTCTAAAAGATTTCATGAATATTTTCAACAAAATCCTTTTCTTTTAAAATTTCATGGAATTTTGTGAAAATAAAATTGATTTGGAAGAAGAAAGGATATTTTACTCAAGAATTTAATTTCAAGTGTTTTATCAAAACCATTTTCCATCTAAGATGACATTATTTCATATGTGTATGTTTCATGTATAATGTCTCTATTATTTACATGGTTTCACTTTTCTTAGGATGAAATGATATCCATTTGTTTTATATGGATTATGTTATGATGGGATGATGTTTATGAAACCCATTTTATTCTTTGGGTTATGATGAATGATTTATGTTTATGTTGTGGCACACATAAGAATGATTTTATTATGAGATGGGTGGGAACTATATCTCCCTCCAATGCATTGGGTAAAGATTTATATCTCATGAGATAGACATGGCTGGAACAGTAAGTTAATCCGGTTCAGTGATACAGGACTGGAACGATAAGTGAACTCGATTAAGAAAGGGACTTTGTCCACTAAGATGGTCTTGGCAGCAATGCCTTGGATACTATGGAAATCATATCATGTGCTTAATGGTTTCCACAATGACATGTCTTATTCTTATGCTATTGTATCATGATTGATTTTCCATTATGATCTATGCTTTATGTACTGCCATGTTTTATGTCATTGCTCAAGAATTTGATGTTTAAACATTATGTTCATGTTTTTAAGTTCAAATGTGTATAGTTTGTTTTATTTTTTCCATGCTTACCCTTACTGAGCATTTGAGTTCACCCTTTATATGTTTTCTTTTCCCAGGATATAAAGAAAGGTTTTAGGTAAAAAAAGGGAAGATATTTGTGGGAGATGTTGAAAATCTTTCACCAATATTAGAAGATTATGTTATGAGTTTCCAAATATACTAAACTATTACGGTCCTTTGGTGTCTGTTTTTGTTATGTATTAACTATTCCGCAAAAGTAATGTAATGTCCATGTACATCAAGCTTTGGGTCTCTACATAGATGCTGTTTAAGATGATTAAGCTTATTAATATAAGCAAAGGCGCCAAATTGATGTCTCATCGTGCTCCGATAATCAAAAATCAACTTAGAGCACTCTGGATCGACAACCCAAGCATTATTGAATTTGAAGGGGGTAATGGATTTTGGCCTCTTGGAGATAATTCTGACAAGAATAGGATGAAGGTCTGAATTTAATTTTTCCAAGGTGATACTGGATATGGTATCCCACTTGTCCAGCACAAAAATATTAGTAAAGGCTCTATCTAATTTTCTAGCTATGACCCTGTTATAATGTCTCCTATAACAAGTGTATTTGGCGCCCAACAATTTGATTTCAATTAGAGAGAAATCATCAAGAGTAGCTCTAAATTCCCTAGAGGAAATGAGGGAGTGAGAGGGACCAATTTTTTCACCAGGAGAGAGGATGGAATTAAAGTCCCCGACAACCAACTAGGGGTCTTGCATAATGATAACTAAATCTAAAAGATCAGTCCAAAGAGGCCTATGATCTTGATATATATTTTTTTGCATAAATCATAGAGAAAAACACTTACAAATCGTCAATATTAAAATAAAGCGTTAAAATCTGATCAGAAAACTTATAGACCTTGACATTTTGTAAAGAACTATGATAGAAAACCAAAAGAGAGTCAGCACTCTCCATATTCTTACAAGAACCAAGGAAATTATAACTATACACACATAGACATTGATATTTCAAAGAGAAATTAAATTTGGGCTCAGACAACGCAAAAAGTTTTGGTTTATGAGTTAAAATATTTCTTTTAAAGACAGAAAGGGTATCAAGATTTGTGATACCCTGACAGTTCCAAAATAAAACACCCATAAAAGTCACCTGGAGTTGGGGAAAGAGCCCCTCTTGTTCTTCTTAGAACCACCTGAACCTCTCCTCCGCTTAGATCTTCTAAGAGTTTGAGAAGAGCCCGGACTGTTCTTTGAACACTGTTTACTCCAAACAGAAACAGGGGGGCTATTATTATAACCTGAATTGTCCTTAGAAATTGAAAAAGTAGGTGGAAAACTCAAGGGTGCAACTATAAGATCATAAATTGCATCCTTGGTGTTATTCAGAATCCTAGTGTCATCGGACAGAACCAGAATAGGCAGTGTGTCCACTGCTGCTATAAAACTCTTGTCCACTAGCACTTCATTTAATGAATCGGAATTTACTATTGCAGTATCATTAACAATCACACTACTCAATGTATGAACCGATGGTGTGTGAACAACCACTGTGTTTTCAGAAGAGTGAATTAGAATATGAATCAATGACAAACTTGCTTCTCCAGCCAAAAGAATAGCCTGAGATTCAGCACCAACAGGAGGCCAGACTACAATCTTAGGCGAGTTAGACTTAGGAGAAACTGACTTGAGATCATTCAGACAGTCAAGGCTATTTCCACTCGGAACTGCCTTCAGAGATGATGTATTACCAACCGTCTGCGGCTGATGAGAAAAACCTGATGTCTCACCAGGAGAAACCATTTGAGGCTATCCAGGTTCAACAGATATAACGCATGGTGGAGAAATATCAGACGAACTTCGCATACATTCCTCCATCACCAGCCTTTCAATAGCAGTAATAAAGATCAGATCGACAGAGATAATATCTTCCTCCTCCACTTGATCGGTCCAGGTGCCTGAACCTTCACCCCGAAATGTTGGTTTTTTAACTCAGACATCAGCCTTTTTCTTTAGAGGATCAGGAATTTGAGGTGCAAGACCTTTGTCTTTATGCCTCCTAATTTCAGTCCAACCATCCACCGGAGGCTGCGCAACCTGGCTTTTAACCACCCTACATTTCAACAAAGAGTGACCAACTATTTTTCAAAGCTCAAAATATGGCGGCATACGCTCAACTTCAACCTTGATTTCAGTTTTTTAGTCATTATCATTGAATACGATCGTCTCCAGGAGTTTAACAGCTATATCCACCTCAACCATGATCCTTGCATATAGGCCAATTTCAGCATTGAGGGTTCTTTGATCAATTTTAAGTGGAGTACCAAGGCAGGAGGCAATATCGTTCAGGATCTTCGGATGCCAAAAAAACCAGCTAATCCTGTGAAGCTGAATCCAAATTTGTGCCAAGGTATTCCTAGTTGAGTTTGGGTTGAAAGAACAGTCCCACTTTGAGAGTTGAAGAACCCCCGGTTTAAGATTAATGTTTCCTACTTTCCATACTCGGTCAAGATCCTCCTGGGAACACAATATCATATGAAAATATCCCTTAACTAGAGGAACAAGCTTCCATTATGCAATTCCCAAGATATGAGAGATCCTAATTTTTAGGTCTGAATTCGTCCACAACTTATCACCTTTAATATAGGAGATCCGACCCATGAGAGAAAACATACATAAGAGTGAATGTTGGAGAAGAGCTTCAGGGTCCGCTTTGGCTACAAAACGACCATCTTCAAGCTTCCTGAAAGGAGATGCCTGCGTCACAAATGATTTGCAGGGGTCGGCACCCTTGAGTTCATCCAGAAATAAAACCACCTTCAATTTTCCCACCAAGATAGATTCATCATTTTTAACTTTGGAGGTTTGAACCACACATGAATTTTCCCAGTCAGGATCGAAACCCGCCATGATTTTAGAGCAAGAAGGAGATGAAATCCTTCAAAAACCTAGGTTTTGTGACACCGTCGAGCTCCCGAGAAATTTCCATTCTCTAATCCCCCTCATGTTTTCATTATATTTTCACATTAACTAAATATCTTTATGTTTTAAAATAATACCTTCAGGGTTGGTATGAACATTTCTCTAATTTTATTTTATCAAATTTTTTTAAAATGGAAAATTATGATTCAACTCTTTTTTTAAAACACACCTAAAATGTTTTTTCACTTGTTCAAATTTACATTGATGATGTGATTTTTAGCACAACGAATGAATCATTTTTATTTAAATTTTCTGATTTAATGAAAAATGAATTTGAAATGATCTTTATTTGAACTCAAATTATTTATCAGTTTTATAATTTCTAAAAATAATGATTGTATTTCTCTAAACCAATTCAAATAAACCAATGAAATATTAAAATGATTCAACATGGATCATTATAAGTAAATTAATCCACCCATGAGTGTAACTTAAAAGATAACATCATATGAAGATGACAAGATGGTTGATAATAATATTTATAGAAGTCTTATTGGTATTTGACTTTATTTTACGGTGACCCAACTTGAAATGATTTTTAGTGTTTTTATTTTTTCTGATTTTCAACAAAATACAAATGAATCACATCTCATATCTGTTAAAAGTTTTTTATTTAAAAATAACTAAAAGATTATTTTTTTATCCTAAAGTAACTTCTTTTAAATTATCTAGTTTTTATGATATTTATTTTAGTAGATACCAACAAGATAAGAAAAATACAAGTGGGACTTGAACCCTAATTAAGGAATCCCTCATCTCATGGAGTAGTAAGAAGAATAACTTGGTTTATCTTTCTATAGTTAAAGTACAATGCATAGTCGTTGGGAGTTTTTACACCCAGATAATATGGATTAAACACACTCTCTTAGAAATTGTTCATCCATACCATATCACTATTATACGTGATAATACTAGTACTATTGAGATTAAAAAAAATCCTATCACGCACTCTATTACTAAACATATTAAACTTATTCACAATTTCAAGAGAGATCACATAAAAAATGATGATATATTAATTGATTTTTTGGGGATGAATATCATCTTGTGAATATTTTCACTAAACCTCTTCCTCTTGATCATTTCAATTTTATTAAAGGTGAGTTAGGAATGGTATACTTGTAAGCTTTCTATTTGATCATGGTTAATTTTAGTATTCTTTTTATAATTTTATTTTAAAATCTTTATTTATATTTATATTCTTTGTTTTTTATTATTTATTTTGGCTATGATCCCTATATCTCACTTTATTATACATTTGAGGGAGAGACTTATCTCTTAAATTATGAAATTTTCCCTAAGTGAGAATTTTGTTTTTCAAATAAATTCATAAAATAAAGAAACTTTTTTCTATTATTTTCAAATTGAAAAGTCATATTTTATAAAAAATACTTTTTATTATAAATTTTAAGCTTTTAAACTGTTTTTTTTAAACTTTAAATACATTGTTTTATAATATTTTCCCATAAACTATATGTGTAACTATTTATATTATCTACTTATTTTTCAATTTTTTTTGTTTTTTTCTCTATTAATAGATGATTAATGATGACTAAAATTTATATATACATAGTTGTCTCTCTCATAATGTTTCTAACTTAGATTTGAAAAAATGAAAATAAAAGGATGCTTTCGAGGTATGATTTCACATCCAAAAGACATTTTTCAAAGATCTCTCCATAAAAAAAATCATTCAATGGTAGTTAAAATACTATTTCATGGAATAAGTGTATTGTAAAAGGTATGTACCAATTTTATTTTCCTTTTATTTCTTCTTTTATTATTTTCTCTTCGTTTCCTTCTTCCACTCATTTTCCATTAACTTTATATTTCTCATTCTTATTATTTCTTTCCATTATTTTACTCCTTCTTTACTTTTTATATCTCTTTTTTTCTTTGAATTTTCTAAATATATTTGTTAAAAATATTCTTTTAAACTTTCCCTATATCTAATTATCTTATTAAGGGGGCATTTGGAAGTTCATAGATATTTTCAAAACTTTTTTTAATTTTATTTTTCAAAACATCTTTACCTCTTTAACTCCTTGTTATCTATATTTTTAGTTTTCAAAATATTTTTTTAAAATCTCTCTTGAATGTTTTATCACTTTTCTTCTCCTTGTTTTATTTTTGATAATCACAAAGGGGAATGATTTTTGGATTTTAAATGGGGAGATAATTATTTAGAAAAATATATATGTTATTTCTGAATTATTTCATAAAGGATGTTTGTTTTATTTACTTCTTGAGCATATGGAATATCTTAATTACATATCTTAAATACATTGATATCTTTAATAAATTTACATTTCTTTCTTCCTTGATCTACACTAGATATATATTTTTTATGTTAATTTTTTGCGATCATCGGAAAGGGGGGGGATTTTTGTACCTCCCTCTCCCATGGTGTTTGCATGATCACATACATGATTTTTTTTGTTTATAATGTTTTCATTTGAGTGAATTTATTTCACTTTAACTTGACTTTAGTTCATGGAATTGATGGGATTAATAAAGATATTAAAGTCTATAAAAATGTTTCTTGATGATCTTGTTAAAGGGTTGGACCAATCTATAATAATTTTTAAATCTATTATAATAAAGTTAGAAGATAAATAGAAGACCATGGAAGGAAGATAGGATGAAAATTATTGAAATTGAAGTGCTAAAGGTAGCACCAAAATTCCAGTGTAGGGTACCAACCATCCAGTGCCGTATAGATAGAAGTGAAGATGCATCAGGACTCCACCAGCTAGCCAATGGAGGAGTACTAGCTAGTTGGTAATCATTCTAGGATTTCAAAATTATTCCATATTGTCACCGACCAGCCTCTAGATAATTGAGGCTTTTAAATGGATAATTTATAGTTTTATAGAGCTCTAGGGGACCCACCAAATAGTTGGTGAGGTTCACTGGGTAACTAATGACATCGAGATAGAGCATCCAAGGGTGCATTTATTATTGGTCAAAATGTATTTATTTTATTATTATTTGGATTTAATTAATTTGGGAGGATTATAAATGATTCCTTGAACTGTTGGAGCCTTTAAATAGTTCTCCTTGGTGTCTTGGAAGATCTACCATTCAATGAAAACACCTCTCCAATTCATGATCAATGTTTTATCTCTTTAAAAGTTGAATATCTAGTGAATCATATCAATGTTCTCTTAAGATCAAATCTTAATTCCCCACAAATATCAAAGGATATCCTTTCCTAAATCTTCCCTAAATCACTCATCTCAAATTATATACATCCATACAAGGTATTTGTGTTGGAAAAAAATCCCTCTAGGTAACATTACAATATTTTTAGGGTGGTTGTGTTTGTTGAAAATGCAATTTTCCATGGTGAATTATCGAGTTCTATGGAATTTTTTGACAATATATGTCGAAAAAGAACGATGAAAATAAAACAGATGATCTAGAGGGAGTACAAGATAACATATACAGTGTGGAACTATTTTATAGTGTTTTCCAAATTTTGGGGGTCCAAAATTTGAGATTTTGTGAGCATCGCGAAAAGTGGATTTCCTTAAAGATCTCATCAAAATATAGAAAATGCATGAGTTTTGAAAATATGTACTTTATGAAGCAGATTTCGTGAAGACATGAAAAATTTTGATGGTGTTCTTCATGATTATGACGAGCTTCGGAAATGGCAGAAGAGAAGATCTTTGTAAGAGAGCATTGCGATGACGAAGAGAATTGCGAGTGGAGCATCACAGTGACACAAATTATTTGACATAATGATTCACTATTATGACGAGATTTTTGAATTTGGAAAATAGCCATGGTGGTTCGCAAAATAGATTGAATTTTGATGAAAATTTTAGAGCTTTTCGATTTGAGCTGACGTGGTGTTGACTTCGCGTGGAAGGTTCCCGAGTCGGTGGAATCACCTATAAATAGGCCTAGACCTCCTAGATAGAAGTAGAGAGTTTTATAATAAAAATTTTTAGCTCTCAAATTGAAAAATAGGTCCATGGAGGCAGTGTGTCTTGCCAAAAATAGGAGCTTTGCGGCGGCTAATCTAGCTCTGCGAAAGAGGTGTGATCCGCGTTGGCTCAGTGAGCTTCGTGAAGGATGTTAGTTTACAATGGATTTAGCTCTTTGAAGGATTTATCTTTGTGAAGGATTTATCTCTACAAAGAAGTGTGCTCTGCAAAATAGTGAGCTCTGCGAAGGTGCAAGCTTTTCCAAGAGGCAAGGACTTCATGAAGGCTTGTTGGAGCTTTGCAAAATTGGGAGCTTCACAAAGTAGGGAGATTTGCGAATGTATTTTAAAATGTTTTTTCCTAGTTAATAGTGGAAAATGGATATGTATCAGTGGATGGAATTTGGACTTCAATAGAGCATCTACATACAGTGAAGGTTGCACTCATTTGAGATAATGAAAGGACCTACAAGTCTTTAAACTGTGAGTGTATATTCTGAAGAAGCAGTGATCTCAATTCAGTTGAGAGAGTAGTGAGTTCTCATATTGTGAGTGGTTATAAACTACGAGGGATTATGAGTCCACTTTTAACTTGTAAACAATAGTGCGCTTATAGTGGATTTGGTACATCGGCACATCGCCGGTGTATGCTCCTTGGACGTAGCCTAGTGAAGGTGAAGCAAGTAAATTTTTTGTGTCCTGTGTATGCTTTAAGATTCATTCATACTCTATAAATGGAAGGAGAGAGAGAAAAGATTTTATTTCTAGCAACAAAACAAGAAAAAAAGGGGAAGTTGTTTTAATTTTTCATACCCTAATTCACCCCCCTCTTAGGGTATTTATCCTAGTGGACCTAACAATTAGGGAGAATAATTTTAATGGGTTTACACCAATCAAAATTTCTACTTCTCATATTCTTCTTCAATGAGTGATCACTACTAAAAAGTGAGGGATGCGTTCCTTGGATACTGGAAAAGATTAAAAGGGTTCTCACATCCATAATCATGAGGGATATGTTTCTTAATCCCCTCAAAAATCATGAGAGTAATAACATGAACATCTCATCCTAAGGGGAGGAGATATAGGGGATTAAAAAAAGATATTGTTGAACTCCTTTATTAAACCATGTTTTCTATCTCTTTCAATTTCTAAATTACATCATTGAAAATAAATTTACTTAATTTCATAAATTTTATACATCCATTTGTTTCTATAAATACTTTATAAGTAAATATTGAAATTAAATTTATAATACGTATCTAATTTATCAATTTATTTCTTTATCAATTCAATATCATTTAATTTTGAATTTTACTTTAGCATTTGTTTTATTTTTTGAAAGGTAAATTCACCACCCTATTTCTATCATTCTTCAACCAAAATCACTTTTATATAGAGGATATAACATCTCAAATCGTTATTCCTAGATCCATTCTAAGATTTATAGATGGTCCAATATCTCACTACAAAAATCATATAGTGGGCTTGAGATTCTATAGTAGGCTAATAATATTATGAAACCATGAAGTCATGAAGGTAAGCTTGGAATAAATATGAACCATTACTCTCATATAGACCCTAAGGATATTCTAGATAAAATTAACCCATTCCCCTTCAAAAGAAGAGATGAAATTATTTTTTTATCTTTAGACATTTCACAACATGAGAATTTAGATGCTAACGAGATACCTTTCCCTTATACTTCATTATCAATTGGAATAGATTGATTTTGAACACACCAAAAAAAAATAAATACATAACTAGTATATATTTTCACCAAGGAAATTCCACCCATTAATTAGTATCCTTCTTTATATAAATGATGTTATGAAATTCTTCTATGATAAAGGATACTAAACCAAAAGAGGTAAAAGCACATAAATATAGTTTCTTTTAAATTTGGATTATGGGGAAAAGATATTTATACTCATTTTTAGAAATATAATTTATGAACCTCTTATGATTTATAGAAATCTAGAAAGATATATTTGGTACTTGGCACCCTGGGAAGTAAAGAGGGTGTCCATACCAGTCATTATACCAGAATTTAGTGTCACCCTATCCCATGATCCATCAAGAATAATCACTAAGAAGGTAAAGAGTCACTATAATACTTATTAAAAGTGACTAATCTTGAAATTTTCATTTAGAATAAAGTTTCAATTCCTCCCATACTCAATTTTTATAAACTTTATTAAGATATATTTTCCTTAAAGAACTTCCCCTAAAATATTTTCTAGTATGAAATCATACTCTCCTTGATGTTTCTTAATTCAATACCATCCTCTTTGTCTGTTTTAGCTAGCCTCAACCATCTATATAAATGGTATCTTCCTTCCTGACATGAGTCTCATATAAAACCATTTAAAACAATTTCAATAGCCTAGATAAATAATTTAGGAACTCTAAGTATAGAAATAACATGCATAGTAATAGAAGAAAACAAACTATTGAAAAGAGTGATTCTGCTTTCGAAGGACATTAACCTTAAATTATAGTTATTAATGTTTTTGGTGATTCTATTAAAAATACAATCAAAGAAATGGTTGTGAATTTTACTAGAATATAGAGGGGAACCTAAGTATTCTATTAACCCTACAAGGATCTTTAGTAAGAGATTCCCTAAGAGGGTGGGTGGGGGTGAATTAGGGTATAAAAATCATCTTCCTTACCCTATATAAACCTTAAAATATCACTTACCTAAATGATTTTGAGCTCAATTATCATAAGGTTACTTTAATGTTCTTCCTTCAATGATAAACCAAATAATGATTTTATTATCTCAACCTTAATCTGATTATATCGATGATCTCTTAACCCATATACATAAATTATCATCTTATAGAGTATAAGTAAATCATGCACACAAGAATTTTTTTACATGGTTCGCCTATACTTGGGATAATACAAAGAACAAAATATGGTTACTTTCAATGCACTAGAATCCACTAAATCACTTTAAATGGAGGATTTAGGATAGCTCACTCCTTTTCCGAAGGTATTTCACCTCATAAAGTTTAGGGAAGTCTCACTAACTCATAAGGGTCACTACCTTTTATAATGGTTCAAGGTGTGGTCACTACTCATCCCAAGCTCACTCACTTTTCCTATCACTTCATTCACTACTCATTGAGGGATGAATCTTTTGAACAAATAGAAATGAAATATTTATATATCTTTTTTTCCACTGAGTATTAGTATATCCCTATTGATTTTACAATACTCTTTCATAGACTGGATATGAAATCTTCTTAAACAAACACTTCACTTTCCTGGATGAACTAGTCTTCAAGGAATAACTTCATCCCTTAGTAAGGTATTCAATGGGAAACAGTACAATTTATTCATTGTTTACTTACTTTAAATTTCCAATACTTACATTCATAAAACTTTCTATTCATGTAAGTATGGTATAGTAAATATCTATGCATGAGCCTTTTCAAGTTTGTTCATTTGTGTAAGATTATCCCTTGCATGAGCCAAAAGTTTTTGAAAATAGTTTTTCATGGAAGTTAGTAGTTCACACAAGTTTCACATGATACTCAGACTAGATGGTGAGGAATACTTAAGTGCATCCAAGAGACCTGGGATCAAATCCAGGAGGAGGCTAATTTCCAGGGTACTGTAGCAGTACCATAGCAGGTACTATAGCAGGAACTGTACAGAACTGTAGTAGGTACTATAGTGGGAACTATAGCAAGTACTGTTTGGCACTATAACAGCCAGGAATATTCCCCCATTTTGGCCTTCGAGCCACTGATTTGGTCCCCGAGTCCTTTAAGACCTTTGGGCCACCCAGGCCTTCAGGTCAGTAAGGCCTTCGGGCCACCTCAAGGACTTCAATCCACCTTAAGTTCAGATGAAAACCAAACAACCTACTAGGAAAAAGCTTTAGAAGGAGGAGGAACAAGGAGCTTTCACCATAGCAGAAGCTAAAAGTATTGAAAGAATGAGAGGGAATTCCACCTACCATCAGGAAAAGCCTGTGCATGCGCAGGAAAGCCTAGCCGAAGAACCATGTGAAGGTGGAGATATGATTTCATGATGAAGATGCTGGGGAGGAGCAGTTCCAAGTAGTTAGTCTGATTTTTTTGTAATGTTTGAAGACTACGGGAAATGAATTCCTCTAAGGCCTATGGTCTATGTAATACTTACACCTATGTGCCTTATAAGGGTTCCACCTCACCCCTTTCAAGGTGAATTATCAAAAATCAATAAAAAAATGAAGGCCTTCGGGCCATTACAGTAGTTCACACAAGTCACTTGTAGAATACTATGGTTCAAGTAACTCTAATTTCATAAATTGAATTTTGAGAAAACATATCTTTTTTTTTCTCTCTTAACAATCTTCTTCTTAAATTCACTCTACCTTATTCTTAAAGTCTTGAGTAGTTATAGGAAAATAATAACCCTTAATGTAATAATGGAATTATTCATTCATGATCATGAAATTATTCTCTTAGATAACTTAACTTCACTTAAGTCATGAAAACATTCTTCATTCACCCAAATCTATTACACACAAATATTTCTTTGTGAATCACCTTATTTTATGTTAATAGTGTAAAACTCCATATTTTATGAGAATTATTCTATTTCTATAAAATTATATTGTTCTATGTTTAGAAGTTCCTGTAACTACACAATTTCTTGAAAATCCTTCCTTTGTTATAATTTTCCACATAACCTCCTGAACTCGTGAAACTCTATATTTTCATGAGTCTCATCTTCCCTTGGAAAAGGAATGATTCATTTCCTCCATTTTATTATTAAAACTTCTCATAAGAATGAAAAAAACTTCCAAAAACATTTATTCATTAATATATCAATGTATTAATGGTCTTGAAACTTCATTAAGGAATTTCATGGATTATCTTATTCTTGATGCTCACCAAACATAGGAATACATTCACATATTTTTAGAAATTAAATATTTATCATGGGAATGAATTATTTAAAGGAATATGCCAATACTTATTGTTTGATACTCTAAAAACCTCATTTAGATATCTTAATTTTACTTCTATATATAATATTCACGATAGAAATTTCAAGATTGTACTAGTCTTCATGAAATCTCCCTTTTCAGTCTATCCACACATTAGCACCAATTATCATATTGGATGTTATCATTCTATTCATCTAGATCTCCCAAAACTCATGGAAATAGTTAATTGGTGAACAAAAAACCCAACATAATTCTACTCACCATATAAAGGTTTTCAATGGGTCCAACACTATCAATGAATCCAATATAGGGGCATCAATTCTCATTGGATTCCAACAATATACCCTTTGGATTTTTTGATAACACTATAATGAATAAAAATCTCCATAATTCATCATGATTTTTCCTAATCCCCCTCATTCTAATATCCCTTTGATGGTTGGTTTAGTACATGGATTCATGATACACCCAACTTCCCCTTTGACATCAAATCCAATGCATGCTCTATACCGCATGTACTGAATATATAATCTCTGGAAAACCATTTCCTTGGGAAATAATGGGTTCACATTCATAACCATTATAATTATCTCCCTATATTATTGGTGTAAAACAACATAATATTCAATAATTTTATAACATTTATAATATTCATTATCTTATTAAACTTTTTCTCCTTTATGAATGATGTTCCTAGGGGAAATATTAATAGATATTCTCCCCATTTTTTGATATGGTCCTTATATAAAATAAAGAGATAATGTGATATATCTATTATATTCAAATCCTAAACATCTACCAATTTTTTGGACATTTGTTATTCCCTCTTGTTAGTCTTATATATTTTCTTATCCTCTTAAGTTATTTCACCATATTTGAATATTGGTTTGATCAATATCTTAATCTAAAACAATCTTTCACTTATTGCTGAAATATCAATATATTTTCAGTGGGTGAAATTATAACTTAGAAAATATCCATAAACAAGACCTCTAATACTGCTGAGTCAAAAATAAATATAACAAACAAGAGATAAATTCAATAACACAATTGTTGTCTATTTCACTCACTTACTTCCATACATCTCAAGAAGACATAAAAATTTAACTAATACTAATGAAATATTCCTATGATTTCAATAAAACTTCCACATAACCATTAATGAATAAAAATGAACCATTGAGTGTGTGAGTAATACCAAATTTATTCATTAAAGATGAGATATAGAAATCAAAATGATACCCATTTTTGATATTAAATCGAATTTATTATTTTATCAACTGAGTGTATTTCCTTGGTAGTTGGGGATAATACCTATTATATATTCATATAAGAACTTCCCTTAAATGTATAATAACCCTCATATAATATATAATTGATATTTAATATGATATTCATCTATTTATAGTATATTTTGATATCTTGATAAAAATTAGATGATATCACATATTGAATCAAAACAGATCAATCATGACATCTCATTTTGTTACCACTTCTTCATAATATTTCTCTATATTCAAGGTTTGATGCCAATGGTACTCATGTACTCTTCAATAATTCAAAAATACATTTATACTAATTTATAAATAATTTTTAGAATACTTTTTATTCCACTGATTCCTCTTTTTTACTCATGTACATGAAAATATAGCTTCGATAAGATACCACTCATATATACTTATACTGTTTCACTAATTGGAACTTTAAAGCATGAATCAATACCTCATGTATCTTATGATGAAAATTCACCATGGATTTTATCTGCCAAAAAAAATAAAATACTTCAACAATAGTTATATAATATTATTACATGGGGAGAGGCGATGTTCCAGTTTTATGAAGTTGAGGAATATTATTGATCATGTAGATCCAACCCTTTTTATTTCAAACTTTCCTTTTCACATATTCTAATTTGAGTAAAGGAATGAGATTAACTCATAAATATAATCTATATAAACATTATATATGGTAATATTCTTCAATTCCATAATAGTTTCACTCTTTTGAGTGATTACACTTACAAAAACGTTTTTTATATTTTTTATTTGATCTTATCATTTAATGGATCATGATTTGTTTTTAATTAATGTCCCAAATCACAAGCTTTTATTACTTGGGTACTTTTAACAAGAAGTATATAATAAAATGTACTTGATTGTAATTTTATTCTCCAAAACATATTTCCAACTTGTTTATCCCTATATGATTCATTGTCTTTAATAACATATGACTTGTTTTAGGATGCTTCATTCATATGAGCGACTTTTGGTGTCTTTAAAGTTTTTGAAATATTATTTTTTTTCTTTCCAAGAACCCTTGTATTAAACAATTTATTTTTAATTCATATTCAAACCAATATCATCATGTTTATCTTATTTACGCAATCCAGAAAATATATTTCTCAAGAGAATAGATTTTACATTTAATGTATGTTAGTTTTCTCCATTAATTCTAGATAAAATTATTTTACAAATTATTATTCTTTATTTATCATTTTTAGGGACCTTGTTCAACATATCTTTATTAAATTAACTACTTTCCATTTTCTTATAAATTTACATGGATTTATTTATCTTTTTCTGTGTGATATATTTGGTGAAACCACTCAATCATGCTTCATGTCTATCCTATTTGAAATATATTTGATCTATCTTGGAATATTCCATCATTGGTGAATATTTCATTTCATCATCTACCTTCTCTCTCATATCTTGAGAAAATAAATTATTTTTCCTCTATTTTTTTTGTTTCTTTTTAAGAGGGTTACTGTGAGTTAACCATTGTTGGTTCTTGGTGCACCCTTCATTGAGATTTATCAATTTTCTCTAAATTAGTAAATATATTTTCTATCTTAATATAATTTATTTCAATACAAACTTTCTTACCATTGTCTTTAGGAGAGAATTAATTCTTAATGGCACCTGAAATTAATATCTTGATGAAATTTCTATCCATATAACCATGGTTAGAATAGATAAATCATCTCCCTTTAAAACCATACTTCGCATGGTCACACCTTGGTTGAGATGTTTTTGAAAAAAATATCCTTTTTTTCCTTTGAGACCTTAGGATTCTAGGAATACACTCATGGTATGTACCATTATTCCATAATAGTATAAATTTGTAGCTAACTTGAGTATTATATTCCATATTTAGATGGAATCGTCTTATTTATCACTTACTCTAGATTCCCACATTTATAGACTCAACTTTTTGATGTTACCATGGGAGGGATATTCATATTTTTACTAGAGTTTTTTATAATATATTTGATAAACTTGATCTTACCATACTTATATAAGGATGACAAGAATCTTTCAGACCATCATAATTTTAGAGCACTAGAAATACATTCACTTGAATTTCAGATAGTGGTAGGAGGATTGACTCAGTGTGAATAAATTTCCAATTCCTCTATTCAGTGATAGAATGGTTATCAGAAGTTTGTATCTTCTAATGAAATAAATAAAATTATAGAATATTTGAGAACTCTCTAGAAGGAATTATCTCAAATTAAGAATCTAGACATGTTTAATGATGCAATCCTTTATAGTAAAAAATGTTATAATTGATCAATAGTGATATTCCATATATTGGATTCTCCATGAATATGTAAAACCTATGTGACCAGAGCAATCAATTCTGATTATTATAAAAGGAAGTAGGTACTGATGAGAACACTAATCTAATTAATACACAATGTACTAGTGGAATGTAAACTGAATTAGAGTTTTTAAGTGTGTTAGTAATTTTTAATGATTTTTAATGAATTTTTGAGTTTCTTGTAATATTTGTACTTCCAATAATATAAGAAAGTCACATTGGTTCCTCCCATGCATGCAAGAAAATTTTTATAAATCATGTTAATATACTATTT
Source organism: Viscum album (assembly GCA_963277665.1). Lineage (NCBI taxonomy): Eukaryota > Viridiplantae > Streptophyta > Magnoliopsida > Santalales > Viscaceae > Viscum > Viscum album. The sequence goes on along the minus strand of OY728134.1, from coordinate 4,303,342 downwards.
TCATTTACCACTTTATGTTTATTTATATTTTTGTTCTAAGGTGTGTGTGAGGTTCACTTTGTGCACTGGGTAGGGTGTAGGGACTTCCTACTTCCGACACACCTAATCAAGGGGAGGAAAATTTTAAAGGTTTAGTTTTTCTACTACAAATATTTTCATAAGAACTTTTGATGGTTTAATGATCATACTACCAATGGTTTTATCAATAGTACATGATTTCATTTTTTCTGTGGTTCCTCCCCAAAAATTGGTATTAGAGGGAAGGTTAAACACATTATATCAACACATGTGTGAAATCATATGAATGAAAGATATAGATTAATAAATTAGGTGAAACATATCTTAGCTTCTAGAGAATATAGATTGAAGGCCATATGATTCAGAAACACTTATAAGTTTAATTGTTTAGAGAGAAGATAATATTTATGAAGAAATAATAATTCGAATAGTTAGAAAAAAAGAATTTGGAATTGGTAAGTACGTATCTGTCTAGGAATGTTCCTTTTAAAATTTGGGAGAAAAATACCACAACAAATGTTATAAAGGAATTGAAAGATATATATAAAAAAACAACAACTCTTGACAATGTTTTCATGTTTCAATGATTTTTTGGATTAATATTTTTAGAAGGAAGAACAACATCAGATCATGTGAATGATTTTAATATGATCCATAGGAGGCTCAAATCAGTAAGGGTAACTTTTTTATGATGATGTTTGGGTGTTTATATTATTATCTTTTTTACTCAAGTGTTGGTATTCCATGGTTACTATAACATGTAACTATAATGAAAATATAGATTTGGTGTTGAATGATATTAAGAATTTGGTATTGAATGAATAAATTCACTAAAGGTAAGTTCAGGTATGAACCAATAGTTCTCTTAATACTAATAGAAAATGAAGGTCACCTCATAAAAAAATAAAAAAGGAAACCAATAAAAGAGAAGTGTCGTGAAAGAAGTAGAGGTAAGTCATATGGCCTTGGTCTTATATACTAGAAATATGGAATAAAAGGATATATCAAGAAGTATTGAAATATATACAAGTATAAATCTATAAAGTAATAAATATCTATAATTTAATATTCTATTATCAAAATAAAAGATACCAAACATTACTTACTGAGTATGAACACACTGGTAGAATCTTTAGTGATTTACTCTAGCACATCTTATCATTCAATCAGTGAGAAAATATGCATGGTAAATTATATATCTAGAAATTTTTGTACATTCCATTTTGTAGGTTGTGAATCTCTATATGTTTTTGGAAATGGAGATGTTAACATTCATGTGAATAACGGAGGATTCTTAAAGTTAATGGAAGTTCATCACAACTTTGGTTTATCGAGGAATATTATTTCCATTGGATAATTATATGATGTAGTCTATGGAAATAACTTTTAAAATGGAGTATGAAAGGTTACCAATGGTTCAATGATAATTTAATGAGGTGTAAATGACGATAATCATTACATTACTAGATATTTAAATGTGAATTCAATTATTGGAAGCAAAACTTATGATGATCCGAAAGTTTGGCACTATAGGTTTGGTCAACTCAGTGAGAAGAATTTATAAGTTCTAAAGGATAAATGTATAATGAATATCTATCTCATAGAAATTGGAAAGTATGAAAATTTTTTGTTGGGAAAGAAAAAGAGAATGACTTTCAACTTAAATGGTTGGAATCCCTAGAATTATAAGTTAGAGATGGTACACTTAGATGTTTAGGAAACTTTTTCTATTTAATCCTATGGTTATTTCCTTTACTTTAAAACTTTAATTAATGATACTACAAGTAAAATATGGTTTTACTTAATAAAGAATAATTATGATGTTTTTAAAGAGTTTACTTAATGAAAAACATTGGTAGAAAGAGAATGCGGTCAAAAGATGAAGTGCATATGGACAGATAATAGTGGGGAGTACACTAGAAGAAATTTTCAGAACCTCTTCCAGAAGGAGGGAATAATGCCTGAGAATATGGTTCTGAAAAATACAAAGAAAAATGGAGTGGATAAAAGAATGAATAAAACTTTTATATAGAGATATAGAAGTATGAGGTTGCATCCGAGAATGCCTAAGGTGATTTGGGTAGAGGCACTCAACACAAAAACATATCTCATAAATAGAATTCTAATATCAACAGTTGGGTATGAACTTATAAAGGATCCATGGTTTGGAAAATGACCAAATTTTTAAAACCATAAAGTTTTTAATACTTTATCATATGTACATGTAAATTATAGGTATCATGAAAAACTTGAATAAAAATATAAAAAGTGGTTTTACTTGTTTATAAAGATATAAATTTTGGATATAGATTGTGGGATAGTGAAAGAAAAAAATCATCAAATTTAGAGATGTTGTCTTTAATGAAAAGGTTATATAGAAGGACCAAAGCATAGTGGATCAAGAAGTTGATGGAGAAAAAAATATTTAAGTCTAGTTTGATCAAAGTATTGGAAGCTCACAGAAATTAGAGGACTCAGATGTGGGTGATAAAGGCATCATAAGTATAGGAGTAAGACCTTTAGAAAGACTAAAAAGTTTAAGGGTGACTAAATCTCAAGTGGTAAAACCAGAAGTATGGGAACTCTAAGCTTATGTATTGTAAATTCATGTACCTATAGGAAGAGTAGAGCTGAGTAGTATAGTTTAACCGATTTGTTTGAAATGATCATGCAGAATCTGGACACCAATTTAGACATATGGGGATGATGTGAACTTTATACTCCTAAGAAAGGAAATATAACCAAAATATATGAAGGAATAATATTTTCTTAGTGACTCTTAATAGTGGGTGTTATCCATGAGTAATGATATGGATTCATTAAAGGTTAAAAAAACTTGGAAGATGGTTGAACTTGTGAAGGGTAAAAATAAACTTAAAAATAAGTGGGATTACTAGATTAAGGAAGAAGTGATGAAAATAAGATATAAAAATAATGATTAGTAGTGAAAGAGTTTAAATATAATAAAGGAGTTTATTTCTTAGAAATATTCACATCTATTATTAAATATTCTACCATCTAAATAGTGTATGGTGGAATACAGAAATATATATTTGGAGAACATGGATGTTAAGATAGCTTTATTTCATGGTGATTTGGAGGAGGAAATATACATTAATCATAAAATATGTGTAAGTAATGTTGGGAACATAAATTTGGTATATATATTGAAGAAAATATTGTATGTACTGAAACAAGCACCATAATAGTGGAATCATAAATTTGATGGGTTTATGTTAGAGGAAGGATTCAACAGATGTAATTTTGATCAATGTTGTTACCAGAAGTAATGGGATGATGAAACATTCATCATTTTTCTTATTTATATTGATGAAATGTTTCTTTTTTAACCAGATGTTCAAAATATTCCAAAATTGAAGAATAAGTTGTCCATAAGTTTTGAGATAAAAGATCACATGCATGCTAAAAAGATATTGGGGATGAAGACTAAAAGACATAAGAAGACTAAAATTTTAGTTCTATATAAATATTAGTATATCTAGAAATTAATTGAAAGGTTTTATATAAATAAATGAAAACTAGTCACTTCTCATCTATCCAGACACTTCAAACTACCCAAGGCACAAACACCTTCAACAAAATATTAATTCCATTACATGGAGAAAGTACCTTATTATTCAACTGTTATAATTATAATGTATGAAATTATTTATACTTGGATGGATATAGAATTTTTAGTATAAATTTTAAGTAGATTTATTTATAACACTATAACGAAACATTAGGAAGCCATTAAGTGGGTATTTTGATACTTGAATGGAATAAAGAACAAGCTCTTTATTTTAGGGATGAAAATCCGCTATAAGTATCCATTAATGCAAACTTTGATGGATATTTAGACAGTTGTAAGAGAACAATAGGGTTTGTTTTTTTACTTATGGAGGAGCATAAATTAGTTTTATGTCTCTACTATTTAATTTTTTTACATTAGTTATAATGGAAGAAGAGTATGTAGCAACAACCAACTTTGGGAAGAAGACAGTTTAGTTGAAGCAATTGCTAAAGGATCTTGGAAGAAGTCAGGAAGGAGGGATTATTTTTTTTGATAAACAAAGTGTGATCCACTTGGATAAAAATATGGTATTTCATGAAAGGATAAATCAAATTGACCTGAAGTACCAATTCATCAAAAACATGTTAGAGGCGAACATGTCATATCTTGAGAAGATCACAGGCATCCAAAATATGACAGACATGTTCACTAAGAATTTAGCTTAAGAAATTTTGAGGAAAAATCATGCCTAAGTGAGTATTGGGTGAATATAAGAAGAAAAAATATAAAGGATTACAACTAGAATAGGAAGAAAGGAAGCCTATTGAAGAGGGTTGTTAGAGTTTTCCCGAGAACAAGTCTTTAAGTGGGATATTTTTAGGGTGTTAAGCCTTGTTTCAGACCATTGAAAGTTTATATCATATAAAATAAGTTCACTAAAAATTTAATTTGTAGTAAGAGGCTATACTCATTGTAAAGTTAGAAACAAATACTCAATTAAATGAAAAAAAGGTCATCATAACATTGTATATTTTGATAAAACGGGGTTAAGAATATTGGAAAAATATTTAAAATGAATTCTCTCAAAGTAAGAATTTAAAAGTGTTTACTGATGTAGGTGTTTAAGGTAAATAGTATCATGGTTGATCAACAGTGACATTACATAAAGAGGCTCCTCTATAAATATGGAAAGGTGGTGTGACCAAAGAAACAGGCTGGGATTCCTATAAAAGGAAGTGGGGACTGACAAAAAATGCAGTTTTATGCATGCATACTACTAAAAAAATGACATATACCCATGTTTTTAAACCGTGGGTATGGCCCCAAAAACCTTGGGTACAGATTATACCCATGGTTTTGGGAACTGTGGGAAACTGAGGCATCGAGATAGGTCCCCAGCCTATACCCATGGTTAACTAAGGGTATAACTTTTTTTTGCCACGATGTCAAATCCTCATACCCATTTCCACGCTGTCAAAGGATTTACCCACGATTTTAAAACCGTGGGTATTAATTGTACAAAAATGGAACCTTTAGGTGCTGAAATTGGGACCTCCAGGCCCTGCCCTTTTCAACCAACTCATCTCACCACTAAGCTATGAAACTTTTGACTATATATATCAATATTTTTATAAATATATTAATATATATATGTATTAAGAAAAAAGATGGTCACGAGTTTCGAACCCTGACCTTTATCTCAAAATCTTCCATGGATAACCAACCAATATATGAAAATTTCATGAAAATAAATCTATATTTAGTATAATATATTACTATATCTCACTGTATTAGAAAAAAATCATTCCACGGGATTTGATCCCCAGACAGCCGGAAGTAACAAAGAACACCTCACCAACCGTCCTACTGAGTTTATTTGTCTAAATATTTTTATCTCTTTAAATATATTTATTCAAACCATGGGTATATGAGGGAAAACTGTGGGTATAGGTTTTCTCGCCAAATATTTTTTGTTTCCCATGGATTTTTCCCCCGCCAAAGCTATACCCCCGGTTTTGTAAAACTGTGGGTATAGGTCTTCAAAAAAAAACCCTATACTCACATTTTTCGGTATGGTGTGTATGAGGTCAACTTTGTATGGTGGGTATGTTGCAATTACTTCCCATTTCCCATAAACTAAGTCAATGGGAGGTGAATTTTTAGAGGTTGAAATTTTCTACTACACTAATCTATATAAAACTTTTTGGTGGTTAAATGATAATATTGATAATAGATTTATTGATAATACAATATTTTCGTTTTTAAATGGTAATCCTCAACACCTTATCCTTAGGTTTGGAAATCATATCCTTCAAAAATTAGCTAGCCTTTATCTTAATTTTAACCTTACTTTTATTTTTTTAGAACGACAATGCTAGATTTTATCTCTTTCTCCACGGTCATTTTCCCTTCCACTTTATGTGCAATTTATTCATATAGATCACTTTTTCTCTTGATTTTTGAACCCATTTTCAAGATTTCGTTATTTAAATCCACCTTATATTTCTTAATCCTCTAATTATCCAAGACCAAATATGCCATGTGTTCAAAAGGTTCATCTTTCTTATCTTTTATGTTTTAAATTTCTCTTGAGTAAATGCCCTTCTCCTTTAAATCATCTTTAAGACTCTATACCTTTGAGGAAATCCATTAAAAATTATTATCCTAAGAACACTTCTTCTCATATTGATTAATAAACACTTTAATCAATCTTTCACTCATGCTCTTTAGTTTTTCATCCTCAATATTTATCACTTTATCATAGATTTATTAATACTCATTCTTCTCTCTAATCTCTATTTTTTTTCTTTTATCTGTTGCTCTATTTCTTTTGTTATGTGGATAACTTCTAATTTTGAACTAATAGATATCATATCATTTTTAATAGACCCAATATCACTTGAAAAATCAAGCTCCTCAACTAATCTTGCATCATTATCGAATGAATTAATAGCTTCATAATTATATTCATTCACACTTTCATTTTTAAGCCTACTAGAATCCTTTATCTTGATTACACATTTCCTAAAAACCATTTTATTAAATGGAATTCTGTTGAAATTATGATTCTTCTTCAAACTATATATCTTTCCTATGTTATATGAGCATAATATTACTCAACCCTAATAACCCCTTAGTTCAGTTAAGAATAAAATAAATCCAATAATATAAACCTTTTCTTTGATACCACTTGTTTTCCCCCACATGGGTCTTTAGTGAGAGATTCGTTGGGGGTGAATTAGGGTGTTAGGATCCCTACTCTTGTAAATTAAATCCAATGGTTACTTTATAAAAATGGAACTAGATATAAGGAATTATATCCCAAAGGACCAAATAGATACATACTGAAATATCACACTACATTTGAAAATATATAATATAAAACGCATTGAAAGTAAATATTCAACATCCTCGAATTCATTCAAACAATCCTTCTTTATATAATGGGGTAAGGAAATATAAAAATAGTGAGATAATATTCTTAGTAAGGGTTAGGTGTAGTGGAATATATCTTGAGTAAATATTCCATAATCAATATAGCATAGTAAATAACTGAAAACACACGTCAGTTGACCTATAACTTGAGCATGAAGAATAATATGGTAGGAATAAATTATGATCAAATAATTCCATATAACTAATTACATGATATTGAAACTTATCCATGGATATCATAACAATTCAAATAATAATATGTAAATTAATTACTAATCTCATATTTATGGAATGAATAATTCTCGACTTCATAAACATACTATGAAGGCCTATTTTAGAAAATCTTACATAAATGGGTAAGGCCTTGGACAAATACCCGAACTAGTTTGTCTCATGAGACCTTAAAATTCATATAGGGGTTATAATGGACCCTAAATATCACTTATTAAGTCTAATAAATTCATCATATGAAAGGGGAGAATAAAAATTCAATACATAATCATCATAAGAATTCACATAAAAAAATTAACATATGAAATATTAATATTTCCTGAGACAAATTAATCATAAACCATAGAAATAAAAAATAAGGATGGTATCATTAAAACATATACTCAGTTTAGTATAATAAAAATAAATGGTTATTATCGTTGATGAAGACAAATACATTAAAAATAGCAGTATGCCATTCTTTATAAAAATACCCGTTTCATTTTGAATACCAATTTTAAAATTTAAAAATGTTTAGAATATTAGGAAAAATATTATCTTTAAAAAGAATTATATAAACATGTAAAATAAGTTTCAAAGTAATGACCGGTTATGATGGAGGGAAAATTCCATTCATAATGAGTATGTTAAAACAAAGATTCATTTCAAATTTTCAATAATAAGTGAAAGGGAAACTCATTCTGAAAATGATAAGAAAATCCCATTTAAACCATTTTTTAAAAAGTTAAACATGGGTTAAATTGTATTTAATAAATAATTGGTAAATAATATTATTATTATTTTGAAAATTTTAAGGAAAATATGGAAAAGGAAGAAAAATATTCCCAGCTGAGTTGAAAATTAAAGTCAGGTTTCTGTAAAAAAATTATTTCAATATCATGAGAATTTAAAAGAGTAAAATGAAAGGAAAACTTATAATTTTCTAAGATAACCAGTGGATATGAAATTATTTTGGTTTTAATATAGAAATATCAAATAATTCTCATAGTGGATACCTAAACAAAAACAACCCAAAATAATGATAATATTGTGAATTAAACCCTTACTACTTTGATAATATTTGAATCATAACCCTGTGAAATAAATACCATAAAATGAAAAATTAAATACCATGAGATTAAAAAGATTCATTATATAACATATAAAATGGTAAGTAGATACACATCATAAAAACAAATATGTGTATAACATAACATATTCCCCAAAGAAGATAATTTTGAGATGAAGTGCCCTTACAACGATCATAACATTGGATTCAAAATTAATCAATGAAGTAATTATGTTTAAAATATATAAAACCACAAAAAACTAGTTTAAATAAAAAATAAATCAAAAAAACTCTATTTCACACATAATCTTGATATAATATAATATAATCAATGGATAAGTGATATAACCCAATGAAAGAAAATTGAGTTATAAAACACTTACCACTTGGTAACTTTAAAGTAAAATACCATTGGATAAAATAATTTGAATAGAATCTTAAAATAAATTGAAATATAAAGTTTTCCTGATATAACATGTAATAGGAAAGTATATACGCTTTACAAAATAAATTGGTGCATGACATTAAAATATGCCTCAAAGAAAGGAAACTGAGATAAAATCCATTACCTCAGGCTTGACTTGTCACTACATTATTTATCTTCCTAAAATATAAACTTATTTTAGTTATTTACTTTCTTAAGAAATTTTTTAATGTTAATTATTCATTTTATTTGTTTAATAATATTTTATATTTAATTGTGTAATCAATTTTGTTCATGTTGGATGTTTTGACGATATTAAGTTCATATGTTCAAAATGACTTAAGTGGTTTGAATGTGATAAAATTGATATTATTTCCATCATATATATATATAATAATAATGACATTTTTATCATTTTTATATATCAATTATAATTTTTTAAACCAATAATGAAATATGGGAATGAAAAATTAACTATGTTACAATCACGAAGATGGTAAGACGTACATATACATGAGTAACGTTTCCATTTTTCAATAATCATGATAGAAATAACATACGTATTATTTTATATTTATATAAAAATCATTATAAAAAATATATCATATCATTTATTTAAATACACTTATATATATTAGTCATGTGATGTGGTTATGAAAAATGAATCACATCGCTTTGTGGAGGTGATAATCCACACGTATGCACGGGCGACATTATCATTTTTAGATAAATGGAAGGGTAAGAAATTATATGATATATTATATTTCAATAATTATAATTATTTAGTTAATATCATAAATATAGTAAATATATCATTAAAACTAGCCGTGATTGGTGGTGATGGAAAACAAATTACATCGGTTTGTGAGGTGGTAGTTAGTTGTACACATAAACAATAGTTTCATTTCCTATTTGACGGAATATGAGATGGATATAGGTTATTACATTAAAATAAAAACATAAAATTATATTATATATACTTATTTTATTATATCATCATGTTTGAATACTATTTTAATGAGGTGGAAGAAGATATAAAATTAAAATACTTAGTTAAGAATGACACATCTTCTTTGGACAACCTATTTAGGTTTACACCAAAAGCCTTTTTAAGATGGTTTTATAATCAATAAAAGGAACCTAGGATTTGGTAATGTAATTAATGAATGTATTTTTGTTGAGATTTTACAATCCAAAAGTATTTTTAAGTGTGAAGAAAAGACAAGAGGATGTGCCCTTTTATAAGTGAGGGGAGGGGTATTTTAGAATTTCTTAAAGTATTAATTTAATATAAATTAATTTACATATTAAAATGGATAAAAAATTATAATATTAAAATATAAGATTATTATGAGTATAAATAATCTCATCAAATAAATATTGGAAAATTTTAGGAAATTTTTTCACCCTTATCTTTTTGTTTTAACCTATGTTAACCCTTTTTGGAAATTACTGTGGTAATAAAGTTTTTACTCTTTAGGGGTTACTATATTTAATATACAAAATTGGATAATAAATGTATCATAGTTAATGTTTTAAACCATATACCAATAAATTGGAAAAACATATGGTTTCTTATGAATTTTAAATAATTTAATAAAATATTAATTATTATAAAATATCATTAATGTCATTTTTGAAAATTTTCATTTAACTTGACTTTGAGAATAAAATTACATCAATGTAATTAGAATAAAATCCTTTAAAAAATCACTAAAAATATATATTTATCTAAAAAACTCATGTAACACAATAATTTATTCAAAATAAATTACTTTTAATATTTTTAAAATCATTTATTTTATTTTTCTATTGATTAAATAAATACTCTGTCAGTGTTGCGTAAGTGTTTAAGGTAATTATATAATCACTAAGAATTATAAATATATTAATACTAGTAAAATAATTTCATTATTTTCAAAATAAAAAATAATATTCATATATAATTTTCTTTTTTCCCTATGTGAACACATAAGATATTTTTAAAACAGTGTGACATTTTGTCTTTTTGTTTGGTTAAATTATTATATAGGAAAATTTTGTGGAAAAGTTTCTCATAAAAAAATAAATATCAATTATTATGTGATAAGGGTATAAATAAATTCATCCAATAATATTTAAGATGAAAAATGGTGGCCTTATCACTTAGTTTTAACCTAGGTTAGTCCGATTTACCCTTTTACCGTGGCGAAAAATGTTTACTATTTATTAGGACAAAAAATTAAGTTGAAATTATTAAATAATATTAATTATACTAATTAAAAATATATAATACATTTAAAAAATTCAATCTACACAATTTTTATAAATTTTATTTATAAGTATCCCGCAAAGCGCGGTAAAAAATGGGTCTTTAGGAAAATATAGTTTTCAAGAAATAAATGATCTTAAATTAACTGTATGAATAATAATCATCATTAAATGAAATTAAATTCACACACACACATATATATATATATAATGCATACATTTTATTTTAATCATTACTCATTATGGGTTATTTTAATTAATTAAAATGGATAAAATTTATGCAATTAAAAATAGTTTTTAGAAAACTGTGTTTTTAAGTATAAAAATAAACTTATACCACAATCTTGAAAATTATTGATTCCAATGAAAATAATTATATTATAATAAATAAAATGGTCCATATTTCACTTTATGATACAATATAAAATATAATGGTACTTTTAAATTTCATTATTTAATGAAAATAAATGATAGTATTTGAAAAATTGGTATTTTTCACTATTAACTAAAAAATCACATTTTAAAAAAAAATATCAACATTTAAACATAATATAGTTTTGATATGATGATTTAAAAAATGATATCATTTTTATAAAATAAAACTTTTTAATTTTCTATAAATTAACTATAATATTTTTCTCATAAAAATCAATAAAAACCTTTTTTGAAGGAAATGTATTTTTGAAGAGTAAAACGACTTTACTAAACATTTGAGTGATTATTTATTAAGAATTTATCAATAAATTTATATTTATTAGTAAATTTATATATATTTGATAAAGTAGTTAATCCTATTTTTACCCATCAATTTAATGACTAGGTTATAATGGTTATATTTTAATAATAATATTTCATGGTTAGTTTAGGCTTGATGTTGTATGTTGCATACACTTTTACATATAATGTTATTATTATGAAATATCGAGGTGTTATACATGGTATGTGACTTATTCTCATTTACACAGTTAAAACCTAAAATCTCACTGCCATAAGTCATCTTTACCTAACTTTTAGTGGGATCACTTTAATGTTCTTGTTTTAATGATGACATGATTAATGATTTTATTATCTTAGACTTAATTAGATTAGCTCAACAATCACTTAACCCACATACACTAATTTTCATCCTATAGAATTTAAGTAAATAATTTACATAAGACACATTGGTTCACCCACACTGGGATAATACAAGGATTATACACCTGTTCTTGATGATGCATCAAAATCCACAAAATCACTTTTAGTGGTAGTTTTATGCTAGGATACTCCATTTGTTTAGGTCACTCCATTTACATGGTTTAGGGATGTCTCACTGACTCTAAAGGGTAAATCTATTTTACAATGGTTCAGTTTGTATTAAATCCTCACCTTAGGGTTACTCCCTTGTCTAATCCCTTTTATCACTACTCTAGGAGGGATAAATATTTAGCACACATGATAATGAAAGACTCATGTCTCTTTATTTTTGCACTTAGTATGGGTAAATGCACATTGATTTTCAAACCACTATTTTAAAAACTAGTCGCTTTCCCTTCTTAAATGTAATATTTAATTTCATAGATTAACTTTTCTTCAATAAATAATTCTTCCTCTTATAAGGTATTCAATGAGTGCCAACACACTTTTTTCACTATTAAATTATTATGAATTTACATTAATTACTTTAACACAACTTCATGTTTTCATAATTATAGTCTATTAAATCATTACACATGAAATTTTTTAAGTTATTTCATTCAGGAAATACTATACCTAACATGAACCAAAGGTTAGTGAAAATATTTAGTTCATAGAAATCAATATTCCACATAAATCACTTGCAAAACATAGTGGTTCATTTAACTCTCTTCATACAATGTGACTTTGGTCAAATAAGATAATTTTTATCTCTCAATAATCTTCTTATTTTATTTTTATCCACCATATTCTTTAGGTATTGGGTATTTATAGGTAAATAACAACCTTCATTAAATCATGAAATTATTCTTTCATGTAACTCAACTTCATGTAAGTCATGAAAGCATTATCTGTTCACAAAACTATAATCCACACAATGCTGCCATTTCACATTTATCTATTTTTCATTAATAGCATTAAACTCCACCTTGTTTGAGAATTATTATTTTTATTGAAAATATTATGTATCCATATATCTAAGTTTTTACAACTCCAAACTTGTGAAAAATCCATTTCTCTAAATTTATATAAAACTTTCCAAACTCTTAAAACTCTATATTTGCAAGAGTCTATTCATAACATTATATCAGAATGATTATTTTTATTCATTTAAATTAAAAAACTTCCCTAAATAACTCAAAAACATCCAAAACCATTTCTCCATGAAAATATTAAGGCCTTAATAGTCCTGGAACCTCATAGACTTTACATGGTGTAGCTTTGTCTTAGTTCTTGTCAAACATAGGAAAGTATTCACATATTGTCTATGACTAAATATTTGTCATGGGTAGGACATATTTCATAGTATATTCCAACAATTACTATTGGATACTCCCTAAATTTACTTAATACAACTTCATACCACTTCTATTTAGAAAATTCATTATAGATATTTTGGGATTGTACTAGTCTTCTAGAAATACCAATTTTCTATCCGTACACATAGTAATGCTAATTATAATATTTGATGCTATAATTACCTTTATTGGGAACTTAAGTTCCTCATGAAACTATTTAAATAGTGAATAAAAAATCCAATATACCCTGGATCACTATGTCAAGGTTTTCAATGATTCCAACAATATTTAAAAATCCAAAACAATGGCACCGGTTCTCATTGGATTCCAACATATTCCATGCAGAAGTTTATACTTATGATTCGAAGAAATTATTTAATCTTATTTAAGGGATTGTATGTGAACATTTTATATGTATACACACTACTCTTATCTAGATCAATACACTACCCACTTCATCTACCATAATCATCCACAATCTTATTGAATACATGATAAAGAATAAAAACACGTCATCTGGAAAGAATAGATGGGAAACTCCACTAAATATGTATTTAAATTTTAAGGGTGAAACAAACACAATAAAAATTAAATAATTAATATTTTTTCTAACATAATATTGAGACATAATGTATATAATAGGTGAAAGAGGGTCACCTTGGAAAAGGCCTCATACTGACTTGAAGAGGATGGAATTCTTCCCCCTGAGTGATATTAAAAACCATGATGAAGAGAAACATTAGAATAAAAAGTCACAAAACCACTATTAGAAGAAGAAATATTTCATTATTAGAAATATATATTTTTATTCCATATATTCACTGTATTTTTCAATGTCAACTTTTTTTTCATAATGTCTGTCCCCACCAATTTTCTATTTAAATCTGCTATCATTTTCCATGTTAATCCAATGCAACTATTTATACTCCTACCTCAAATAAATATATGTTTTTTATTTGATATAATAATAGAAATATTTTGTAAAAGTATACTATTAATAATAGAGTCTAAAACTTAGTATTTAAATTTACACATATAAATAGGATAACACTGATTAAAGGATCTTGGATCTTTCACCTTAGGAATGAGAATTGGGGTGGAGAAGTAGACAAATTTAGGAAGGGTTACCCCAATTAATATTTCATTCACTTATTCAATCAACTTCTTTTTAATAATATCTAAATTATCTATGTATAATGATCTAGTAAAACCATCAGGTTTAAAAAAATATTCTAGTTTGAGGCTATAAATAATTTCCTTTATTTAGGTCTCCTCCATAATTCCTTTCACGTAGTAATTATTGAAATCATCCAAAACTCTCAAAATGTGATTGCATAAGTTCACCACACTATATTACCTTGTATAACTTTATTTTATATTCCATATCATTCCTGAAATCAGTTTTTTGATGTGAGAGGCCATGAGTTTTCTAGCTACATAAATATAATTGTTGTAAGTTCTGTCATTAAGGATTAATTTATAGTTCCCCACATAATTATTTTCTTTTATGAATTCATGGATTAATAGAACGTTTTTATCTTCCTACATAAACCATAGATCTCTTGATCTCTCAATAGTAGTTTTTCCACCACTAGAAGTTTCTCCACCAAGATCATTTGTCTGTTTATTAAGATAAAAAAATATCATTATCTCATCTTTCCTGTACACTAAAGTTATGTTGATTGATTTATTTTTTGAGTTTCTTTAAGATGGTTTGTGTATAAGAACTTCTATTTTTCCACTATAAAATACCCCATTTGATACTTATGATTATGTTGTGTATCTCCACCCACCCATTCCCTTTCATGGGTAGGTTCTATGAGTTATGAACTATTTTCATGAAACTAATATCTTGAGTCCACAACATAGAGAATAAATAATTGTTATTTATTCATGATTTAGAGTTGAGATATATCTTTAATGGAGAGTGGTTATAAAGTTTATTATCCATATGCGTCACACTAGATAGAGTAAAAGACTAAATCTCTTGTAAATTAGATAGTAAATTATCCAATCTACTCCATATATCTAAGTTACCACCCTTGTTGTTGCTACAAGTGTATTTATCACCCGTATGCCCAATCCCTATTAGGTTATTGTGTGAAAAAAGATTTCAAATCGTGGATGTATTTCCTAGAGTAAAATCCACCTCTTATATATTTAGGATGATATAATCTAGGTTTAGTCACAGGGTTTGAAAGATGCCAGAAAATTTCAGAGTGTTCTTCTTTATACTTTTTAAAATTTAGCATATATAATTGACAAATATATAGTTAAAAAAGAATGAATTAATTTGATTGTGATGTGTTGGGATGATATTTAATCTTCTCTATTGTTATATATGAATTCCATAAAATCTAGATTTTTTTGTTTATGGGGTTACCTTACATGGAATGAATGATGTTCAATTTAGTCATAAAGACCTATAATAGGTCAAGTTTCTTCTTCAGTTCCAGCCTGAATTCCATATATATATGGTTTGTAAAAATCTAATTGGAGATAAAATCAAACATGGAATGGGATATTATAACCCTATAATTTTATATTATAAAGGAAATCATGAGGAGTGAAAAGTAAAGGGATTAACTCCTAGATCCCTTGAACCATGGGGAGAAAGATTCATGTTCTATAAAGAAATTTTATAATTGGTTCTAGTCCTTAGGCCACTAGATTCTACACTGGATAATATCTTATTGTGCTTGGATCAAATAGAAGAGTCCATTAGAATATCTTTACACATGTCATCCAAGGATTTTAAGGGGGTTAAAATATTGATATGAAGTCTCTAATGGAGTGGTATATTTCAAATGGGAATTCTCCCCTAGGGGACTCCTAGCACAGAAAACCACATCTTTATAAGAATAATGGTAAGGGATTATTTAATTATAAACCTCTACTGATGAAGTGAGGGCCCCAGCATTGAGTAAATATACCTTACAAAAGTCAAAATTCTTTGAGTTCAAATTATTTATGAAAATATTAATTATTTGATCATATATTACAATTAAATCAATAGCCAATTATTCATTTTATGTGTAGTCTCATAGGAAGTGATGTTGAATATCAATTTTTCTAGATTTATAATGATGCGTTGATTTTTTATACAGTGAGATGAAACTTTTTTAGGATAAATAATTAGTATGATAGAGTATGTGAAAACAAAATTGGAAAGTGTATTATTTTTCCTCAATATATTCACACAATAATTACCAACTTCCTCAAATTTAACTTTTATAGTGGAAAGTGAAACAATGTGTTATTTTTACTAGAATAAGATACAAGAGATTCTCTTATAAAATGGAAGGTATTAAACATCATTTTTTGATTTAATATATATAACTAAAATTCATAATTTTAATAGATATTGGAATGAAAATTTAATCTTAAAGGATAAAACAAAACAAGGTCCAAAATTCCTTTTAAATACCAAAAAATTGTTTTCATACCCTTTATATAATATTATTTCAAATTTTCTTAAAATATTTCAAATAGAAATAACAAATATATTATGTTTGTTGGCTTGTTATTAGTATAAAAAGTTACCAAGAATCACTATATAAAGTTTATAATCTATAGTTTTCATGAATTCATTAAGACCTAACTTACATGAGGTACTTATTGGAGTACTTATACTAGATTCATTATCTATGATGAAATGTTTAAGGAGTTCTATAATATACTTGAGTTTCAATATTTTTTTTCCATTTTGAGTTTATGATATTTTAAAACCATGAAAGAAATTTTGTTCTCCCATCATGCTTATCTAAAATTCACTTTTCATAAAATTTAAATATTTTATACAATTATTTTTGATTTGATTTGAAAATGATATCATCTATATATATTTGAAAAATCCAGGTAGCCTAAAAATTTTCATTATAAAAAGGAATAATATGTTATCCCTTTTGAAAATCCATTTTTCTATTTTTTTGACAAACTATGATACGAAAAACATGAAGCTTTCTTATGTTTATAATGCTATTTAGTAAGTTTAAACACATAGTTTAAAATATTTATATTTTTAAAACCTTAAGTCTTTTAAATATAAACGTATAATATAATAGAATAATTTAAAAAGGTGATTTTTTACATCCATTTGAAAAATAATGAAATTAATTTTTGTAATAAATAAAATTAAAATTCAAATAGATTCAAGTCTAGATACTAGAGTAAAGGTTTTCTCATAATCCATACCTTCTTTCTAATTATATCCTTTAAAAATTGACCTAGCCTAATTGTAGATTATAATTCTATTTTTATCTCACTTATTCTAGATGAACTAGTTTATCCCTATAATCAAATAATCTTTGGGCCTTTTAATAAAAGTCTAAATATTATTCCTCTTAAATTTAATGAGATCTTAATATATTCCTATCACATCATTTTCATCACCAACAACTTCATATTCCATGATTTGTTTTAATTAATGAAAAAATTTGAGATACTCACATTTATTTTGAAGAGTAATTATTATTCAAAAATCCAATCAATTTTACCGAGGAAAGTATAAATTGGATAATACCTTGATATTATATTATTACTAGGTTTAATTAAAATTTTTCCACTTATTTTAGTAAATCAACTTATATTTATTCATTTTCTAATTTTATAGTGATAATTTAAGGATTTTTTAAATTATAAGAGATCTTTAAAATCTCATCTAAATCATATTCTATAAGTTTGGAAATAATTTTTTCAAAAGGGTACATCTCATAAAATTTTCCATGTACTATTTCTTCAATGGTATATGTATTTTTATTAGAGATCTCATAGAAATAAATAAAAATGGTGTAAAATTGAAATATCCATTCATTTTATTTTGAAGCAATAATTTTAATATTATCCTTGTGTATTGTAATAAATATTTTACATCCAAAAAATTTAAAATATACAATCTTAGGATTTTTTCCATTCCACATTTTTCAAGGTTTTTTCTTTAAATTAAGAAGAAGAAAAAAAATTTATAGTGTAATTAACAATATTATAAACCTCAATATTAAATTTCTTTATAAGTTCATATCCACAAAACATAGTTTTAGTAATCTCTTGAAGAGTTCTATTTCTATGTTTGATTAATCCATTATTTTACAGAGTTATCAGTTCCAAAAAATTATGAATTATGTCTTTATCACTATAAATGGTTTCAAAATAAAGGTTTCCAGACTCACCAATATGATATATTTGTATAATAATCATTGTTGGATGTTTTTAATTTTGAGTTAAGTATAATTGTTTTTAAATAATTAGAGTGGTTTCTATTTTTAAAATTGAAATAAAACCCATATGTAATGAGAACAATTATTAACTAGAAAATAAACATAGTTCTTACATATAATACTTTTAGTTTTCATTATCATAAAAATTTATATAGATATATATTAATTGAAGTGGTTTGGAAGTTAAACATTGTGTACTAGTTTTAGATTAACTTTATATTTCTTACCATATCAAAATAGATTACAAAATTTTTGAGAAATCAAATCAAAACTTTGGATCATTCTTAACTAGATAAGTTTTATGGATTTTGGTTAATATATAAAGGTTTCAATGTAAGATAAAAATATCCCATCACCAATAATTACTTTACATAGCTCAAATGTAGGGAATTTAATGATTGGACAAGTCACTTATTTTTAAAATATAGAAATTTTCACAGAGGTCAACAAATAGTGTATGATATCTTTGAGTATTAGTTACAAAACCTGAATTGTTACCAAAATTCATATAATATATCTCATAATATAGTTGAATTATTCTAATGATATTATTCTTAAGTACAATAACATAAATAGCATTAGAAATTATGGGTTCACCCTATATTGTGAAATCACCAAATTTGAAAATTTCTACTTGATCATTATCTCTAAAAGTGAAAAATCCACCATCCATTTCCTTTAGACTCTGGAAATTATATTTTTAACCATTAATGTGTAAGTAGAAACTAATAAACATGTACCATATGTTCTTTATTTAATTGGTACTTATAATTTTATCATACATTTAAAGCTATTAATGATTTTGGTACCCAAAATTTTTTGGGTCCATAAAAATCAATAAAAAAACTTTTATTGCCCATATTTTTTTGATGATATAATGATATTAGGCGATAAAGTTACTTTAAATACTTTATATTGTCAAATTATTATCTTATACTAAAATAAAAAAACTATTTCATGTTCTCTCTAATTTTATAATATGTTAAAAAGGTACTCCTTCTGGTAAAAAGTGATTATGAGAGATTTTTTTGTAAGAAATAGTATATCATATTCCATTATTTAAACTAGATAAACTTTTAGTTCTATAAAACTTTTTTAAATTCTCTCTACCGTTACTGAAAATTTATAAATATTTATTGAGGATATCAATTTATAATATAATTTAAACCCCTTTTTCATGGTTATTGGAGGGTTGAGATATGGTAGGTCAAGAAAAAATTTAGAATTAAGAGATGAAACTTTTTTATTTATCACAATTACATCATATTCTAAATAATATTTAATGTTATTTTAAGATAATCAATATAATAATTTAATTATTCTACCAGTGGAGAAGTCTTCTATAGAATATTTCAAAGGTGAAAAATTTAAATATTCAATGGTTAAGGAGTCATTACTCATGAGGCATGAATTTCTTATAGAATAAATGAATACCAAGAATCCTCTAGTCTTAATAAATTTCTAAATATCCTCTTTATGATAAATCTTCACTTTCAATCTAGGTGTCTTCCTTTTATACCTTCTTTCCATTTCTGTTTTCGAAATTTCTCGCGCCCTTTGATTTATTACAAGGGTAGTTTTGATTGATATATTTTGGATTCTTATACTCATAGATGGTAAATTTTTCTGGTTCCTTCATGTTATCTTTATCTATAGATATTCAGCATTGATCCGTTATATTTAATTATCTTTTTATGAAATCACTTCTATAAAAGATTCAACCCATACCTTATTAAAGTTCATAGAACTCATCTTTTCTTATACATTCCTCAATTTAATTGGTAGGGTCCATAATGTATTTTTATTTGAATATAATTCCATTCTTTTTTTACTTTTCCTTCTCATAATTTTTTTATTCATAGATCATAAAACATGAGAGTACCTATAAATTTATCTAGTTTAATACAAATTTTTCTTTTTGTGTATTCAATAGGATAATTATTTGACTGTCACTCTCTTGGAAGGATATAAATTAATTTTTACACTATTTTTTCATAACCAAGATCATTTTAATTTTTTTTTGAAGAATATTGACAATAGTGGTAAACACTAATACATGATTAATATAGTTTTTCTAGATTAAATTAAAAATGTTTTTATTTTGATAGAGAATTATTACTCTTCTGGTTTGAATAAACTTTTTAGTTCTGAAGTTTAAAGTCTCTAGTTCTTTATATACCTCATGAGATATCTTATAGGAAAATACTTGGCTATATATATTACGTTAGATATCATAAAAGGGATCATACCTTGCCTTATTGTGAAGATACTCCTCTCTTTTTATAGTACTTACTACTTCAGTATCCTTTTCAAGAATATTTTTAGTCTTTCATAAGTATTACCAATAGTCCATTGCACAATTAATGATGTAGTTATATATTCAATCTCTATACTATTAATATTAAATTTCATTAAATAAATGTTGTTTTTTAACATTCTATGACTCAATGTTTTTTGTTGGAATTTGTATTCCCATAGAAATTTTTCTCTATGATTGGTTGATGTAAAAAAATTTTAATATAGAAAACTAATTTAATACTAATCATTTTTTAGAATTAAAAATTTTGGGAAGGGATAATTAAAACTCGAAAAAAATAAAAATAGTAATGTAAAAATTTATATTTTTGTAAATACCAAGTAGCCTAATGTGTGATGAAAATGGGGGAAGAAAACATTTAAAATAAAAAAGATAAAAAAATTCACCATAAATAACTTTCTATAAAATAGATAGCTGTAATTTATGGATATAGAACTAGAAATATAATATAGTATTAAAATTGGAAAACTCTATGCCTTTTTCAAGTTATAAAAAAGAAAGAGAAATGGGGTACAAAGTATGAAGATCAAAATACAAGAAAAAACAAAATGATTTTTATCATTGAAGGATGAGAAATATTAAATGAAAATAGTATTTTATTAACATATAGAACTATTATAATAGGGAGAACATAAGTATATAGTATTAAATTAACAAAGTACTTAACTTATTAGAATGAGCTGCTCATTTATTTACATAGACTTCAGAATATGACCATTGCAAAGAGTGTTCATCGGCCCATTGAAGTCGATGGCACAATAAATTATTCATCAGAGAATATTAAGTATCAATGATAACTTTGGGATTTTGTGCTAACTATTACTTCCATAAGCTAAGGTATTTTTTATAAGCTTTTACTCTTTCAATATTTAAATTTGTTTGGAAAAATATATTTGACATGATATTCAAGGAAGATTTTTTATTGTAATGTGGTAGGGATGATATTTGGTAAGTATATCATTACAACTAGGATTTCTTAGTTCCTTGGTGTTTTGTTTATCAATGCATCAACCTCAAATCCTAATATTAGAATATGGTATTATTTTGATATTTAGTAGAAAATATTTTATTTTTATTCCCTGGTAGACTGATTCCTTTTACTAGTACATTATATATCTGATGTAGATTTTAAGTTTAGATAACATGGTTCTGGATTAAATGTATAAGTCTACTAAATGATAATTTCATATAATCTGAAATTTATTAAAGTAAACTTGTTATTGAAATAATAAACTTGTCTTAAAATTATCAAAAACCAGGAAACAATTAAGGATGTTCAATTAATGATTTAATATTATATTGATCACTTAGATCCTAGAGGGATTATATCATGATCATGATATTTATTACTTGGTTTTATTTTGTAAATTGTGTAGGTATGTGTTTTAAAATTATGTCTTTGTTAAATTGAGAAATATTTTTAAACATATGGTTTTGAAAGTAAAATGTTAAATGTATTCTTTTACTTATAAATTTATAATTTAATCAAAATAAAATTTTTATTTAATATTTTTGAACCAGCATTATTGTTTTATCTTTTATATAGAATTTTTACAAAACCTATATGGAGATTTATTATTGGGTAGGTGATGTATCCAATACCATGTATATTCAATTTTGATCATATGTATATGTGATTTTATATTTTTAATTTTAGGTAAAGTGATAATGTTTTTCATTATTTTCATCATTGGAGGGATGTGTTCCCACATAGATCTCAGACATTGAGTTGATGAAGGTCTATACAATATGTTGTCTAATTACTCTATATTTTTTTGATTTTCATACATTTTTATCATTTCTTTGTTATATTTAATGTAACTACTATTATTTTATATAATTTTATATTATCATGTATACATTCTTTGACATCATTCTATTTTATATTTTAAATGAAATTCAACTTATGAATTAGTGGTTTCTAAGGGAAAATGTTCCCCCATGAGGTACTATTATTTATTTCCACTTTTCGGTGGGATATAAATATTTAGGGGAATGTTCTTGAGGCAAGTCACCTGCCATCTTGGGTTCAGGGTAACTTGGCCTAATCTAGTATAAATAAATTTAATCCCCTAAATTTTAATGAAGAATAATGGAGAATGGGAACTCAAATTCCTGATAATATATTAATTGGATCATTACCAATGTTTAAAATATGATTTACATTATCTCACAAATATAAGTCATATTTTTATATAATTTATAACTACCTACTAATAATAAATTGGATAAAATGAGAAATTCATCCAAAATGCACCATATTTGAAGATATTTCTGATATAAAATTATTTCATCCAAAATAATTAATTTTAAACTTTAAGGACCAATAAATCATCAATATATCACAATTTTGGAATGATTAGAAAATATCTATATTAAAAAAATTGATTAATTATATGGAAACACTTTAATAATTAAATAATATAAGATATTCAATGGGTTAAGGTGAAAAACAAAAGGTTTTCGATATCAATTAAAATTTTAGTTATTAATGATTGTTATCAGATGAAGAAGGGGTATCTATGGAGTCTCCCTAACGTATGGCCATCAAAATGTATGAATAAGGGAGATTAAAGCTGAAATACACTATTCAAAGACAATTCTCTTGATTTATCATTTATTACATAATAATGAACATTTTAATATTTCGTAATAATTTTATATTATATATATTATATAATAATTAAGATTTATTATTTATTAAATCATAATAAATATTTTAATATTACATATTAATGAGTGTTTAATATGTATTACATAATAATGAATGTTTATTAAATAATATAATTCACATATTATATGTTATGTGAATTATATATATTTATATATTGAAGAGAACATATTGTTTATTCATTATAATTTTTATTTAAAACATATAATACATTTATATATACATACATATAAAATAAACATATTATAATAATGTCATATAATTTTTAGAACCCTATTAGTTTGTGTTGGATTTTTTTTATAATAAATATTTGATCTCGGAAGCTTAGCATGAAGACTTATTGACAGATGGATCTTGGTTGATATATATATATTGTATTTGTTAACAAAGATATGTGGAGGTTGAAGTGATGCATGGAGATTGGAATGAAGCTAAATGATAATATTCATGAAGAAGGCCATGTGTTAGTACTTAAAGATTTCATGGGATTATCTATAAAGGCTGGTTGTCCTGTGAACCAAAGTTAGAGGTAGTTTAGACAAAATATGCAAGAGCAACATATTTTCAAAAAAATTCCTAAGTACAATGTATAGGAATTCACCACATACATGAAATCGACTATGCATAGGTTCTATATAAAGAATCCGAGAAGCATAATAAAACTCTATTTACCCATTTCCCTAACATAAGGAAATTCATCTATTTGTGGAAGTTCACATTTGAAATTCATCGATGTAAGATAATTCTGGTGATGTAAGTGAATTTGGCTACATAAAGAAGTTAATGTATCCAAAACATGAAACATAAGTGAATTCAGCAAAGGAGTGAACCATGTATGAAAATATGTTTACGTAAAGAAATTTGACTACGTGAGGGTCCACATATGTAAATTTTTATACATGAGGTAATTTAGCTACATGATCCACCACCTATAGGTTTTCATGTATGTATTTCCAGAACCCGTGGTCCACATAAACGATTGGATCGACATATGGTATTTCTTAGCGATGTAGGGTATTTCTTACTATGTATTTTCTAAGAAAATATGATAAATATGAATTCAATTTATAATATTCTTGTAGTGTTCTTTAATGATTAACATATCATGGAACTTTAAATGGGATTCATGATCCAATTCTAGAATTAAGAAGGATGTTGTGGGTGATATTAACAATTAAATGGAAATATTATTCACACCGAAATGAGTGTTTCTCATCATAAATGAAGGAGTTAAAATGTGAAGAAGAATTACAGCATGAAGATCAAGGATATTATTTTATTTTCTCAAGATAAAATATTTTAAATATGCATGTGATGGGATATTATGGATAAGGAAGATTTAGAGGTTATCTATTCAACACACCACTAAATAGAAAAGTCGTATTGTGGAGGTTTTAGCAGCCAAAATACTTGTGTGTATTTTAAATGAATTTTTTTCTATCATAAGAATGTTGGAAATATGTTTCAGAAATAGGGTAGTTCCATTATGGAAATATAAAATAGTATTCTTGGGTTTTCATTTTTGGGAAATAGAAATATACTTCAGGATGAAATATTTTTCAATAGGTCGGAGGAAGAAAAAAGGGTGATCTTAGAGTAGATATTATGTCTTCTAAAATGAGAATAACATGAGAAAAGAAGAGATATATTAATCTATTCATATTCATCAACACACCTGAAATAAGAAGAAGAAGTGTTTAATCGTGCTCTGTTTTTGAAGGAAATATTCTAATATATCAAAGCAGAATAATAGAACTAGGAGCCTTCTTAAAGATCCATATTATCATAAGAACAAGGAGTTGTTATTGTGCTGTAATTTGAAGAAGGTGATCAAGATTTATTCTAGAAATAAGAAGAATATATTCAATGGGAAGTTCAAAGTAGGTTATTGAAGGACCAACCTAGAAGATCAACAATGTATCTACATACTTTTTAGGATGAAATCAAAACAAGTGATATTTTTGAAGTGACCTATATGTATATAAACTATGTGTAGAGACCCTACCTTATATCAGTGTGTAAAGGAGGAGGAATAATGTAATGATACTTTAGAAATAGTGATTTTAACATAATCATTATAATTAAGTGATCCTTGGTGAGGAGTTACCTAGCCTAAACCCATTAAAAATCACCGATCCTTTGGTGATTTGGTGCATTGAAACATTGTCAATAGCATTGTTCTTGGAGTAACACAGGGAGGGTAAACCAAGTAAAAATATTCATGTCTTATTTAATTTTTTCATGAAATCCAAAATAGGTTTTAACAATCTAATTAATAACTAGTAAAATGGATAGTCAAGTGCTTGTAATCATATCAACATCCAATAAAAAGAGCATAACAAGTGACCCTCAAGTTTGATAGGTAAAGATCCATTAGGGATGTGAGACATAAAAGGAAAAAGTTTTTAAATTGGGTAAGTACTGTATTCCTTGATTCACCCCTTATCAGGGTATATCTCACTTCAATACCCTTTAGAGACTAATAATAATAATGAAAATTTACTAATCATTACATAATAATAAATATTTATAAATTTTATAATAATAAAATTTTATTATACATCAAATAATAATAACATTTATTATATAATATAATGGAAAAATATTCTTTTTATCAATTATATATATATTTATATAATATACAAAACAAATATTTTGTACATTTTACTTTTTATATAATGCACATAATACACACACACACACAGATATACATACATACATACATATATATATATATATATATAATGAAAATACTATTATATATAAAATAAATTTTCTATGAATTATAATTTGTATATGTATATAAGAATATCCATATACAATGAACATAAAATATTAATGGTTTTGATTATATGTTTCTTTATTTTTTTTGATAAAAATAAAAATTTTGTTTTTTATACATATCATGATTAATAATTATTTTTTTTTAATTTTTTTAATTTTTTTAAACCAAATATCATATGTTTTTTTTATAAAATTGAATTTATGTGGTTCTTGAAGATAACTTTAAATATTTTTTTTCAATATATAACTATTATCACTCAATAAGCATCGGTTATATAAGATTCTAGATTTATTTTTGACTATATTTTTACCATTAGAAAATTCTTGAAGAATTATTTATTAAAGGAACTTGACCATTGGTATGTAGAGACCATTGAAGATGTAGGATGTTACCTAATGGATTTTTGTGCAAAGGAGTTGAAGTTTATATCTAAAGAATAATAGAAATACTAATTATGGTAGAAATGGTGAATATTGAAGAAAATGTGACAATAGAGAAGGATATAATATATATATCAAGGATATTTCATGAAGAGAAATTAAATTACATGGTGAAAAAAAAAGAAATGCTACTTTGTGGGAATAATTGATCAAGTATAACTCATAGAGGTTCATAAAAATCATTTATTGATGTTATTTTAGTGACTATGGATGTTTTAGAGAAATTAGAGTATAAATATTCATATGGAATGTGAGGATAGCTAAAATAATGATGATTTATGATATGTATTTTATGAGTGATTTTAATGATTAATGATTCTAATTATGGTCTATTTAAGCATTGGATGAGGTTAGAGAAGTGTTGAAGGTGCTTTAAGAAGTTTGGAAGGTAATTTGATGAAGCATGAAAAAACCACATTGTTCTTTAATATCGAAACATTGTGTTTAAGTGAATGTGGTTAAGTTGAAATACATTACCAAAAAAGAACATGGTTCTCATATTTCATGTTGAAGAAGAGTTGTTTTATTACTGTGGAGATCAAATGCGACTTGATAAACATGTGGTGTTTATATAGCGTGGTTTTATTGATATCCTCTAGTATGTATTAGTTCATCAACATTAAGCATTTTAAAGTCATGTTTTTGGAATATACAAGTCACCACATAAGTTTTAATATCAACACATGTTTTTTTTAATTTTGAATATGTAGAATAAAAGTGATTTTCAAGATATATAAGATCAACAAGTAATGATTTTCAAAGAATTTGAAAATTATAAACCAAAAAACTATGTTTTATATCAACCACCCCATGTTTTTAGTTTTATTCATATATTTATATATTTTAAATATCCTCCAAATATAAAAGGTCTATGAAATATTGTGAGATATATTTTTATCATTCTACATGGATTTTGTAGATACATTTAATAGAGTTTTAATTTTCATATAAAGAGTAGAATATAAAGGAATATATAGAAGTTATCGGGATAGAATAAATATCTGTAATTGAAAATTTTTATGTCATAATGAAGAACATGGGGAATAAGATATATTATGTTGATAAATCATAGAAAAAGTGTAACAAAGGAGAGCCAAAATAAAAAAATTAATTCAAAATGAATTCTATGAAAGAAGAGTAAAGTATTGGTAATGATTGGTATATCTTTCCAAAAAAAGTTAATAAGAAGGATTTATTCTATAGATAAAACTATATATCTTTAAAATTAAGGTGTTTTAGGTGTCATTATGATGTCTACAATTATTTTTATAAAGGAGGATTAATAGGTGGAGATCAAGGAGAACCTATCCATACTCTGTAAAAACATTGAAGATGTTTTTTATATTTTAAATTATTTTCTTGCCTTACTATTGTATTCTCGATCAATGATACAAAGGAGAGGAAATAATGAGTGACCCTTGGGAGGTTACACACCATCCATAAAATTTCTTAAAATCGCCATTAAAACTTCTTTATTGGAATTTGGTACATTGGTACACTGCCAATTTTATGTCCTTGGATGTAGCCTAGTGCATGTATACTAAGTAAAATCTTGATGTCATGTGTACATGTATTACATATATTCAACATGATATATAATTTTTTTGGGTTTATTCTCCACTGAATAAATTGGTTAAATGAAATAATAAAGGTCATATAAATCAGATTATCGTCATAATAATAACTTAAAAAAGATCCTACTAATCATGAGGTCAATTTCTATATGAGGAAGTGAGAGTTTAAAGGATAAAGAGGTTTAAATTGGATCAAGATTCCAAACAATGATTCAATCACCTCTTCATGTATCTCACACTATATTTTTTTGGTTTTAAAAATTAATATCAAATAAAGGTTTACCTTTTTGGGGTTTTTTCTCTTTTTTGTTCCGATTCCTCTTTGGAATAAATTTTACAACTATTGAATTATTGTAATTGAATATTTTTAAAAAAATTGATTTATCTATGAAGGATATTATTTTAATGACTTTAAAATTTAATTATTTAAGTTATAGATATTTTATTATCTATAAGATTGTGAAAATGAAAACCTAGAGTATATTCTACATGTTATATATTAGTGAAATCCCAAGAAAAGGGTGTGTGATGGAGAGGCATAAAATATCTTTATTTCTTCTTTGAAAAAAATATGGTATTGAAGAATACTATTTATTGTTATAATACTTTTGAGACATGATAAACATTGAATTATGTTTGAAAATAACCCATGAAAAAGTGTATGTTATGACACCCTATACTAATGATGAATAAAAGTTCCTTGTATCAAAATCAAAAAATAATAAGAAGGTTTTAATGACCCTTAAATACTAACATGTCGGTACCAGTGTTATGGGATTTATATTTGAGTGAGTGATTTTTTTCCAATTGTTCAGGGGTAGGCCCTTAAGGCATATCTCATAGGGTTTTTGTGTGTATATATGTCTATTAAATGATTAAATTTTGTTGATTCTTACACTGTTAAAAGAATTTATAAGTCTCTCTTTTTGTACTTCTTTTAAGATACTACCATGATTATATCCCATGGTGTCACCCATAGATTAGATTGAGGATGTTACCAAGGTTAGGAGTGCCCCAATTATGCTTCTAGATGTTCATATGGGTTGATATATTCATTCTTCTAAGGCTGTTTTAGTAGTTTAGGTAGTAAATCCACCTCAAGGAGTGTCATTTAATATAATATCTATGGGAGGAAAAGGTGAACATCATTGTGACCTAATATGAGGTATTTTTCTTAGTACCTATAGATTAAACATCCTCTATATTAGAAGGGTATGGTAGGTTCTCAAGATTCCAAGGACTGAATCAAGGTTATGGAGGGTTTCTCTGAGCTGGTAGAGAGAATCAATGATCGATGAGTGAATTCATAAGAGTATATGATTTAGGTACTCACCTATAGATAGTGGGGTGTTATAGTAAATTAAAAGAGTATTAAGTAAAATTAATGAGATATCTTCAAGCTTAGATAGTCTGTAATTTCATGGAGGGAACATCATTATGGGAAAAAATTATTAGCAGGAAATATGGGACACAAATGGTCAATTTGGGGTGAAGAAAATCCAGAATATGAGACTCGATTTATTGTCACATATAGGTTATAAAATAGAATTAATGAGGGATTATGGGATGTGTAATTCTCAACTATTAGTCTAATAATTAGGTAGGGAGTGTTCTTTAATTTTCAGGTTTCCCAGTGCTTGCTATTTTCTTCTTGTAGGCCAGCATATTTGCTTTTCTCATTCACACCACTCTCAAAACTCAGAAATAAGAGGTTTTTAATATCATCTCAACCAATTATGATCATTAAAATATTGTTTTTACTACATCCTCAACTTAATCTTTCTTGATGATGGAATATTGTTAGGTACTACATGAAAACGAGGGTGGTGATGCATGGGGAAATATCCTCTAGTGCAAAGACATATCGGTAAAGCTGTAATTCTTAGTGTGAAGTATCTAAATACGATCCCTCCATACTGATGAGGGTGTGAAAAGAAGAGTATTCACCATGGCTTCCATGTGAAACTTCCATCGCTAACCCAAGGAGGAATCATCCTCACATATTTTTTTCAAAGATGAATGGGTGTCAGCAGTATTGAGTAAATTTAATGTTTTTAGTGACCTGGATATGTAAGGGAGATCCAATAATAATTTCCTTATATATTGGTTCCATAGAATGGATAATAATATGCATGAATTGTGGGTGAAATTGGTTCTCATGATAGTAGGAGTTTGGAGTATTTGGCATATACATAATAAGGAGAGACACAAGGGAGGCCATAGATTAGGCCTCGTAGTGGTGGCCCAGACATGTTCTATGGTGATTGAGTTTGTCCCGTTCCTCAAATAGTGGGAGCATTCTATACCTTATCAGGTTATCATGGTGAGTAGGGGACCAATTATTATGGTTATAAGGGAATATTAACAAGGATGATGGGTGTGGTATATCCCTCATGACAAGGAGTATGTGTGGTTCATATTTATTCTTATTCGATCATCTTTGCTTTTAGTTTTTTCTTTTGGGAAAAGATACTACTTCATATCAGAAGACACTACAATGATAAAAGGGCTCAAATTATGTCCATATTAGGGTTTGGTGATTAAAAAGGTAGAAAATAACTCCTCTATTTAACATATATACATCCAAAAAGATATCTAAATCCCGTGGTCAATCATTTATTTAGTAAAAAGATGTAGAAGCTTAATGAATACTTACATGGATATTTTTCACATTTGACAGGAGGGTAATATAGTGGTGGATTTTCTGGATTCATGTCGTACTCCGAAATACATATGTATAATTTTCACTTACATAAGTTCCCTTACCCTAGAGTGTGTTGGTTTTTTATGTTATGATACCCTATGGATCCATTATTTCATACCCCATGAACTTTTCTAGGTCTCACCCCTCGTCAATCAATAAAAATCTCTTAATGTTAGATGAATGGTGATGTATTACACTACCCGTTTTGTGTAGATAACATGTTTTTATACTTTTCTTGTAGGTAATGAGGCTTGGGAGGACTAAATGTTTAATATTGGTCTTTTTATAGATGTGAGGTGTCAAGTGAGGATGTTCAACCCAATGTATTATGAAGATATGGTTCATAATGCTCTTACTGTAGAGAATGCCTTAGTGGATGATATTATAATAGAATCTCTTACTATATTAAGTGGGCTAGGTGGTATCCTTTCTATATGTTATATTGGTTCCTATTCTAGTTTTAGGAATAAAAGGTTTGATGATATATACTGGGGAGGTGATAGATAGTCTAGGAAGGTTAAGGGTTTATCTTTCTCTCCCATAAGAGGAGTCCCCCTTACATGATATCAATGTAGGAAGACCAAGATTTTCTATAGTACATGTATGATTCTTCCAAAGGATTTCCATGTATATGGCAGGAAGGGTCACCTATAATGATTATATTTGATAATATCTTAGTTGGATATTGTAAAGGTTCAGAGAATACATAAGTTTTAAGGGCATGGTTTAGGGGAGATCATACAAATAGAAAGGATTAATTTGGGAAGTCAGGACATGGTTTGAGATGGAGATATCAGGGAAAATAGAAAGTGAATATGACTTAGGGGTAAGTTATTTAGGTGATATAAGGATCTTGGGGTTAGGGACACAAATCCGATGTAGGCATGGTGTATTATTTGGACTAGGTTCCTATAGATGGAGTAGATGGTCCTTACACCTTGAGTGGTGTGGTTATGGTTTCCCTTATGTTATATATTGCTTTGTTTGATATAAAAGTGTTTCAATACTTTATATATACCTAGGTCAAGTCTGGTTTGAGGGTATCCATTTATTTCTCCCTGAGGATGTTGTCTCCTGATACACCTCTCTAGAAGAGGCTAGACCACATTAAGAGATTCTCATCATATGTCATAGTGGTTGGAGGCTATTGACACTTGTGGAATTTTTTCATTCTAGATATGATGAGCTTCAATTTAATCTTTAGGATGTATTAGTTGAATTGAATATAGGATTACATCAATTTCTTCTATAGACGAGTGTTTTTACCTCTCTCAAGGGGGATGAGTAAATTCTAATGGGATGTGTAGGTAGGTAGAGAAATACCTAAACTATATTAGATAAAGGATATTACAGTGAAAGTAGTGGGTATATTCTTTAAAATGGATCAGATTATTGTTCCAACTATCTTTCATCCAATGATAGACTATTTTCTGAATCTTTTTTTGGTCATAAGAGTTTATAATGGCTATAAGAGAGAGGGGTTAATTATAGTTAAAAAACATTAAATACATAAAATAAAAAACCTATTTCTTAATTTTTATGAGACTCAGTTATAATTTTATGATCCACATACTTATAATGAAATCATATTTTTTTTGGTAAATGAAAGTATAGAAAAATTTATTAAAACAAACTTTCCTTATAAATTTACAATTAACAATTATAACTTGTAAAAACAATTAAAATGAAACATTACAAATTTTTATAGTAAAAATAAAAGAAACCATATAAAATAAATAAGTACACTTTAACCATTAACATAAAGGAAGTAAATAACCTGGAATTAAGGTATCGATAGTTTTAACAAAACTGTAAGGTATGTATTTCTTCAAGAAGAAATCCATCGATCACAAATATCAAAATCAACTCTATATCCCTATCTTCAGAATCCATCAACCAGCTTGATCAAATCCAACCATCTTCCTATCCATGAAATCCATTGATCTTAACCTCTATCGAACATAGAATACAATTTCAAAAATACTCTAATGAATTTACATTCCTCACACAGATTACATAAAATAAAAAATTTATAAAAGAATTCAAAGAGAAATTATCGAGAGGTTACAAAAGATAAATATTCATATGAGTTGAGGTTATAAAATAATCCACACCTATCTCCTTGAATGAACATATATTTATAGGAAATCATCTAATGGTCATATTCCCATGAATCTCGAAGTTGGTTGCAATGGCCTCATACGAGTTCCATCTTGATAGCTCAAAAAGTATATCTCTATATGATTTTATTTCAGTAGCACCATTAAAATGTTTTAATAGTATTCTGTCTGATAGAAATAATTATAATCATCCAATTATAAACTTTATTTTGATGGTAAAAATTTTGTTTTTGTCCAATTAATTAAAATAAGTAGTCTGATAGATCTTACTTGGTCAGTATGATGGAATAAACATATCCAGTTCGATTAAATATAAAATAGTATGATAGAAATAACTTTATTAGTACGATGGACTAGACTTATTCAATCCAATGGACTAGAATTTTGTAGTCTGAAGGACTATACTTTGTTAGTCTGATGGACTAGACTTTGTCAGTTCGATGGACTAGACTTTGTTAGTCCAATGGATTAGATTTTTTCAGTCTGATGTACTAGAATTAAGTAATTTAGATGGACTAAAATTTGCATGGAAAGATAATAATTATCATTTTAGAAATATTTATATATTTTAAATAATTTTTTTCCCACAAAAACATTCTAAAGACATAAGAAATATAAATCTATTAAAATATCATTTTTAAGAAAGCGTGTTGTGATTTTAAAAACTAAGGATAGAATGTGTTAAAATTAAAACTTATAACTCCATAATATTCTCCTTTTTGAAAAGAAAAAAACACAAAAATTAAAGATCAAAATAATAAATTTTAAAAACATACAGACCCATAAATAATTTAGGAATACATCACCCATTTATCTTTCTTATCTCCCCCTTTCTTTGTAACTCCCTTTTTGTTAAATAATCTTTGTTCAGAAGAAAAAAAATAAGATAAAATATCCTTTAATAAATTCCCCCAATAAATTATTCCCAATATAACTTCTTTAATAACTTCTCTAACAACTTCTCAAAAAACTACTCCCCCAATCAATAACTTCTCCCCTTGGTGATTTTCAAAGAGAATACATGAGTTATAAATTACATTAAATATTAATAAAATAATTCTATAAAATAATTTATTTTAAATAAACATTCATCCATAAAAATGGAAAGGGCATTCAACCAAATAAAATTGAGGAAAATTCAAATATAATGTGTGGATAAAAATTCATTCAAACTTTCATTCAATCAAAAGTTTGGTTTTTTACATAAAGAGTTTAGAAGAAAAAAATCATTATTTCTTCTATAATTTCTTCACGATTACTTTCATCTTCTTGAACTCTTCTTAGTTCTTCTATTTATTTTTTCCCTTTGACTCCAATATATCCATATTCTAGTTTATATCTTTAAACCTTCAAACTTCTTACTTTATTCTATCTACTTATTCAAGAATAAATCCCTTAAGAAAAAAGATTGGAATAACTCTATCTTCCTATCTCCAAAATACCTTAATAAGCCTAATCAAATCCACCTATCTTACTATCCCAAAAAATTTTCAATATTAAACTAGATCAAAAAAAAATACAATTGAAAAAATGATCTAAGTAATTTACAATCCTCACATGGATTCCTTAGAACGAAAACTATCTAAAAGATTACAAAGTGAAAGTAACGAGAGGTTACAAAAAAGCAATATTCAGATGGGTTGAGTTTAAAAAATCATCCACTTAAAGATCCTTGATTGCACCTCTATTTATAGGAACTCCTCCAGTGGTCATATTCCTTTGATTCTCAATGTTGGTTATAATGACCTCAAATGAGATTCATCTTGATATCTTAGTAAGTACATCTCTATCCAATGTCATTTTAGAAACGCAATTATAATGCGATAACAATTATTTCATTTGATAGACATAATTATAACCATCCAATTCTAAACATTATTCCAATGGAACAAATTATGTTTTAGTCCAATGAATTAAAATATGTTAGTCTCATAGATATGACTTGGTAAGTCTGGTAGACTTAAATCATCTAGTCCAATGAACTAAACTCAGTTAGTCTAATGGGAAAAAAACTTTTTCAGCCCAATGGATTATATTTTTTCTGTCCGATGGACTATACATTGTCTGTCCAATGGACTAGAATTTTTCAGTATAAAGGATTATATTTTTTATTCTAATATATCATTATTTATTAATTATGATGGACTATACATGTTTTGGAAAATTTATAATTATCAATTTTTAAATATTTATACGTCTGGTAGAATAAAATATTTTCTAAAAAACATTCTAAAGACTTGGGAAATATAAAGTTAGTAAAATATAATTTTTAATGAAGTGTGTTTTTATTTTCAAAAATAAGGATAGAAAGTGTAGAAATTAAAACTTTTGACTTAGTAATATCCCCTTTTTTGAAAATAATAAAACACAACACTTAAATATTAAACTAATAAATATGAAAAACTTACAAACCCATTAACCATTTAGGAATACATATCCCCTTTATCTTTCTTATATACGTAGTTTTTGTAACTCTATTTTTGTTAAAAAGTATTTTTCTAGAAGAAAAATATAATATAAAATTTCCTTTAATAACTTTTCCCCCAATAAATTCTCCATAAAATAACTTCTTCAAAAAATTATCTAATAAATTCTCCAGAAAATTCTCCCCAAATCAATAATTTCCCCTTATTTTTATTTTAAAAAAAATACAGGAGTTAGAAAGTACCTGAAATTTTAGTAAAATAATTATATAGAAAAATTTAGTTTAATTAAAAATTTATCCATGAAAATAAAAATAATATTTAACCAAATAAAATTAAAAAACATTCAAACATAATTAATGTAGAAAAATTCATTCAAAAAAAAGTTTTGTTTTTACATTAATATTTAAAAAGAAAAAAAATCATTCTTTTTTCTACAATTTATTCATAATTACTTTTATCTTCTTGAATTCTTATTGGTTATTCTCTATTTATTGTACCTTTGACTCCAATATAGTCATATTATTTTCCAAAACTCCAAACCTTAGAACTTCTTGATTTAGTATATCATCTTCTTATTTAAGATAATGGTTTTAAGTATTCTCTTCTTTAAACTTCAAAGATTATTCCTTAAGCAACAATTTTCTCTTCTTCATTTCTAAAATTCCTTGATCCTAAGACTCCAATAAACACTTGAACTATTAAAATAAATCAAATTTTTTTCCACATAAGAATATTACTTTTGAAAAGAATCTACAATCTCTAATGTTGTCTTCTTAACAACTTCTTTCTATTCATCATGATACTTTATACCCCTTTCAAAATATTTTAACTATCTAAAGATCCTATTAAGTATTATTATTTATGAATTGTCTTAAACTTAGAAAGATTTAAAATCATCCCCATTATGAATAGTAGTTTCTACTAACATGTTTAGAGAATCTGATTGTTCTAACACATTTAACCTTATTTTAATTTTCTTACATCGAGATTCTATACTTGGTAGATATGAAATAGCATCCACAAGTTTCTTCAAAGATTCATTGAAATAATTGAATCGTTATTCCATTCTCTGATCAAAATGAGTAGCTTAAGAATCAGTTTAATTTTATTAAACATCAGAAACGTGACTCCTTGAAGGTCTAACAACTACTTTCTCATTCTCTTTATCTTTTTCTTTATCTTTATCTTTGTTATCATTAGATACTTACTTTACAGAATTGTTTTGTCATATTATGCTTTATCTGATACTCTTATTTGTGATTAGTGATTATCTATTTATTTTTATAAACTTTCCTTCCTTTTAGAAACTACCAGATCAACATCCTTCTCAAACTGAGTAGTTAATGTTGATGTCTCTGAAGAACTTTCTTTTTCCCCTTCTTCTTCTTCTCCCTCTAAATAAATATATTTGGACTCTTATTACAATTAATTTTCTAATTGTATAAACAACTTTTATATAATTATAAAATATTCTTTTATATGATACTTTAAAAAATTTAAACATTAACTTAAACTTGTTTTAGAATATTTTTTTAATCTTTACAACTTTCCCTTTTCCCTTTTCAATAGTAATATGAACTTTAGAAATTACATTAATTTTAGGTTCTGATGGAACGAACTGAGAAACAAATAATGAAGGAGGAATTGGTTGGACAACCAACAAAGGGGAAATTGAAAGAACATTTTTTCTATCCTTTCCAGTATTATTATGAATATATCTGTGTGCCCTTTCAACAAACTTCATAAAAATATTAACAAATTTTGAATTATAAAATATCTTTATTTTTTTCCTCTTCTTATCTTCTGATTTCAAAAGTTCTTGAATTTTCTATTTTATAGTTAAGGCCTATACCTTAAAAGTCTAAATTATAGATCACAAAATTTATTCTCTAGATTTTATTTCATAAACTCTTGATATGTATCATCAGATATAACTTTAACTTTATTTTTCAGCCTGGGGGTGATGAGCTAACTTTACTCTTTTCTTGGACATTTTTATTTAACTATTAAATTTCAGCATTAAAAACTAATTTTTACAATTTATCTTCATACTTATTTAGCTCTTTCATAAAAACTAATTTCATTCTTGAAATTGTTTCTTTACTTATCAATATAACTTTTTCTATCATTATAACAACTTGTTTTTTTATCTTCATTACAAACATAAAGTTTATCGACATCTTATTGATAAAACATGAAAATTGTATAATTATAAACTTAATTGCACTTTTATTAATAGATTTGATTGATAATAAAATATAATTTACAAAATTTATTTTCCTCATATTCATTAGGAATTCTAAAACAAATATATCTAAATTATTCAAGGTGTCTATATCTTCTTTTCATGGAATTTGGTAACCTTCAATCCACACCACAACGACTCCAGCATCCAGTTTCAAATGATACACTTTAATAACTTTCTCGTAAGAAGAAAATAGAGATGTTTCAACCTTAGTTTTCTCAAAATTTCCTAGATTTCTTCGAATATTATGAGTTAAAAGATAAACCTCTTCATCCAATGGTAATTCCACAAGATCCAAACCTTATTGAATATTCAACTCGTAGGATTCATAAAAAAGGTAAAAAGTAATTATTGAGTTATAAGTATTACTTGTTTTATTTATATTCCTTTAGTTCTGGAAATCATAAAAAATATATTAAAACTTTGTTTACTAGCTTTAATGTACCAAGTATTTTAGTATGTTTTTTTATTTATCATTACTTTTTACCATACATAGAGAAGTATTAATTTATTATAAATTTTAAAACTTCATTCTAAAATATGATCCATTAGATTGAGTATGCGTCCGATTAATCGAACCTACCTCTATTTGGACCAATAGTTAGAATTTTTTCTTATCTATTACACTAACAAAATTCATGATTGTTGGATTGATTTTGGCGTAGATACATCGGACTGACCCTTAAAAGGATTAATGTATTGATAATTAATAAGAAATTCCATCAAACTGACTAAAGTTTATAATCATAATCAAATAAGAATTGTTTATGTCATAAGGAATAATTTTAGTGTTGAAATGGTGCTAAAACAAAACAATGTTAGACATTCAGTTATCTCAGAACATTGTGAGCTATCAAAGAGACATTTGTTCAAGGCTATTGCAACAAACTCAAAAATTTGACCGTTCTAGATCCACCTATAAATAACTAATCATTTAAAGAGTTTAGAGTTGATACTTTTTTCAAATAATGTATTTTAAATTTTACACTGTGTGAATAACATGTTCTTAGTCATTATAATACTTTAGAGAGTTTTTGTTCTAAGGAATCCTTATCATGGTTGTTTCTCTAATACAAATTTTGTTTGTATTTTGTGTCTGATCATTGTTTCAATAGAGGTATTATGGGGACAGGAAGATGGTGAATCTTATCCATCAGATTGAGGGCTTACTGGGCTAGGAAGAAATTTTTTGATCATTATATGGAGGGATTATATGGATAAGAAGAAAAATATTATTCTGATAATCATATTGAGGCATTTCTTTGTAAGGAAAGACACACTTTATATTAAGTATAAAATCATGAACACCTTTAGTCATGGTTATTGACTAAATTTACTCTTAAGTTTAAAAGAGTATTTTCTTTTAATATATTTTATAAGTCATTCTTACTTTTACTAGATATTATATTACTTGTTTTTACAAGCCTATTCCACAGTGCATGTAACAAAAAATTATTATGTGCACTTATCTTTCTTTGTTGTTTCTTTTATTGGTAAAACTATAAATATGATAATAACATACTTTGATTGAATTGGAACAATTGCCATTCAGATTATTTTCCCTGATCATCAAATGAAGTCTATGTCTGATAAATTTACTTTAAGAGGTTTTTGTTTTTTATTATTTCAAACTTTTTGAACTATAATTCACCCCTATTATAAGTATAGACATCTAATCTACTCTTATAGTCCTAGAATTGGTATCAAAGTGTTTTTATACTACTTATATACTTTCTATGTTTTTTTACTTTCTTTACTTACTATAAGTTTTATCATGTTTTGATATAAACATCATATTTATAAACTTTTTTACACTAACATTTACTAGTAGAAAAGAGTATCTATTTTTATTAAGATAGAAGGTATGAATATTGGATCTCTTGATAATCTAGATCTATGATGATCATAATTTTTTGATGGTAATGACAATGATTAGTAGAGATATTGAATGAAAACCATTATGAGAAACACTGGAGTTGATAACTTCTTAATGATTACTGGAAAATATAAGATTCTTAATAAATAAGTATCTAATTTTATAATTGAAGAAAATTTATAATATTAGTTGAAATAAAAAGTTAGAAATACTTTATTATGTGTTATAATGGGGAATATCAACAGTAAGATATCATCTTGTGAAACAACCAATAATATTTGAATAAAATCATAACTAACACATTTTAGTACATCCAAAGTTATAGAAATAAGAAGAGTAATGATTAGAGATGATTACAAATGCTTTGATTTTTTACTAAGAGAATTGGTTCCTAGATGCACTAAAGGTTTATGACTATTATTAATAGTTTACAGTATATTTGAGAAAAATGTATTTAAGGTGATATTTTGGTTGAAAAAATTATTGATATAATATTCAATGAGTGGGAATCACAAAGAACAACTGTGGATAATAAAAGAAATATTACTAAAATTATTCTTAATGATTTAATTGGAATAATCATGCAATATGAAGAAATATTAAAGAGAGATACTGATAAAGTTAAAAATATAAACAGTGGTGTTTCTTTTAAAAAAATATCTATTGTATCTACTAAAGTTCAATCTTCTGAGAATGTTTTCAAATATTTAAGAATGAAGAAAGTTATTATTCAGTCATATTATAGTACATCGAAACAGTATAAAAATGAGTTAGCTAATCTTTATAAAAGTACGAACAAGATCATTGGGACTAAATATTTTCAATACATATATTATAAATTTCATTAGGATAAATGTGACAAAAAATATTACAAGGTCACTTGTTATGA
Organism: Viscum album; assembly: GCA_963277665.1. Lineage (NCBI taxonomy): Eukaryota > Viridiplantae > Streptophyta > Magnoliopsida > Santalales > Viscaceae > Viscum > Viscum album. The sequence goes on along the minus strand of OY728134.1, from coordinate 4,262,685 downwards.
ATGTAAGAAAGCAATACATATTCGACTAGATTATCATATACTGAAAATTAAAGATAGGAAAGAAAATAATTCATATAGAAATGATAATAAATATTATAATTATAAAGTCAAAATAAGTTATGAAAGCTTCTGACACATGGAGTTCCAGTGGTGGAGATTCTTCGAAAAGTTATTCTGATGATGAATGTTCTAGATAGAGGAACATTGATCATTTTGAAAAATTACCTATGGTAAATCAATGTATCATGAGAAAGTTACACACTACTAAATCCCTAAATAATATTTATTTAAATTCAAATTATCATGATAAGAAAAATTATACACTTTTGATGAAGAATCTTCCTTGGAAGAGGATAATACTTTACCTAGTTATGATAAATTTTAGAGATTTGAAAAACTATTAGAAAATGAAAAATGTAAGATTTTTAAAAACATGATAATTCAAAATCTAAAATTTCAAAGGAATATTTTATGGAATATTTTTCAACTAATGAAGTATCATATCTTTTGGAAGATTTTGATAAAACTATTTTTGAAAAAAAATCTATTTCAAAATATTTTGAAAAAGTTTTTCTAGAGAATAATAGTTTACTAATTAATTTTTAAAAACATATTTATAATAATATTACTCACGAGGATAAGAATTTAGTTCTAAAACTAAAATATGAAATTTATAGCTTAAATAAAATTTTATCAAAGCTTACCACTGGTAAGGATAACATTGAAAAAATGTATATAAAAATTCATTCTTATAGTGATAATAATGGAATGGGTTATACATCTAAAAACATGTTTTTATAAATAATCACTTTATTTTGAATAGTTCACATTTTTTCACTATGTGAATAAGTAAATCTCACTGGAAGAAAAATTTTTCTTTGAATATAGATCAATATTTAGGTTTTCATAAAGCTTATTTTTCAAACAAATGTGGTCACCCTAGATATGTTTTTTCAAAAAATGTCGAACCCAAGAAGGTTTGGGTTCCGAAATATTGATTATTTTGTTTTTAGGAAAATAAATATAATACTAACAATCAAAAAGTTTAGTTCATAGATAGTGGAAGTTCTAGATACATTTAGAAATAACAATTTCTTTAATAAGATCATCAAGATGAAGGGTGGGAAAGTAACTTTCAAAGATAATGCTCAAGAAGTGATTATTAGAATAGGTAACAATTTTCTTCTTAGAAAATATCATATTTAATTTTTTCTATTTTTTTAGGACTTAAGAATAACCTTATAATAATAAGTCAAATATATAATGAAGGTTACCTTATGATCTTTAGGAATGATAAATGTGCAGTACATAGTTACAAGGATGAATATATTATTTCTTCCAATCGACATGAGAACGTTTACACACCTAACTTAGAAGACTTTGGGAGACAATAATTACCCCACATTAGTGAAATAGAAGATCAATATTGGTTATAGAATATAAGGTTAGGGCACTGTAACCTTAGAATATTAGATAAGTTGACTAGGAAAGGAGTTGTTAAGGATCCACCAGAACTTATGTTTGATACTTTAAAATTTTGTGACCCTTGTAAATACGATAATCAACATAAGTCAAGTTTTAAATATATTAGTGAAGTCTCAACATATGATGCTTTATAGTTAGTGAACATGAACATATATTTTCCTACAAATACTGGAAGTATTATTGAAAAAAACTATTTATATGTCTTAGTTGATGACTACACTAGATACACACGGGCCTATTTTATTATAAAGAAATACGAAGCCTTTAGTTATTTTATAATTTTTTTATCTAGAGTTAAAAATGATAAAGATATCACCTTGATAATTATTCATAATGATCATAGTGGAAAATTTGAAAATTATGATTTTGAAACTTTTTGTAGTAAGAAAGGTATCAAACATAACTTTTCAGCACCTAGAACCCCCCCAACAAATGGTGTAGTTGAAAGAATAAATAAAATTCTTCAGAAGATTAATAGAACCATGGCGAGTCAATACTCAGTTGCTAAACATATTTGCGATGAATCAGTTAGTATTACCTTATATACTATAAACCTAGTTTTAATTATAATTTTTCTTAATAAAAATCCTTATGAGTTGTGGATAGGAAGAAAACCAAAACTTTCTTCAAATTTTTTGATTTCAAAGTATTAATTATGAATACTAAATATAAATTACATAAAGTTACACCAAAATCTGATGAAGGAATATTTTTAGGTTATTCCAATACTATTAAGGATTATTGAGTTTTTAATAAAAACTATTATACTATTGAAGAAATAATGAATGTTAAGTTTGTTGAAACTAATCCCTTTATTTTCAAACAACCTCAAACTATATCCTCAGATGTTATTACTAAAATAGATTTTCAACATTTGTTAGAAATTTATTATTAAAAGGAAATAACTCAAGAATTAGTTTTTGAAGTTATTTATTAGGAAGGTTTTATACCTATTGTTGAAGAATAAAATTTTAAAAATCTAATAAGTTAGTAGTTTATTATGAATAATCCTAGTGAAAGTTTCATTGGTGATGTAGATCAACCAGTTAGGACTAGAAGTTCTTTGAGAAATTAAATTGAAAATATAGCTTCCTTATCCCAATATGAACCTAAGAATCCAAATGATGTTTTAGGTGATGAGGATTTTTTTAGTCTATATATGATGAAATAAATGAGTTTGAAAGGAACAAATCACAGGCTTTAGTTGAACAAAATATACAAACTTATAAAATTTGAGTAAAATGGGTATTTCAGAATAAATGTGATGAAAACGAAATAATAGTTATAAATAAATATTGACTTGTTGTTAAGGTATATACTCAATAAGAGGGAATATATTATAAAGAAACCTAAAAACTGATAAAAAGACTTGAACCTATTTGAATACTTCTAGCCTTTGCAGTATTCTTCAATTTTAAAGTATTTATAATTGATTTGAAGAGTGATTTTCTTAACAGATATGTTCAGGAGGAAGTTTATGATTAAAAACCTCCTAGTTTTGAAAATAAAAAACATACATAATATGTTTATAAACTTACCAAATCACTATATAGACTCAAACAATCCCCTAGATCTTGGTATGATAGATTAACTGGATTTTTTTTACAAAATAATTTGTTAAGGGAGATGCAGATCCAACCCTTTTTTTAAAATAAGTTAATAAAAATATTATGATTGTATAAATTTATGTTGATGACAATATATATGGTTCAACTGAAAAATATTTAACAGACTTCTTTGAGAATCTTATAAAGTCTGAGTTTGAAATGAGTTGAATGGGTGAGTTAACATATTTTCTTAGATTTCAAATATCACAAAAACTAAATGGTAATTTTATATCTCAACATAATTATATAAAAGTTTTACTTAAGAAATACATATATAAAAATACTAAAAGAATTAGTTCTCCCCTTGGTGCCTCCGATACTTTAGATATTTATGAGGCTAAGAAACCAATTGTTTAGAAGACTTTTATAGGTATGATTGGAAGTTTACTTTACTTAATATCTAGTTATATGGATTTAATGTTTTTAGTATTCTTATGTGCTAGATATCAAGACAATAAAAAATAATCCCATATTAAAGCTATAAAATTAATTTTTCTTTATCTTAAGGGAACTATTTATTTATGCCTATTATATTATTTTTGAAATGTTTTTGAACTAAATAGTTTTTTGGATACTGAGTTTGGTGGATATAGAATGGATAAAAAAAGAACATCTAGAACTTTTCACTTGTTAGGTGAATCTTTAGTTTACTTTTAATGTAATACACAACACTCAGTAGCACTTTACACCATTGACGCTGAATATGTACCAACTAGAAGTTGTTATTATCAAGTGTTTTGGATGAAACACACATTCATAGACTATGGCATGAGTTTTACTAAAAATCAAATACATTATAAAAAAAAGTTCCATTTCCTTATTTAAAAACCCAACACATCAATATCGTGATAAACAAATAGATATAAGAGTAAATTTCTTTTGGGATCACACACATAAAGTAGATATAATTTTAAAATTCATTGGAATTCAAGGAAAAATTTCTGATATATTTACCAAACCCCTTAGTTCAAATATATTTGAATATATTAAACATAATATTGGAATGTTAAATTTAAAGTGATTATTCATATATACTTCTTGTTTACTAATGTCCTAACATTAATACAATCCTTTTCATAGGGGGTACATATGTTTTATGTCTTTCAAATTTTTATGTTTTTATAAAAAAAACATTTAGTTTTCTAAATTATTAGTTTTTTTAAAAAGTTTCTATTATAATGAGTTTTATAGACTCAAACTTTTATAAAATTTTCAGATTTATAGTTACCAATTTTTTTTTCTAGACTTTGAATGTATTAAAAAATTTCTAGACTCATAATTTTTTACAAACTTTTTAAGATTAAAAAATTATCTTAATTAGTATTGTTTTTAAAAATATCATAATAAGTTTTATTTATAAACTATCATAATCATTTTAAAAAACTATCATAATTAGACTTTATTTAAAAAATATTGTAATATATTTATTTTAAAAAAAACCAAGAAGAACAGGTTAATCATACTGATGAAAATTTCAATTCTGAAAGGTACTCTTCTATTATTTTAGTTTTTGAGCTATTTCATTAATTATGTTCATAATTTTTTTTATAATTTTTGTTTTAACAAAAAAATTGATTTGTTTTGAAAATTTTAAAATGTTTCTCTAATTGGAATGGTCCTCAATCTGATAATTTTTTTTAAAAAAAACTTTTGAGAGTTCAAATAAACATTTAAAAAAATTATTTGAATAAATATCAACTGTAAGATCATAAAGGGTATCAATCTAAACCATTGGTTTCATTTTAGAAGTCAAATAATCACCCCCAGTGAACATATAAGGAAGGGTCACTCTATTTCCCCACATCAATTTTTAGTTTTTTTTTCTCTTAGCTACTGCACCCTTCATAGTTGTCAGTCTAATTGTTTTCCTTTATGTATGATTATAGGTATTTATTCTCATCCCAATGATGAAAAAATAAAATTATTTTAAGTGTAATGTATTCAGGTAAAGACTCATTGAATGATCTTGGTATGATAAGTTCGATTCTGCAATCAAAAGAATTATTTCATTTCAAGGATGATAATTTGTTTGCATAGAGAATCCAAATAAAGTTTTTGATCTTTATTATATTAAGGTAGTTTTATAATTTTATGTATCCGTTTTTTTAAATAAGATGGTAAGTATAAGGTTTCCTTTACCATGTTTGGAAAAATATATAAACTTTTCTATAAAATATTAACATACTTGGATGGTGTTCTATCTGATAGTGAAGTTTATTTAACTTCTCAAAAATTATAAAATAGACTCATAACTTTTAAAAGGAATAAAGATAAATATTATATGTTTTATTTTTATGAGAAAGTTAGAAAATTTTATCATTTTACAACAAAAAATAAAGTTATTTAATTTTGGATGCAATTATATATTATCCCTAGTAAAGGTGATAGGTATATATTGAAGGTTTCTGATGTTTTTTTGAATATATTTTCAATATTATGAAGATTGATTTAGTGAAGTTCATCTTCATTATGGCGGAGAATATAAAAAATGATTCAATAAAGTTAAAGGTCATTATATTTCAAGACATCATCATAAATATGATAGTGAAGTGTATGGAAATTTTTAATGTAGAGAATAAATCTTATCTAGTCAGGGAAAATATTTCTTTTATAAGTGAAGATAAAATGTTAAGGATGAAATTAGTGTTTGATTCTAAGTCAAAGATGTTTTTAAAAAAGTTGAAGGAGTTGTGTCTGAATTTCAACCATCAAGTAAACCTGAGAAAGTTGATAAGAAGAATAAGAGAAAGGATGAAACATCTCATCCCATAAATTAGAATAAAGACAATAGAATGTTAGATGAATAGTTTAAGAAGCTAATGGAACATAAAGCTCAAAAGAAGACAAGGGATCCTCAGTTCACTATTTATGCTGCTGAGGAAAGGAAACTAAAAATACCGACTACAGAATAGTTAGAAGAAGAGAAAATATAAAATAAAAGGAATATATTTCTAGAATAAAGGCTTGTTTAGTGTTTGTTTAAATATGTTGAGAGAGATTTTGAGAATCCAGTCTTTTAGATTTCTCACACTGACCAAGTAATTCTATAAGATAGATTAGTTTTTAAAGAAACTTCTGCAGTTACTTCTATGGTTAATAAAGGAAAAGAAAAGTTAGTTATTGAATAATTGGTTCCAACCTTACCTAAGAAAGAATAATATCCTAAATTAGTGGGAAAAGGAGATTTAATAATAATAAGAAAATTAGAGGATGAGCTTGAGAAGGAAGTTAAAGAAGAATTTGAAGAAAAAGAAATAAAAGTATAAGTGGAAGAAGAAGAAGCTGCTCTAAAATAAGAAGAGGAATATAAAGAAAAAGAAGAGGATGATAAATAAGAAACCTTGTCAGATAAGGGATCAAATAATAATAAATCCTCAAAATAATCTTCATCTTCATCAATTTTACCATCTCAATCTGGTAATGATGAAAACATAGAAAGTAACCAAGAAGAAATATCCTCATCAGAAAAGAAAGAAATGTTGTCCTCAAAGGAAGAAGAACAACATCAACTTTCTCAAATTAAAGTTTCTAACAAAGCTAAAACTAATAATAACATGAAAATTTTATAAGTTTTAGATGATAATAAAGTCTCAAGGAAAGATGAAAAGAAAGGAAAAGTAGTGGATTTCGGAACCAACTGACATAAATCACCCAGGACGATCCCGATCAATCAGAATAAGAAGGAACAATTACTCTAAAGGGTTTTGATTTTATTTTCCTCACCTTGAAAAGGTTGAGTGATCATATTAATTATTTACCAAATATTGAGTCAAGTTTTAAGTTTATTCAGAAATCTTTGAATGAGAAATCAGAATCACTTAATTTTTTTACCAAATTAGTTATCAGGATAGAGATCAATTTGAATGTTTTTCAGGAAAAGTTTAAAGCTTAAAATTATTCATATAATAAGATGATGAAATAGTACAACCAAATAGATACTAATATCTATAGTAATGATAATAAGTTTATTGAAGTGAAGAATATCTTGTAATAAATGACTGAATCATTCAACAACTTATTTTTAGATAGGTCCAACAGAGTAAAGCTTATAGAATAATTCAGAGATACTATGGATGATTGGATACAAGATGTGAAAGTACTGAGAAAAAGGTGTGTAACATGCAGTTAGTGATGAAAACGATGAGATCATGTGAAGATGAATTGATTTTAATGAGGTAAGAGTACAAAGAGTTATATGAGGATGTTAAATTCCTCAAGAATGAAGTTTGGAAGTAGGATGCTTTGGATGAAAAGGTTGCAAATATAGATAAGTAACGTCATGAGTTAAAAAAATGAAGTTCTTCATGAAGACCTTGATGAAGAAAGAATGAATATTTTTTGAACTCTCATTGTATATTTTTGTAAAATATTCGAATGACTATTTATTATGAATTAATTTTCATCCAAATTCTTTAGACTTAAATGTTTTCCAATTTCTATTGGTTATATGTGATTTGATATTATTTTTGGATGATTAGTTAGTTAAATTCATTGTTCTTTATGTTATTTTCTCTAACGTTTTAGGAAACATCATATTATTTCTCATTCCTTTTTGAAAATCACAAATGGGGAGAATGATTTTTTAAGGGGGTGTATGTTTTATAAAGGAGGATAATTTCTTTTAAAAGGAAAGATACTATCATTAGGGGGATAATTATTCATAATAGGGAAAAGTATTATTTAAGGAATAATTATTCTAATACTTTCCATTGTATTCAAAAGAATTACAAAATTAGGGGATTATGTTATAAAGAATATCTTCAAATTTCTTAGAAGATAAAAGGGCTATATGTTTTCCAGGTTATTTTTCTATTTAAGTTTTGTGGTTTGTGATTTCAAAAAAGGGGGATATTATTGAGTAAGAAGTTTTGATTCTTACTTTTCCATTCCATTAGTTTTAAAAATAATAAAAACTCTTTAAAAACTTTTTTTACTAACTTTTATTTCTTAAGTATTTTAGTGTGTTTTTACAGAAAACATTACTTTCTACCATACATAGAAAATTTATAATGTATTATGAATATAAACTTTACATTATTCAATATGATCCTGTAGATTGAGTATGCATCAAATTGATCAGACTTACATTTTTTCACAATAGTAGTTAGATTTTTATCTTGTCTATCATACTAAAAAAAGTCATGACTATAGTACTGATTCAGCTACTAATACATCAGACTGACCCTCATAATGATTACCATATTAATAATCAATAAATAATTACATAAAAGACTAAAGTTTATAATAAAAAAAATATTATAATTGTTTTTATCATAAGGAATACTTTTATAATTGTAATTTTACTAAAACAAAGTGATGTCAGACATTCAGTTATGCAAGAATATTATGAGCTGTCAAAGAGACAACTGTTTGAGGTCGTTGCAACAAACTCATAAATATGAACTTTGAAGCTTTAATTATAAATAACTAGTCATTTGAATATTTTGGAGCTGATAATTTTTTAAAATCAAGTATTATTAATTTTTCTCTATGTGAACAACTTATTATTAGTTATTGTAATACTTTAGAGTGTTGTCATTTTAAGGAATTCTTATCAGATTTGTTTATTTAATAACAATTCCATTTATATTATACATACAATAATTGTTACGATCGAGGGATTCCAAGGATAAAAAGATGTTGTATATAATACATACAATCAATGGATTTTGAGTCTAGAAATATAGACACTGATCATCCTATCAAGGACATCCATGGATTGGAATATAGATATTATTTTGATCATTATATTGAGGTATTTCCTGGTAAGGAAGGACATAATTTATAGTAAGTATAAATCTATAGATACCTTTAGTCAAGGTTATTGACTAACTTTACTGTTAAAGTTAAAATAGTGTATTATTTTAATATATCTTGTAATCCATTATTAATTTTACTAGCTATTGTATTACTTGTTTTTATAAGTCTATTATGTTGTTCATGTAATAGAAAGTTAGTATTAGTAATTATCTTTATTTGCTATTTGTTTTATTGGTATAAATATGAATACAAAATAACATAATTTTATTTAATAAGATTAACCATGATTTTGATTCTTCACTCTGATCATCAGATGAGTTCTGAGTAAGATAAATTAACTTTAATAGGGTTTGTGTTTTGATTAGGTTAAACTTTTTAAACTACAGTTCAAACCCTTCTTGTAATTATATCCATCTAATCTACTCTTATGGTTCCAAATTTATAATATCCATATATTCATCCACATGAAACTCAATAGATGAATAAAACTAATTTACTATCATTGGATAATAAATATAAAAATCATCTTTTTCAATGAAAAACTTTTCCCAAACTTGAAATTTGATAATTTATTTTAGCAAAGAGTTAGTTTTATAATACAATCTTTTTTTCAATAAACCTTTCCTTAAAAAATTATCTATTTGAAATGTCTTCGATAGTAATAAATTTATAGAGACTGATTTTTCTGAGAAGATATAATTAGACAAAGTAAATTCGGATTAGAATAATGGAAAAGATTAGACTGATAGAGAATTTGAGGGCTGAGAGTCATCGTCCTTCTTAGAAACCGATGTGGGATGGTGTAACCCACTCAAACATTTATAGGCTCAAGAAAATGATTAAAATTTCAAATATATGACATCCTATATTCAATCTCATATATGATTCATCGATTGAAATTTATCTAGAAATATTTATATAATATTTCTGAAATCGTAATACCTTTTTAAAGAAAATTTTATTGGATGTAAAACTTGTCCAGATTTTTTTGGTAAAAAATATTCCTAAAGAACAGAAATTTATAAAAAAAATTAAATGAAAATAAATATAGTAAATATTGAAGATTAAAAATAACGTTTTTGGAGTAAAATTATAACTTTATATGATAAAGTATTTCATGTAATTGTTATTCTTGTTTTTTAGAGTTTTTTTAGAAAAACCAAAGTTTTAGAAAAACTAAAAAATTTAGAAAAACAAGAGTTTTTAGTAGAATTAAAAAATTTTAGAAAATAATATTATATTAAAATTTGAGTTTTTAGGAACACTAAGTTTTTTAATAAAAATAATTTTTTTAGTAAAGAATTTTTTTTAATAAATTGAAGGTTTTTAGTAAAACAAAAGTTTTTAATAAAACTAATGTTTTTATAAATAAGTGGCATATTTAATATTGTTTGAAAAGGATTTAATTAATGTGAGGATATTGATAAACTAGAAGTAGATATGAATAATCACTTAGTATATATCATTCATATATTTTGTTTAATATATTAAAATCTATCGAAATAATGGGGTTTAGTAAAAATATCAGAAATTTTTTCTTACATTCTGATGAATTGTTAAATAATATCTAATTTTTGTGTGTGATCTTGAAGGAAGTGATATATTATATCCATTTGGTTTTCTCATGAGTGATGTGCTGGTTTTTTACTTAAAGAAATGACTGATGAAGCTCAAATTTTCATATATTTTATACTATAAATCATTGTTTATAATCCCAACATATCGTTATTGTATGGGTAATTGTCACGTTTTTAGGTTTTAGTGTTATTTTGAACCTAAATGCAAAAATGGCCTAATTATACAATTTTAACAGATTGTTATCACAATTGTATTTTTGTCATTTCCCATAAAATATATGTCCAAATTTTGTGATTAATTTTTTTTAGAATCCTGATTTTACTTCATTAAACTTTTTCTTATGTACCAGGAGCTTATTCGACTATCTAAAGGGATTAATAAATCAATAACTTTTATGATTTTTTCGAGCAGATAGTGTGGAATCCACCACCGTAAAGAAACCACAACTCGGCCTAAACACATCCAAATGAGTTTTTTTTACCTAGGATAGTACTATGACTGATAGGTACATATCTAAAACAAGTTTGGGTGAGGTTTTAAGTAATTAATGCTTCCATTTAATGTTATACTTTTGGAATAACTTTCCTAGAATCTTCATCCATAAAAAACCCGCCAATAAACAAATTATAACTCCTTCATCCAGTGTCCAACTGAGGTGAAATTTGGAGGGTGAACACCGAACATATTAAGATACAACATTTATGAAGGGACCAACATGTGAAGAGGCCATTTATTAGTACAAAAACATGAAAAAGTTCAGAGTACATAATTATGACTATAAAAGGAGGACCTCACCTCCTTCCCAAATCATCCCATTCTCCATCCATTCCTTAATGGCACCAAGGAAAAGATCTACATCGAGGAAGGTCAGCCCAAAATTTTCCCCCTTAATTTTTAATTTATTTATTTTTGTTTTAGTTTTCAATTTTAATTTATATTTTTAATAAATTTATGAACTGTTTTTATTATTGTTTCCACTCATCCACCCTATTTTCTTATTCTCATCTTACCATCATGAACTATAATGCTAATGATCATGAGTATCTAATTAAAGGAATACCCTAAGGTATTAATTAGGTTCTTGAACCCAAGACCATGTTTTTAATATTCTTTGAGTAAATTCTAAGGATAATTTATAGTGGGTTTTATCCTCACTATGGTTGTCAAAAGTTTAACTTCTTAATCTATAACCATTTTCCCTCGATTGAGGAGGTGGATGGAGGGTGTGCTTGGAGATCTCTAAGTATAATTTTCATTCATAATTAGGGTAGACTGAGGTTTCCACACATATGGTGGAGTGTGTTCACTAAGAATATTTGAAGCTGGTCAATGAAGGTGCTCCCCAAATGTTTTCTTGGGAGAACATCCTTTCTTCCATAATTCAATTTTTTTTAAAATTTCATATTTATTTGAATTGAATTTTTGAATTTCATTTATTTTCATAAATTAAATTTATTTCATAAAATATAAAACAAAAAAAAGAAGTAATTTAGGTGAATTAGATTAAGTGAGTGAATAACTGAGAAATCTCCTCAAGTGAGATAACCCAGTTCAACCACTATGCTGCACTAGGAAAACATAAAAATATGATTTTCCATGCCCTACAATAGGTGTGCATCGAAAGTGGTGCCCTTTCCAGGGATCCAATCAGTATTTTACTTATATTTTTCTATTTTCACATTTTAGATATATTTTCATTTAGAAAAATCATAAATTTCAAAAAACATTAAAAAAAATCTTTTTTCATGATCTCTTTTAATTAAAATTATTATTCATGTACTGAACAATCTCATGTGCCAGAAAATGTTTATAATGATCTTGATTCTCAGTTTAATAGGATTAGTGATAATGTCAAAACCTAGAGAGCCAAAAAGAATGGATTGCTGAATATGTATGCACATCCCAAGAGAAATCCAAACCTGAGCCGAAACCTAAACCTGAATGAGTGGTGGAAGAGATTCACCAATAATTTTTTATGTTAAAGAACCTGAGGCAGGTGAGAAAGAACTTCTAAAGGAACTAATTATATCATCTCGTACTCAACCATTTCTCGAGGAGGTTCCATAAGTACACATTTCAACTAATGCACTAATGGGAGATCAACATTATTTGGAAGAATTATGGAATAGTTTTTTAAAATATAACTTGAAACATAATATTCTTATACTTGATAATGAAACATCAGACAATTTCTACCTCTCTATTTCATTGAAAGATAATGAAGAAGATGCACCTGCTGAGATTGGGCTTCCAATGGTCATGCTTGAAGAGATCAATTACCAAGCTGAATTACTTAAAAGGGAAGATTTATTTATTTATTCTTCATGTTTTAATCTTATTCAAGTTAAATTGTTTTCTAACATATCTTCCTTTGAAATTTCTGATATAAAACAAATAGAGAAGACTATAGATGTTAAAGAGGAGACCAATCAAGTGGTAGTGATTGAAGAAGAAGATATGGGGATGATGGTAGTGAGACTACTTCCTTAACAACATTTTTCATACCATATAGAGGAGGACACCACAGAAGTCAACAGGGAGCACCTCTATATTCTATTCCCTACCACTTCAAACCTCAAATTTCATCTTTGTTATTTCTTGGGGGTTTGGAACTTTCTTATCATCTTAGAGGTTCTCCACATTCAGTGTTTAATCATAGACATCGAGAAAACTTTCTTGTGGTGGTTCATATCAATTAAACCACACCCACCTTCTGATTGGGCGTAATCAACTGAAACTGCCTGACTAGGGGCATTAAAAACCTAGCACATACTTGGGGGTCTAAACCAAGCATTATCTCTTTTCTATTCCATTTATCTTTATTTTTATTTATTTTTATTATGTATTTTCATTACTTTCTTGTAGTCTTAAAGTGGTAGATTCTAGGATCTTAACTTAAGGAATCCACTTCAAAAATAATGTCAGGTTGTATCTTTCCTTCCATTGGCTTCTCTTCCTTTATATTAATATTTTGTTGAGTTGAAATGAGGGGTAGTAAAATTTATGTCTGGGGGAGTGTCAACCTGCTTAGTTCTTATTGTGTGCTTTTCATTTTTGTTTATAATATTTTTAGGTTTTTTGAGCTTTAATGAATATTCTTATAATTTTTCACCCATCAATTTATTTTGAAAGAGTTGAAATGATTTTTGAAATAATGGATTTTAAATGATTGTTGATATGAATTATTTTCCCTTGAAATGGATTTTCAAGTATTTTTTTAAGTTTGACTAATTTTTTAAATCCATGCCTATGAAACACTAAATCAAAATATTTTTCCTTTCTTGTGAGGTATTCTAAACCACTTTGACATATTCTTCTTAATACCCACACTTTCTTGAGTAAAACATGAATTTTGTGTGAGAACCATAATTTGTGATTTCTCTCGTTCGAAGATTTGGATTTCATGGAATGTATTTGAAATGATTGAGGCATATCTTTGGATAGACACATTTTATCTTGAGAACCACCTTAACATTTATCCTTCGTAAGCCCTTAGATTCTATGTATTTCCTTATAGGTCTAAGCCACATTATAACCCAATTTTTCTTTACCTAACCATAGTTTTAGTATTTTTGCATGGTTATTTCATGTTTGAGTATGGGGGAAGGGCCTTTTGTGTGTGTTCATTGGGATGTGTATAATTTATGGGTGGTGAGAGGTGTTTTTTAAATACTTTGGGCATTGGATAATAAGATAATTGGGCATGGGTTGTCATTCCATTGTGCATTATTTGTTACATCCATTTCTCCTTCAAAAAAAATGAAAAAAATGGAGATAAGATTGGATTCTTAATTATAAATTATTTTATGACTCATTTAATTATCAAAAATCAAGGGTATGAATTGTCATTCATTCATTGTATTCAATTTTTATCTCATCCTCCATGAAAAATAAAATGAAAAAAAAGAAACAAAAGAAAATAAAGTTGTGCCTTTCAGGAGCTTTGCAAAAAAAGGGAGAAATTAAATGATATAATTCATTATAATCACTGATTGGCCCATGTTCCATGTCATAAAAAAGTTATGGTGATTTTTTTTCACATTTTTAAGTGGGATTGAGAGAGGAATTTCCTGTGTTTTCCCTTGAATTAATCATGCATTGTACATAAAAGTCTAACCTCCTCTTTCTAGCCTGAAACTTTTTTCAATAATTTTCCCACCAACCCTAAACCAAATAATAATTTGAAACATTAATTAAAGCCCTCATGATTGAATTAATTTTCATGTTTCATGATGTGGAGAGATTATTATTTTCACAAACCTATGGTAATACATGCGATTTTGAAGCACGCGCATAACTCTAGATTCAATTTTTCTTGAGTGAAGAGTGACATAAAATTCAATGTGAGGTAGGTTGTGATTGGGCCATAGATTGACTAATGAGTTTGAAAAAATTTTAAATATTTAAATGAAAATAATAGAGAATTGTTTTTCATATATTATACATGATGAACTTCTATTTTGGATAAGATCATTGATATTTTCTCATTTTTTATTGTTGTCTGGATCTTGATTTGGATGTAAGATGATTGCCCAAGAGTGAAATGTTTAAGTATAGGGGAGTGATGAAGCTAAAATTTTCATATATTTTATACTATAAATCATTTTCTATAATCCCACCACAGTGTTATTGTATGGGTAATTATCATGTTTTTATGTTTTAGTGTTATTTTGAGCCTAAATGCAAAAATGGCCTAATTCTACAATTTTAACTGATTGCTATCACAATTGTATTTTTGTCATTACTCATAAAATATATGTCAAAATTTTTTGATTTTAATTTTCTTATAATACTTATTTTATTTCCTTAAACGTTTTATTTTGGACCAGGAGCTGATTTAGCCATCTAAAGGGATTAATAAATCAATGAAGTTTATTATTTTTCTGGGCGGATAGCGTGGACTCCACCACCGTAACGGAACTAAAACTCAGCTTAAACTCATAAAAATGAGTTTTTTTTCACTTTTTATAGTACTAGGACAGATAGGTATGACTCTATAACAAGTTTGGGTGAGTTTTTAAGTAATTAATTCTTCCATTGAATGTTATACTTTTGGAAGAACCTTCCTGGAAGCTTCATCCATAAAACAAATCCGCTAATGAAAAATTCATAACTCCTTCATCTGGTGTCCAACTGAGCTGAAATTTGGAGGGTGAATGGAAAACATATTAAAAAACAACGTTTATGAAGGGGACCATGCGTGAATTGACCATTTATTGGGACAAAAATGAACAAACTTTCAGAGTACAGAATTATTCCTATAAAAGGAGGCCCTCACCTCCTTCCTAAATCATCTCATTGTCCATCCATTTCTTCAAGGCACAAAGGAGGAGATCTCCCCTGAGGGAGTCCAGCACCAAATATTCCCCCTTTATTTTTAATTTATTTAATTTTTTTATTTTCCATTGTAATTTAGATTTCTAATAAATTCATGAACTATTTTTATTATTGTCTCCACCCATCCACCCTCTTTTCTTATTCTCATCTTACCATCGTGAACTATAATACTCATGGTCATGTGTATCTAATCCAAGGAATATCACGAGGTATTAATCCAGTTCTTGAACCCAAGACCATGTTTTTAATATTATTTGAGTTAATTCTAAGGATAATTTATAGTGGATGTAATCCTCACTGTGGTTGTCAAAAGTTTAACTTCTTAATCTATAACCATTTTCCCTCAATTGAAGAGGTGGATGGAGGGTGTTCTTGGCGATATCTAAGTAAACTTTTCATTCATAACCGGGGTAGACCAAGATTTTCACACATACAATGGAGTGTGTTCACTAAGAATATTTGAAGCTGGTCAATGAAGGTGCTCCCTAAAAGTTCTCTCGGGAGAACTTACTTTCTTCCATAATTCCATTTTGTTTAGAATTTCATATTTATTTGAATTGATTTTTTGCAGTTCATTTGTTTTCATAAATTCCATTTCTATCATAAAATATAAAACAACAAAAAGAAGTAATTTAGTTGAATTATATTAAGTGAGTGAATAACTGAGAAAGCTCCTCAAGTGAGATGACCTTGGTCAGCCACTATGCTGCACTAGGAAAACATAAAAATATGCTTTTTCCACACCCTACGACAGACGTGCATCATTGAAACTTGTGTTACACACAAAATTTGAGTTTTACTAAAAATCAAGCCATAGTCCATGAGTTTTTATTGCATCCAAAAAACATAAGAACAATAATTTCTAACTTATACATATTCAACTTCAGTAGTGGATAGTGATATTGAGTATTTTTTCTTACAAGACCACGAAACTCAATATTCTCCTATAAAATGGAAAGTACCATAAATAATTTTTCTATCCATTTCAGATCTACAAAAGTCAACATAAAAAAAAAATTTGTTTAAAAAACACATCCAGAAGAGTAAAACAATCTTAAATCCATAATTCCCTTAAGATAGTGAAAAATTAATTTTACTGAATTAATATGGGACTATTTTAGATTATCATTATATCTTGCACATAATCATATATAAAATATTAAATATGGATAACTAGCCATTAATTATAGTAAACTTACAATCATTCCTCACAAAATATTTTGATTACCTGGTTTTCTAGATTCATCAGTATCAAAATTATTTGAGGTTCCGATAGGAGTACTAATACCTTTAGTATATTCATATCAAAATTTCGTAAGAATATATTTTATACAATTTTGTTTATATATAAAAGTTTCTTATGTTTTTTTTGAGATTTTCAAAACTAGAAAGTAAGTAAGTTTTCCCATCAGGTACATTTCAATCTCAAATTTCATAATATC
The DNA here is from genome assembly GCA_963277665.1 of Viscum album. NCBI lineage: Eukaryota > Viridiplantae > Streptophyta > Magnoliopsida > Santalales > Viscaceae > Viscum > Viscum album. Next base: position 4,245,476 of record OY728134.1, on the reverse strand, counting down.
CACAAAGGAATCTACTAAATATTTTTTGGTTAAACAAAATATAATGTCATCGAAATAAATTTGAAAAATGATTTTGTTTTTTGAAACTTATTTAAAAAAATTGTTGGATCAACATCTCCTATAACAATTTTTTTTTGTAACAAAAATCTAGTTAATCTATCATATCAGGATCTAGGGGATTTTTTCAGTCTATAAAGTGATTTATAAGTCTAAATACATGTTATATATTTTTTTTATTTTCAAAACTATGGGGTTTTTCTATATAAACATCCTTCTATAAATATCTATTAAGAATAATACACTTCACATCCATTTGAAAAAGATTTAAATTAAGAAATGTTTTATACGTTAGAATAACATGAATAAATTAAAATCTTGATACCATAGTATAAGTTTCTTCATAGTCCATGACCTCTTTATGATTATAAACCTTTGTAATAAGTATAGATTTGTTTCATACTATAAATCCTTTTTCATCACACTTATTCCAAAAGACCCATCTCTCACCAATTATAGAGGTACCTTTAGGTCATTCAACCAAATTAGAAAATTGATTCCTTTTAAATTCATTTAGTTCATCTTGCATAGATTTTATCAAATATTTATCACTAAAATATTCATTTGAAGTTTTAGGTTGGAATTGCAATAAGAATGAACAATGTTCAATTTTATTTATTAAGTAAGTTCTAGTTATAATAGGTTGATCTACATCACAAATGATATTATAACTAGGATGATTCCTATGGATCAAGTGATTTCTTGGGTTTATAAAATTCTATTCTTAAAATATATGTTGAAACACTTCTCGAGGTAGAACTTCAAAAACATATTCTTAAATTGTACTCCCATGAGAATAACTTTCTAACATTGGTTAAAAATAACTTTTTGAAATAACATCCAAAGACATGAATTGAGCTTGTTTGAAAACAAAAGGATAATTTTATTCAAATTTGACATGTACTATTTCCTCAATAGTATCTATATTTTTATTAAAAATTGTATAAGCCTTACTAGTTTTAGAATAACCTAAAAATATTACTTCATAATATTTTAGAGTAATCATAAGTAAATTATATTCAGTACTCAAAATGAATACTTTTCATAAAAAACTTTGAAGTAAGAAAGTTTTGGTTTCCTTATGGACCACAACTCATAAAGAGTTTTATTAATAAAAGGTCTTATTAAAAATTAATCTATATTATAGTAGGAAGTACTAAATACTTTAGCCCATTTTTTTTAGAAAATGAGTATTCAATCATCATGGTTCTTATAATATCCTAAAGAATTCTATTTCTTCTTTCAATTACACCATTTTTCTGTTAAGTTCTAGGTATTGAAAAGTTATGTATTATACCCTTTTTACTACAAAAAGATTTAAAATCAGAATTTAAAAATTCTCTACAATGATCACTATGAATAGTTATCAAGGATATATTTTTCTCATTTTTAACTTGGGATAAAAAATTTTAAAATATAAAAATGTTTTGGACTTATTTTCTAGAAATTAGACCCATGTATATCTAGTATAATCATCAACTAAAACATATACATAGTATTTTACAACGATAATTATAGTTTGTGTAGGATAAAATAAATCCATGTGAAATAAATTTAAAGCATCAAAATTTGAGACTCCACTAATATATTTAAATCTTTACATATGTTTCTTTATGAATTGACAAAGATCAAAACCTTTTGAAGTATCAAAATTAATTTTCAGTAGATATTTAACTAGTCTTTTCTTAGATAGTTTAGATAATGTTCTAAAATTTAAGTGTCCAAATATTCTATTCCATAACCAAGATTGGTCCTCCATTACACTAAGGAAAGGTAGATCTTGGAACCTAGGTTCTTCTATGTTAAGTGTATAAACATTCTCATGCTGATTGGAAGAAAAAATAAACTCATCTTTTAGACTATGAATAGTACATTTATCATTCCTAAATTTTACAAGATATACCTCATCAAAAAATTGACTTATGCAAATATGTTTGTTCTAGAAAGTTATAACAAATAAATTTTTTTAAATTAAAGAGCTTCTAAGAAGAAAAATATTACTTATTCTGTGATTTTTCCTTGAGCATTGTCACCAAAGGAAACTTTGCAACCTTTCATTTTGGTAATATTCTTAAAGAAATATTTATTTATAGACATATTCCTAGAAAAACCACAATCCATGTACTAGATATTATAATTGGTATATTTCTTATTTTCATGGAAATAAAAATCTTAGTATTTCAATACCCAAACCTTCTAGGGTTTGGTTGTAACACTCCATGGTTTTTAATAATAAATTGAAATGCATAAAACTTTGTTTTAAGTAGATATTTATAAATATCCTTTAAAAATAATTTTTTAACTTCATTGCTTTGAATTTTGAAAAATGGTCACCTACAATTCTAATCAGTAAGTTATTTGGAGTCTAATGGAACCAACTTGATTTTTTGGTGAATAGTAACATACCCTTATGAATAGTAATATGAATAATAATATGAATAGAAATATGAACATAATTAATAGTAAATTATTATGATTTTATTTTTTTTAATGATTTAAGATAATAAAATCTTAGTTAAATTTTCAATGTGATATAAAAGAAGTTATAGATTTAAAATTGTTAATTATTGAATTAAGTATGATTTTATTTAAAAAATAAATTAATAATATTTTGAAAAATATTTTCAAAAAATGGGGTTAATTTTTGATTTCTACACATCGAAAAATTGTTAGGGTTAATTTTTGGGATTTTTATGAAATTCTTAAATTTTTGATGAATAGTGAAATTCGGTAAAATACCATATATTCAAATTATCTATTAAATATACTATTTATGACATCATAAGTGATGTAATACCACTTGTTTCAAACTAAAATTACATTATTACTATTTTTTGTCACATTAATTAAGATTATTCATAGTCTTGAGTAAAAATATTATAATAATGATTAAAATAATGTAAAATACCTTCTCTCCTCCACTATAAATAACACCCTCATTCCCCACTTCCTACCACACCTGTCAAGCCTTGATACTTACCTTAGTTATGCCCAATAATCCTCCCAAGGCTCTTCCCCACGTCCTAGAGCTTCCGGTCTTACCAAAAGGCCAAAACCAAAGGCCTTAAGAAGGATCTCAAGGAGAAGAGATCAAGAGGTAAACATTCTCTTTTGTTTTCTTTTATTTTCTTTTCATTTTATTTTATATCCTTATTATTTCTTCACCTTACATTATCAAAGAGGAATTAATGATCCTATATCTTAAATATTCTATATTTTATCATGTTTATGGAAGACTCGCCATTATACTTCTTTTCCTCTCCCACTTATTCAAGAAATTAAAACATCGTCCGTGATGTGTCGATTTACCGACATCGTGGAAATGCGATTTAAATTTATTTTACTTACTTAAATACTGGTCATGAAACCATTTTTATTGTTGAAAAAGATTATAATTTATGTATTATATCTTATATAAGTTTCTAGAATCATTTTTTATACATGTTATTAATTTATGAAACAAAATGAGTTCATTATGATCAAAGAATCGCCAAAATGACCTAAAAAAATAACAATAAAGTTTTAACTTATGAATCATAAAACTATAAGAATTAAAAATAATAATGGTATAATTTATGGTACTATAAATATTTAAATACAATTCCAATCCAATTCTGGAGTTTCAATTCCAATCGACAAAAATATCCATCATGAACTGATCAAGGAAATCATGTAAAGAACGCACCCTAAACAATGTAAGGAACAAAATACCAACAATTAAAGGGTGAAATGATGTAATGAAATTATAATATAAGCTATTATAAAAAATTAATATGTTTCTTTAAGATATTAATAAAACTCTTTTAATCATTATACAGGAGTTTTAAATGAGTTTGATGTAAGGCAAACCTGAGGTAAGGGAATTCATAACCCGATTTCCATTCTTTGGGTTAACATTACACTTCATTATTTATATGGTATTAAGATTTTTGTTTGATTAATTTTTTTATATTATGTTTAATTATGTTTATTTATAGTATATATACATGTTCCATCCACTCTATTAAGTATCACTACAATTACATGATATCAATAAGGGTATTTTCTTTTAAGATCCTCTTTTAAAATCCTATTTTACCAAATTACAAAGAAATGTTTTTATGAAATTATTCATGTTGGATGATTATGTTCTGGTTATTGGTAATTGTTTATGATGAAGGGTGGGACCTATATTTCCCTCTAATTCATTGGGTATGTGTAAGTTGGAGGTTGGATGTATGGTTACTCCAAGTGTAACTGTGATGGTTACACAAATTGTAAGGTAGTCGTTAGGGTTACAAATTATAAGGTAACCGAGAGGGTTAAAAGATTTTGTAAGTAATGACCCAAGATACCTTTATAGTCATATTTATGTTCTTATGTTTTTTGGGGATCTTGTGGAAATATCATGTTTCAAAAAGTAAGTATATATGGGTGACAAGTATGTCTTTTGAAAATGATTTCATACGATACAAGTATTCATGGACTAATGTGCTCTTTCCTTATTTTTATATCCTTTACTAAGATTTTTTGTCCTCATCTGAAGTTTTTAAATGATTTTCATAGGTTATAAGGATGTTTAAGAAAAATAAGGAAGCCAAGTTAAATGTTTGGAGAATTTTCAAATAAATCATGTTTTATTTGAAATGTTTTATATTTTGGAATAAATGAATGCTATTTTTATGCTATCCACTTTGTGTTAATGTGTAATGTTATGAATGTATTATGTCCCAAATCACTAAAGATCTAAACTTGAAAATATACTCATTGTGAAAGGAAGTGATTTCTTGACTAAGTTCAAGATTATGTAATGTAATAAGGTTGGGTCCTTATAGTTGGTATCAGAGGATGGCTTAGATAACATTAGGGGTTAGGATGATGTTAATAGAATACCATAAATGATTTTTACTCTATGATTAATTTGAAATTTTGTATCATTTAAATATTAACATGTTTCTTTGACAAAGATATATTTCTTCATAATGGTTTTCCGTAGAAGAAACAGGGAAGCTGAAGAGGAGAGGCACCCAAAGAACGACATCCTTCTGAATCTGCAGCCCGAAATGGTAGGGATTGGAATCAAGTAGTTTGTGAAAATAATGGCTCATCTAATGCATGAAATAAATAGTGGTGTAATCCATGAAAGAGAACAACCTGAGGTACCACAATAGAACATGAAAATAGTGGAACATTTTATTAGACAACTCCCTCCTACTTTCAATGGATTCTCTGACCTAATGGTGGTTGAAGAATAGATTAAAGCCATTGAAAATATATTTGATGTTATATGATGTTTAGATAATCAAAGGGTAATTATTTCCATTTATTGAAGTTTAAGATGACAATTAGTGGTAAATGGTAAATAATATCAAGGATAGAGAAGATATTGATTCCATAGAGTGGGATGAATTTAAAAGTATTTTCCTTGAAAAATATTTTCCTTGAAAAATATTTTCCTAATGTTGTGAGACTTAGGATAGAGAATAAATTCCTTGCGTTAAAGAAAAATGAGGAAGGTTTAGTGGCTGTGTCTGAAGCGAACTTCACCTGACAAGCGAGGTATGATCCAAATCTTTTTATGGATCTTGATAGAAAAATCAACAACTTTTACTCAGGATTGAATCCAAGGTATCAAAGGGCATTAGACTCCCGTGAATTCAAAAGTTATGAGAATTTTTTTTGATGTGATGAGAGGGTAGAGATGGAATTTTCTAATGATCACATTCATTTTGACAAAAAGGATAAGAAGAGGTCCATATAGAAAGTGATGAGTAAGAATTAACCAAATAAATCTGATGGTAAGAAAATCCAGTTTCTGGTTTATGAAAAGTGTGGAAAAAAGCACCTTGGGTAATACCATACCAAAACTAGGAAGTGTTTTCGATGTGGTAAGTTTGGACATATGACCCAATATTGTAATGAAAATTATCCTAAGACTAATCCTAATAAGAAAACCGTAAAATGTTTTAAATGTGGTGAGATGGGTCATTATGAAAATGACTGCCCAAAGAGAGATATGAATGATGCAAAGAAGCCAGACTATAAGTAGAATGATGTAGTAACATCCTTTTTGATTACGTCAGCAGATGCCAGGCCATCCAATGAAGTTGTATCAGGTACCTATCTTGTTTACTAATATTTTTCTAATGTTTTTTTTGATACATGGTCTACACATTCCTTTATTTCTGAGAAATTTTCTGGTAAATTGGAAATGTCACCTCAAAAAATGATACTAGAACTTATTGTTAAAATACCAGGGGAAATATTATAGCAATGAAGAATTATAAGAATATTTCTGTTGTGGTATGTAGAAATAATATACCTGAAAACCTTGTTATTTTTTCCCTAGTATAGTTTGATATTATTCTGGGAATGGATTGGATTTCTATTTATCATGCTAAGATTAACTGTAGAGCCAAAGAAGTTGTTTTTCAGAAATAGTTTCAGTTTGTATTCAAGAAAGATCCCATACAATTGATAATATATTAGGAAGCTAAGAAATTGTTGAAATATGGAAATGAAAGTTGTCTTGCTCATATTGTTGAAAACATGAGAATTGTTCAGATTAATGATGTGCTAGTGGTAAATGAATACCTTGATGTTTTTCCTTATGAGTTACCCAGTGTCACATCTAATCAGGAAGTCGAATTCACAATTGACTTAGTTTCTAATGCTAAACCAATTTCAAAACCCCTATATTGAATAGATCAAATGGAACTTCTTGAATTAAAAAAATAGTTGCTATATTTTCTTGATAAAGGCTTCATTTTTCCTAGCACTTAACCATGGGGTGCTCCTATTTTGATCGTCAAAAAGAAAGATGGTTCTATGATACTTTTCATTGATTATAGAGCCTTGAATAACAACAAAATTTAAAACAAGTATCCTTTTCCTCATATCGATGACTTGTTTTATCAGCTCTAGGGAGATCGATACTTTTCCAAGATTGACTTGAGATCCAGATACCATCAACTGAAGGTGAAAAAGGAAGAAAACCTGAAAACATCTTTTTTGTACTAGATATGGGAATTATGAATTTTTTGTTATGCCATTTGGGTTAACTAATGCACATGCTGTATTTATGGATTTTATGAATAGAATATTTCATGAGTTCTTGGATAATTTTGTAGTTGTTTTTATTGGTGGAATTATCATATTTTCTAAGAGTAAAGGGGAAGAAGAAAAACATCTAAGGGTTGTTTTGAAAACCTTAAAGGAAAAGAAACTGTATGGAAATTTCATAAAGTGTGATTTTTGGTTGCAACAAATTTCTTTTCTTAAGAACATTGTAAATAAAGATGGAATAATAGTTGATCCTGCCAAACCAAAAGTGGTTAATGAATGAACAAGACCCAAAAATGTTACAAAGATTTGTAGTTTTATTGGATTAGTAGGTTATTACTGAAGGTTTGTTAAAAAAATTATATAGTTATCTAGCCCGCTAACTGAGTTAATGTAAAAATAGGTTAAATTTATTTGGACAAAAGAATGTGATGTTTGTTTTCATAAACTGAAGAAGAGATTGGTGAATGCTCCAGTTTCGTCCTTGCCTTATTAAAATAGCGAGTTTTTCATCTACAGTGATGCTTCATTGAAGGTAATTGGTTGTGTTATGATGCATAATGATCAGGTAAATTCTTATTTTTTAAGACAACTAAAATCTCATGAGTTAAATTATCCCACATATGATTTGGAAGTTGCATTTATGGTTGTTTTCTTTGAAAATTTGGAGGCATCATTTATACGGAGCCAAATGTCAAATATTTACTGACCATAAAAGTCTGAAGACTATATTCACTCAGAAGGAATTAAATATAAGGCAGAGAAGATGGTTTAAATTGATAAAGGATTATGATTTCCTGATCAATTACCATCCAAGAAAAACAAACAAAGTGGCAGATTCATTGAGTCGAAAACATCATGCATCATTAACCATGTTACGTTTGGAACATGATCCCTTGATTAATGATTTGATGAATTATGGCTTAGAAGTTGTTGGTGTAGAAAATTCATCTATTTTGTTTCAGGTTTCAGTGCAGTCATCGTTATCAGAAAGAACTAAGAAAGTGCAGGAGGAAGACCATGAGCTATAGAAAAAGGTAGAATTGGTTAAAATGGGAAGTTTCCAGAATATAACCTTGATAAATATTGTGTTTTAATATTTTATAAAAGGTTGTGTGTTCCTTGTGATTCCTAGTTGAAGAAATATTTTTTCTGTGAAGATCATAGTTCTCCATTTTCAGTTCATCCTAGCAGTACTAAGATGTACAGAGACCTTTTGAAGTATTACAGGTGGGATGGAATGAAAAGGGATATTGCTAATTTTACCATGGAATGTTTGACATGTCAACAGGTTAAAGTAGAGTGGTAGTTACCGAAACGGATGCTTCAACCACTGCTAGTGAAAAAGTGTAAATGGGAGAATGTATCTATGGACTTTGTGGTGAGACTACCAAATACTTCTTGAGGTAACAATGTGATTTATGTTACTATTGATCGGCTAAAAAAATCTACACATTTTCTTTCTATTTGAGATACAATGTCTTTGGATTATCTTTCTCTATTGTACCTCAAAGAGATTGTCAGGTTACATAGAGTTACTCTTTCCATTGTATTTGACCGGGATCCTGGGTTCACTTATAACTTTTGGAAGGGCCTTTATATTTTATTGGGAAAGAAATTAAATTTTAGTACAACTTTTCTTCCTCAATCAAATGGGTAGTCAGAATGAACGATTCAGATTTTAAAGGACATGCTTCGAGTTTGTTTGATGTACTACCAGGGAAGTTGGGATCAACACATTTCTTTAGCTGAGTTCTCTTATAATAACAGTTTCATTCTAGCATATAGATGTCACCCTTTGAGGAATTGTATGGGAAGCGGTGTCGAACTCCAGCTTTTTGGGATGAAGTCAGGGAACATAAGTTGATGGGACTATAATTAGTAGAGGAAGTGGGTAATAAAGTAAATATGATCCATAAACACATGAGGACATCTCAGAGTAGACAGAAAAGTTATGAAAATAATAGAAGGAAATACTTCTCTTTTGAGGTAGGTGACCATGTTTTCCTTAAAATATCTTCTTGGAAAAGTGTGATGCATTTTGGTAAGAAAGGAATGCTAAGTCCGTAGTTCATCGGTCATTTTGAAATTATAGAGAAAGCTAGAACAATCACCTATCGATTATCTTTTCCTCTGATTTTATCTCAGATACATAATGTTTTCATGTTTCGATGTTGAGGAAGTGTGTGCCAGATTCACCTCAGGTTTTGAGCCTAGAAATAGATCAGTTGGATGAGAATCTTTCTTATGAAGAGAAACCAGTTCAGATTCTTGATCTAAGAGAACATGTATTTTAGAATAAGGTAATCCAACAGTTAAAGGTTTTGTGGAGAAACCACATAGTTGAATAAGCAATATGGGAATATAAAAATGCTTTGAGGGAAAAGTACACTCACTTGGTTAATAAGTAAATAAAATTGCGAAGCCAAAATTTAGAGAAGGTGGGGATAATGTAACAACCCAAGGTTTTTAATAATAAATTGAAATGCATGAAACTTTTTTTAATTAGATATTTATAACTAGCCTTTAAAAATAATTTTTTTCGCTTTTATGCTTTGAATTTCGAAAATCAGACATCTATAATTATGATCAGTAAGTTATTGGGAGTCTAATGGAACCAACTTGTTTTTTGGTGAATAGTAACATACCCTTATAAATATTAATATGAATAGTAATATGAATATAATTAATAGTAAATTTTATTGTTATTATTTTTTAATTATTTAAGATAATGACAACTTGGTTAATTTTTCATTGTTATATACAAGTAGTTATAGATTTAAAATTTTTAATTTTTGAATTAAGAATGATTTTATTTAAAAATTAAATTAATAATATTTAGAAATTTATTTTCAAATAAATGAGTTCATTTCTGAAATCTACACATTGAAAATATTTTAGGATGAATTTTTGCGATTTTTATGAAATTCTTGAATTTTTGATGAATAGTGAAATACGGTAAAATACAGTATATTCAAATTTTCAGTTAAATACACTATTTATGACATCATAATTGATGTAATACCACTTGTTTCTTACTCAAATTCCCATATTACTATTTGGGGTCTCATGAATTAAGACTATTCATGGTCTTGAGAAAAAATATTATAATAATGATTAAAATAATGTAAAATACCCCCTCTCCTCCACTATAAATACCACCCTCATTCCCCTCTTCCTCCCACGCCTCTCAATCTTTGAGACTTAACTATGATATTCCCAATACTCCTCCCAAGGATATTCCCTACTTTCTAGATATTCTGTTCTCCCCAAAAGGCCAAAACCAAAGGCCTTAAGAAGGCTCTCAAGGAGAATAGATCAAGAGGTAAACATCTTCTTGTTTTCTTTCTTTTCTTTTCATTTTATTTTCAATACTTGTTCTTTACTCACCTCTACTTATCCAAGAGGCATGAATGATCCTATATCTTACATATTATGTATTTCATCATGTTTATAGAAGACTCACCATTATAATTCTTCTTCTCTCCCACTTATTCAAGAAATTAAAACATTGTATGTGATGTGTTGATTTACCGACATCGTGGACGATGTGATTTAAATTTCTTTTACTTCCTTAAAGACTAGTCATGAAACCATTTTTATGTTTGAAACATATTATAATTTATTTATTATATATTATATAAGGGTTAGGAATCATTTTTTACACATTTTATTAATTTATAAAACAAAATAAGTTCATTAGGATCGACGAATCTCTGAAATGACCTAAACAAATATCAATAATGTTCTAACTTATAAATCATTATCATGTAAGAATTCAAAATGATAAATGGTATAATATATGGTAATGGAAATGTTTAAATACCATTCCATTCCAATTCTGGATATTCACTTCCAATCAACAAGAATATCCATCATGAACTGATTATAGAAATCATGTAAAGAACACACCCAAAACAATGGAAGGAACAAAATCTTAATAATTAAAGGGTAAAATGATGCAATTAAATGATCATATAAGTGATTATAAAGATGAATATGTTTCTTTAATATATTAATAACAATATTTTAACCATTATACATGAGGTTTAAATGATTTTTTAGTAAGACAAATCCAAGGTAAGGGAATTCATAACCCGATTTCCATTCCTTGGGTTAACATTCCACTTCATTATTTATGTGGTATTAATATTATTTGTGGGATGATTTTTTTTATATTATATCAAATTATGTGTATTTATAGTGTATATACATGTTCCATCCACTCTATTAAGTATCACTTCAATTATATGATATTAGTAAGGGGATTTTCTTTTAAAATTTTCTTTTAAAATCCCGTTTTACAAAATTCAAAAGCAATGTTTTTATGAAATTATTTATGCTGTATGATTATGTTATAGTTCTTGGAAATTTTTTATGATGAAGGTTAGGACCTTTATCTACCTCCAATACATTGGGTATGAGTAAGTTCGAGGTCGGATGTATGGTTACTCCAAGTGTAACTGCGATGGTTACACAAATTGTAAGGTAGCCGTGAGGGTTACAAATTATAAGGTTGCCGAGAGGGTTACAAGATTATGTAAGTAATTCCCCAAGATACCTTAATGGTTTTATTTATGTTCTTATTTTTTGTGGCGATATTTTGTAAATCTCATGTTTCACTAAGTAAGTATATATGGGTAACAAGTATGTCTTTTGAAAATGATTTCATACGATACAAGTATTCATGGACCAATGTGTTCTTTCCATATTTTTATATCCCTTACTGAGATTTTTGTGCTTATCCCACGTTTTTAAATAATTTTCACAGGTTATAATTATTTCTAAAAAAATAAGGAAGACAAGTTAAAATTTTAAATAATTTTCAAATAAATCATGTTTTATTTAAAAAGTTTTATATTTTGGATGAAATGAATGGTGTTTTTATGATATCCAATCTATATTAATGTGTAATGTTATGAATGTATTATGTCCCAATTCTATAAATCACTAAACATGAAAAGATCCTCAATGTTAAAGGATGTGATTTATTGAATAAATTCAATATTATTTAATGTAATATGGCTGAATCCTTATACTGGTATTATTAGAAAGTAATATTTTTGGAATCCACATTCGTAAAATTATTCTATATTGAGAAAATGTTAATAATTTTTAAAATAATATTTATAAAAACCTAAATATTTAAATTTATTTAAGTAATACTTATTTTTTCCATTTACACCACTTTGAAATTTTGAACAAAATGGATCAATTTTTGGAACAAAATAATTATTTTGAAAAAATTGGTTTCTTATTTATATAACCCATTCTAGATACCTCCTTATGAGGTTTAATTTTTCTGTACATTTTTTCAAAGTTTTATTTAGTTGTATTAAACTTTGATCATTTATTTTTCAGAGATGATATTTCATAATTCAGTTTTATAACTAAATTTTTATCCTCAATAGAAGTTTAAATCATATTAATATTTTTTAGAATTTTTGATAAACTAGTTTTTTGAGATTAGATTTTTATTATTCTATTGAAAGATCAGTTTTCTCAAAATTAAAATTTTCTAATTATTTTGAAAGGATATATTTCTCAATGGTAGGTGTTGAAATTATCGATTTTTATTTAGAAAGTTTTTCTCAACCAATATCATGTTTTTTTAGTAATTTTTCATTTATAGTTTTCTTATAGTTTTGAAAATTTAGAGACTTATTCAAAACCAGGTAAAGTATTATTTACTTCTGATAAAGAAGATTCATCATTAGAAGATATAGTATTGTATTCATTATAACATTCTGGATAACTTACATTTAATGTAATATTGGTGAAATATTCAGAAGTTAACTTTTCCATGAAACAACTATTGTTCTTTGAAATATCTACAAAGAAACCAATATTATTCTTATCTTCACTTTCACTGTAAGATAAATTCCATGATGAACTATCACCATAACTTATTCTCCAAGTGTTTTATTATTTCATACTATTGTTTTTCTTATGTCAATATAATTTATTATAATTCCTATATGAATTCTTATCCTTTATTTTTTTTAAGATTAGGCCAGTTAGGTATAATATGACAATCCTTTTTTAAATTCACAGTAGATAAATTCTAAAGAACCCTTCTTATCACTTATGTCTTTTTTATTATACTTATACTTATAAAAAATTTATTTTTCCCAACTATCTTGTTCATCCTCTTTTCAATATTGGATAATTCATTATCGAACTATCCTGAAGAACTACTCTCTATTTCAACTATAACTTTTTCTTTCTTTAATGACTTTGAATCCTTTTCAGCTGAATGAAATTTATTAGAAATATTTGAAGTTGTAGAAAAAACAAATTCTACATGATTTTTCTTCATATTATCAACATATCTTTTTAATATACCCTTATAATTCATGATAGTACCAATCAAATAATCCAAGATAAGATTTTTTATCCTTCTCATGTCATCTAAAATTGTTTTGTTGGATTCATATTCTACAAGAATTATCTCAATAATATTTTCTACAAAAATTTAATATTTAAGATCCTTCTTATAAGAATATAAAGGACTATTCATGATTTTCATAAATCATTGATGCATCTTCACGAAAGATTCACCAGGTAGAAAATAAAAATCATGATAACCTTCTCTTAGTGTTACTCATCTAGTCTCAATTAATTTATAAGTTCCAAAATGTGTAACTTAAAACTTCTTCCAAATATTATTACCTCTTTCACAAGAATATATCTAACTATATATATTGCTATTCATTAAACATAGAGAACTATTACTTACTTGATAGTTCAACTAATATTAGAACTTCTATTGATCTGTAAATTTTTAAACTTACATTTTTGGAATCTTGTAATTTCCAGTCAGCATTACAAAGTTATCAACCCCTATATTAATAAAAAATGACTTTATTCTGTATCTCCAGTATTCATAGTTAGCACCATCAAATATTGTTGGTCTTATAGGAATTATATTTTCAAGTATACCAATATTTAAACATGATATATTATAAAAATATAAAAATTTTACACAATATAAACATTAGTGTAATAAAATTTTGAAAACAATAGTTTATAATAAAAGTTTACTCAAAATTTAAAAACTTTTTTAAAATAAAAAAAATTAAAAACTAGAAAATCAAGTATTAGAATCTTCCATGGTACCAATTTTTGGATCATAAGAGTTTATAATGGCTACAATAGGGGTATTATAGTGAAAAAACATTAAATAATTTAAATAACAAACCTCCAATGTCCCAAGGCCTTCATTTTTTATTGATTTTTGATAATCTGCCTTTCAAGGGGTGAGGTGGAACCCTTACAAGGCCTGTAGGAATAAGTATTACATGGCCCATAAGACTTAGAGGAATTCATTGCCCGTAGGCTTCAAACATTATATACAAACCAGACTAACTACTTGGAACTTCTCCTCCCCAACATCTTCATCATAAAATCATCTCTCCAACTTCGCATGACTGTTCGTCTAAGATTTCCTGTGCATGAATAGGCTTATCCTGATGGAAGGTTCCATACCCTCTCATTCTTGAAATTCGTTTAGCTTCTTCTATGGTGAAATCTCCTTGCTCATCATCCTTCTGGAGCTTTTTTCTTTATAGGTTGTCTAGTTTGTATCTGCACTTAAGGTGGCCTGAAGGCCTTGAGGTGGCCCGAAGGCCTTACTGACCCAAAGGTCTGGGTGTCCCGAAGGCCTTAAAGGACTTGGGGACTAAATCGGTGGCCCGAAGGCCCAAATGGGGGAATATTCCTAGTTTCTACATTTCCAAACAATACCCACTACAGTACTGCTATAGTTCCCGCTACAGTACCTACTACAGTACTGCTACAATACTCATACAGTACTTCTACAGTACCTAGAAATTTTGCCTCCACCTGGATTTGATCCCAGGTAGCCTGGATGCACTTAAGGATTCCTCACCAACTGGGATGAGGCTCATGTCCAACAAACCTATTTATTAAGTTTTATCAGACCCAATAATCATATGATGATCAGAGTTTTTATGAAGGACTCAGAGTTCATATGGAAAATCAAAGTATATAAAGGTTTAGTAAAAAAACATTTCTAATAAATTCGTAGTAGAAAACTATAACTTATAGAAACAAGTAAAATGAAACTTTACAAATCTATATAGTAAAAATAACCGAAACTTTATAAAATATGTAATTAAAATTTAACCTTCAATTTAATGGAATTTTGATTAGATTGTTCAGTGAAAATAGGCATTATAGGAGTTTAAATCAAGGATGAATTTCTCTTGGACTCAGATTCTTCCATATCTATATAATAGTTATACTAGTTATTGTGATGCATCAATGGTTGCTATGGGATATATTTTGATATAGAGAGATTGGGTAGTCACTTATAGGTCTCATCAACTATGGAATAATGAGTGGAACTAACCTAACCATGAATTAGATCCAACTACTATGGTTCACTCTTGAAATTATTGGAATCATCATCTATTTGGTGACAAATTATTCATATACATGAACCAAAATATCTTGTAGAGAATATTATCACAGTAAGATTTGAATATGTGTTTGAGGTATTTAGTTAAGTACTTAAAAAAATTTATTTTAGATGGAATATTCCCTAGGGAAGTGGAATGTCATGAAAAAAACTCTCAATAGGAATACTTTGATGAAAGGAGATCAAAAATATGATAAGAACTAAAAGCTGATGAGATTACTCACTTACTAGTAGATAAATATAACAAAGGGATGGGAGGATGTGAATTATTCCCCTATGGTGATTACCAATTATTTAGTGGACTGAGTAAAGGCTATCTGAAATCATGAATTAGATTATCTTGTGATGTGAGAACAACTTATGGGAGATGATTCAGTCCCAAGATGGTCTCCACATGAGGATGAGGTGAATTACATCCATGATAGGGTGGTAGTATCCACATTCATGAGATAAAAATTGACGAGGGACTCCTATTCATCACATTGGGTGGTGTATCCTGGGTTGACCAAGATATATCGTGAAATCATACCTAATTTATGGTGTCTAGATGTTGGGAAATATTTTGGGTGTTTTTTTGCTCACCAACTTACTTGTTAGATGATAAAGGCAGAGCATTGGTGAACAAGAAAGTTATCTCATCCCCTTTTAATACCCATATGTAAGTGGGATTAGGTGACTATGGACTTCATCATGAGGTTACCCAAGACCCTGAGAGACTCAATTGGTGGATGAGGTGGGAGAAATTTATGTATGAGAGGTAGTAAAGCTATAAAGGGTTTATATAAGAATCATATCAGACCAAGATACACATTTCATATTGAGATTTTAGTAGGGAATACAAAAGGTAATGAGGTATCAACTGAATCTAAGTACATCATAACACCCATAGAAAGATAAACAGTTTGAGAAGATGATCTAGATATTGAAGGATATTTTCAAGGCATGTGTTCT
Source organism: Viscum album (assembly GCA_963277665.1). Taxonomy (NCBI): domain Eukaryota; kingdom Viridiplantae; phylum Streptophyta; class Magnoliopsida; order Santalales; family Viscaceae; genus Viscum; species Viscum album. The sequence goes on along the minus strand of OY728134.1, from coordinate 4,228,984 downwards.
CGATTTTTGTGGAGTGTTGGGTGACTATATTTCCTTGGAAGAGTTTTTATATAAAAAATACTTTCAGGATTTGATATAGATGTACCCCTTTAATTCTCTTTATGGTAGGCCATGTCACTCAGTATTTTATTAGTTAGAGATGAGAAAGTTAATAGCAATGAAAATTATCTTAGTACAGGATACCACAGAGTGGTCACAATTGATCATGAAGTAGTTGATTATTTCTCAGAGTAAGAAATTCTCATATATCGATTAGTGGAAACAACCATTAGAGTTCTTTATGGGTGCTCATGTAATCTTAGTGGTATTTTCTTGATGAGGTAATTGGTTTTTAAGAGATAGGGTAAGCCTATGTTGAGATTTTTTGGTCTATTCTAGATTGTGAACCTGATTTGGGAAGTGGATTATAAGTTAGATATTTATCCATGATAATGAGGTATTCATGATAAATTTAATGTGTTGAATCTTCTAAATTATGAGCCAAACTTGATGCATGTGATTGATAGTGATGATGTTGAGATAGAGGAAGATTCTATTTTTTAAGATAATCTAGTGTATATCATAGAATAGAGTGGGAATATATTGTGAGGGAAGATATTTCCTCTTGTATGAGTATTGTGGTAGTATGGGAGTATACAGAAGGAGACCTGGGTGTGAGAGTTGGATTTTTGAGTTTAATGGCTAGAATTTGTTGGTTAGGATACCTTAAGATGCTTCTTGAGGAAGATAATCCCTTAGAGGGAGAGTTTTTAATGAACCTTAAATATCATGTATGAATATAAGGCTCATTTTTTGTTTAAAATAATTATTCATAGCTAGTTTTTCTTGTGAATGGGGGTGATGGGGTTCGAGTATGTTTTTGAGATGGGTACCAGGCTCCCCATGTTAATAAATACAATGGGTGAGAACCAGGTGCCGTTTTAGGGAAGTCTACGAATTCAATATGATATGTAGTGGATTTATAAGGTTTGTAGCCCCATCGACCACCAGGTGGGGATGATGTGGCTACCTGGTAGGTCCAGTGGGTACTCATTCATAACGGGTAAGTACTCAGTGTCCCCAAGGGTATTTTTAAGGGTGGTCCCATAATTTTGATTGATATCCACTTATTTCTTCCTCAATATCCTCTCCCAGCATTAACTTGGACTTGGATCAATTTTGTGATCCTCCATGGGATTTCATGCTCCTCCCACCTCCCCTGTTATCTTTCTGATGTGTTTTTCATAATAAAATCCACTCTTGGTAAGTATAACACCATCTATGACCAATATTCCTCTTTCTTCTATTATTTCATAGTTTTCTTTAGAGAATAACTAATTATAATGGTTCAGGGATGTTTTTATAGATTCAATTGATCTTTATTGAATCAAAGAGTGTGATTTGGAAGGTATACTCCCTTACACTCAAGGTTGAAATCCCTTACCTTGTTGCAACATTTATATGAAATTTTAAAGATTGTATTTCATTCAAGTGAACGATTTAGTGTTTTTATGATCTAATGTTGGTATCAAAGTGGTCGGGTGGTTCTAAAAATGATATAATTTACCCCTTAGAGAGTAGAGATGGGTAACTTGTATTGATTTCATTAAAACCATGTGTTTAGGTATGGTTGGGATTAGGGTTTTGGAATATTATAAATTGGTCCTATAGTGAGTTGTTAAGGTAAAATTAATTCTTGGATGACCGAGTGTCTTTCCTTATTTATTTTTGCGATAAAACCCTTAAATTGATTTTTTTTGTGAATAAAATTTTTTAGTGTGAGTAACATATATTGATTGGATGATAATAAGCCAATGGGAAAACCTTTTAGTGTCACTGTGCTCGGGATATCCCATTAGTCTTGTGGTTTATCTTTTTTTCATTACTTTTATATTTGATATTCCTTATTATTATAATATTATATGTTGATACTGATGTTTGTGTGACCACATATTGGCCTAGAGGATGATGTTTTATGATTTCATGACTTGAGATTGTGGATATGGAGGTCTCCTCAAGTGAGAATGTTTAGAACTAGGATGATGATGCGTGACCTTCCTAAGTGAGAGCGTGTGGTCTAGGATATGATATAGGACTTGACGTGTGACCCTCCCTGAGTGGGAGGGTGTGGTATGTGATATGATATGGGAATTTATGTTTGACCTTCTCTGAGAAAGAGGTTGTGGTATGGTTCATGATATATGACTTTGTTTTTAACCCTACTTGAGTGACAGGGTATGGCCTGAGACTTGTTTTGGGACTTGATGTGGGACTATAACTTGAGTGAGAAGGTATCAGTCATGATTTTTGGTATTCCATGGAATGAGTTGACTCTTCCTCTTTCATGAATCTAAAGAAGATATGGTTGAGGTTTTTTATATCCTATTTAGAACACGATGACACAATGAGTATGTATGATTTCTTGTAATTTGTTTATATCAATGTATACACTCTTGTATTTGTAGAAATTATGTCAAGGATGAGTTAGTGGTTCATTAATGGGTTTGTTAACAACACGTTGTACAAACACCTAAATATGTATGGAGAATTTTTATTAGGGATCCATCCAATAACAAGGGACATATGTTGAGTTTCTGAGTAGGTGGAGATGGTTAGGGACTTGAGGCAATTCTAGGACACACCCCGAGATCTTTTACAGTAGTTCATTTTTTCTATTTTTTTATTTTTTACACCATTTATCTATTTTTTTTTTCTGGAGATCATTTTTTATAGTTTTTGTAGGATTGAATTTTATTTTATTTTGATATATCATATAATGATATTTACTTGTTTACTTCCATTATTTTTCTCTTACAAGAATTCACTTATTATTTTGTTTCAGTTATTATTATTATTATTGATGGTTACCAGATATTGAGGGCTTGGTTTCCCCACTTCCGGACTTAGAACTTTTTCACTAATTGGAAACCTCTTATTCAAAGGGAAGCTAACATGAGGCCATGTTCCACATCGAATCAAACCTAGTGATTTGGAATGAGGTGTTATGAAGACCTTAAAAGATAAGAGTACTCTTATAAAGATTAATGTTATTTATTATCTTTATATAAAAAAAATTAACACTCCTATGTAAGTTTCTTGAAAATATGAAATTATATATTTTCTCTCAATGATAGAAAGATATTGAGAGATAGTTTAATAATACAAAACTATATCAAGATACAAATCCAATGAATGTTTTTAGTGAATAATTAGAGATCTAATTTTAAGAATCAAAGTGAAATATTTTAATACTATAAAAAAATATTTTCTGTACATTATAGGAATATATCAATGAAAATTGATGGTAAAAGAAATATAATTTAACCTTGAAATGGTTCCTTTCTAATAAGAAAATAAAAATGAAAAAAATTGAGGTAATATTAATGGATTAATAAGAAGTAAAAGAAGATTTGTGTCTTATTGGATTAATTTATACCAATAAAAGTCTATCCAATGGGCCTATAGTGAAGTGTAAAGATAAAATAGTGGGAAAAAGCGATTTATCTTAGAGAAATAAGAAAATGAATAAATAAGAATATATTGATGACGCCCTAAAGGAGGATAAATGTTTGAGTTGTATCAATTTCAAATTTTTGATGAATACTAATCTAAAGTAAGTGAATATTGAACACTAATATGTCCTGAAATAGTTATACACATGTGGTGTCACTCAAAGGATAATCCTAAATAGTTATTTGAAGGAAATTGGAAGATACTGGTTAGTTTACCAAGACTAATTTTCCTCTTCAATCTGAGGAAACTAAATTATCCTCTATACTAATACATTTAAATTCTAAAAATATTTTTATTGATATAAAATTACTAGGTTATATGATCTATGTGGAATAAATAATGGAATTAATTATCAATTTGAAATTGAGGAGCATGTGTTATAATATGCAGGTGATAAGATCACTTAAAGATCTTTCAATACTGAACTAAAACATAAAGATAAAACTCTCAACAAGTTGTATGGATATTAAGTGGTACTAATATTCCCTAAAAGTGATATTAAATAGAGCACATACAAGGTATTATCAAACCTTGATGATGGACAAGTAAAACTCAATGATGTTTATTTCATAATAACATGGAATTAAGAATTCATGAATTATTTTTCAAGATACTTCAAGATTATAAAGGAGATACCCATATGATGTTGATTAGAACTAAAAAATATTGGTATGATTTTTGAAAAATAACAACAAAAAGTAATTGAATTTTGAAAAAATTTATAGAATATTAGTTACATTTGGGAGTACATGACCTACCATTATTAGCCTACCTTGAAATCCAATAATTGGTATAAATCAAACAATTTTAGTTTAATGTTTAATAAATAAGGGTTTTATAAAAGTGTTATTAACACTATAATAAAATGTAATTTTTTATTACAAATAAATAGAAGAAATACAGGTAAAAACAGGGTTCATATAGACAGACCAAGAGAAAAACAGAATCAGGGGGGTCTAAAATAGTGAAGACCCAAAGTGTCTCCTCTAATGATGTTGATACCTTTTGGATTCAAACTATTCAAGTCATGAATAAGAAGATGAATCGAGCCAATAATATCCAACAATTCAAGGTAGTCTGCAGTCTTATTACTTTCCTGCCAAACCTGGGAGACTTTGATATCATCTCCAATAAAACTCCTAAATTTTCTAATGACATAAGAGATAGACCAGGGAATCATACCATTACAATGAATGGAATTATAAAGAAGAATAGAATCTGTTTCATCCTCAAAGATCATCATATTTATTTTCATAATGATCTTAAGTACAGTGAAAAATGCCATCGACTCAGTATAGAGAGAACTGCCTTGTCTCGACCTTACAGAGAACGCCAACACAGTAGACCCACAACTATCACAAACTATAATCCACCAAAAATTTAGTGTTATTTACACTAAAAGGTACATAATTTGATAGATTTTAATATTAATGGAACCAATTATTTATTGGAAGTAAGTGTGTGTGGCATACAACATAAATGTTGTTGGATTACTTCCTTATTTCTAACATTGATATTTAACTTAGTATACTTAGGGGAGTATTTTATAGCTCTTTGAAAAGTGGTAAGTTCAATATCTTTATGTTAAGAAAGTAATCGTAATAAGGGGATATTTTATGTTTATTAAATAAATAAACAATAACTTTTAAATAGGGAGTTAAAACTCACAGAGTTAAATCCAAAGAGGTAGAATCAAATGGGAACAAATATCTCAAAGGAAGAGAGAGTTTATAATAAATCTTCTATTGGTTATAAATTAAATGAGAAACATCCTTATATTGAATATTTCATGAATTTTATTATGATGTTGAGATAAGTATTAATTTTCACCTCCAATAACATTATAATTGGTATCAAAGGGAATACAAATTTCTTCTATTTATCATCAATAATATAAGATGGATTTCTTTGATATGAATTGTGGATAGTGGAACCCTTTTCTATCAAGGTATAATATTTAAAATAATGATATTTGGATTTTATGTTAATGGGGGAGAATAAATATAATTAATTCATGAGAAATTATGATAATAGATTATGATATTAAACATGATATAGATTCATGATAATGTTTACAATAAAAATAAGGGGGGGGGGGGTGGTTATTGTTAACACCTAATAATCATTAGTAAAAATAAGATATTGGATTTATTTTCGACTATTTATTAACCATTAGAAAATTCTTGAATATGTTTCTACTAAAAAAATTAATTATTGGTACATGAACACTATTAAAGGTGCATGATGTTGGTGGGTGTATTTTCTATGAAAAATAGCTAAAGTGTAATACCCAAGAAATTCTAGTAATCAATAAAAATATTTTTATTACAAAAATGATGCAGTAAAAATAAAAGATATAGATTTTATAATACTTATATATCTAATAATGGAAAATAGATAAATATAAATAATTTTATTATATTGTAAAACACTTTGGGATTGGATTCTCAAATAAACATCATTGGTATAATAATTATAATAAAGAATAAAAAAAATTAAAATCTATGAAATTGAATTTTTGAAAGGAAAATAATGAATATTGTTACTTCTTGAATTAGTATGAAATTAATTTATAGTAATAAGTTATATTTCCATTATATTATTATTGGTAATTACGACCACTTTCAATATACTCAATATAATGTAATTGTTTGAATTGGTGTATATTATTAAGGGTAATAACACTAGTTAATTGGCGAAACAGGGAGAAACCATGACCTTGAATAATAATAAAATTCCATTTGAAGTAAATTTATCAGATCTTGGAAAGGAGATAGATTTATTAGGGTTTTCCCCAGACTAGCCCAAGCTAAACATTAACAATTGAGGTTCGAGAAGAATTGTCCGTAAGATAAGTTCAAGTTAGTGGAAAAAACAATGAGATAAATATTGGATGAACCACCTAATTAAAGTACTACCATCACCCAACTTAATCTTAGGGATTATTCTAGTGTAATAAATGATTATAAATCTTGAGTTTAATTATTATTAATGAGTAAATTCATTTAGTTATAAAATGAAATTTACTTAAATACTACATTTTTATTAAATATATAACCTTTATTTAAAAATAAAGTTTAATATAATTAGATGATTAATTTAAAAAAATGGATCACATATTTTTAATTAGGATATTAAAATCAAGAAAGTTTTGAATTTTTTTAATAAAAAGTGTAAAAAAGGTAAAAATGGAGAAATATTGTAAAACATGGTAAATATGACATCATATATATATAATCATGGCATAATCAACCTAATATAGTTCTATTATACTAATTTTAGTAGAAAACATTATGTAATACCTTTAATGGTTGTATGAGGGCACTATAAGGAGTAGTGGAGCACTTAAGATTATGGAAAAAATATTTAATACTTTATTTAATGATAATCCACTCATCACACTTATAAATACCCAACCCATATTCTTCTCAGAAAAAATCTTGAGTTATCTATTCATATTTATATTAAAGAGCATCTCTTATATCTCTCTCTTCAATCTTGAAGTATTTTTATGATTATAAAGGTTGGTTAAAAGCCAAGAAAGTTAATTAATGTAAAAGTTCCTAATCCTCCTCCTTTATTTACCAAATTTAATTCAATTTTTTAAATTTATTTTTAAATAATAAAACATATGGTTATATGATTATAATTATATGGTATAATCCAACATTTTAACTTTTATCCATGAAATATTATCTAATTTCTATCATTTTACCATTTTTATAAGTCTTTACCATGCTAAATTAAGGGTCCTATGTCTTTATATTATCTTTTATATTTGAATATACTATATAATATCCTTCTAAATTTCCAATTTAATATTAAATATTGTTATAATATAATTGTATAAATTTTTTATATGATGTATTAGGCATGTGATACCACATTTCTAACACATTAAACCCTATTTATAAATTGTTATAATTCCAAAATTTTCCTATGAGTCATGAAACTAAATATTGTTCCATGATAAAAAAATCCATACATATGCCATGTGGTGGTTCTATTTTGGATATTAAACTTTATAAGAGTGGAAATGTTTCTATTTTGGGTTAGGATATATTTAATTTAGCCTCTATTGGTTCAATTGTGAATTAAAATTAATTTTGGCATAAGTAAACCTTCAGTATTGATACCATTGGTACTAGGTGTTATTTTTATAGAAGTTTTATATCCCCAATTCAATAAAATATGTGAGATTATATACTCATATTTTTAGATAGTATTTTTCCATAATTACTTTGTCCTCCTACCATTGCAAATATATATATTTTATTGTCTAAGAACATTGACCATCTTAACCTTTATAAGTACCTAATAACTACAATTCCATATTCTTCACTTTATATGGGAACTTATTTTAATATTGTAAATACTTAATTATTTAAAATAATATTCAAGGGTATTCACCTAGTTATTTATATTAATTTATTGATAGGGGAAATATGTTGACATGTCAATATAATCCTTTGTTCTTTATGGTAAAATCATATAAGATAATCTCCCTTAATAAATCATGATAATTATTTTTAAGTTGTTCATTATTAAATAGTATGCTATCTATTAAACATGATACTTTATCATATGATGTAATACATTAGAATTTTATGTGATAAGTGTGGATTAAAATTATATAGGTCCTTAATTCACAATAGGTCTCATGTGATAACTAAGATAGAATAATGGTAGTTTCCTTACCATATATATATATATATATGATGTATTGGTATAAAAACTCGATGATATGATTATGATTTATAAAATTATATATTACCATAATTTATATCATTATAGAATAATTTTATTATGACATGTCATATTATGTATTACTTAATTTAATTACATGCAATATTTGATATGGATTTATACTAATTATTTACTCCATATATATTATTTATTCCATGATCATGCAAATTATTTAATTAATTATACTTTACTGAGAATTTTAACTCACTAATTTTCAAATGTTTCCTATTTAATAAAGTAATTAAAAGTAATATCATGTATTATATGATCTATATATAACATTAATGGATAATAATATGTTTTTTTATATTTTAATTCCGATGTATCTTCTCTATTTAGGACTATGAAAATTTTATCTTAAATATGCGATCTATTGTAATATTATTACTATATAATAAATAACCACTATATTTTGATTACCAAGGCTAGACAAGGTTTAATATAAACTTTTGGAACTATATTCAGAAAAACATAGGTAGAAAACACATATTTTACCTCTAGAAAATTCAACAAATTACTCTAGAATGAGTTTGATAGGTACCCTATATATAAAATCAATATTATATCATTTTAGGAAAACACGACATATATCATATTTTACACATTAGTATTTTTTGATATTACTAATTACGAAATTACATTTTTTAGATAATGGAACCTGATAGAAAGAATGGAAACTATGTAAAAAACATAGGAAAATGTCGGAATTTTCAGAATTATCTAGATAATAGGGTTAATAGTATTTTTAACAAATTATAACTATTATAGTGAAATCAACTTAGGATTTAAGAAATAAACTTTCCTGTATGGAATTGGGATGTATCAAGAAATAATAAGATATCACTGTTGTAAATCATTTAATTTGAGATACTGACCAATATTTGAAACTAATTTAAAATAATAATAAGAATAATGAGATATAAAACATAAATTTTAATGAATTAAGACTAATATTTATAGAAAAACATTTCCCCTTGGGGAAACATGTTGAAATAGAATGGAAATTATTGAATTTATGAAAAACGAAAGAAGAGATAGTGGCTGAGTATGAGGCTAATCTAACAAGGTTAACAAGATATGTTATGGAATATTTACATAAATTAGAAAAAAATATTGATTACTTTGTTAGTTTTAAACAAATCATTATAATATCTTCAGTTTAAAAAATAAATTCAATAAATGAAGAGATAATAATGAGTTCTATCAAGTCTAAGAAGAGATTTTCAAAATCAATCATTTACAAAGGGGAACCTAAGAAGAAGAGGGTGTTTGATTTCTATGTGGAAAAAAACAATGGAAAAGAAAATAAAAAAATATTGGAGTTCCCTATATTTAATAAATGTGAGAAGAAAAAACCCTAAGAATTCCATAAAAGTATTGAGCATAAAATTTAAATTTTTAGAGAAAGTTTATAAAGATTATGATTGAAATGGGAAGAGAGAAGGGAATAATGTATAATGCCCCCAATAAAGGGATTTTGGAAATTAATCTAATAAATTACCCAAGATATAATGTAATTTACCCTAAAATATTTATAAGGATAAAGGTTGATCTTTTGAAATTAAAATTATCAATTTTAAAGCTATAAATAATGTGATACATGGTATTTTATTATACTCTCAAAGTTATCTAATACATTTTTTGAGTTTGGATCTACATTATATTTTTCATCTTGTATTATTGAAAATAATTTTCAATCAGCCCTTGTATATTAAATTAATATTTATTAGTTAGAACACCAATTGGTGCATTAATTGCAACATTGATTTACCAGATGGTTCAAATCAGATTTCTTTGGGGTATTCTTTTTAAAAATAAAATTATCATATCTATGATATATTTTGAATTAATATTTGGGATGTATTGGTTCTAAAATTATAATATGATAATTTTTTACAAAGTGAAAGAAGTGAGAATTAGCAAAGTAGGTATAGAATTACTTATCTTTAGGGAGGATATTTCATTACCTAAATCATTTCAAGAAAAAACCATGATAGGTTATCTTAAAGAAATAATTGGAGAAAAAATGGATAAAATTAAATCTAAAATTTGGAATGAGGTTATAATAATTGAAAATGTACTAATTTTTCAAGAATATATTGATATATTTCCAAAAAAAATTCATGGATTTCATGCAATTAAGAATTTTATTTTTCTATTAATATTACTATTGATTAAAAACCCATATCTAATACACAATATTGTAAAGTTAAAATTGAGTTAGTTGAGTTAAATAATAAATTAAAGGATTTATATGGTAAGGTATTAATTTATTTGAGTGTTTCACTTTGGGGATTACATGTTTTATTTGTGAAGGGGAAGGATGGATCAATGAGGTTATGAACTAATTATAAGAAAATATAAGGAATTAATATAAATAATAATTATCTATTTCCATGATTTGATGTATTTTTGATAAAACTCAAGGCTGTCAATAATTATTGAAGATTTATATTCATCTTGATTATCATCAATTAAAAGTTATGAACGATGATATACCAAAGAAAAATTTTCATATCAAGTATGACCATTATGAGTTTCTAGTAGTGTATTTTGTGTTAACAAATTTACCTTTAATGTATATTGATATGATGAATAAATTTTTTGAGGATTATCTTGATTAGTTTTTTTGTGGTATTTATTGAAGATATTATTATATTCTCTAATATTTATGGATACTGTGAAAGTAATTTGTAAATTGTACTTGAGTTTTTTAGGAAAAAAGTTATATGGGTGGGAGGTAAGGTTGGTAGTTTTTTGTTTTATTATTGTTCTTGAGGTTTGGGATTATTTTATTAACATCTTCTTATTTTCTATGGGTCCTTTTAATTTTCTTTTTCATATTCATAATGAATTCAATTTATTCCAAAAAAGGATTTATATATGAAATTTAGTAAATGTAAATTATAGACTAAATGAGTTTCATTACTTATCCTTATTGTATCAAAGGATGGTATATATATCAACCCTTATAAAAAAGTTTTTTAAGGAATGTAAAATACTCACATACATTAATGGAATATATATTTTCCTTGGTTTGGATAAATACTATAAGTGATTTTTTGGAAACGCTGCTGATTCGTTAAAGTGTTAACCAATTTAACACATAAGGGGACCAAATTCACATGTATAGTAGAATATAAAGACAAATTTGAGTAATTGAATATTATATTATTAAATTAACATATATTTAATCTTACATATAGAAAATAAGGCTTTTTTTATAGTAAAGTGGTAAGGAAGGACATTAGATTTACTCTAATAAAAATATATAGAGTAGTGGATTATGTATCTCAAAAGTTTAATGTAAATGATATAAATTATCTAGAAAATGATTTAGAGTTGGTGGTGGTGATAATTGAACTAAATATATAGACATACTATCTCTATTTAGACCAATTTTATTTATGAACTGACCAAAAGATTTCAAAAAAACATTTACTTAGAAATATTTTATTATGTGACAAAGGATATGGTTAGATTACTCAATGATTTTGATTGTTATATACATTAAATCTTGGTAAATCCAACAAGGTATTAGATTAATTGAGTATAAAATAATATTGTATAATATATATGATGAGTATAGATAATTTTTCAACTCTTAAGGAGTTATTAATAATAGACTTTGGTATTATAATAGAAGGGGGAAACTATATTTACTACATGTAGTTATTAAACTTTCCTTATTATAAAGGATTAAGAAAAATTAGAAAAATATTGAGGATATATAAAAGAATATATAATATGTGAGTAATGGAAAGTTTTTAGAGATTAATTCTTTTAAAGATATAGATTTATATATTGGTAATAGGTTATGTGTTATATCAATACCATAGGTAAAGAAATATATTTTAGATGAATCTCGTAGATCAAAATTCTCTATACATATAGGTATTATTAAGTTGTATTATAATATCCCAGAGTTTATCTAGTAGTAAAATTTAAATCATGATGTATCATGCTACACTATATTATGATTAGTATAACAATAAGTGAACACTGAAAGAGAACTTTCCAAAGGAGTCATACAACCTTTACCTATACTATAATGAAAGTGGGATAAAATCACTATGGATTTTTTCATTGGGATTTCTAATATATTCAATGGGAATAATGTGGTATGGGTTATTATCGATCATCTTATAAATTTAACCCATTTCCTATAATTTTAAGAAGATTTATCTTTGTGTTTTCTTATTAGGTTGTATATAAATAGAGTCTTAAGACTCTATGGTACAACCATATCAATGGAATCTGATCATGGTATTATGTTCACATAAAAATTTTATTAGAGTATTCAAAAGGATTTAAATACAGAGGTCAATTTTATAATAGATAAACATCCTCAAATATATGGGTAGTCTAAAAGAAATTTGAAATCATTAGAGGATATGATAATATCACGCTATCTCAACTTTCAGGGAATTTTTTATTTATGTTTACCCCTAGTGGAGTTTTAATACAATAATAGTTACCAATATTTCATATAAATGGCACATTATGAAGATTTTTGTAGGATGAGATTTCAAAATTTTATATGTTGGGATGAAGTTTGAGAAAAAAATTTATTAGGTCCAAAACATGTAGAATATACCTTATATAGTGTTAGATTCACCCAAAATCATGACATGGTTCCTCATAGTGGATAGAAAATTTATATCGATAACCTTAGTAAATATATTGAATTACATATAGTAAACCATGTATTCTAAAAGATATCACCCTATAAATGGGATGTGATATTTTTAAATAAAGGTAAGGAAGGTCTAAAGTTCATTGAGAATTTTGAGGTATTGGACCTAGTAAGAGATTTGGAATATCATTTAGTCATGTCTCCATACATTTCTCAAGTGTATGATTTATTCTATACATTAATTTTTGGGAAGTTTATTCCAAAGCCATTATACATTTTCTAAAGATTGATTAAGTTCATATGGTTCCTAGATTATCATATCATGAATATCTAATTTATATTCTTGATAATATAGAGGAATAAAAAAACAGATGACTATACAGATTAAGGTTTTCTGGAGGAATCACCAACTTAAGAGGAAAGCCTAGCCGAACAACAATGAAAAGGTGGAGAGCTAATTTCATGATGAATATGTTGGGGAGGATTAGTTCCAAGTATTTAATATAGATTGTATGTAATGTTTTAAGCCTATGGTAAATGAATTCCTCTAAGGCCTACGGGCCATGTAATACTTACACCTACAGGCCTTGTAAGGGTTACACCTCACCCATTTAATGGTGGATTATCAATAAATCAATAAAAAATAAATGCCTTCAGGCCATTGGAGGATAAGAGGAAACATGGTAACTTAAGGACACAATGATGAAGACTTATACACATTTTTCATGGATTGATTTATAATTTAAGGATAAAATTATTATAAAGGGGTGAATGTAATACCCAAGAAATTATGGTAATGAATAATTTTTTTAAAAAATTATTATAGTAAAAATAAAGTACAAAAAAATTATATGAATTTTTTAAATTATAATTGAAAATAAAAAAATATTAACAATGAAATTATAATATAAAACACTCTTGACCCAAATTTTCTAAAAAAAACAGCACAACTATAACAAGTGTAGCATAAAAAAATAATTCAATCTATAAAATTGAAATTTTGGTAGAAATAAAAAATATTAATGTTAATTTATGTATTCTTATGGAATTATTTTATATTAAGAGTGTATATGGTTATTATTTTACCATTTAGAATTATGACCATTTGTAAAATAGTCTTTATATAGTAACCATTATAATTAGTATATATTAATAAGGGTAATAAAAATATATAATTAGTGTATATGGTTTAAACCATGGATTTGACTATTAAGGGAATCCCCATTGAATTACATTTATGAGATCATGGTAATGAGGTAACGAAACTAGGGTTTTACTTGCACCCATCCCAGTCCAAACATCAATAATTAATGTTCAAGTGGAATCATCTATAGGATAAATTAAGGTTTGTAGAAATCACAACAATAATAATAACATCATCACTCACCTTACCCTTAGGTATTATGATTGTTTATTAGGGGTTATGTATATAGTGGTTAGTTAATATTAATGTGTAAATTCGTTAGTAATAAAACAAAATTTTCTTCTATACTAGATTTTTAATAAATATACCACCCTTATTTAAATGATAAATTTCACTTAATTAGAGGATTAATTTGATAAAATTTAATATATATTTATAATCAAGATGTTGAAATTATGTATGGGGTGGAATTTGATAATTTTTATTAAAAAATTAAAATATGGTAAAAATGGAAAAACATGGTAAAATATGGTAAATATGACATCATATATATATGTAAGAATAACTAAATCCACCAAAGATAGTTATATTGGACTAATTTTTCCACTAATAATTATAATATATAATTAGAGTGCAATGGAGCACTATTATGAGTAGTTAAGACTTGAGATAATTGAAAATTAAAATATTCAATGCTTTATTAAACGGTATTCCACTCACCACACCTATAAAAAATCACCCCATATTATTCATTATACTTAAAAAATTATATATATATATATATATATCTTCATAGATCTATTGAGGAATCTATCTCATATATATCTCTTTAATTTTAAAGTGTTTTGGTGGTCATAAAAGTTGATCCTAAGGAAATAAAATTAAGTAAGGTATGGGCTTCTAATCCTCTTATATTCTTCTCCAAATGTAATTAAATTGCTCAGATTTATTTTATACTCCTATATAATGTTATACCAAGATTATAATTATATGTTATTATGATTCTTTTTTATTTTTATCCATGATAGATTATCTAGTCCCTCTCATTTTTCCTTTTTTATAAGTCATTATAGTGACAATGGGCCCTATTTCTCTCTCTTCTTTTTCCTATTTACATATACTTTTTAGTATCCTTATCAATTAACAATTATATATTATAATATTTTTTAATATCATTTTATGTACTATCATTATGAATTTTTAACCATGTGATACCCCATTTCACTCACATTATACCCCATTCATAAGTTATTTTAATATAGAGATTTTCCCATGAGGCATGACACTCAATATTGTCCCATGATAAAAAATCCATAAGTATGTCATATATATATGGATTTATGGGTATTTAACTTTTCTAAGATGGGTGATTTATCTATGTATTCCTAATATATATCTAACTCAACCTCTATAGAGTCCATTTTGGATTAAACTCTATTTTTTCATAAGTGAAACTTTGATATTGATGTTTCCTATATTAAGAGTTCCTTATCAAAGAAGTTTTATATCCTTAATTCATATAAAATATGTGTGATTACACACACATATTTTTATTGGTGATTTATCCATTATTTATTTGGTATCCTTCCAATAAAAATACATGTACTTAATTGTATAAACAAATTGATTATCTCAATAAATATATTTTTCCAACAACTATAATTCCATTTTTTGGCTTAGTAATAGTACTGAAGAGACTATGAATGAGTTATATCATTTCATTTAAATTGTGTGATATTTATTTTCATCAATTGATGAAGATTTCTAAAAAAATATCTCAATATTTATAACCAGCTATCAAGAGTATCCCATTTGAGAGTGGACAATTGGATGTTGTATGATCCACTTGAGTTATGTTTATTTGTTATGTGGTCTTAAGAATTGAATCTTATTTTTTTTTCGAAATTACATTTATATTGTATAAAAAGAGTTTCAAGGAATGTATCATTTATCTTGTATCATTAAAGTTAAAAGGAATATGATATCTCATACTACTTATGATGAAGGGTTGAAGTTTGTGTACACCAAATGCATTCTGTATTCTCAAATTAGATATATCGAATGAGTTGTTTGTCCAAAAGGATAGATGATGTGGGTTTTTTGAATAAATTTATAATTTTATATAATTAAATAATATTTTTAACCTAATTATAATCAAATTTATTTGAGTTTTTATTCAAATTGTTTTCTACATTAAAGTTTTTTTGTCAAAATTGGTTCTTCTAACAGAGGATAATTGACTGATTGTATGAGGAATGTTCCTTTCCTTAAATATTTAATATTAGAAAAAAAGGTGATATATTAAAAGTTATAATTGATATCTCTAAGAGGTTATGTCTCATTATAAGTAATTTACTAAAACAATTTATGATACAAGTTGATGTTCTAAATATAGTGCAAAAATTTGGGAAGAATTTAATAGTGTATATTCTAAGGACTGTATGACTTATGATATTGATGGTTTAGATTTTTTAGATAACTAGAGATATATGGACATAAAATTGCATTTTATAAACCATGTTTAATCACAATATTTTGAGTTCATAGTCAAATTTTATTTCTATAACTTTTTACCTCTTTTTTATAAGAAATGATATGGTTATGGATTGAATACGTTGGTTTTTAAATAATTATTTTAGTGAAGAAAATATACCATAAATTGGATTAAATTATTTGGTTTTGAGGGCATAAAAAACCCCAATTTTCATAGATGGATAAATGGGAAAATAAAAAATATTTTCCACTACTGAAGTCCACATAATGAACTAATAAATTATGGGGAGACCATTTACCAATGACTTAAAGTTTTAAAAAAAAAATCTATGGTAAGTGGGTTATGGATATCTCCATATCCTAAATTAATAATTGGATGGTTTTATTAATGAAATATCTATGGAATAATATATATAATATAGAATAGTGCATGAAAATCACTAAGAGAGGATCTTTTAAGGAAGATAGATCTTGTTCATTGGATTGATTTTGATCTATAAAAGTTAACAAGACACTTGAGAGAATGTATATAGTAATAAATTTTCTTATTTTAGATGTTTTGAATTTTATCTTTGAATTCAAGTACAAATATTCAATACATGGTATATCATAATTTATTTTCTCATCTACTAAATGTAACATTATTCATCATTATTATTGGTGCTACACATGTACCCACTATCATGATGCACTTGTAAATGAAATTACAAAGATATACCCTCACTTACATTCAATATAGAGTTTGAAGGAGGAGTTAATCATGAGTAATGGGATAAAAAACACTTCTCACTAAGTATTATCCACCACCAAAAGTGTATTAAAACTTTTAAAAACATAATTTACATTAATTTTTTGTTCATAGAAGTATAGATATCATGGACAAGTTACACAAAACATAATTCAGATCAATCAAGCACTGACCAATTGTGAGAGAAAATTATCTATTGTGGTTGAAATAAAAAAGTGGATAAAGATTATAGATTCACCCCAGTATTAGTTATCCGGATGACCCTAAGGGTTCTGCAACTTGCATCAGAGTGGGGCTTTCTCTTTATAATCCATCTACATCATTCATTGAAGTAGTTGTTTTTCATTATACTTGGAGAACATAAACTTAGTTAGCAATAAGTGTATATCAATATTCAATGGAAATAAATTTCACTTATAGAATGAGAGAATAATTTCATGTCTTATTTCATTGGGGATTTATGTTTTAGATATTTCTCTCTCTAGGAGAAATTATAGATTTATCTTAAATTAACCAAAATAACATTGAATTAAATGGAAGGGATAAAAATACATTATTAGATCCAGTCTGTGGGAAGGTATTGAAAAATATATTGGGATATAAATATAATTTATCCATATAGGATAAACTACATTATATCTATGAAGTTAATAATAGGGTTAAAGAATTAATATTTCAAATTTCTTGGTCTCAATTTGAGGACCTACAGATGGTAGAAAAAAACATGATTAATGAGTTCTTCACTGAAGTAAATGGTATAGTAAAAACATTATGATACTAAAGAGAGTAATTTAATGTATATGCAATTGTAATGATGTTTTTTGATCGATTATAAAAATATTTCATGTAATTATTTTAGTATCAAATGATAAATACTTGGAAAATTTCACATACTGTGAACATCATATTATTTTTATTTACAAAAAAGATAAAAATAGTATTAAACCTAAATAATAATAGTAAACATAAAAAATAGGTTTCTTTTAAGGAATTTAAGAGCCTAAAATTAGAAAACATAAGGAGTAGAAACCTTGAACATATGAAGATAATGAACAAATAAAGAATAACATGTATCCCATATAATTTATTTCAATAGGTCTTAAGAAGGAAAAGGAAGGTATAAGGGATATATTTCATTCAATTGTTTCAACTATGGGATGGTTAGACACTTTGTGTATAATTTTCCTATGAACTCTCATGAGGATAAATATGGGGAAGAACCCCCTAAAAATTATTTTAAGAGGAAAGAAAAAATGTTGTTTTTACTAATGAAGGAGGTTAGTTTAAAAAACATAGAATAAGATAGACTCAAAAATTAAAAGAAGGATGTTTATATATAAGTATGAAGATAATATTTTTAGAGAGGATGGTGACATTTATCAAAAGTGATTTGAATATAAATGTGGAAGAGTCTATATGGAAAATGTGAAAGGCAATATAGATTTATCATGTGAATATGATGGGGATGGTGAAATGAAAGAAAATGAAAGATAATATATGTTACAAGTTGAACTAAAAAAATTTATTAAGTATACCTACAAGTTATTGAAGGGTAAAAAAAAAATTAAAAATAATTATGATACAAGTGAGGTGAAGTTTTAATTTAAGAAAAAATAATATTTTATCATGAAAAAATCAATGAATTAAACATATTGCATGAAAAAAAGAGTAGCATAATTGATTAAATGACATAAAATTAGATTATAATGGATGAATAAGTGCATATTATTTAATAAAAGATACTTGAATTAGTGATTTTTTAGAATTTTAAATTTTTCTATAAAAATTCCTTAAAGGTAGTAAGAGAAACATCTAAATTTAGGGAGAAGTAATCCTTGAAATAAAAGAATATTAAAGAGTGCTTCAACCAAAAAAATCATAAATATTTTGGCACTAAATTCCTAGGATATGTTTTTTGGATGGACTCTTTCTTATCACATATAATGAAGCATGAGGTCATTGCTCAAAAAAATAAAAAATAGCCTACTGCCTCTACTAAAAAATCAAAAGAAAAACCCAAACCATGCTATCATTTAGAAGAATAAAATGCCAAAAAAGACATAATGATCAAGAAGTATTATGTAAATATATTCCTTATAATTTAATTGGTAAAATAATTCCATTTTAGAGATGAAAGTGGATAAAAATAGCTAGGAACTCATGTTGGATAGTTTGTGTGTTCAACAAGAAAATATTCTATCGAATGACATTATTGGTGATACAGATTATAAAACCATAATTTATTTGTTTAATAGTATAACATGTCTTATAAACCAATAAGTATGAGTTTTTATTCAAGTAGTAGAAAAAAATTATTAAATTAAAAGTCAACATAAACTATGAAGCATAATATTAAAATTTAGAATAATTTTGATTCCCTTATAGAGACACACAAAAGGTGTGACTAATAAGGTCAAACAATGAATGAGCATATCATAATATTACTAGAGAATTTAAATAGTTGAATAAATCCAAATAATTTTAAAATAATAAAATAGTTGATGAACATTCTATGGTGGTGGAGATTTACTATAAGGATTCCAAGAACCAAAAGCTTTGAATGTTGGATAACGGGTGTTACTCACATATGATGAGTGAAAAAAACTTTTAAAATTAATAGAAAAATATGATGGAGGGTATTTCACATTTTTTAAGAATTAATCACTTAATGTTAAAGTATTTAGTATAAAAAAAGTTAGAGATTCAAATATAATGCTAAGGAATATCTTATTTATCAATGTTGTGTACCATAATTTGATTAGTGTAACATAACTTTGTGATAGAGGAAATAGAATCATTTTTTTGGAATGATAGGTATATAGAAAAGATACATAGAGATAGATATATAATATCAAAGTAGAATAAAACAAATGACAATATATTTCAAGTCAGAATTGAAGAAAACTCATTCTACACAAGAATAAAGGATGAGAACACCTTATGGAATTGAAGGATTGATCGCCTTGTTCAAAATAACATGTGAATATTGACCTATAAAAATTCATTCTAAAATATAAAAAATAGGAAAAGGAGTTTATTATAATTATGTGACACTTATTATAAAGCTAAATTAGTGAGTCGAAAACATAAAGGTATGTATATCTCTACATGTATACAATTTCGGCTTATACATTGTGATGTGTGAAATCTAATAAAGAAAAAATAAACCAATAGTGAAAAATATGAAATTACATTTATAGAATATTTTACTCATATGAATACTATGATTTTCATTGAATGAAATTTATAAATTTTCAATATGTTCAAGATCTACTAGGGGTTGGTTGAAAATCAAACCAGCTATGTTATTAAGAAACTTCAAACTAAAAATGACACCCAGTATAAAAATGAATACTCTGAGGTTTAACATGATATTTATGGTATAAAGCATTAGTTTATTTCACTATAAACTCCATAAAAAATGGTGTTTTTTAATGTATTAATATATACATTGTCTTCAAGGTCTAAACTATATAAGTGGAGCATTACACATCTATATATATTTAGAGGAAAGAATATTTAACATATATATATCTCAAAATCTATTTTCTATTGAGGCCTCACTTATAAATGAATCTATATGATTTATGTTATAGAAAAAAAATTAAATCACTTTAGGGTATTTGGAATCCCATTTATGATCAAGGTTAAGGGAAAATATTTGGGGTAGTTTGATGATTGAGTGGAAGATGGGTTGTTTCTTATGTATACACATAATGGAAGAAGATATTAGTATTAAAAAAAGTTCTAATAAGGGTAGTGGATAGATTTTATGTTATTTTTTTGAAGATTATATCATTTAAATAAATCATCCCCAACTAATTTAAGAAATCAACAAGAAACATATCGAAAATATGGGAAAATGATATAAATAATATACAAATAAATATAAATAGGATGGTAATGATATAGATTGGGGAAATGAATATAACAATTAAGATGTGGAAAACCCATGAAAATGAATAAAAGGGATAAAAAACATGTTGATCCTTATATCATAATTGGTGATACAAATGAAGGAGTATAAAATCAAAGGAATCCTGCAACGATCTAGATTTTTCCTCAAGTGAGACTTAATTTATTATTGAGTCTCAAGGTCCAAGGTCCCCTAAAGGGGTAAAATGATAAATTTACCCAATTTTATTACAATAACAAGTTTTTATGATGAAATTGTTGAGTTTTTAGTATAATAATTTCACTTGGATTTATTTTTATTTTAATTTCAATCTTCTTAAATTTTAAGTGATAATTAATATTTATCAAGTAAATAAATATTTATCTCATGAGTGTGAACATTGGTATCAACTGAAACAATATTGTATTAAAATTTCAATGATATGATTTTTTTTGGAATGGGGTATTTTACCTAAGTGAGGTGAAAGTTATGTGTTATGGTATTGGGTTCATAATTGAATATTTTTGGGTGATTAAATATTTTTCCAACTCACTTACCAAGGTCTACATAATAAATTTTTTATTTAAATTCACATATATTATTAGTCATTATAGATTAAAATAGCCCTAAATAAAGGAGAAGTGATTAGGATAAATTATTTAGGAAGAAAATTGGTGAACCACAAATTTATAATGATGAAATATTTAAGATGAAACTTACACCATTGAGATAGGTCACTGTTATTCCTTATGCCTCGATATTTATGTGATTTGAACCACTTATCCTCATGTTAAAATCACAGAGAATTATATGGAATCACCTTAATTAGTTCTTTTAAATGTTTTTATTTTTAATTATTCTTTGGATACTCAATCATTTTTAATGAAATATTAATTTCGGTATACAAGATATGTTACAACTAATGGAAGATAAGAATTTGGTGATTTTTTATAAATTGATTTATTTTGATTAATGAGATTTTTTTTATTTTTGGAAAATTAGTGGGATATTAATGCTTTATGGTTAAAATTATTGAGACTTGAAATTTTCCTTGTTAATTAAGGGCTGTTATAATTTAATTAATTATTTTAATTAGTTATTTTTTTATTTACATGTGAGTAGAAAACTGAGATAATTTTGATGCATTTTCCACCAAAACATGTGGGGAAATAAAATGAAAACACACATTTTTTTTCAAAAGTGGAACAAAAACATGAATAGAAAGAAAAAAATCATGGGAATTTTATATGGTTAGGCAGTGTTATTAAATCCATGGGATAAAGGGGTTAATATATTTTGTTCTATATGGATAATCATCACAGTATACACAAAATTTTCAATTACCTAATAAAATATCTCAGTTTTAATGGGAGTATAAATAATTATGGTACAAAATTTAATGGGTGATTCACCCCCCATGAAAATTTGTTATTCCATATTGACTACTTAACATTGAAGACAACCATTCATGGTTAAAAATTTAACATTGAATATTACCCTTACAATTATACCCCCAAATTTGGAGTGATCCCCAAAAATACATCCCTTATGATATATTTTTGATAAAAGATATAAATTCATTCTCTTTATAGGCTTATACATTCTCTCTTAGTAGAATCTTTGACATCATATCTGCCACATAATCATAGGTATAGATTTTATCAAATTTAAGCATTTTTTATTCCAACACATTATAGAACTAGTGATATCGAACATGAATGTGTTTGGATATTGAATGAAATTTCATGTTATTATTAAGTAAAATAACACTATAGCTATCACGACAGTGAATATAATTCTCTTATTTCTTCTCTATCTTATATAAAAATTCATTCATCCCTAATATTTTTTTACAACATTCAGTGACTGTGATATAATTTACTCATATGGTTGTGTAACATCCAAATATATTTTTAATGAATATATTATTCAAGCATAATGTTATTTTAGTTATAAATTTTTTTATTTTAAATAAAAGGGTATCCTATAGTATAGGGTGATAACTCATTGTGTCTAGTAATGTTGTAGAGTGAGAACCGATGAGCAAAGGGCCATTGGGGAGAAATTACTATAAAAATCATATGTGATATCCTATATTCATCCTTTTTTATATATATTATATAAATTAATATCATGAAATGTATTCATTATGTAGTGCTTACTTCATGATTGAAAATATGTTTTATTTAATGGTGATAAATTTTCTATTCTCACTGTTTATATGTTTTTATATGTAAAAAATTATTTAATTATTATATATTTTATATAAATGAAAATTTATGTTTCATTTATGGAATTATTTTTCATAAATAATGTTATCAAGGTAAAGAACAAATGTATGGTTTTAATTTTAAAAATGAAATAGTTTTTATTTTAAATAATTTTTTTTACATGAATTACATGGTTTTTAAGGTAAATTTATAAATTTTATTATTTTAATTTGATGCATTATTTTAAGAATATATAATTTATCTTAGAATTATTATTTTTATATTTTCCTAAAAAAAATTAATTTTTGGGTGAAAATCTAAAATACCAAAATTTCAAAATATGTCACTTTTATGAGATTTTAATGAATAAGAATAAATTAATAAATTATAAAACATTTTATAGACCATAAATATGTTTAAGGAGTGAAATATTTTTTTTTTCAAAACATTATTTTTAATTTTATAATCCAATATTGAATTTTCTAAACATAAGTTATATTTTATTCAAATTAAAAAATATTTTTGTGTCTTTGAATTTAATGGTATGTTGTGAAGGTGAAATTAGGTTTTTGATTATAAAAAATTATGAAAATCTTAATTTTTTTATTTAATAAGAAAATAAATTCATGGTAATAAAATTTTTATTTTATTTCATGGTAAAATGAAATTTATGCTTTAATTAGTTATTTTTCTAAAAACTATTTTTCATGTGTTTTTAATAATTATATTAAAATAAATTTATTATATCTATATAAATTGAAATTAATAAAATTGACTCCATATTTTTAATAATAATGTACAATTTTATTATAAGTTACCTTTTATTTTTGTTCATATAAATAATTCATCCTAGTAAAAAGTTAAGTTATTGTGGTTAAAGTTAAATTGGGGTTAAAGTGATTTAACTTAGATATAAGGATTAAAATATCTCAAAAACTTTTCTAAATGAGTTTGGTTGTGTTTTTTACCCAATCACACCTTATCATTTAATTTGGGGTACCTGTGATAAAACAAATTATGAATAAGGATTTTAATATTTTAAAATGTTGAATAATTACAAGAGTGCCACTCCCTACAATTATAAAAGAGTACAACTTATCCTCTATTATTTATACCACTTGAGCCACTTATCTCAACTAATACCCACCCAAATATGTTCCCAACCATCCTCCCCATGATCTAGATTATCTGGTCTTACAAATATACCAACCTAAAAGTATTAAGGTGTAATCCAAATGATGTTTTCTGAAGAAGAGATATAACTCTTAACTGCGTATTTTCATTTTATTTCTTCTTATACCCAATTAAAGTATTCTATAACCATTATAATTTAATAAAATAAGTATCTTAAATATAATGAAATTTTATAATGATTGTGTCATATCCATTTTTCATCTCCTTTTCCATCCTATGGGAAATGAAAACATTGCCTATGCATATGTGTAGACTACCATTTCCATGAAGCTTTGTGATTTATTTTTCATCACTGCCCATCATAGATTGTATTAAGAATGGATTTAAATAACTAATATGAAACTTATAACATATATATTATTCTATAATGATAAATTATTATTTACCTTTATTTCATTTTTACCATGAGTAAATGAAAGTAATATTCATGTGTATGTTATAACTACTATCTCCATGAGCGATGTATTTAATTTTTTTATTACTGCATTTCATGGATAGTTATAAAACTATATATAATAAATAAATATGATGATTATGTCATTTTTATTTATCTTTATATGATATAACCATCAAATCTTTGACCATAGTCAACTTAAAGAATTTGTTTTTGAGATTGTAAACCGAACGTCCTCAAAACAGCCAACACGAACTCAAATGATTTTGTAACTATAAAAGGCATGCTAATAAATTAAATAAAATTAATAATTATAAGTTAATAAACTTATAAAAGGTTCTTATAAAAGGTTCTTATACATGTAAATAATTTACATAGGTTTAGTATATAGTAATTATGGAATATGCGTGGCAGGTTGGACTTGAGGCAAGAGATTTCTCATCTCAATTTCCTTTTGTTGAGACTTATGTTATTTTCAACCCATGTTTTTTGTGTTGTATTAATAGCCTTATGGATGCATTTTATCATTAATTTAATGAAAAAATTGGTTTATAAATGCATTTCAATTTCTATTCTTCAATATCATTTTGTTTCAAAATTTACAAATGTCGCAACAGAGTTCTCTTTAAAATATTGTTTTAAAGTATTCATTTCAAATCATTTTCCCCCATATCCATATTATTTAAAATGTTTAAATAATAAATTTTTTAATTAAAATAATATTAAATATATATATTTTTAGATTTTATATTACTTAAAAAATATAAAAAAATGAATGTTTTAAATATTTTCTAGACAGGTCATTTTGACCCTTTTTACTAAAGTGCAAAAAGATTTTTTTAACATATACGACGTGAGAATAATTTATCTCCACAAAATCTTTTATTCATGATAAATATTAATATCAATGTTTTATTTTTTTAAAATGTAAATTTAATTCCGTTTTTATTTTGGAATTTTTCTTTTTAAAGAGTTTTCAAAATAAAAGGGATATTTATCTGTATTTTTTTGCAAAAATGAAAAGTTCTTTTCTTATGGGTTCCAATGAGTTTTTAAATTATTTTATTGTAGAAAATTGTAATATTACACATTTTTTTTTCATTTATGATACTTGAACACTATATATGATGAAAAATTATCCCAACATAGCTCATGACGATGGGTGGGCCTGATATTGCTCTATAATGCATTGGGTAATGAAAAGTATTTGAAGGAGAAAAACTAAGAAGATAATTGGGTAGGTTAATCCTATATAATTAACTTGGATTCAATTATATTAACACATATTAAAGATTATTGAACACATATTATGAATATAATGATCTATTTATCCCATATTATGTTTGAAAAAAATTGTTTTTATGGAAATATTTTGATTTCATGTCGTTAGTAAAGTTTGTGAACTTTTAAAGATGGAAGGGTTTTTTTTAAAATAATTTTTCTTCATGATTTATCATGTTCCCCATGATGCATTCATGGTTTTATTATGATTGATAAAGGTTTCGAATTTTTTATTTGATAAATGGTTTATTTTATCATGTGTATATGTTATATTTATCTTCTTAAAGTTTTATTTTGAAAAGATAAATGTATTTAAGAGTTTTCATGTTTTTTATTGGAATAATGGGATTATTTTATTCTTATATCACTTATTAAGATTTTTATTTTTCATACCACATTTTGAAAATGTTTTTCATAGGGTTAAGGAAGATTAGAAACTCTTATGATTTATATATTTGACCATAATGTTTTCCTTGAATAAAGAAAGTGCGTCTTTATAAAGAAATTGTTTTGTGGAAAAAATGGATTATATGTAGGAATATACACTTTGATATACGATGTTTTACTTAATTCTATAAATATATATATGGAAAAGATCCTAGAAATTTAAGAAAGTGAAACCCTTATCATCAATCATGTAATAATGTGTTGATTATGATACATGGTGTTATAGGATGTAAAACAATGCGCTTATGAAAATGTGATTTCATGCGATATCTACCCCTATAAATTATATCAAGTATCTAGATATATATTTTCTTTTATCAACATCTCCATCCATATTTTCATATTATAGCCCTTTAAAAATAGTTTTATCATTTAAAAAATATAAAAAATAACTAAATATACCTTGGAGTTACCTTAACACCCATTTGACTGCTTCCCAATGCTCTTTTATTTGATTTGATAAAAATTGGATCACAATAACAATAGTTTGGGATATACCTTTCTTGGATCACACCACAAAATACATGATACTTACTATATCTAACTGATAGAGAAATTTTTCATATCTCATTTCTTTTATTTATTTGATGGACTATAGATTATCATGAGCATAAAATGACTCATAATCAGAGTACTATTCGGTTTACCCTTATTCATGCTGAATATTTCAATAAGATTTATGATGTATCATTCTTGAGATAACCAGATCTATCAATTTTTCATTTTGTGGGTTATCGTCACACCAAAAATTTGTATGGATTATCCTAAGTCTTACATTTTAAATGACTTGTTAAAATAATTCTCTAAAATATTAATAATTGTAATAAATTTTTCAATAACCAACACATCATCAACATATATTAAGTTAATAATTAAATCATCATTAATAATTATTTTTATGAATACATAATGATCATTAGTTGTTCTATTATACTCAATTTTCTCCATGAACGAGTCAAATTTCATATACCACTATCTCATCAATTATTTTTAACCATATATGATTTTACTGAGTTAATGTACCATGTTTTATTTTACATTAACTAGAAAATATATAGTTACCCATGTAAATATTCTCTTTAGGATCACCATGTAGGAATTTAGTTTTTTATATCAAGCTATTATACCTCCATGCTGAGGACATCCACAAATCTAAGAAAAAAACAAATATAATTCTTTTTTTATATAATATAAAAATTTCATCAAATTCAACACCTTTATTTTGTCTAAATCCCTTTATAACTATCCTATCCTTATAGCATGGTTGTGAGAATCCATCTTTTATTTTGATTAGGTATACCCACTTGTTCTTTAGTAACTTCCTTCTTTATGATAACTCTACCAAATCAAATGTGTGGTTCTTATACAAGGATATTATCTCCTCTTGCATAGATTTTCTCAATTACATCTTCTAAGTACCTCTAATTATATCATCACAACTTTTTGGTTCTCCACAATTAGTGAGCATCACTTACTCATGTGGTGAGCATCGATGACTCGGTTTTCACCCTCTCATGGATCTCTATAATTGGGATTATGGTGGATTATTTTTTGTAATATCATATGATGAAAACAAATTATAAGTTTGAGACATATTACCTAGTGGTGATATATTATCAATTTTATGAACCCGTCGCTCAATATCTGTAACTAGTAATAGTGAGACTGGTTCTATATTGACTACAGTTTATTCATATTGTGACCCCTATGGATTTTCAAAATCATTTATTGTCCAATATTTAATAAATATCACATATCTACTTCTTATGATTAAATTTTTTATGGGACACCAAAGTCTATACTTGAACTATTCATAACCATATCCCATAAAGATACGCTACTTTCCCTTTTCATCTAGCTTTATCCTCTCATATTTTATGAATGTGTAAAAATTCCATACAATAAAAAAACTATCAAATTTTTATATGAAATATTTACCTCACTAAAACCTTTCTAATATGTAATAGTTCAATGAAAATTATTGAGAAAGTTTTATAAGAACTACTTTATTCCTCATTTCCACCCCTAAAATAAGTATACCAACTTTACATTTGAGAGAATATACATGACTCTCTCATAGATGGTTTTATTCATCCCCTCTACTACAGTGTTATGTTGAGGTTCCCTTGAAAATAATTTTTCCATCTTGATGCTAAAACTTATTCATTAATCTCCAAATATACCATGGTTTTATTTTATATTACCTATATGTATACACTTTAATCACCTTTCTATTTCCCTTTTAACCTTTACATGAAATTTATTTAAAAAATATATACATGCTCGTTTGTTTAAAAAAAGCACAAAATTTTCTAGGATGATCATTGATAAAAGTGATAGAATAAATAACACCTCTAAATGATTTAGTGATATTAATGTAAGTTGTTGTCCTCTTCTAGTTTTAATGCTCAAAAAATATTCTTAACTTGGATAATTCTGATTTATTAAGATATATTGTGTTTAATCATGTTAAATTATAATCTTAACCTATGGTGTCAGCCTCTATATCATAAAAAAACATTACAGATTTTCGTTAAGTATGTGCTACTGATACTTGTACTAACGATAGAAAAGTCACTGATACATGAGCTATTGACGACATAAGATATAATGAGCCCAGTTACCAATAGAAAAAATCAACATTTTCACTAAGTATGAGTTACTGATAGTCTGACCTACCGACATCCTAACCTATCAATGTCCGACATTCCGATAGTGTGACTAAATGACCCTCATAATTTCACTAAGTCTAACCTACCGATAGTCTGACCTACTGACATATGACTTACCAATAGAATGAATGAAAAAAACTCAAAATTTCACTATGTCAGCCCTACCGAAAATCGAGCTACTGACACATCACCTACTGATATCCGAGCTACCAACACGTCACCTATTGAATACCGAGATAACAATACATCATCTTACCACAGAAATGATCTACCGACAACATGCGACACTGACAGTCTGAGATACCAACAACATGAGACATTGACAGTTTGATCTACCTACATATCGAGTTATCGATGATCTATCTCTTAAATATGAACTTACCTTTAATAGTTATATTTATGAAATTTAGTATTTCTTATTATATTAATGAGCATGTCTGTATTTTTTAGACAAAATTTAATGATATTAGAGACCGGTATGAGGTATGAGTTACTAGAGAACTTCCTTCTTGTCTGTATAAAGGGAATATCTGGATCAATAAGAAATAATGGAAGAAAGAAACAACCTGGTAGAAACTATTTGTGCACATTAGAGAAAAACACAAGAGTTACCTACTATTCATACCCTAAGACACTACTAAGAACAAAAAGTATAAAAATATATGTAATAACAACATAGAGTATATGAATAATTTGAGGAATATTTTACCAAACTAGGAGTAGAATGTAGAAGCAACCACAACTCTTTGTTTTATTGTCTGGTTTTGGAAGGAGACTCTTGATTCTCCTCTACCATCCTAATGTTGGATCAAATATGTAGATGTATATGTATATTAGATGGAACAATACAAGAGGGGGGGGGGGGTGAATTGTAGGTTTAAAAAATTTGAGTTTAAACAGTTAAGAGATTAGCTTAAAAGATCTTAAACTAATAAAATTCATACAACCACAATTGTATTGAATATGAAGGTATGATATAATGTAATACTATCAGAAAAGTAAAGTAATTGTATTCAAGATGAATACAATAATTAGAGTAATATAAGTGTGAGAGATTCTACCATAAAGCATATAGAATCTATTAATATAATATGTAATATAATAATTGTAATTAAAACAATTACAATTGAAAGTATAATGAAGAAAGGAAACAATACAAATTCCTTCCTAATACAAACAGCAGCGGAAAAGTAAAAGTATTACAATTCTTTGACCCAAAGAGAAGGGTTATCCTTTCACCTAGGATAAGAGGTCTGTCTTACCACCACCTTGGTAAGCCCTCGATACGATGATCGGTTCGTCCGTCTGCCTATCCCCGATAGCCCTCGATACGATGATCGGAACGTCTGTCTTCCTATCCCTGACAGCCCTCAATACGATGATCGGAACGTCTGTCTGCCTATCCCCGGTAGCCCTCGATTTTGTCAGTAATCGGCACCTCTGTCTTTCAATTACTTGAAATCCCTCGATACAATGATTGGACGCACAAAGCACAAAGCATGAGATAATTCACAACATCTCTCTCTATAACTTGATAGAATCAAAGTATCACAGTTTTATCACCGTCGTTCACCCTTATTCTCAGTTGTTGTCTCTTAGTTTCAAATGACCTCCTATTTATAGGCCTCAAGTTCCAACGGTCACATTTCCTCCAACGGTCATATTTCTCTGAAAAACTCAGAGGGACTTGGACACCTGGCACTATAACAGTCATATTGAAATAGAAAGCACCACATTGTTTTGATTAGTTTGTAACTAACTCAACGACATCGTATTGGTTAAAACAAGATATATGAAGATGATAAACAAGAGTATGATTAATATGAAACATGTTTTTTTGACTAAGTACCAAAACAAGTGAGTAATGAAAGTAAGAGTATTATAAGTATTAATAAATGTAATGTATTGATACGATACAAAGTAGGATACACAAAAGTGAGTATGATTGACAGAGTTAGTACGATACAATTGACAGAGTTAGTACGATACGATTGACAGAGTCAGTACGATATGATTGACAGAGTCGGTATGATATGATTGACAGAGTCAGTACGATACGATTGATAGAGTTAGTACGATATGATTGATAGAGTCAGTACGATACGATTGGCAGAGTCAGTACGATACTAGATAAAAGACATTTGTGATTTCCAAAACATGATATATAAGTCAAAGGAGAACTTTTGAATCAACAATATCCCCTTTTTTGGAAAGCACAACACACATGGTAAAGACAACAAGAAATACTTATCTCCCCCTGAGTTATTGGAAACTTTTCTGAATATGAATTTGAATAAAACTAACTCCCACTTAGGTGTATACTTTCCTAAGGATTGTATTCACAGATTTTCCTTGGTTTTGAAGTATTTTATTAAATCATTCTCCCTTTGTAAAGCATTCTCCACCTTTATAAAATATTCTCCCCCTCTGTGATTTACAAAAAGAATGGGGTAACCTTGGTTTGCCTAAAAGAGTTAGATAAAAGAAATGCAGGACATGAGAAAATAATCATAAAAGTTATTACAAAACAAAGACAGGTTCCAAAAGAAAAGAAAAAAAAATACAACGGTCATTTGTTTTCTCTTTCCTTTTCCTTCTTTATGAGCTCATGAAGAACATATTTCATCTTCTAGATTTCTTTCTTGTCTTCAGAGATTGAATCACCCTGAGTTCTGAGAAGCTCTTGTTCATCGGCAAAAAGCTGATCTTGATTTTTGATAGTCTCCTCCTGGACTCTGATTACTTCCTCAAGAGTATCAATTCTGTCTTGAAAATTCTGGTTATCTTTGGATAACACATAATTTTTTTTTCTTCAACAAAACCATTTCATCTTTGAAAGATGAAACCTTCGAGAATTCAGACTGAAAATAATTCATTCTCTCTTGCAATTCTTTCACTGAAGGAATATTGGCTCCATGAGTTATCTGATTCATCCTTTCAACTGTTTCTTTTTCAAGCTTATTGAAAGCAATTGTAAGATCATTTGACAACCTTCTTATATATTCAATTTCTATCTCATGGTCATTTACCAAGCTTTCTATTTTATATGACCACTTGGTCATCCTGTTGCAAGCTTTCTTATGAGCAGTCAAAGTTTCAGATAGAACTTTCAAATCGGCTTCAGCTGAAAACAATTTATTTCTCAACTCTCTTATAGAACCAAACTTCTTTTTCTGATTGTTAGTAATGAAATCAATTTTCCCTTCCAGCCTGGGAAAGTAGGGAATAATCTTTTCAACCCTTCTTAAAACATGAACAATATAATCATTCTTCTTGAGAGATATTGTGTGTTCTGAATCAGTATCCCCATCGTATGAAGGCAATTCATTTGAATGGCTTGATTCAACAACTGGTTGATTTCCTTTTGCTTTTTCTTTTTCTTTTCTTTCTTCTTCTACTTTGTCACTAATGACAATAACTTTTTCAGTATGAGAGTATTGAGTACCTTGCTTTGCTTGAGGGGGTATTTTATCCGGAGTTTCAGAAGTTTCAAAAGGTGCTTGATCAGCATGAGGAACTTGTTGAATACCTTCACTTTGCTTTTGATAAGATTCTTCTCTACTAATTTTCGAACTTTGAAGGGATTCTAAAAGAAAATCTCCTTCCTCTTCTTCAACTTCTTCTATCTCTTCTATCATTTGTTTTCCTTTTTCTTTCTCAGGAAGGCTCTGTACAATAGGCTCTTGATGCACTTCTGTAGTAAGTTAAGCACTAGCATCCTCAAATACTTTCAAGAGATTTGAAACATCAAATTCTTGTGCTTTTATTTTCAAAAGAACCTTCTTCTTCTTTTTATCTTGAAGGGTATCCTCAACCCTTAATCTCTCAGCAAAGGCTTCGGCTGGATCAAGTGAAAACTTTGGATCACCTTCCTTTCTCTGTTCCTTATTCATTCTCCATTTAGCTACAACCTCCTTACTGTACTTAGGCTTCTTATTCGGCTTTGAGCTGGTTTGCAGATCAGACTTTTGAGGAACAACAATAGAAGGAATTTCTTTGGCTGGCATAGGTGCCGATTGATTCTGAGCCGATTCAGCTTCTACATCTCTTATAAAAAGTTTTGAATTTGGATCAAAACAAACATTCAACTTTTTCATCGTTCTCTTACTAATCCAGGATGGCTTCAGATCTACCAGCTTTCCTTTCAAAGGAATGTTGCAAAACTTCATGCTCTCGAGAAGAAACTTCGTAAGGATGGATGGATACATAATCATTTGGGACTTAATTCCTCCTGTCTTGACATTCTTGATAGTTTCAAAAACATATCCTATGAGATTTACTTTTCTCATATTTACAAGATGGTCAAGCATAAAAATATCAGGAACTTTCAGAGTTTCTCTATCTCCTTTCCTTGGGATAAGAAAAAATTGCATCCATAAAGTCACCAACCTATTGTCTGGAGAAAGATGATCCACTTTTCTCTTCTATTCATTTATAACAAACAAAGACTTCTCAACACTTTCTCAATTAAACGTACCTACCTCCTCTGGTAGTTTATGAGATGGAAAGAATGAATCACCTTCTATTGGGACATTCAGAAAATGAGCCTCTTGTTTCACAGACATAGAAAAATTTCTATCGTACACAATAAAATTGATAGTCATGTCTTTCTCGAAAGATACAGTTTTATAGAACTGACTGACATCATCAAAGAGAACTGGATCTTGAGAAACAGGTCTTTCAACACATAAATTCTCCCATCCTTGAAAAAAAATGATTCTTCTGATTGTGGAATCATATGAATCCAAAAAGTCCCAAGAAACTAACCTTTCTCTGAAAAATTCTTTCTCCGTAAAAGTATTTGAAGACATTTCGGCGGTAGTATTGGTAGAGGACTAAGACATATAGGTGCTGACGATGAAAGATCGTACGATGACTTAAAAATAGTGGAGCGGAGCCTCGCCTCAAAACTTGAAAAACCAATGTGGGTTTTGGGAGGGGGGTCTATTTATAGGCGGAAAAAGGGTGACCGTTGATCTTCTACGGTTGATATTTGAAGAAATGAAATCAACGGATAGGACTAAATGGAAAAAAAATTAAAAAAAAGAGAAAATATGTACCTTCCGGAGATCGTAAGGTAATTGTTGGTTTTAGATAGTATTAAAGAAAAACACTAGCGTAAGAAGTAAAAGAATACTATCAATCGTCATACCGATGGAAAACAAAGTCATTACCATTAACTGACGAACCGATGGAAAACAATCTTGTTACCATAAACTGACAAGCTGATGGAAAACAAACTCATTACCATGATCGGTCAATACGATGGAAAAGAAATTCATTACCATGATCTGACGATATGATGGTAAAGAAATTCATTACCATGATCGGTCGATACGATGGAAAAGAAATTCATTACCATGATCAGTCGATATGATGGAAAAGAAATTCATTTCCATGATCGGTCGATATGATGGAAAAGAAATTCATTACCATGATTGGTCGATATGATGGAAAAGAAATTCATTACCACGATCGGTCGATATGATGGAAAAGAAATTCATTACCATGATCTGAAGATACGATGGAAAAGAAATTAATTACCATGATCGGTCGATACGATGGAAAAGAAATTCATTACCATGATCGGTCGATATGATGGAAAAGAAATTCATTACCATGATCAGTTGATACGATTGAAAAGAAATTCATTACCATGATCGGTCGATACGATGGAAAAGAAATTCATTACCATGATCGGTCGATACGATGGAAAAGAAATTCATTACCATGATCGATCGATACGATGGAAAAGAAAGATAAATAAAACAATAAAACTGTCAATACGATAAACATAAAAACAAATGATACGATAAAATTATCAATACGATAAACAGAAAAGTAAAAACACATACCAGGAGAGTAAATAATTAAAGACCATAAGATAAAAAGAAACATAGTAGAAAAAATTAGTAAGAAATTTTCTCCCCCTTTCTAAAGGAGTTGTTTGATGTAAGGAGAAAAGTAAAACATGAAGTGGATATGAATGATTATTTTAATATAATCATTCCTATATTCTGTTTTATAAACTCAAATCTTTCGGAAGGTAATGGTTTTGTGAAAATGTCAGCAAGTTGTTCTTGCGTTCCGATAAATTGTAAAATAATATCTCCTTTTTGTGTGTGATCCTTAAGAAAGTGATGCCTAACATCTATGTGTTTTTCATGAGAGTGATGTGATGGGTTCTTACTAAGAGCTATGGCACTAGTATTATCACATAGAATTTGGGTTTTTGAAAAACTCAAACCATAGTCAGTGAGTTTGTGTTGCATCCACAACACTTGGGCGCAACAACTTCCGGCTGCTACATATTCAGCTTCAGCAGTGGAATGTTCTACCAAGTGTTGTTTCTTGCAGGACCAAGAAACCAGAGAATCTCCTAAGAAATGACATGTTCCTGATGTACTTTTTCTATCCATTCTACAACCACCAAAGTCAGCATCTGAAAAACTTTTTAAAACAAAATCATTTATAGGAGAGTAAAAAATTCATAAATACATAGTGACTTTCAAATACCGAAGGATTCTATTTACGGCTTTTAAATGAGGCACTTTTGGATTAGATTGATATCTTGTACATAAGCATACAGAAAACATTAAGTCTGGTCGACTAGCTGTCAAGTATAGCAAACTTCCTATCATACCTCTAAAGATTTTTTGATCTACTGGTTTCCCAGTTTCATCAAGATCAAATGTATTTGAGGTACCAATTTGAGTGCTAATACTTTTAGTATTGTCATATCCATACTTTTTAAGTAAATATTTAATATACATATGTTGAGATATATATGTCCCTTCTGGTTTTTGAGAAATTTTAAAACCTAAAAAGAATGTTAACTCACCCATCATACTCATTTCAAACTCAGATTTCATTAAATTTGCAAAAGAATCAGTTAAAATTTTTCTGAGTTGATCCAAATACGATGTCATCAACATAGATTTGACGAAACAAAACATTTTTGTTTTCCATTTTTATAAAAAGGGTTGGATCTGCTGTACCTTTTGTATAATTTTTTGTAAAAGAAATACTATAAGTCTATCATACCATGTTCTAGGGGATTGTTTAAGACCATATAGGGCTTTGGTAAGTTTAAAAACATGATTAGGATGTTTTGGGTCTAGAAAACCAGGAGGTTGTTCGACAAAAACTTCTTCTTGAACAAAACCATTTAGAAAAGAACATTTAACATCCATTTGAAATAGTTTGAAATTAAAGTATGCTGCAAAGGCTAATAGAATATGAATAGATTCAAGCCTAGCTATAGGAGAATATGTTTCTTCATAGTCTATTCCCCCTTGTTGATTATAGCCCTTAGCAACAAGTCTTTCTTTATTTCATACAATGATTCCATTTTCATCACATTTTTTTCTGAAGACCCATTTTACTCCAATTACTGTTGTTTCTTTAGGTCTTTCAAATAAAGTCCAGACTTGATTCCTCTCAAATTCATTTAGTTCATCTTGCATTGCTTTGATCCAATCTTCATCACCTAAGGCCTCACTTAGACTTTTAGGTTAAAATTGGGAAAGAAAAACCAGATGTTCTTTTTCATTTCTTAAGGAATTTCTGGTCCTTACAGGTTGATTTACACCACCAATGATATTATCAATAGGATGATTCCTAAGAAACAATTGATTTGTATTTTGTAAAACTTGTTCATCAACATGTGGTAGAAATTCTTCTATGGTAAATGTTTCAGAAGTATCTTCTTGAACATTCTCTTTATCAGAAGGACCTTCTAGAAAAGGTTGATAATCAGTTTTTGAAAACACATCTGAGGATGTAGGTTGAGATGATTTAAAAAAAGGATCAGATTCATCAAACTTTACATGTACTATTTCCTCAACAGTACAAGTGTTTTTATTGAAAACTCTATAAGCCTTAGAAGTTGTGGAGTAACCTAGAAATATTCCTTCATCAAATTTTGGTGTGAACTTGTTTAAATTATCTTTTTTATTCAGAATGAATACTTTGCACCCAAAAACTTTTAAGTATGAAACTTTAGGTTTTCGTCCAGTCCATAGCTCATATGGTATTTTATTAATAAAAGGTCTGGTTAAAACAAAATTTATAGTATAACAGGCAGTACTAACAGCTTCATCCTAGAACTGCTTAGCAATTGAGTACTCACTCAACATGGTTCTAGTCATTTCCTGAAGAATACCATTTCTTATTTCAACAACACCATTTTCCTGAGGAGTTCTTGGAGCTGAGAAATTGTGAGTAATACCTTTCTTACTACAAAAATTTTCAAATTCTGAATTTTGAAATTCACCACCATGATCACTATGAATAGTTATCAATGGTAGGTTTTTCTCATTTTTAACTTGGGATCTAAAAGTTTTGAAATAGTAAAAGGCTTCAGATTTCTTTGTTAGAAAATAGACCCATGTGAATCTTGTAAAGTCATCAACTAAAACAAATACATAGTATTTGCCTCCAATTCTTCCAATTTGTGAAGGACCAAAAAGATCCATGTGCACTAGCTGTAATGCATTAGAAGTTAAAACTTCATTAATTGATTTAAAGCTAATTTTATGTTGCTTTCCAAATTGACAAGGATCACAGAATTTTGAAGAATCATATCTAAGATCTGGTAGTCCCTTTACAAGTCTTTTATTTGAGAGTTTACAAAGGTTTCTTAGATTACAGTGTCCTAGTCTTCTATTCCATAGCCATGAACGGTCTTCTATTGCACTTAAGCAGGGTAAATTTTGGCTTCTAAGGTCTTCTAAGTTAATAGTGTATACATTCTATTGCCTATGGGCAGATAGAATGAACTCATCCTAGGAATTGTGAACTAGACACTTATCATTTCTAAAATTCACATGGTAAACTTCATCACATAATTGACTTATGCTGATGATATTGTGCGTAAGACCTTTAACAAACAAAACATTTGAGATAAGAACTTTTCCAAGAAAAACAATATTACCTATACCAACAATCATTCTTTGAGCATTATCTCCGAAGGTAACCTTTCCTCCTTTTGTTTTGATAATCTTTTCAAAGATATATTTGTTTCCGGTCATGTTTCAAGAACAACCACTATCCATGTACCAAATATTCTTGTTGGTACACTTCTCATTTTCCTGAAATAGAAACAATTAGTTTTTCGGAATCCAAACTTGTTTGGATTCAAAATGGTTAGATAACAGAATTTTAGGTATCCACATTTGTTTTGCAAAATGAGCTTTATGGAATCCTAAAGATTGAGTTCTATTAAGAGAACACTCTCTCTTCCAGTATCCACCACATTGACACATAGAACAAAAAGGTGTTTTTTGTGGAACAAAATAGTTATTACTAAAAACCGGTTTGGAATAAGTATAACCAAGTCCAGAATGATTCCTCAAAGGTCGGATTTGGGAATAAATTTTGTTAAAGTTTTCCTTTCCATAAGTAAAGTTTGACACACATTTTTTCAAAGAAAATATTTCTGACTTTAGTTTTAAAACTAAATTTTTATCATCCAAAACATTTGATTTTAAACTAGATTTAGGCTCTAAAACATTTTTCTTAGAAATCACATTTTCTAGGTCCTTAGAAAGTTTGTCCTTATCAGATTTGACTTTCTCAAGGGTTTTTAAAATATTTTCAAAATCATAATTTTTCATATTAATATCATTAGAAAGATCCAATACTTCTTTAGTTAAAACTGAAATTCTAGAGTTTTCTTTCTCAAGATTCTTCTTGAGTTTAGAGTTTTCATTTTCAAGAAATTTAGAAAATCTAGATACTTCTTCAAAAGAAGGTAATGTATCATCTTCTAACGATGAATATTCATCATTTGAAGATTCATAATATTTATCATAAATATAATTTTCATTTAAAGAGACATTTGTAATATCTTCAGCGTTGTGTACCTTAACCATGAGACAATGATCTTCAATTGGTAATCTGGCTATAAGTCCAATATTCTTTTGTCCTGAGGACTCATATTCTGAAGAATTTTCTGAAGAATCACTACCACTTGCACTCCAAGTATCATTTTCCTTCAATACTTTCTTTGTCTTATAATACTTTTTCTTGTTTCTTTCAGAGTGTTTCTCCTTTCTGTCTTTTCTCTTCAGTAAAGGACAATCAGGCCTTATATGTCCAAATTTCTTACATTCATAACAAGTTACCTCTGAGTCTTTCTTATCCTTCCTATCTTTCTTTTTGAATCTATATTGGAAGTCTTTATTTCCCACAATCTTGTTCATCCTTTGAGAAAGATTGGCTAACTCATTATCCGAGTGATCACTATCACTTGATTCTGATAAAACAACTTTCTTGGCTTTGGATCTTGTAATCCTTTCAGGTGTTTTAGCTTTAGATGTAAAGGATA
Organism: Viscum album; assembly: GCA_963277665.1. NCBI lineage: Eukaryota > Viridiplantae > Streptophyta > Magnoliopsida > Santalales > Viscaceae > Viscum > Viscum album. Next base: position 4,189,302 of record OY728134.1, on the reverse strand, counting down.
CACTTCCATTCCCATTCTTCTTCTTGTTGAAATCATCATCTCTTTTCATTCTTGTCTCGTGCTATAGAAGAGTTCCAAAGAGTTCATCAAGAGTAATCTGGGAAACTTTTCTGTTTTCATCAATAGCTGTCCTTTTTGACTCCCATTCATTTGGAATTATATCTATAATCTTATCTACTAGAGCTTCATCATCAAGAAATTTTTCTCCCATAGATTGTAAACTGTTGACAATTGTCATAAATCTTTGTTGCACTTTACATACTGGCTCTCCATAAGGAAAAAGAAAACCATGATACTTTGCTCGAAGCATCGCTCTTCTTGTTTCTATAACCTTGGATGTACCAAAATGTGTGACTTCCAATTTCATCCAAATACAGTTGGCTGCTTCACATGAAGATATCTAGCTGTATATATTCCTGGTCATAGAACATAATAAAGTACTGCGTAGCTTGTAATTCAGTTGATATTCTTGCTTCTCTTGATTAGTGAAAGTACTGACTTCTTTGTCACGAATTTTGTAACCTCCAGTAAGCATAATAAAATTGTCTACACCAGTATTGATCACAAACGTCTTCATTGGATCTCTCCAGTACTCATAATCATTCCCATCAAATATTGGTGGTCTAGAAGGATTTAGGTTGTCAATTGATCCAATATTTATTCCTACCATCTAATAAAACAAAAATCTTTCCCACTCCACACGTTAGTGTAGTAAGTAGTTAAAACGAAAGTTTGAAAGTAATAAATCTAGTAATACAAATCAGTGGAAACCTCCTTTGATACCAATTGTTGGATCAAATATATAGATGTATATGTATATTAGATGGAAGAATATAAGAGGGGGGGTGAATTGTAGGTTTAAAAACTTTGAGTTTAAAAACTTAATAGTTTAGCTTAAAAGATCTTAAACTAATACAATTCATACAACCACAATTGTATTGAATATGAAGGTATAATGTAATGTAATACTATCAGAAAAGTAAAGTAATTGTATTCAAGTTGAATAAAATAATCAGAGTAATATAAGTGTGAGAGATTCTACCATAAAGCGTATAGAATCTATTAATACAATATGTAATAGAATAATTGTAATTGAAACAATTACAATTGAAAGTATAAAGAAGAAAGGAAATAATAAAAATTCCTTCCTAATAAAAACAGCAGCGGAAAAGTAAAAGTATTACAATTCTTTTGACCCAAAGAGAAGGGTTATCCTTTCACCTAGGATAAGAGGTCTATCTTACCACCACCTTGGTAAGACCTCGATACGATGATCTGTTCGTCCGTCTGCCTATCCCCGGCAGCCCTCGATACGATGATCGAAACGTCTATCTGCCTATCCCCGACAGCCCTCGATACGATGATTGGAACATCTGTCTGCCTATCCCCGGCAGCCCTCAATTTTGTAGGTAATCAGCACCTCTTTCTTTCTATTACTTGAAGGCCCTCGATACGATGATTGGACGGACAAAGCACAAATCATGAGAGAAGTCACAACGTCTCTCTCTGGAACTTGATATAAGCAAAGTATCACAGTTGTATCACCGTCGTTCACCCTTGTTCTCAGTTATTGTCTCTCGGCTTCAAATGACCTCCTATTTATAGGCCTTAGGTTCCAACAGTCAAATTTCCTCCAACGGTCATATTTCTCCGAAAAACTTGGAGGGACTTAGACACCTGGCACTATAACGGTCATATTGAAACAGAAAGCACGACATCGTTTTGATTAATTTGTAACTAACTCAATGACATCGTATTGGTTAAAACAAGATATATGAAGATGATAAACAAGAGTAATATTAATATGAAACATGTGTTTTTTGACTAAGTACCAAAACAAGTGAGTAATGAAAGTAAGAGTATTATAAGTATTACTAAATTTAATGTATTGATACGATACAAAGTAAGATACACAAAAGTGAGTATGATTGACAGAGTTTGTACGATACAATTGACAGAGTCAGTACGATACGATTGAAAGAGTTAGTACGATACAATTGACAGAGTCAGTATGATACGATTGACAAAGTCAGTACGATACGATTGATAGAGTCAGTACAATACGATTGACAGAGTCAGTACGATACTTGATAAAATACATTTGTGATTTCCAAAACATGATATAGAAGTCAAAGGAGAAATTTTGACTCAACACCTAAAGGAGTCCAAAAGCCTTATAGAACATCACAGAGAGCATTATAAACTTTTATTATCTTTTTATTTCCCTATGTAATTTATTTTACATTTCGAGCAGTGTGTGTCACTATTTTTAAACACACACCAACTCTTGTGCTAAACTTAACGATACCTAGATATCTTCACAAACTTTCACATTTACACTCCCATGGATAATAGTGGAAGAGGTCCCTATGTGGCATGTCTGTTTGTTTTACACTCCCACAAAAAATGTGGAAGTGTTCTAGTAACCTGTAAAGTTTGTAAACTATTATTACCCGGATCCAATGTGTGGATAGAGTTTGTTTTATATAAACTGCTTTGTGTAAGGTGATCACCAAGTGGATAGGGTTAGGTCTCAGCTTGAGACCGAACCTCTTTTTTACTTCTTGTATGTGATTTCAAGTTTTGTTTTCTCTTTTTTTGTTTCTATTTCATAAAACTTAACTTAACTTTGATAGTTAATATTAGATAGTGTTTATATCATATTTTTTAGTAAAATAATCTCAAAATTTGAGATAAAAAGTATATTTTTTGAATGATAACTAATCAATATTTGAGAAATATTTTAAACAAATAAACTTTTATAAATTTACTAATTTGGTTAAATAGGTTTTTTATTTTAAATTGGGGAAATTTAAATATTTTTTTAAATAAAGTTTTGAGATAGAAAGTTTTTTAGGAACTCAATTCACCCCATCTTGAGTTTCCTACTCTGACCAATATTTGGTATCAAAGGAAGTTTAAAATATTTTTAAAAAATATTTTTAAACTATGATTTTAGGTGTTATATATATATATAAATTTATGTCCATTAAAAATTTATTGCTCTTTATATTCTTCATTAAATAGAAAATAGATAGGAAAGTGCTAATACTAACAAACCTCCCTGTTTTAACGGAAGAAATTATGGTCAGTGGAAAATTAAAATGAAAATGCATTTGGAAAGTATGGGTTTTGAAATGTGGCCTTAAATTGTAGATTAATATAAGATTCCTACTACTACTAGGAATACTTGGGATGATTATACTAAGAAAAACTAAAATAGTAACTATAAATCTATGAATTCTCTATACAATTCTTTTGGGGATAAAGAAGTTAATAGGATTTCTGCATGTAAAACAACACAAGAAATTTGGGATACACTAATGGTTTAACATAAAGAAACCACTAATTTCAAAGAAATGATGCTAAATAAATATACTATTAAATATGATAAATTTAAGATAGATCATGAAGAACCTATTTATTACATGTATCACAGGTTCAATGAAATTGTAACTACTATGGTCTCTCTAGGAAATACAATGACATCCGAAGAATAAGTAATGCAAATTATAAGATGTTTACTAGAAAGGTATAGAGGAACCTCGGTTTTAATTATGGAATCATGTGACATCAACACTCTACCTATAAAATAGATTATAGGTAAACTGATGATATATGAGGAAGAATATTATTTCAATAGAGTAGAAGATGTTTAACGAAAGAGAAAGTCAGTGGCTTTCAAAAACACTGCCTCCAAACAAAAAGAGAAAGTGCAATATCATGTTGAAAGTTCCATTAATGAATAATCACATAGTGAAGGTGATAGGGATATAGATCAGTTTTCTAGGAGATTTAAGAAGTTCTACAAAATAAAGAAGTTCTTTCGGAAGCCTAGTTACAAAATAAAATATGACAACAAGGGAAATTGTAAAAAGTATTGGAAGAAAAATGAAAATACTAATGAAATAGTCTATTATGAGTGTAAGAGAAGATGACATGTAAAAGATGATTATCCTAAAATAAACTTCAAAAGGAAATATAAAGACAAGTATAAAATTAAAAAAAAAAGGAATGAAGGCCACCTAGAGTGCTTCTGAAGATAGCTATAGTGACTTAGAATATTCACATGATGAGAATGATGGAAAATCCAATATGTGTTTTATGACAAAAGAATCTGAGGTAACCCTGAAATCTCCTACACAAAATTCTTATTATTTTGGAGATGAATATGATTATAAAAATATGAAAAATGAAGAAATGTTTGAATATTGTAAAATGCTTGAGGACACATGAAATGAATTAAAGGATAAGTATAAATCTCTCAAGAAACAAAATGCTCTTACTGTTTTTGTTGAGTCTAAAATAACTATTGAGAAGGAAAATAATTCTAAACTAATTCATGAGAATAATGAACTTAAATTTCCTAATGATAAATTAAATAAATTTTTAGAGAAGTTCACTAATGGTAATGATAACTTAGTTAAAATACTAGGAAAATTGTTTTCTCATAAATATACTACCGGTATTGGGTATAAACCTATAAAAAGAAATTTTTTAAAAAACTCTTTTGTATCAAAATCAAGAAAATTTGGTTTTGTGCCCAAAATTTAAAAATATACGACTAGATCCAACACTGGAAATACCTTTACTAATTCTAGTTCTTCTAGACTAAATAGATTTTATTTTTTCAACACTCTACAAGTTGCTTATATTAAACCCATGAAGCAAATGTGGGTTCCCAAATCTTTAATTACAAATTCTACTAGACCCAAGAAATTATGGGTACACAAGTCTTTCCTTGTTTGATCTATTATTATAAGAAAACTATTTGAAGAGATCCTATAAGAGCTTATAGTACTTGGAAATTGGATGTTCAAGACATATAACAGGGGACTATTCAAGCTTCAAGAACCTTATTAAGATTGATGGTGGGCATGTCAGATTTAGTGACAATGAAAAAGGAAAAATAACTGGCCTTGTACATATCAGTAACACTAACTCAATTTTAATTTCTAAAGTTATTTTTTATGGAATTAAGTAACATTTTCTTATCATTTTACAATTATGTGATGATGGTTTTAATTTTAAATTTGAAAACAATTCTTGTAATGTTTTAAAATTTAAAAATTATTAATATTTACTTCTTTTAGAAATGAAAATGGTTATACTGTGAATTTAGATTCTTTAGATTCTCAATATGTTTCTTTCTTGAGTTATTTTCACAAAGAGTCTTGGCTCTGACATAGAAAATTAGGCCACTACAATATTCACTCCCTTAGATAGATTACTAGAATAGTACTATTCAAGGATCAACCTAAACTTGAGTTTCCAAATGACATAGTATGTAATCCTTGTCAAAAAGGTAAACAACATAAAATATCTTTCAAACCAAAGAAATAAGTTTCAACTTCTCAACCTCTTGAGTTGATTTATAGAAAAAAGAAACATAACCTTACAAGAAATTTCCAAAACTATGCTGAATGAATATGACTTACCTATTTACTTTTGGGAAGAAGATTTGAATATAAGATGTTATATTATTAATAGAGTTTTAATTTGACCAATTCTTATGAAAAATACCTATGAGTTATGGAACAATAGTAAGCCCAAAGTTAATTACATTAAATTTTTTGGTTTCAAAGTCATTATCCTTAATACAAAAGATGATATTGTCAAGTTTTCCTCCAAAAGTGATAAAGTAGTTTTTCTAGTTTATTCAACATCTAGAAAAGACTATAGGGTCTTCAATAAAAGAACCAAGTGTGTGGAAGAATCTGTACATATCAAATTTGATAAAATAGATCCACATGAACCTAAAACCTCCCTATAAAATATTGAGGATGATCTATCCAATCTGAACATAAATGGTAAACCTTCGGACCCTACTGTTATGTAAGATGAAAAATCCTCTAGTTCTAGAAAATCTATAGACTCTAGTCATAGTGAAGCTGAACCTATAGAAGAACCTAAAATAACTATACCTTCCTTTTATAGATCTATTAGAACTATTAATAACCATCCCTTAGATTCTTCAGTTGGAGACGTAGATAATGGAACATAGACCGGAGCTTCTCCTAGGAACTAGGTCGAACATCAAGCCTTTTTCATAGCTTGAACCTAAAAATATCAATGATGCTATAAATGATGAATTTTAGGTAATGGATATACAAGAAGAATTGAATGAGTTTGAAAGAAATAAATTTTGGAAACTTTTTGATAGACCCAAATATTCCTTGACTATAGGAACTAAGTGTGTATTTATAAATAAAGCAGATGAATCTGGTACCATAGTGATAAATAAGGCCAGACTGGTTGTAGAAGGATATATTCAAGAAGAAGTAATTGCCTATGAAGAAACTATTTGACTGGTTTCTAGACTTGATTTCATTAGAATTTTATTGGCATATGAAGCCCATATTAATTTCAAACTATATCAAATGGATGTTAAACATTCATTCCTAAATAGGTGTATAATTGCGAATTTTTATGTTGAACAACCCCATGGTTTTAAAAACCATCATATTCAAAATCATGTTTTTAAATTAACAAATGCTTTTTATGGCTTAAAATGGGATCTAAGATCTTGGTATGATAGAATCAACACTTTTCATATTTCAAAATATTTTTCAAAAGGCATTTCTGATCCTACTCTTTTTATAAAATGAATTTATAAAGATGTTTTAGTTATTCAAATATATATTGATGACATTATTTTTGGATCTTCTAAAAATTCTTTATGTGTTGATTTTTCAAAACTGATGGAAAATGAATTCTAATTGAGTTTAATGGGTGAAATAAAATTCTTTCTTGGATTGAAAAATTTTCCAAATAAAGAAGGTATTATTTTAAATCAAAATAAGTACACTAATGATCTTTTAAAATGGTTTGGATTAGATAGTATAAAAAGTAGTGATTTCTAATGAGTACCTCCTATAAATTGGATCTTGATGAAAATTGATTTTTTAATCAAACCAATTATAGGCTATGATTGGAAGTATACTCTACGTGAATGCTAGCCGATTTGATATTATGTTTAGTGTGTGTATGTGTGCAAATTTTGAAGAAAACCCTAAATAATCTCATTTAACTTCTATTAAAATAATTTTCAAATACCTCAAGTATAATACCAACTTAGGATTTTTTTATCTAAGAGAACAAAATTTTGATTTAGTTAGTTATTCAGATGATGATTTTGGTGGTTCCAATTAAGATAAAAAAATTCTATCTAGAACATATGACTTTTTGGGAAAGTCTCTAGTATCATGGTATAGTAAAAAGTAAAATTATGTTGTGTTATCTACTATAGAAGATGAATACATAGCGATTGGTAATTTTTCTGCACTTAATTTATGGATGAAAAATACATTATTGGATTATAGATATCAGTTTGGACATGTCCCTATAAATTTCCCAAATACAAGTTCTATCAACATTTCTAAGAATCTATTTTCTCACTATAGAACAAAATATATTGATGTAATACATCACTTTTTGAGAGATCATTATCAAAAAGGTGAAATAAATCTTCAATTCATTGGCACAGAAAATCATTTTTTTGATATTTTTATTAAGAATTTAAATCGTGAGAGGATGAGTTACATCAGACTTGTGTCAGGGATGATCAATTTTTGAGGACTCATCGATGATGTCTCACCGATATGACTCACTGATGATGTCTCACTGATGTGACTCACTAATGTGTCTTACCGACATGACTTACCGATGGATCTCACTGATGTGTCGTTACAACCAATATTTAATTATTTTATTTCTTTGTTTGGAATTTGAAACACCACGGTTTTATTTGTTTTATTTTATTTTAACCCGCATTTTTTATTTTGTGTTTCAAAACACCTATGTGATAAAATTAAGGGTTGATCCAAATAATTTTTACCCTCACTCTCTTAATGTCAAACTCTTACCCTCAATCCATTATGTCCCAAGCTCCCTTCTCTCTCAAGATGAAACTATCAAGCCTCCCTCAATAGCTCGTGTCAAGCACATCCTTCAGAGATCTGAGGATGATTTACATCCATCCAAGGAGGAAAGAGGAAAATCTAGTAGGTCTAATACTAAGACTAAACTTATTCATCCAGAACACACAAACCATATTGTAACCTCTAAGAAGGAAGTGAATTCAGAATGGTTGTTATCCAGTAAGCCTCTTCTACTAAATGTGTTGCAAACTGAAGGGTGGTTGGAGTGGTTCTCCAAAAATGAGAGTCCATATTATCCAAGGTTGGTACACAAGTTCTACCTAAATGCTGAGTTTATTTTGGAAGGGTATGAATTGTTTTGGATAAATGGTGGATAGAAAGAGAGTTTCTTTTTCATCTAAGAATTGGGTATAATTCTTAAAGGTACCCCATGCGGATGTTTTTTATGACCATCATGGAAGTATTACTCTAATCTGAGACCTCTTCAGTTATGAGGCATCTTTGGTTGAGTTGATCAAAAATAGATTGAATAAAAGGCCCATTGTTATAGAAATAAATGGTGAGTCCAGAATTTTGTTTAAATTCATCCAACATCAGTTATGTACCAGGAAAGGGGACTTTGATTCTCTTATGTTTCAGGATGTTTACTTGATATATATGTTGAAGAAAGGTCAAAAGATAAATATGAGCATTTACTAAATGGTTCATATCAGTGAGATGATCAAGCCTTATTTCAAGAAAAAATCTGTATTTTATCCTATAAATATATATTTCATGTTGAAAGATATATTCTTTGTAAAGGAATATGAAGAAACAATCTCTTCCTGTGATGGTTTTTTCCTCAACAAGGCCATCTTTAAGAGGATGAAAATTAATTATAATCCCAAGAAGAATATGTGGGTTGAGAATAATGATAATATTTATGAAGATTTCAATCTGGTTGAGCATCCATCATGGGATAGGAACATGGTTGATCCTGGTCTAGGACCAGATAAAGCTGGTGAGTATTCTGATGAAGATGTGGCTGAGGAAGGTCAAGGAAATGAGTCTCCTATAGATGACATGAGTGATCATGACATTGCTAACATTCCAGAAAGGATGTATTAGGGTCTTGCAAGTCCTCTAAGACCTTTACCTTCTAAGGAAACACTTCTTCTTAAGAATGCCAGTGATGAGGCTGAATAGTCTAAGAATTATGAGTATGAAAGAAAATCTAGTAGTGATGAGGAAAAATATGGTGAAGAAGAAAATGGAACTGAAGAAGGATAAGAAGGAAATGGAAGTGAAGCTGAGCTAGATGATAGGGAAGATGATAATGAAAGGGAATATATAGAAAGTGATGACTCAGATAGTGGATCAGACCATAGTGATGATAACCAAGGTCCTGGTGGAGATATTATGGATCTAACCTAGATCAGGTTGAACATGAGATTCATACTGATTCTCTTGTATTGAAATAGGAATAAGAACCTACTGTGGAATCTCATAAGGCTAATGAACAAGTTGTAATTGAGGATAGGTCTCCTGATTCTCATGTTGAGCTAGCTATGGTTGAAGAGAGATCTCCTGTTGTTCATGCCTATGAGGAAATTCAGGTTGAAAGAGATGTATCAGTGAATTCAGTGAGGGAGTTAGTTTATTCAAGAAAAAGGCCAGTAGTTGAGGGGGAGAGACATTATAAAAGAGAAAAGGTTGATGTTCTTGATCCCATGGATGATATTGTGGTACCTGTATGGAGAAGGGACCCAAGGTATGCGACTATTGGATTGAATTATCTTGATGTAGATGATAGGAATGCTACTACTCTTGTAGTTGGTTCAGAATCTTCAGAGTATACCACCAAAGATGATTTTAATTCCCTCAAGAAAGAACTATTGAATGTTGTTCAATCAAAACCTTCAAAGCCACATAATTCTATTTATAGAATTAGTGAAAGAGATACTGAGTTGATTATTAAGAATGTTGTATATCAGGTTGAGCCAAGGTTGATAGTTATTTCTGAAGCTGTTGTTTCAGATAATCAAAATATAATAAATGAGTTGACTTCTATTGTTTTTTCCATTAACATTCTGACACTTGAATATAGAAATTATTTAGACAGAGTTCTAAAAGATCTTGGAGTCACCACTTCTGAATCTTCAATTAAATCTAATACATCTCAAACTACACCTCTTGATCCAACCAAGTTAAGATCAGATATTCGAGATATCATGCAAGATGCCTCTAGCTAAGCTACTCCTGCTACTCACTCTCCAGGTATTGAGATGGTCATAAATGTGATTAGAGATGAACTTAAGACTATGATGGGTAGCATTTACCAGAATAGTATCTCAAAAATTAGATAGAATTGTGATCATATTTATGATACGGTTAAGTTTTATTCCACTGGTGCTACAAATTCTCAAGAATAAATTACCCATAAAGTAGATTTCTATTTTGAGATAATTTACACCAAAAACCAATTGACCAGTCATTTTAATTATTTGATGGAGAATTTGTGGTTTCCTCTAGTGACTTGGGCTTTCAAAGATCAAGTTAGGTAGTTGAAAGAGTTTACTTCTACCCTTGAGAAGTTCATGGAAAATAATGATGATTTTGAGAAGGTAATGGCTTGTAGTAGTGAGGTCATTAGGGAATTCATAAATTCTCTCAAATCGTACCTACACCATCACATCATAGAAATTGTTAATCCTCCTAAGGATCTTATCAAACCAGTCCTACCTTCTTATACCTCTTCTTTTTCTCCCTTGGAACCGTTGACCATGAATCATGCCAAATCTCTCAATCAAATTTGACATATCATCTAACATGAACTCAAAGGACCTGCTTTATCAACTACACCCATTCTTTCTACTTCTATTTTCATAGGAGTTCATATTCCTTCCCTCTCTATCTACATTGATCTTCTACCTAGTACCTCTGATGAACCTTATGCTTCTCCCTACTCTACTTCTGATAAAGGCAAGGAAGTGATGGACTGTTTTGTGCCCAATAAGTAGTTGGATCACTTTTTGATAGGGATTTTATGTACTCCATTTTTTTGTACTATTTCTATTATCCCCTGTACTATTTGATTAATGAAATATTCTCTGTGATTTATTCTCATTGTTATTTACATATCTGTTCTTTATTTTTATTTAATGTTTGTTTTTTGATAATCCTAAAAGGAGGAGAAATAATATGGAATCTCTCTCAAGGGTAGATTAAGGTTACGCTTAATATTATAAGGGGAATATTTTGTTTCTTCTAAATAATATGGAAACTCATTATTATCTCATTGTAATTTACTTGCTCTTGTTCCTTCTAAATATTTCATCTCAATAATCTATGTAATATGTTAAGTAAATATTTTCTATGATCATCATAAACCAAATCAATTAGTATTGTATATAATTTCATGATTTGTGATAATAAAAAATTGGGAGATTGTTGGCCTCCTCTAGTTTTAATTCTCAAAAATCATTATTAGCTATGGTAATTCTTATTTATTAAGATACATTGTGTTTAATCAGGTTCAATTATAATCTTAACCTCCGGTGATAGTATTTACATCATAAAACAACATTATAGATTTTGGTTAAGTATGATCTTATAATACTTGTACTAATGATAGACAAGTCACCGATACATAAGCTACCAAAGACATAAGATACTAATGAGGTGAATCACCAATATAGTGACTTAGAATTTTCACTAAGTATGATTTATCGATAGTCTGAACTACCGAAAAACTAACCTGACAATAGAGTGGATGACTGACCCTTAGAAATTCACTAAGTCTAATTTACCGACAGCCTGACCTACCGATGTCTAACCTACCGATATATTTATTGAATGACACTTAGAATTTTTCTAAGTCTGACCTACTAACTTTCCAGCTACCGACACATCACCTACTAACAACTGATCTACCGATGCATCTTCTACTAAAATCCGAGCTACTGATGCATCATTTATCGAAAAAAATGATCAACATACAACATGAGACACTGATAGTTTGAGCTACCGACATACTGAGTTTCCGATGATCTGTCTCTTAAATTAGAACTTACCTCTAACTATTATATTTATGAAATTTAGTACTTATTATTATATTAATGAGCATGTCTATCTTTTGTTGACAACATTTAATGATGTCAGAGACCATTATGATGTACGAGTTACCAGATAACATGATTCTTGTCTGTATAAATGGAATATATGGATCAATAAGAAATAAGATAAAAAAAGCTACCTGGTAGAAACTATTTATGAAAATGATAGAAAAACAAAAGAGTTGCCTATTGTTCATACCTGAAGACACTACTAAGAACCAAAAGTCCACAAATATCTATAGAAACAACTTAGAGGACAATAACACTTCAAGGAATCATTTACCTCATTAGGAATAGAATATAGGAGAAATCACGACTATTTGTTTTACTGTCTGGTTTTTGGAAGGTGACTCCATATTAACTTCTACATTCTAAAATGAGTCCAAGAACCTCATAGAACATCACAAAGAGAATTATAAACTCTTCTTATCTTTTCCTCTACCTATGTACTTTATTTTACATTTTGAGCAGTCTGTGTCTCTATTTTTAAACACACACTAAATATTTTGCTAAATTGAAAGGTACTTAGATATATTCATAAAATTTCACATTTACACTCCCATAGATAACAGTGGAAGAGGTCCCTGCATGGCATGTCTGTTTTTTACACTCCCATGAAAATTGTGAAAGAGGTATAATGACCTAGATAGATTGTATACTATTATTACCCCATTCCACTATATGGATAAATTTTGTTTTATATAAACTGCTTGGTGGAAGGTGATCACCAAGTGGAGAGGACTAGGTCTCAATTTGAGACTAAACCTCTTTTTTACATCTACTGTGTGATTTCAAGTTTTTTTTCTCTGTTTTTATTACTATTTCAGAAAACTGAACTCAATGTTGATGGTTAATGTTAGATAATGTTTTTGTCAGAATTTGTTTTAGTAAATAATTTAAAAAGTTGATATAATAAAGTATATTTTTTTATCTGAGAACTAATAAATTTTTGAGAAATATTTTGACAAAATTTTTTTTATAAATCTGCTAGTTTGGCTAACTAGGATATTTTGTTTTAAATTGGGGAACTTTAAATAATTATTTAAATAAAGGTTTGAGGCAAATTTTTTTTATAGTAGATCAATTCACCCCCCCTCTTGAGTGAGTTACTCTGACTAACATTTGTTATCAAAAGTGGTTTAAAATATTTTTTCAAAAATATTTTTACACTGTGATTTTAGTTGTGTTCTAAAGTTCTCTAATTTTTTTTTCAATTAAAAATTTATTTATTTTTAAATTCATTATTAAATGGAACATAGACTGGAAGGTGATTCTAAAAATAGAATTCTCTAATTTAATGGAAATTTTTTTTCTCAATGGAAAATTAAAAAGAAAATGTATTTGGAAAGTATGAGTTTTGAAATCTAGTCAACAATTCTAGATTAATATAGGATTACTGCTACTGCTAGGAACACTTGGGAAGATACCACTAAGGTACACTAAAATAATAACTGTAAAGATATGAATGCTCTATAATTCTCATTAGGGAATGAATAATTTAATATGATTTCTTCATTTAAAACAGAATATAAAATTTGGGATACACTGGTTGTTTAACATGAAGTAACCACTAATGTAAAATAAATGAGGCTTAATACATATACTATTAAATATGATAACTTTTAGATGAAGCCTAATGAACCTATTTCTGACATGTATCTCAAGTTCAATGAAATTGTAAATATGATGATCTCTATGGAAAACACAATCACATTCAAAGAACAAGTATGAGAATTCTTAGATGATTACCAGAAAGGTGGAGACAACCCTTAGTGTCCATTAAGGAATCCTGTGACATCAACACTCTAACCGTAAAGGAGATTATAGGTAAATTGATGATGTACGAAGAATTACTAAAGGTTAATAGAGAAGTAGATGATGGACCAAATAAAAAGTCAATGGATTTCAAAATCACTACCTCTAAAAAAAAGAGAAAGTGAAAGATCTTGCTAAAAGTTTCAGTAATAATGAATCACCAAGTGACATTGACGAGGAGATGGATTATTTGACCAGAAGAATTAAGAATTTTTAAAAAATAAATAATTTATTTAGGAATCCTAGTTACAAAAGAAAATGTGACATAAAGGGAAATTTTAAAAAGTATTGGAAGAAAAATGAAAATACTAATGAAATAGTCAGCTATGAGTAAGATAAGAAGACATATAAAAGATGATTATCCTAAATCAAAGTTCAAAAGTAAATATAATTACAATTATAAAAAGTACAAAAAGAGAATAAAGGCCACCTGGAGTGCTTATATGAATATCTCTAGTGACTCCAAATCCTCACATGATGATAAGGATGAAAAATCCAATATCTGTTTCATGGAAAACACATGTGATGTAACCCTGAAATCTCTTGCACAAAATTCTTATTATTCTAGAGATGAATCTGATTATAAAAATATGAAAAATTAAGAAATTTCTAAATATTGTAAAATTCTCGAGGACACATGAAATAAATTGAAGTAAAAGTAGAAATCTTTCAATAAAAAAATGATCTTACTATTTCTGTTGGGTCTGAACTTACTATTGAAATAGAAAATAATGCCAAACTACATCATGAGAACAATGAACTTAAATTGTCTAATGAGAAATTAAATAAATATTTATAGAAGTTCATAAATGGTAAATATACCTTATATAAAATGTTTGGGAAATATATTTATCCTAAATATAATAATGATATTGGTTATCAACCTAGAAAAATAATTTTTGTTAAAAACACTTTTTCATCAAAATATGAAAAATTTTGTTTTGTGCCAAAAATTGAAAAATCTACTACATGTTCTTGCACTGGAAATACCTTAGTTGTTTCTATTTTTTCTGGACCAAATATAGTTTATTTTTTCCAATAGTATACAAGTTTCTTATAGGAAACCTATTAAGTAAATATGCATTCCCAAAGAATTAATTACTAATGCTACTGGACCCAAGTAAGTGTAGGTACCAAAATATTTCCTTATTTGATCCATTCTTATAGGAAAACTATTTGAAGATCTCCTGTAAGAGCTTATGGTAAATGGATAGTGAATGTTCAAGACATATTATAGGGGACTATTCAAGCTTCAAGAACATTAAGAAGATTGATGGTGGGCATGTCACGTTTGGTGACAATGAAAAAGAAAAAAACAATTGGCTTTAGCCAAACTTCAATTTATTTATTGAGAAGAAAACACTTTTAAGGAAAAGTGGGAAACCAGTCAAGATACATAAGGACATCACCCAACCTGATAAGAAATAATTGAATCACTGAATTGTAATTTAATCCTATTAGAAAGCTTACCTCTAAGGAGACTACATTATAGAGGTCAAGCCTTCTCGTCTAGATCATCATTGAGAAAGATCTCAATGTTGTATGCTGTCCTATCCCAAGTCTAGATGAGATCTTCCATAAAATATTCTTCCTATTGAATCCACATGCCAGTATGCCAAGATGTTTTTGGATCCAGTCACCTTGCTCCTTGGAGTGATTAAACTGAATTCACCTCCCCACCAACCTATCAAATTTCTCTTTTGTAGTGATGAACTGAAGGCCCTTGTCAAAGAAATCTTCGTTACTATTGATGATGCTTTCCCACTCACGACATTCAATCAATTCCTTACCGCACTAGGGGGAATCAGATTCATAAACCTCTTTAGCATCATGCAGCTACTTGGAAACCTTTATAGGTAGCTTTCCTTTTCACGAGGATCGAGTAACATGAGGGATAGGTAATAAAGAGTAATTATTCTTCCTACACGGCCTCCAAGAGTGCTGGATAAAACATTATGGGTCAATTAGAGTGTTTTTTCCTTCCTTGAAGAGGATCTGATATATTCCTCTATAATGTCCACCCACTTGTACTCAATAGGCAATTCCGAATCTGAATCCCTATCCTCATTGGGAGCCGCCAAAATCTTGGGGAGGTTCATATCATGGGAATCCTCCACATCATTACATTCCTCGAATGAGTGTCCTTCTTCAACTCCCAGTACTGAAAACTAGTTTTTAGAGTGAATAACCTTGCCTCCTGACTTAACCGTGTCAACATAGGAAGGTCTTACCTATGATACTGGTACCAAAATGTCTGAACTTGTGGGATACTCATATCCATGAGCCATGAATTGAGGTTTCTTGTTAGTGTATTTCGATCCCCAGCCTTGAGGGCCACTGAAACCTTGGTCGTGAAAGACATGTAGGTACACTACAACTTTGTCTATAGATCTTGCGGCAACTAGATGACTCACCAAATCCACATCCAAGGATGCCTCCCTTTCCACTCCACCCTCCTGAACTACCTCCCCTGACCTTCCTTGCAGTAAGGGGCTGATACGCAAATCATTCCTCAAGCAGGCTAAGACATCCACAACCCTTGACCGTGAGTCATTAGGCACAACACAGTTTACTACACCTAGAGTCATCATAGTGAGACCATGAAAGAGCCGGTCAACTCCTGAATACAAAGGATCCTCCCAGGAACATCCATCTAGAACTAACAAATGAGAAAAATGAGGAAGAATCCAATGATCCTCTTCCAGAACATGTCCATCTTGTTGGTTGACACCCAAGTCACAGTTCAATAAATCAAGAATTGCTGGGACTTTTAGGTCATCATAAACCTTTACTGTCATGGGATGATAGACCATCACTGGGTCCATGACACCTAGAGCCGCAAGAGATAAATGCCCATACCGTGGAACTTCATTCACTGACCTCGAGTGAAGCAAGCAACCATGCCAATAGATAGTGGATAAGTGCCCCAAACAGAGACATGAAGAGCAGAAGTCAGACCAGGATTTGAAAATCACAGGTTGTTTTCACTGAAATTCCTCTCCAACCATGATCTAAATACAGTCTATAGGAGGTATAAAAACATCAACCTCAATAAATATGTGTGGTAAGATGGAATTAAATACCGACTAATTTCTACTATCTAAACACAAGTAGATTCCAACCATGTTGCTAAGCATATGAATGATTGTAGTGTTTTCGATGGGAAGGGGGAGTTTTGGAAAACTAACACAGATCGCTTTCCATAGAGAATCACGATTCATGTAAAAGTGATAGGACCAGCAGGAAATATAGAAGCGATATCCATTGCAAACATGAGGAGCTCTAGACAACGCGTGGATTAAGTCTTCCTCCAACGAAAAACAAACCATAATGTCTTGATTTTCACGAATCCACATGAATGCGCTATCTTGTAAACCCCAGGTAGTGAAAATGAACCTATCAAAGTCATCAACCAAAATATGATGATGCCTGAAGTGAGCCACCAGGGTCAGCTGCAAGTGGGCTGAATCTGTGTTGAATTCTGAAGGATATGGATAGAGATTAGGGCATCATCCATGAAGGTTGGAAACTTTGGGTAAAAGATCAATGGATGGGAAGGTAGGAAAAGAGTCTGGGTTAGAAAAGGTAGAAAAGGAAGGCCAGGAAGTTTCAGGTTGAAGGTTTCCCTCTCCCTCTGGAAGGGGAGGGACTGGAATTGCGGCCATCACTGCCTAAGGCATCCTTCCTGAGCATCGAGCGCCAATGCGAGCCAAGAAAAATTTGGTTTGAAATAATTTTCTTTAGCCAAATCAGTAACACTAACTCAATTTTAATTTCTAAAGTTCTTTTTTTGATGGTCTTAAGTATTTTCAGCTTATCATTTCACAATTATGTGATGATGGTTTTAATGTTAAATTTAGAAACAATTATTTTAATATTTTTAATTCTAAAAATTATTTAGTATTTAATTATTTTAGAAATGAAAATGTTTATGCTGTGAATTTAGATTCTTTATCTTCTCAAAATGTTTCTTTCTTGAGTTATTTTCACAAAGAGTCTCGACTCTGTCATAGGATATTAGGCCACTATAATATTCAGTCCCTTAGAAATATTACTAGATAATTACTAGTCAAGGATCTACCTAAACATGATTTTCCAAATGAAAAAGTCCGTAATCCTTATAAAAAATGGTAAATAACCTAAAATCTCTTTCAAAATAAAGAAAGAAGTTTGAACTTCTCAACCTCTTGAGTTGGTTTGCATGATTTTTTTTGTAACTTCTAGAGTTTTTAGATTAAATGGTAATAATTATATCTATGTTCTAGTAGATGACTTTTATAGATATACTTGGACTTTATTTTTAGCTCAAAAAAGTGAAGCTTGTTCCTACTTCACCAAGTATTATGGAAATTTAAAGAACTTAAGTGGCCTTAGAATGAAATCCTTAAGAAGTGACCATGGTCATGAGTTTGAGAATCAATATTTTTAATCCTTTTGATCACAGAATGACTATAGTAATAACTTTTCTACTCCTAGTACACCCTAGAAGAATAGAGTTGTGGAATGAAGAAATAGAACCTTATAATAAATTACCCAAACTATGCTTAAGAATATGAATTACCTATTTACATTTGGTTAGAATTTGTGAGTACTACTTGTTATATTATTAATAGAGTTTTAATAAGAACAATTCTTAAGAAAACTCTCCATGAGTTGTGAAAAAATAGGAAGACTAAAGTTAATTACTTAAAGTTTTTGGTTTTAAAGTTTTTATTCTTAATACAATATATAATATTGATAATTTTTACTCTAAAAGTGATAAATAAGTTTTCCCAGTTTATTAAACATCTATGAAATCCTATAGGGTCTTCAATAAAATAACTAAGTGTGTGGAAGAATCTATACATATAAAATTTGATAAAACAGATCCACATGAACCTAAAACTTTCCTTGAAAATATTGAGGATGACCTATCCAATACGAACATAAATGGAAAACCTTCTGAATCTTCTATTAAGAAGGAAACAAAATCCTCTAGTTCTGTAAAATCTCTAGACTCTGATCATAGTAAACCCGAACCTATATAAGAACCTAAAATAATTATCCCTTCCTTTTATAAATATATTATAACTCTTAAGAACTATCCCTTTGATCCGGTAGTTGGATAATTAGATAAGGGAACATAGACAAGAGCATCTCTTTGGAACCAGGTTAAACATCAAGCCTTTTTTTCACAGATTGAACCAAAAAATATCAATGATGTTATCAATGATAAAATTTAGGTAATGATTATGCAAGAATAATTGAATCAGTTTGAAATAAATAATTTTTGGGAACTTTTTGATAGACCCAAAGACATGTTGACTATAGACAATAAGAGGGTATTTAGAAATAAAGTGGATGAATATGGTACCATAGTGAGAAATAAGTCTAGACTAGTTTCACAAAGATATAGTCAATAAGATGGAATTGAATATGAAGAAACTTTTTCACCTATTTCTAGACATGAATCCATTTGAATTTTGTTATAATATGCATCACATATTAATTTCAAACTACATCAAATAAATATTAAAAGTACATTTCTAAATGGGTATATAGTTGAGGATGATTTTGTTGAACAACCCCATCATTTTACAAACCCTCATATTCCAAATCATGTTTTCAAATTAACAAAATATGTGTATCACTTAAAACTTTCTCCAAGAGCTCGGTATGATAGAATCGTCACTTTTCATATTTAAAAAGGTTTTTCAAAAGTTATTGATGATCATAATATTTTATAAAAAGAATTTATAAATATATTTTAGTTGTTCAAATATATGTTGATGACATTATTTTGGGATCTTCTAAAAATTATTTATGTGTTGATTTTTCAAAAATGATACAAAATGAATTTGAAATGAGTTTAATTGGTGAACTGAAATTCTTTCTTGGATTTCAAAATTTTCAAAATAAATAAAGTATTATTTTAAATAAAAGTAAGTACAAAAAATATTTTTTGAAATATTTTTTCATTTATAGTATAAAAAATAGTGATACTCTAATGGGTATCAATTTTAAATTGGATCTTGATGAAAATGTAAAATTTGTTGATCAAACCAATTATAGAGGTACGATTGGAAGTCTACTCTACTTGACTGCTAGCCAGACTGATATCATGTTCAGTGTGTGTATGTGCGCACATTTTTAAGAAAACCCTAAAAAATCTCATTTAACTTATTTTAAAAGAATTTTTAAATACCTTAAGTATACTACCAAATTAGAATTTTTCTATTCTATAGGAAAACCTTTTGATTTAGTTAGTTATTATGATGCTGATTTTGGTGATTAAAAGTAATATAGAAAAAGAACCTCTGGAATATATCATTTTTTGGGAAAGTCTCTAGTATCATGGTGTAGTAAAAAGAAAAATTATATTGCATTATCTACTGTAGAAGTTGGATACATAGATGCTGGTAATTTTTGTGCTAAGATTTTATGGTTGAAACACACATTACTAGATTATGGATGTCAGTTTAGACATGTCCGTACAGACTACGACAATAAAAGTGCTATAAAGATTTCTAAGAAACCATTTTATCACTCTAGATCAAAACATATTGATGTAATATATCACATTTTGAGAGATCATTATAAAAAAGGTGATATAATTCTTTAATTCATTGGAACAGAACATCAGATTTCTAATATTTTTACCAAGCCTTTAAATTGTGAGAAGATGAGTTACATCAGACATGAGTTAGGGATGATCAATTTTTGAGGACTCGCCGATGATGTCTCCCTAAAGCGACTCATAAATGATGTCTCATTGATGTGATTCACCGTTGTGTCTCACCAACAGGACTTACCGATGGATCTCATTAATGTGTCTCACCGACCAATTTTTAATTATTTTATTTCTCTACCTGGAATTTGAAACATCACTGTTTATTTGTTTTCTTTTATTCTAACTCTCATTTAGTGTTTTATGTTTTAAAATCCCAAAGTGATAAAATTAAGGGTTGATCCAAATAATTTTTACCCTCACTCTATTACTCTTGAAATCTTACCCTCAAACAATTATATCTTGAGCTCCATTATCTCTTGAGTCGAAACCTTCAAACCTCTCTCAATGTCTTACCTCAAGTTCTTCCTTTAAGGATCTGAGGATGATTCACATCCCTATAAGACCCAAGAGGCAAATCTAGTTAGTCTAAGATTAAGAATAAACCTGTTTATCCAGAACTCACAAACCATATTGTAACACCTGAGAAGGTATTGAATTAAGAATGGCTATTATCCAGTAAGTCTCTTCTGCTGAATGTGTTGAAAACCCAAGGGTGGTTAGAGTGGTTCTCCAAAAATGATAGGTTGTATTATCTGAGGCTAGTACATGAGTTCTACATAAATACTGAGTTTTTCTAGAAGGGTCTGAAATATTTTGGATAAAGTTGACAGTGGATAGAATGAGAGTGTCTTTTTCATTCAAGCATTGGGCTGAATGCTTAAAGGTTCCCCATGAGGGTGCTTGTGATGACCATCAGGGATGTGCTCCTCTAACAAGTGACCTCTTTAGTTAATAGGTAACTTTGTATGATTTGACTGGAAATGGAGATCATAGGAGTTCCATTTCTGTAGAGGTCGATGGGGAGTGTAGGTTTTTTGTTTAAATTCATCCAACATCAGTTATATCCCAGAAAAATGGACTTTTCTTTTCTTAATTTTTAGTATGTTTACTTGATGTATTTGTTAAAGATAGTTCATAAGATAAATATTTTCAAATACTTAATTGTTCATATCACTGATATGATGAATCATTTTTTTAAAAAAACTATCTATTTTATCCTAGAATTATCTCTTCTATGTTGAAAAATAATATCTTTGTAAATAAATATGAATAAAAAGTCTCTTCTTGTGATGGTTTTTTCCTCAACAAAGAAATATATAAGAGGATGAAAATTAATTGGAATCCCTGGAAGAAGATGTGGGTTGAGGATAATGACAAGTTGTGTGAATATTTCAATCCGGTTGAGTATCCCTCAAGGATGAGGAACATGGTTGATCCTGGTCTAAGACCATATGAAGATGGTGAGTATTCTGATAAGTATGTGGCTGATCAAGGTCAAGGAAATGAGTCTCCTATAGATGAATGTAGTGATCCTGACATTTCTAACAGTCCAGCAAGGATATCTTATGGTCCTAAAATTCCTCCAATACCTTTCTCTTCTAAGGAACCAATTCTAACTGAGAATGATAGTGATGAGATTGACGAGTGTGAGAATGATAAGTATGAGAGAAAATCAGGTAGTGATGAGGAATAATCTAGTGAATATTAAAATGGAAGTGAAAAAAGGAGAATAAATAAATGGAAGTGAAGATGAGGAAGATTATGGAGAAGATGAAAATGAAAGGGAAGACATAAAAAGTGATAATTCCGATAGTGGATCAGACCTTGGTGATTATGACCAAGGTCCTGGTAGAGATAATATTGATCTAACATTAGATTATTCTGGATATGATAGTTCTATTGATGCTCCTATATTGGAACATGAACAAGTACCTACTATGGAATCTCATGAGGCTACTGCACAAGTTTTAATTGAGGATAGATATCCTGATGCTCATATTGAGCCAGCTGTGGTGGAAGAGAGAGCTGTTTCTGTTCATGTTCAGGAGGAATTTTTAGTTGAAAGAGATGTATCTATGACTCTAGTGAGGGAGTTGGTTTATTCAATAAAAATACCATCAGTTGATGGGTAGAGACAAGATAAAATATAAAAAGTTGACGTGCTTTCTCCTATGAATGATATTGTGGTACGTGTATGGACAAGGGACCCAGGGTATGTGACTCTTGGATTAGATTATCCAGATGTAGTAGAGAGGACTGCTACTACTCATATAGTTGGTTTAGAATCTGTTGAGTATATCACCAAAGCTAATTGTAATTCCTTCAAGGAAGAACTATTGACTTCTATTCGATCAAACCCTTCACATCCACCTACTCCTGTTTCCAGAAATAGTGAAAGATATGTTGAGTTGATTACTGAGAATGTTGTATATCAAGTTAATCCAATGTTGATAGTTCTTTCTGAAGCTATTGTTTCAGATAATTAGAATATGAGAAATTAGTTCACTGTTATGGTTTCTTCCATTAACAGTCTGACACTTGATTATAGAACTTCTTTAGACAAATTTCTGAAAGCTCATGGAGTCACCACTTCTGAATATTATAAGGATGCTCCTTTATATCAGACTACACATCTTGATATAACATATTTGAGATCAGATATTCGAGATATCATGTAAGGTGCCTCCAGCTCAGCTACTCATAATTCTCATTCTCTAGATGTTTAGATGGAAATAAATGTGATTAAAGAGGAACTTCAGGCTATGATGGGTTGCACTGACCATGAGATTATCTAAAAAATTAGGCAGAATTTTGATCATTTTTATGATATGGTTAAGTGTTATTCCATTGGTGCTACGAAGGCTCAAAAAAATTACCAATAAAGTATATTTCTATTTCCATAGAATTTACACAAAAAACTAGTTGACCAGTCACTTCATGTATTTGGTGGAGAATTTGAAGTTTCCCTCAGTGACTCAGGCTTTCAAAGGGAAAGTTTGGAAGTGGAAAGAGTTTACTCCTACCCTTAATAATCTCATGGAAAAGAAGGATGGTTTTGAGAAGTCAATGACTTATGGTGGTGAGGTCATTAAGAACATCATAAATTTTCTCAAACCATACCAGCACCATCAAAACCCAACTATTGTTGATCCTCCTGCTACTCCTATTAGACCAGTCCTGCATAATTTTACCTCTTATTCATCTCCCTTGTAACCTTTTACCATGACTCCTACCCAAGCACTTAGTCAAATTCGACATGTCATCCAACAATAACTCACAAGACCTGCTTTATTGACTAGAACCATCCTTTCTCCTTCAGTTTTCATCATAGTTCCTCTTCCATCCCTCTCTACCAACTCTGATCCTTTACCTACTACCTCTGATGAACCTTCTAATCCTCCCTCCTCTACTTTTGATAAAGGAAAGGAAGTGATAGACTGTGCTGTTCTAGGAAGTAGTTGGATCTCTTTTTTATAGTGATTTTATGTAATCCATTTTTTGTACTATTTGTGTTATCCCTTATACTACTTGATTAATGAAATACTCTCTCTGATTTTATCTCATTGTTATTTACTTATCTATTATTTATTTTTATTTATTGTTTCCTTTTGATAATCCCAAAAGTGGGAGAAATAATATATAATATATCTCAAGGAGAGCTTAAGGTTACACTTAATATTAAAAGGGGGAGATTGTGTTTCTTCAAAATAATATGGAATCTCATTGTTATCTCATTGTTATTTACTTACTTGTGTTTCTTAGAAATATTTCATATCTATAATCTATGTAATATGCTAAGATTTTTTTTCAATTATCATCATAAATTAATTCAATTATTTTTGTATATAATTCCTTGATTTGTGATCATCAAAAAGGGGGAGATTTTTTTCCTCCCCCAGTTTTAATGCTAAAAAATCTTGCTTAACTCTACTGATTCTAATTTACTAAGATACATTGTGTTTAATCATGTTAAATTATAATATTAAACTCTTTTGTTAGTGTTTAAATCATAAATCATCGTTATAGATTTTGGTTAAGTATGGGCTTCTGATACTTGTACTACCGATAGACAAGTCACTGATATATGATCTATCGATGACCTAAGATACTAATGAGCCGAGTCACCGATAAAGAGACTCATAATTTTCACTAAGTATGAGTTACCTATAGTCTAACCTACCAACCGCCTGACCTACCAACATACGACCTACCAATTGAGTGACTGACTGACACTCAGAACTTTTCTAAGTCTGATCTACTGACAACCTGACCTACCGACATTCGACCAATCGATAGAGTGACTAACCGACACTTAGAATTTTTCTAAGTCTGACCTACCGACAGTTGAGCTGCTGACTCATAATTTACTGATAGCTGATCTATTGACGCATCACCTACTAACAACCAAGCTACTTACACATCATCTATTGATAGAAATGATATACTGATAGGATGATACACAAACAGTATAATCTACTAATAGAATTAGTTACCAACAATCTGTCTCTTAAATTTAGACTTACCTCTAACGGTCATATTTATGAAATTTAGTAATGCTTATTATATTAATGATTCTATCTATATTTTATAGACACCATTTAGTGATGTCAGAGACCAATATAAGGTAAGAGGTACTAGAGAACATGTTTCTTGTCTCTAAAAAGGGAATATCTAGATAAACAAGAAATAAGGGGAAAAAGAAGCGACCTGGTAGAAAATTTTCGTGCACATCAGAGAAAAAAAAGAGATTCCTACTGTACATACTTGAATACACTACTAAGAACCAAAATTCCATAAATCTCTACAACAACAACTTAGAGTACAAGAACACTTCGAGGAATATTTTACCTCACTGGGAATAGAATGAAGAAGAAACCACAACTTTGTGTTTTACTATCTAATTCAAGAAGGAAACTCGAACTTCACTTCTATAATCCCAAAGGAGTATAAGAGCCTCATAGAACATCACAAAAATAATTCTAAACTCTTCTTATATTTTTCTCTACCTGTGTAATTTATTTTATATTTTGAGAAGTGTGTGTCTTTGTTTTTAAACACACACTAAATCCCGTGATAAACAAAAAGATACATAGATATCATCAAAAACTTTCACATTTACAATCCCATGGATAAAAGTGGAAGAGGTCCCTGCATGAATTGTGTGTTTGTTTTACACTCCCATGAAAATTGTGGAAGTGGTCTAGTGAACTGAACAATTTTTATACTATTATTATCCCAATCCAAAGTGGGGATAAAGTTTGTTTTATATAAAATTCTTGGTGGTAGGTGAACACCAAGTGGAGAGGAGTAGGTCTCAACTTGATAAAAAGCCTTCTTTTTTACTTCTTCTATGTGATTTTAAGTTTTGTTTTTTATGTTTTTATTACTATTTCAGAAAACTTAACTTTGATAGTTAATATTATGTAGTTTTTATATAATAATTTGTTTTAGTAAACTGATTTCAAAAGTTGAGAAAATAAATTATATTGTTTTAAATGAGAACTAATTAGTCTTTGAAAAAAATTTTGAACAAATTTTTTTTTCTAAATATGTTACTTTGGTTAACTGGGCTGTTTGTTTTAAATTGGGGAACTTTAAATAATTTTTTAAATAAAGGTTTGAGATAGAATTTTTTATTGGTAATAAATTCACCCACTCTTGAGTTTTCTACTCCAACCAACATATGTATTTTCATATATAAAATTTAAAATATTTTCATTTTTAAATGGAAAATAACCATGACAAGATACACTATATTATTTTCCCATTATGAAATCAAAAAAAGTATTTAAATATAATCCTCTGATTCTTAGAAATAAATTATTCTTGGAAAGTATTTAAATTATATTTTTACTCATGTGTCCAATTCATTTATATCACACCTACACAATTACTTCAAAATGGTAAGTATTGGTTTCTCCGCCACATGGTTTCTAATTTTTGTAATGCACCAGGTTTTTTAGAAGTTTATTTTTTTATAAACCAAATGTTTATAGTTATAAAATATATTTTTATTAGTTTTTAAAGTAATTAAAATTTATTATGAGATAATTCATACAAGATATGAATAAAAACTAACAAAATATTATTCAATCATAAGTGTAATGTTATAAAAAGGAACATTAAACTATGTATTACACACCATTGATAAAATTCTTCCATTAAAAGTGCATAAATCAATAGGGTACAATATATAGAAAACAATAAAACCTTCATGATTAGGAAATCCTATAGAACTTATTAAAACTTTAGTATCACAAATATACAAATAAAACCTATAATGATGAAGATCACCCTAAAAGGGGAAAACATTATGAGAAATATATAATATAAAATAAGAATTATTCCTTATAAAGTGAGTGTGGAATGAACGAATGATTTAGTAAGTGTATATATATAAGAATGAAATATGGTCATTGAAAATAGGGTTATTGAATATTTAGACATTGAAAATATAGTCATTGTAAATATGGTCGTTGGTCATATATCTAATAGGTATACTGAATTTGTGTAATGTTAAGTAGTAAAATTTAAACAACACAACTCACAATGAAATAAAAATATGATATTAAAATATTATAAATATATATATTAATGAATTATGTATAAATACTAATAATAATATTATTAAAACATTATATAATGTATATAAACTTTAGATAAATATTTTAATATAAATGGATTAGTAAAATTAAATTTTAGAATATAAAATTAAATTTTAATGATATTTGTTAAAACATATTTGGCATAAAAGTAATATTTCTTTTCAAAGAACCATTTTTTAATATTGTCTATTTTATCTTAATAGATTAATTTGAATTTTTTTTAAAATATTATTATATATTAAATATTATATTAACATCTCTTAAATTATAAATTGGTGTGAAATAATATTAAGAACACTTAATGTTTAAAAAATTTCATTTTTAAATAAAATCATTTTTTCTTTATATATCGTATTTTCATTTAAAAATTAAATTTATAAATTTTAGAGTCTGAATTAGATAAAAATAACTTAGTTTTTCTATTTATGATTTCAAAATTTTCTTATTAATAGTTTTGAGTTTTTTCTCAAAAGCTTTATTTTTAGAAAAAAAATACGGATTTTACGAAAATTATAATTTTTTATGATTTTATCATTATATAAGAATATCATAGAAGATTAAAAACATTTTAGGTAATAAAATATTAGTTCAATGAATAAAATTATAAATATTAAAATATTATTTGAACTTATAAATCTTATGTCCAATAATTTTTGAACTAAATAAAAATATTACTTTAATAAAAATTGTTTTATGTATTTTCTTCTAAATAATTGTTTTGGTGGTGAAATATAGTTTTGTATTTCTTTGAAAGGCACCTAAATTTTAATTTTTGATATTAAACTAATTTATTTAATAATAATTAGAATCTATGATAATATTATCATGTACATAAAATTTTAAACTTAATAAGATACTTTTCCTAAAAACCCATTTTTACGCGTTATGTGAATTTATTTTAAACCATTTAAAATTTTATTTGGTAAAATTATATGAAAAATTTAAATTATAAGGTTAAAAATAGTGAAAAATTACAATATTAATATTTTTCATTAATATTAATTACTAAGGATAAAAATTATTTACCAAAGTAAAAGTAAATTGGGTAAAAAGAACAAAATTTAAAAAAGATAAAAACAGTCTAGTTTGCCTCCAAAATGGGTGTATGAGAAGAATATAGAACAAAAAATAGTTCTCCTCCACTTTTTGTTTCATTTTGTTTCATTTTAACTTTGAATAGTTACACAACATTATTGATAATGTAATGGTTACTTCAAAAACCACACTCCCCTTCACTTAAAAAAGGGCAACACTTTCACTACTTAAAAACTCACCCATACTTTAATTTATTCTTTAAAATATGAAAACTTACTCATCCTATAACGCCGTATAACTTTAAATTGATTATGGTCAAAATTATTTAGCATAAGTCCTTCATTTCCAAAGAAAAATCCAAGTCCTTGATGTGAGTTTTATCAACTACTTAGCTTTTCTTCTTAATTATATTCATTCAAATTTATTCTATAAATACTAATATAATTATATTATTGTCATTTATATACTATAATTTTATTATATGAAGGTATTTATAATTATCTATTTATATATCCATCCATTAAGAAAAATGAAATCATCGTTTGTGCGTACGTGCAGACTACCGCCACCACGAGCAACATAATTTAATTTTCATCACACCCATGATTAATGGTTATTAGAATTGATTTAATTAGTATATATGATTTTTATTACATGTTTAATATTATTTAAATTTAAAATTATCATTAAATAAATACATCCCCTTACTCATTAAATCATATTAACACATTTCCATTTAGGTCGATTTAACTGTCTATGTAAACAATATTAAAATTATTATATCATAAATAATTATGGAATTCATATAATGGTAATATAAACTAATAATTATATATATAATTTAATTTAATTATTTCAGAAATTAGTTTTTTATATTTAAAATATATATTAATATATCACATTTCTATCATTAAACACATCGAACACTAGTTCACAATGATTACAATATTTGCAAGTCGTATTCATGTATTTCATCTAATTAAAGTGGAAATTAAGTAATTGTTAAAATTTTTATTTTTATATCTATAATTTTATTTTTATGATTAACTCTGGAAGAAGAATACATACTAACGCCACTTCTATAAAACTGGTACAAACAACCATAACTATAAACACCCGATGTGGGAAAATAGGCAAAAAAATAACTAATATACATGTATATAATGATTATAAATTAAGATTATAAATAGTTTTAGGTATTAGAATGGTTTTGAAATTTCATATTAATATAGTTACATTTTTTTACTGGAGGTTAGAGTGCATTAGACTAAGAGGTAATAAAGGTAAGAGTTTTTATATCAAAATTTGTCTCTTTGAGAAAAGTTTTGTATTATGAACATAATTCAATTTATGTGGTGTATATAATATCAATTTGAGATATTTTAATATGAAATATATTTTATTAATATTAATTTAAGTCTAATTTAAATATATCTCTTTCAATATATTTTTATTCAAAATCAAGTCATGTTTTAAGGGGTTCTTTATCTCAAATTTGAATCCCCTAAGACATATTTATATTATACACCATTTTTTCTTTTTTCAATGGTGTAAAAACTACTCAATTTTAATTTTTTACCATGATTCTATTTTTTATTTTTATACAATTTTCTATTTAAATATATACCCCTCATGGGGTTTTAATCTAAAAGTTAAAAAGTTCATAAGGGGTTTTCATGATCTAAATATTTTCCTTTGGTCATAATCACACCTCTTTGACAATTATCTTCAGGAATTATCTGTTATAACCTATGGTGATATTATGTAATATTTATAAATTCTTTTTTAGGGAAATCATGGTTCACACATAATTCTTGTTCCTTGATGGATCTATTATTTTGTGAAAATGAAATTTTGTTATGAATAATTTCAATATCTTTTAATGTATTTTTCCTCCATATGCATGTTTTTAATTCCTAAAAATATTCTCATTTACCTAGTGAAAACTCAATTTTTTAACTCAAATGATATTTTTATTCCACTTTATTAATTTTAACATAAAATTTTCATTATATTTTTAATGATGCGGGTTTTCAAAAAAAGTTATTTTACAATATTTTTTTAAAAAAGGATTTCCATCCTTTCAAAATAAAATGTTTCATCTACAAATTCACATTTTTTATAACCTTTAAGTATTTTAAAAGATTTTTATTTGTAATTATTTATAATAATGTTTTAAATGTCTTATATTTCCCTTATTATAATTTTTTGAATGTAATTTTCACTTCACCTTTATAACAATGTCTAAAAGATTTTGAGATTATTTTTCATTTTCACTTATATTTTTACTCTAATGTTTATCTCTCATGAAGTGAAATTTTTATCATACTATATATTTTGTTATGATATTATTCATTTTAGAAAATGAGATTTTAGATATCCTATGATATTTGTATTTTATTTTTGTGATGTTTTTATAATTTTTAAGAAACTATTTCATTTCCATGGATTTATGAATATATGTTTATGTGGAACCAATATATATGGATGATTATGGGTGGGGTTATATATCACCCTCTAATGAATTAGCTTAGGTTTATGTCTCATAATGTCAAGAGGGTACACAAGAAGATTAATCCCAATCCAAATGGTATAACATCCCAGAACTCACACTCCCTGATTTGGTGATGAAATAATAAAATTTACATTTCTAGATTTGATACAAATAATTGAGACCCAATTTTTTTACATCCAAACCATACAAAATCAAAAGGAACAATTGGATCACTTACATTCTCTTGGAACTTTTATTTTTAGAGTTTTATAAAATTTGGACAAAGTCCTGCATAAACAATACACATGTTGTTAAATAATAATTTCTCCCACTTTACCCAATTTTTCTTATTTCAAATTAATTCATAATCATTATCCATAAGAAATACCCTATATAAATAATTAGTGCAACCTAATTATTTATAACCTCGAGAAGAGGAAAAATAAGAATGGTGAAATCAAATACTCAGTAAGGGTAACATAAGTATTAACAATTTAATGTCATCAATGATCATAAGAAGTGTATAAAGGTATAATGACATAATTATAGTGCATAAGTGAATCATAATAGAACTCATACCCATCAGTTATGGGATCATCAAATATGAAAAATAGAAATGTAAAGAGTCATCAGAATCAATAATCGTGATTCATGTGATATCAATCATGATGATAAGAAATATTATAAAACTATAAAAATAATCACAAAAATGTGTTGGTATATTAAATTTTTTTTCTTCATAACCCATGTCAGAAATAATTAGATCCTAGTTAAATCCATAAGAAAAACTATCAGGTAACACCCTCCTTTTTATCTCTCAAGACAAGGTACATTACCCAATGCATTAGAGCGCTATCTAGGCACACACATCATATAAGATATAATGAAATCACTTAGTTTTATTTAGGAAACCCCATTATATAAGATGTAAGAGGAAAACCTGATGCTATCTAGGACACCCCATCAAATAAGTAATGTCCAAGAACCAGAACACGAATAATGTACAAATAGACTTCATTTCATCATGAAAATTATAAAAAGAATCATTATTCCTTTCATAACATGATTTACCCATGTCAAATAAATGGTTTTTAGGTTAATATATTTAAAACATGATTAAATAATGGAAAAGAAATGGGTTCTATAAAAATATCTTTGAAATATGGATAACCTGAGGAAAATAAATAGGTTCCATAATAGTCTCACTGAAATAATATTAATCTATCAAGAGAAAGAATTAGTATGGTATCATTAAAAAATATCCTCATTTAAGCATAAGTAACAACAAGGGTTGTTTATATTGATGAATGTAAATACCATTAAAACACCATTACATACATTTTGAGGTAAATAACATTTTTATTTGTGTTTCCTTCGAAATTCAGGGATGACCTCCTTGATGGGTGGTTCAAACATTCCAATCGGTTTCTAACGGGTTTGTTCGTAGAACCGGAAACATCCAATGATTCCACATCCATTTGGACCAACTTTCCAAAGGTAGGCGCTCATTAGTTTGTGAAATGATGAGGCTTAGGAATTTTCATTGGTCGAGAGGATGAGAGGTTGGACTCATCACACCTTTTTGAGAGGAATTATTGTCTACTACGAGACTCTCTTTATAGATTTAAGATATGTTCGTGAATCCTTATTACATTACCAAGTATAAAATGATCTTTCCTTTAGATCTGACAGTCAATGATTGATATGTAGGAAATTTAGAGAATCTTTTATATGTATTTGAGGTTCTTCATTGATAGAGAATCATCTGTATTTGTTAGAGATTATTAGTCAATGGTATCCTTTGATACGTAAAAGTATCTTGGTCATTATGATGACCATGTTGGTTTTAAAGACACTCAGTGGGGTACTTTTAATTTTATTGTATTTCAGAAGGACATGGATTATTTCAGAGTTGGGATTGAACCCGCATATGGGCTACCTATGTATCCTTTGTTAAAAAAAAATCAGAACCCACTTAGTTCGAGTAAGGGAGTATGATGTTTATGATTGATGGCTCAAAGAAGGATGTCATAATTACTTTTACACTCTAAGCTCATGTGAGTCATGCTCGGTGTAAGAAACAAGAGGTATTGGTAAAAATCAGACAATTGTGCCATGAAAGATGCAATCATAATAAATAAGATGGGATTTATATATGTATAACTGCCCAGATAAATGAAGATTTGGATTTACTTCAGGGAAGAAATCCAGAAACAGGGTCCATAAAGGTATATGTGATTCACGAAGATTTGAATACTCTAACTTGGGGCTTACTCCTGAAAAGGAGGCCCAAATTAGGAGAGGACTTATGATTGGGTTTTTACTCCTTAGAAGGAATCTCAGATCAAAGGTAAATTAGGACTGGTTAAGAGGAATTAAGACTGGGGATTACTCCTGAAAAGGAGGCCTAGGTTAAGAGACTTGAAAAATTAAGGGACATGGGGATTACTCCTAAGGAGGATGCCCATATTAGGGGACTGGGGCTTATTCCTAAAAAGGAGGCCCATGTTAATGAAATTATGGTTGGGGATTACTCCGGAGGAGGATTCCCATATTAGGGGACTGGGGCTTATTCCTGAAAAGGAGGCCTAGGAGGAAATGAGGATTTAGGGCTTACTCTTAAGGAGGATGCCCAGATTTGAGAATTATGACTGGGGCTTTCTCTTGAAAAGGAGGCCCTGGTTAATGAAATTATGGTTGGGGCTTACTCCTGAGGAGGATGCCCAAATTAGGGGACTGGGGCTTATTCCTGAAAAGGAGGCCCAGGAAGAAATTAGGATTTGGGGCTTACTCCTAAAGAGGATGCCCAAATTAGGGGACTGGGGATTATTTCTGAAAAGGAGTCCCAAGAGGAAATGAGGATTTGGGGCTTACTCATAAGGAGGATGCCCGGATTTGAGAATTATGACTGGGGCTTATTCCTGAAAAGGAGGTCCTAGGTTAAGAGAATTATGGTTGGAGCTTACTCCTGAGGAGGATGCCCAAATTAGGGGAATGGGTCTTACTTCTGAAAAGGAGGCCCATGGTAATGAGTTCTCTCATCATAAAGGATGAGGTTGAATGAATGAAATCTCAATCTTTAGTGACATAAAGATGTGTAAATCATTAGGTTTTGAGAGATATTCCACAGAATTCCTTTTAGATAAGAAAGTAAAATCAAGAAATCGTGCCATAAATGGCTTTGAAGAGTGTCTTGAAGACTGAATCTTGAATAGGAGAGGTGGAATGGCTTAATAGGGGTGAAATGGGCAAGAAGAACACCAAAAAAGGCATGGGCGTGCATGTCCTAGCAGGCGCGCAGGTACTGCGTGGCTGCGCAAGTCCTGGTCGCGCAGGTATACCTGCGCGACACATGGGTACTTGCGTGATGGTTAACCAGCAGAGTAATACTTGAGCGACTCTTGGTTAAAGCATTTAGAATCATCTTGAGGTTCTTCCAGAAGAGGGGCGTGCAATTTCTATTGAAGGAGTAAGGCGGCGTGAAAGTGTGGCCATTTCCCTTAAGGGCTGGCCACTCAGGCGCACAAGTGTTGATGAGTTTCAACACTTAGGCCTTCCTCCCCCTCTTTAGATCTTCCTTTCTAGGTAAGAAATTACCTTAGAAGTGTTTTGGAAGCTTTGAGAAGAGACTAGGGCGTCGGGAGATTAAATATGAGTTTCTGGAAAAAATCCTCCTCTAATGGGGGGCCCATAGAGTCTATTTATAGGCTGGAGAAGACCCCGGGCAGTTATCCTTTAGGGCGCGCAAGTCACTTGCGCGACCATCAGGTGTCGCGCAAGTGGACTTTCACGACCATGAAGGGACTTGCGCGACCTATGGTAAATTTTCACTTTGTTCATCCCTTTGTTGATTTTTTGATGTTGCTTCAAAGGATGAATCAATTTGGACTAATGTATTTACCTTTTCTAAACTTTAGATTCTGTGATGAAAGGAGCGTCAACAAAAGTCCCCCCTCAGAGTTGGATCTGAATGAAATGAGGATTTGACTCTGAGGAAATTGAGAATCAAAAGGAAATCTGGCAGTTTGAATTCATGCATGTTAGAAATAAAAAGGATAATTTTTAAAGTCGAAATAGCTTTGACCAAATGAATTATATTTGGCTCGATTCCATGAAAATTCATCTAAAAACATAGTACCATACTCAAGTATGAGGGAAAACATGTAAACTATGACTTAAGAATATTTGAACCTGAGGAATGATATGAAAAAGAGCTAAAAGGCATCAGAAGAAGTAGTTTCCTAGAATGAAGTTACTATTATTTAACAAACCCATTAGGGGGTTGAATTATGCAGGGCCACCTAAGGGCATTGGCTGCATAGTCAAATAAATAACATCTTTTGGATAAAAAGTATGTTATGTAGACTTTTTATGCAAGGCCGCCTATGGGAACGTGCTGCATAGTCAGGAAAAAGAACTCTCAGAAATTTACCTTTCTAGTGCTAAAAGCCGGTGAAAGTTTATGGAGATTCAAATTTTCCAAGAATAGAGTTTTCTATATGGAAAGAGTTACTTGAATATGGAGAAGATATTTCCAAACAAGATTATCAAAGAACTGGATGGATATCACTCCTACGAAGTTCTGACCCAAACGTAGGTAAGGAGAATATAAACCATAGACTTGAATACTTTCAGATCATGAAAAAGGATATGGGACAAATATGTTAAGGATGGATATTTTTTTTCCGGATCCCTACATACTGTCATTTAAGACCAATAAGGACAAAAGAGGCTTTCTTCCTAAGAATGAAGTTATCATTATTTAACAACCCCATTAGGGGGTTGAATTATGCAGGGCCACTTAAGGGCATTGGCTGCATAGTCAAATAATAATATCTTTTGGATGACAAGTCTGTTATGGAGACTGTTTATGCAAGGCCACCTAAGGGCACGTGCTGCATAGTCAGGAAAAATAATTCTCAGAAGTTTGACATTTTTGTGACTAGAAGTCAAGAAAAGGGTTTATGAAGATCTTAAAATATTTATGGTTAGAATTATGACACATAAAGATGGGTATTTTCTAATGTATACATAGATACACAGATCAATGCTAACCATAATCATGTTGTGGCTGGGTCCTGAATTGAAATGTTGGAATTCACTACGTATCCCATAAGGATGGGAATCAAGCCATACATAGTTATTGAACTACAGTTTAACGTCATGTTGGACAAAAGGATTAGAGATCTTAGTTTAGGGTCATAGAGCTTGGACCATTAAAAGAAATACACAATTTGTGCTTTCATGGGGACTTTTCAGCCAAGGGACTCAAAGTGGAATTTGGGGTTAGGCCCAAAGACTTGGGGTTGGATTCGAGGGACACTCGAATGTTCCTATGTATCCCATAAGGATGGGAATCAAGCCCATGTAGTTCTAGAAATACCCTCTGTACAAATTTGGTTCGTACATGTGAAGGGTGATAAGAGACTTTAGTACAATTATGGTTTAACCCAAGATAAAAGGTTTGGGCATTTCCATGTATGCACATAGTCTTTGAAATGAAACATGATTGAAAAATCAATGTAAATAATGGTTCCCTATCAGGTGAGGGTATCAAATAATATTGTAGTTTATTGTTATATTGGACAAAAGTGATGTATAGTTTAACGTCGTATAACAAGGACGAAAGTGAACCAATGTAAAGATATTTATTCTAGGGGCGGTTTCACGAATCAACATCGTATGAGACGGAGGTGAACCGATGTGAAGAGATTGATTTTGGGCTTGAACTTTGGGAGGTTGCCTACGTACCCATCTTGGAAGGCAAGGATCAAAGTCTGCGTAGTTCAATTAAAGAATGAATTAATGATCAAGTTGTTCTTGGGGACAATGACCTAAAAAAATTGTGTTGTTGGGACTTAAACATGGTTATTAGCCTAGAGAGAGTGTTATGGTTGAGGTTTTCTCTAAGTTCACGTGAGTCATACTCGGTGTGAGAAACAAGAGGTAACAACAACCTTAATAATGCACAGTTTAATGTCATATAGGACATATAAAGGGACTATGCAGTTTAAAGTCATGCAGTTAGGACTATTGGTGCTACATAGTTTAGTGTCATGTAGTAGGGAAAAAGTATAGTTTAATTTCATGTAGGACATATCAAAGGACTTTCTGTATAGTTTAGTGTCATGTAGTTATGACGATGGAGACAACACAGTTTAACGTCATGTTGGACGAAAAAGACGACTGTGTAGTTTAATGTCATGCAATAAGGACAAAAGAGTACACCATTTAACGTTATGTTGGACGTATTGGGGATTGTTTCACAGTTTAACTTCATGTTGGATGAAAAAGGGACGATACAGTTTAGCATCATGTTGGATGAAAGTGTGAATAGTTTAAGGTCATATGCATGGACTGTTGCTGTATAGTTTAACGTCATATAGCAAGGACGATGAAGGGGACACATTTTAACGTCATGTTGGACTTATGTGCAAATAGTTTAAGGTCATACTGAACCATTGATTATGTAGTTTAACGTCTTTCAGGATGTAAGGGACTTTTATGTAGTTTAGCGTCATGTAGTGAGGACGTCACAGTTTAACGTCTTACTGGACGATTGTGTAGTTTATGGTCATACTGGACCATTTTCCAAGTGGTGAAAAGTGCACAATCTTTTCTCATCCAACCATTCCAATTCATTCAATCGCTTTTGAGATTGTTCATCTGTAGATTATTGATCACAAATGTCAACTCTGAGCAAGGTTAGTTGAACTTCAATGGGCAAGACTGCTTTTGTTCCATATACCAATGAATATGGAGTTGACCGAGTTGTAGTGTGGGTGGTAGTCTGATAAGCCAATAAAGCATGAAAGAGTGTATCAGTCCATGACCTATTATCTTTATCCACCATCTTTTGCAGTATATTTGAAAGATTCTTGTTAAAGGATTCTATCTGGCCGTTGGCCATTTCATGATACCGAGATGAATGGTTGGATTTGATGTTGTATTCTTGATACAACTTCTTCACCTCGGATGAACAGAAGTTGGTGCCATTGTCCATCAATATGGTATGAGGGACACCAAATCTGGTAATGATGTTAGACTTGATGAAGCTAACAACGCATTTAGAACTGACTTCCTTGAGAGGTATTGCCTCTGCCCATTTGGAAAAGAAGTCAGTAGGAGTAAGAATGTACTTAAATTGCTTGGCCGTAGCCGAAGGGTAAAGTCCCACCACATCCATTCCCCATGTGGAAAATGAACATGAGTATTTAGCTGTATGAAGCAACTCTGGAGGTTGATGAATGAAGTTGGCATGTACTTGGCATGAATGGCACTTCTTTGTGAAATCAACACAATCTTGTATCATTGAAGGCCAAAAGTATCTAAGCCTTCGAATCTGATCAGACAGTCTATGTCCAGACTGGTGGGCACCACAGACTCCTGCATGCACTTCTTTCATGACAGCCATTGTCTCTTCACCATCAATGAATCTGAAGAGAACTCCATCAAAACCATGTTTGTAGATAATTTTCTCTAGGTGATCTGGGCTATCATAAAGAGTAAAATTGACCACACGTCGCCGAATTTGTTCTTTCTCGGCTCTATCAGGTGGAAGTGTTCCATTTTGAAGGTATTCCCTGATAGGTGACATCCATCCTATAGTATGACCATATGGTTCAGGAATGGGGATAATTTCATTAATTTCATCTATTCTGATTCGAACATAGGGTGAAATTTCCCGACGGTGGGAAATACTGATGGTTGTCTCATCCCGATTTGGATCTGCCAGAGCTGTGGCTATATTAGCCAGTGCGTCAGCTTGAGCATTTTGTGATCTTGGGACATAAGAAAATGTTGGTTCTGAAGGGAATTCTGATATTAACTCTCTGACATAATCATAAAAAGGGATTAGTTCTTCTTTTCTGATGGCATAATCCCCATTGACTTTTTTGACTACCAGGTCTGAATCAACTTTCACCTTTAAGTGATTCACTTGTGCTTCAAGTGCTAATTCCAAGCCTACGATGAGAGCTTGGTATTCTGCTTCATTATTGGTACCACCTTACCACAATAAGAAGGAATAAGGTAACATTGCCTTTTCTGGAGAAATGAGCACAATTCCTAATCCAACATTGTTGAATTTAGGATTTTCCATTTTCCTCCCTGTTGGACTTCTGGAAGCACCATCAAAATACATTTCCCATGCCTGAGGATTTTCTTGAATAGAGAAGACTTCCTCATCAGGGAGTTCAATATCTAAAGATGTGTCTTCCACTGAAGGGTGTTCATCTAGGAAATCAGCTAGATCTTGGCCCTTTATCACCTTTTGAGACACATATTGAATGTCGAATTGCTGCAAAATAACTTTCCACCTTACCAGACGTCTTGTAATCATTGGACGACTAAGGATGAATTTGAGCGGGTTATTGCGAGATACCAATTGGACCTCGTGATGTTGCAGGTAGTGTCTCAACTTCTGAACCACAAAGATTAATGCGAGACAACACTTCTCAATACTTGAATACCGAGTTTCTGCTTCAAGCATAGTTCGACTGAGATAGTAGGGGCTGTTTTCATTCTTAGCATCATTATTTTGAGTAATAAAGGCACCCAATGATCGCTCTAGAGCTGTCACATAGAGGATAGGTGGTCTTCCTTCAATAGGTGGCATGAGAACCGGTGGACTCAAGAGGTATTTCTTGAGAATATCGAATGCTTATTGACATTTTTCAGTCCACTGGTAAGTGACTCCCTTCTTCATCAATTTGGTGAAGGGTAAACTTTTTCCTGCTAAATTGGCGATGAAACGCCGAATATAGGCTAAGTTTCCTTGAAGTACTCTTAATTCTTTAAAATTTTGAGGAGGTGACATACCAAGGATTGACTTGGTCTTCTCAGGATCGACTTCAATACCACGATGGCGTACAAAAAAGCCGAGAAATTTTCCTGAGGTTACCCCAAAAGCACATTTTAAGGGGTTCATCTTCAAATTATGTTGTCGAAGCTTGTGGAATATTACTTCCAAATCAGCCACGTGATTAGAACGTTGTTTGGATTTAACCACCAAATCGTCTACATAGCATTCAAAAAACTTCCCTAAGAAGGGTTTGAAGATACGATGCATGACACGCTAATATGTTGCACCTGCATTCTTTAAGCCAAAGGGCATTACCGAGTAGCAAAACACACCCTGAGGGGCTCTGAAGGCTATAGATTCCTCATCTTCTAGGGCCATTCGGATCTGATTATATCCATAATATCCATCCATGAAGGAAAGTGCTTCATAGCCTGCTATTGCTTCAATTAAAAGTTCTGTAATCGGAACTGGGAAATCATACTTAGGATAATGCTGATTAAGATCTCTGAAATCGATGCAAACACTAATTTGTCCATTCTTCTTCTTTACAGGGACAATATTAGCCAACCACTTGGGATACTGAACTTCTCCAATGAAGTTAGCTTTGATAATATTATCCACTTCAGCTTCAATTTTGGAAGCATAAGTTGGGTGTGTTCTTCTCGCGGCTTGCTTAAATCCTCAGTGTTCGTCTAATAAACCCAAATGATGAGTAGCAACATCAGGATCAAGACCGGGCATTTCTGTATAGTTCCAAGAAAATACATCTCTATTTTTGTTTAGAAAAGAAATATACATATCTTTCTCTTCAAGAGTCATGGCTGCACTGATTAAAGTGGGGATTGGATCTTCTTTTGTACCCAGATTTATTTCTCTGAGTTCATCCACAGTGGTAGAAATACCCTCTTCAAATGATGGAGGAGAATCTCTGAGATCTTCCTCTTCTTCTTCATCATGTATTATTTCTTCCATTTCTACTTTAATAGTATATGATAAAGCAGAATTTTCATGATCAGAAGAGATTTCAAAATTTTCATATCTTGAAGAAGAAGCTTCCATTTCTGACCTGATTGATGATGAAGGGTCTTTTTTGGGTAATAAAGAGGAGATGATGGATTGAGAATCGACATCATTATTTACCTACGATGTTGAAATAACTTCTTCTAGCCTAATTGGAAAAGTATAGACTTGTTGGATTTCATCAGATGAAATGAAGACATCAACATTTGTGCTTTCATTACTGCTTGGTGGGTTACCAATTTCTCCCATGTTGTCTGCCTCGATTGCCGTAACTGACATTATGGATCTTTCCAAGTATTTTGATTTGGGTCTATCTTATCAATTTGACTGATAGGAAACACATAATCTATACTCACATGTGTAAATGGATTTACTGGAATCTTCTCCAAACCATATGGAGCATTAACTTTGGTAATCTCCTTTGTTGTGGATTTCTCCCTTCCCTTCATGTGATAGAATTTCGCCTCAATGTATTGAGACTCACATGTCTTGAATGTGGCCTTATCAACATACAATGTCCCAACTTGACCATCGAAATAATATTTGAGACATTGATGGTATGATTAAGGGATAGCCGCATGTTGATTTAGCCTGGGTCTTCCAAGCAAGATGTTGAAGGATGAGTCTTGATCAACAACCATGAAATTTGAATTAGATACAAGATCTCCAAACTGAGTTCTGAGTGTAACTTCACCCAGTGGTTCTTGTTCATTTTTATCATATCCTTGTAACATCATGGTAGAAGGAGATAAATTAGATTCCGTGAGGCCCAATCGACGAAGTGTACGAATGGGCATGAGGTTGACTCCTGAACCATTGTCAATGAAAGTTCTTCGGACATCTACACCATTGACCTTTCCAGACAAGTACAAAGGTATAATATGTCCATGCACAACATCATCTTCATCTTCATCAGTAAAAGATATTATTGCATGGCATTCTGCAGGATTATTCTCTATGTGATAGACTTCAGCTGCAACAATTTCAGTTTCAAACTCTTGAGGACTTGACAAAGCCTTGATGAGTGCTTATCGAAGATCTTTTGATATATTCAGAGCATCAAGAATTGATAACTTGGTTGGTACTTGGGCCAAGTGTTTCAATATATCATACTTTTGATCCAGAGGTCTGCGTTTCCCAACAGGAATATGTGGTTTAGCAGGTACCTTGGAAGCAGATTCTTTAGAAGTTGATGCATCTTGTATCGGGATAGGAGTTGACAATATTCCTGGTTTTAGAAGATTAGACCGATGAGATACATTTACTTGCTGAGAGGAAGAAGATGTAACCTTCCACCAGTCTTCCAAAATAACAGTGCCAGGACTGAATTTTCTATTGGTAGAAGAACTTGCTTGATCTTGCTGAGCTCGCTGAAGGGCTCTACCAGGAGTTTCTGCTGCGTACACAGTTCTAGCAGGGGTAGAATTGGAATAGTGGCTTCTGAAAGATCCACGTCTTCCCCTGTATCCTGAGTCCCTGGAACTTCCTCTGATTCCCTTGTTTGATACAGGGAATTCAGGCTCATTGAAATCGAAACTGCGACTGCCATATGGATCTATTAATTGAATCATATTAACAGAACCAATGATTAACTCTTCGTCTAATGAAGACTCTTCCTGATTAGCCTGTTTAGGCTGTGCTGTTTGGTGGGGCGGTGCCCGTGGCTTTGAAGTAGATGGCATGAAGTCTGCCAGAGTTAAAGACAGTTTAGGCATTGACACATACTCATCTTCTTCTGATTCTTTTTCTTTCTTTGAATCATGCCGTTTCATTGAGGACTTTCCCTCTGACGAAGAGGGTTTTGCCGCAACATTCATGGCATAAGACACAATCGGTTTCTTTAATTGTGTTCGCAAAATAGCATGAGTTCGGTTGATTGTCTTTCTGACCATCCAATCATCATACTTCTGTGCATTTTTTCTTTTGACTTCTTTCTATTCTACTTCCTCCTCCAGAACTATACCAGTAACACATGCTACTTGGGCTGAAGAACCTTTCAGTTTGACTTGTCCCGAGTCGACCATCTTTTGAAGAAGGTATTTGAAGACAAAACACTCTTGGATGGGATGCCCCAAAATTTCATGAAAGGGGCAATAATTGGGATGGTCTTCATCTCCTTCCTTATTTGGCCTTTTGGGCCTTGGAAATTGAACCAGATTATTTTCCAGAGCCTAAATGAAGTAACCAGGAACTTGTTCATTTTAGAAAGAGTATGTTTTTCTCTTCAAATCCTCAAATTGTTTTTATCATTGATCTCTTTGATCATCTGGATGAAACGACCTTTGTTTTTGGCGCTCAGGAGGTGGATCCCTTCGAGAAGATGAAGGTTTTGAAGTAGAAACGGGTACAGGTGCTTGTTTAAGCGTAACTATAGCAGTTTCTGCTTTACCCATTCTCCTTCCTGGAGCTGATGGAATTACATGAGATTTAGCCTTAGCCTGTATAAGG
This sequence comes from Viscum album, assembly GCA_963277665.1. Lineage (NCBI taxonomy): Eukaryota > Viridiplantae > Streptophyta > Magnoliopsida > Santalales > Viscaceae > Viscum > Viscum album. The sequence goes on along the minus strand of OY728134.1, from coordinate 4,146,558 downwards.
GAGTCTTCAATCTGCTAAGCGATTGAAGTAAGGTCTCGAAACCCTTCTGTGTATTTCATAGGGATTAACGACGTGCATAACTCATCACGCAAATTTTCCACAAATATTGGCAACAATTCTTCTTGAGGGAGTGCTAATCTTAGGGAATATGTTAATCCATTCCATCGACCAATGAAATCTGAGACCCTTTCATTCTCCCTTTGCTTACAGTTTGTAAGATCAAAAACTGTTGTCTTTGGCAAAGTTGAGCTGAACTGAAGAAGGAATTGTTGATGGAGATCTTCCCATCCAGTAATTGACCGGGATTGCAAGCTTGTATACCAGACAAAGGCTGGTCCTTGAAAAGTCCGTACGAAGCATATGAGTTTTACTACTTCTTTCTTCTCCGGAGATCCCATCATAGGATCACAACAAGACATGTAATGCATCAAATTCTGTTCAGGGTCACCTGATCCATTGAAAATAGGGAATACAGGGTTTCCAAAACTGGATGGAGGAGAGATTAAATCTACCCGTTCAGGGTAACCTTTCTTTTCTGGTTGAACTTGCGCATGTTTCCCTTCCATAGTTTCTAACCGAGCTGTTAATGACTCAATAGTAGTTATTAACTTTTGAGAAACATTCAGTGGAACTTGGACTTGGGTAGGTGCAATGATTGGAGCTTGGACAAATGTGGTGGTTGGTGCTGAAAATGATGGTAGCACTGCCAAATGTTGTTACACTTGACCCATAGGATTATACCTATGAGGGTGTACTGATAGAGGAGGATATTCTTGATCCATCTCAGTAGCTGCAACAAATTCCTTTGGCTGACTGACTCCAGCACGCTTAAGAAAAAGGCTACTCTGAAGTAGTTCTGCATTCAACCTTCTTAATTCCTTCATTTCTTCCTCCTGTTGTGAAAACCTTTTCTCCTGTGAGAGCAATTGGCCTTCTCCATAGGAAGGATATGTAACCTAATTAATTACTCTCCCTTTGTTGGATCCTTTTCCGAGAGGGAGAAGTGGGCTACTCGAAGGATTACCTAGGTTCTGAGTAACCCTTTGATTTCGTGTACGCACACCTTCTTCATTTGTGTCAGTGCGTGCATCTTCTTGAGTAGGAACCTCTTCATCTGAGTCCCCTGAGTGAGCCTCATCTGGTGTATCAGCAACAACGACATTGATGACATTGATTGATGAATAACGCATCACACTACAGTCATTTATTTCAGAATTTCTGTGATATTGTCTTCTTCCATGTCCTTGACGAGACATTGCCATTTGTTGATTCGATCTTTTAGGAACTTCTTAACGAACCGTAATTTGGAGGGAATCTCCTGATAATTTGGCTCTTCGTTCCTCTAGAGGCTTCTTCCCCAATAGATAAAAGACCTACTTTCTCTGAGGAGGGGATTGATGATTTGAAAAATTCCCCAGTCCGGTGGACTGGGGCTGTTCCTACTGTTTCCGCTCAACTCCTCGAATCCTATTTGTTGATTCCGAGGGTTGGTTTAAAAGAGTCCCCAGTCTGGCGAGCTGGGGTGGCTCTTGACATGCTATGTCTGAGAATTCTTTAATAGCTCTCCTGATCTTGCAAAACTTAGTCCGGAAATTAGCTGGATGCATTAACCTGTATCCACTTTTATCACCTGGTTCAAAAGACCATTGGATGATTTCCGACACTTCTATCACTTGATGATGTGCTTGCACCATACGAGAGGCCTGTTCAATATTCTCGTTTGCTTGATGTAGGAGTAATTCAACAACTTATTCTCTGTATTCTTGATTTTGAGAGGAACTAGTCGAGGCCTGTTCTTGGGGAAGCTTTTGATTACAAATAAAGCCCATTAACTATGGCCGACCATGGGAAATAACATTGCATGATACCATTTTCGGAGGGCTTTGCTGACTGGAGAGCACCGTGAAATGCAGTGCTCCATAAACACCCCATCCTCTGACACGAATACCAGATGGGGTATTGGCAATTAACTGACGCAATCTTCTTAGTGCACCAAGGCATGAATGTTGAAGGTCTCTCTGCTGATTTTCAGCCTTCGGATATCGAGATACTGATAGAGATTCCAAATCAATCTGACATTGTAACCCTTCTATTATCTTAAGATTATTTTCATATTCATCCTAAGATAATAAATTCTTTTTCAACTGACAAAGAGTTTTCCATATGTTGGGACGAATATCATGAATTTCATCTTCCGTCAACATTTCTGGAATGTCGTACTGAGAGTCAGCTAGAGGCCAAAACATGACTGGAACTTCAGCTTTCTCCAGTTGTTTTCTCATGTTCATCATTTCCTATTTATCATTTGATGAAGATTATTCTACTTGATTTGACCAGAGTTGGTGTTTCCTTGTTGCTTCATTGGATTCAAGAGGATTGATAGAGAAATAATTGATCAAACTTGAAGATGCATGACTTAGGGGTGGTTCAGAGAATGAACTACACCCTGGGCTATCTTCTGATTGAGAAAGTATTTCACCTGCTAGCGATGAAGCATCAGACATGACTGGTTTCACATTTGCACGTTCCTCAAGATAAGAGGGCTTTCTCGGCACTACATTGTCCACTAGAGCATTTTCCGGGAAATGTGCATCACTACTACAGAGAGGACTTTCGCAGCTAAATTCATCATCATGGGGAGGACAACCATAATGGGTTACAACAAAAGATGAGATCTCTTGCTCCTTGGTCTTCTGACCACACAGAGGGTTCCTGTGGATCTCATCTGAAGATGAAACTTCGAGATCGACCGAATTTTCATGAAGCAAGCCTTAATGAGGAAGTGTCTATTGACGACCTTCGAAATTAATGTTCCCAATATTGGGAAATGAGGGAGTAGAATCTTGAATTTCAACAGATAACTGTCTGAGGGCTTCAAGAACTCCAACATCGAGGAAGGAATTGTTACAGATTGGCTCTTGATCTCCTGACTGTGCTGGGCGGGTCTTTTTCTTAGACGCCTTCTTACTCGCCTTGGAAACCACTTGTTGACAAAAGTGGCTGCTCTGAGCAGGTGTATGTGCCTGATCAGGAAAGATGAACAGGTTAGGCTGACGATCTCCACTCAAATCAGGTGTATGTGCCTGACTTGGTTGTCCGTATGATATGGGGGAGTATGCCCCACAACCCTCTTGGATTGGAACATATGTGTGTGTCTGTTCTGGAGTTAATTGTTGATGTGTCACTCCACTGGTAGGGATAGATTTATGTGTCCTTCCCTGAGATGCCGCTGAAGTTGTTATAATATTTTGGCAAGTGTCCAGAATATGAACAGGGATTTTCTTCTGCTCTTTCACCATTGATAGAATATGGTTGGTGACTTTAGCTGCCGGAATGGGGACATACGTCCATTCCGGGCTTGGAGTAGGTGTATGTGCTTGCTCCTGTCCTCCTTTTCCCGTCAGTGAATCCTGACAGTACTCAAGTGTGGGGGCAGAGAGTTGAGTTTGCCTCCTATTTGTTGTCGGAGCTTTCCGACTGACTTCTCCGAATGCTACCAAGCGAGACTATTGGTAGGCTTGATTAATACTAGCAGGTGTATGTGCCTGCTGATTTCACTTCGCCGAACGTGGTTGATGAGATCCATCATATGTAGTTAGAGGAGCCTGCTGACTAGCTGATGATGTATAAACAGGTGTATGTTCCTGCCTATAGTACTCCGCCAGAATTTCCTGACGGGATTGGTGTGCTGCTGCCAGACGAGTCTGCTGAACAATAGGATTAAAACAGGCAGGTGTGTGTGCCCGCTCATTGGTTGCCACTAAGTTAGGTTGGTGGACTTCTCCGGAGATGGAAGAGATGAGAACCTGCTCACTGTTGACCTGATTCCACCTCTGGCGGTTCGTCTTGCCTGCTCGGGTTTGAGGAAACTGAGCCGAATGCCTGGTGTCAGTACCCTCATCATGTTTAGGGCACACTTCCGCACGAGTCTGGCAGCGATTGTTGGTGGGATCCCTCGGGAAGGACTCCTGGCTACTTGAATTAAGGCCCTGAGGGACCTGCTCATTCACCTCCTCAGAGTAAGGGAGCGAATGGTGATTGCATTCCGGGGATGACGACCTGAAATGGTTGGAGACGGTTGTCAACACCACTTGCTTCTTGATCACTGGTCATCATTGTCCGGACGACCGGTGTGAGTTGTTCACTTGGAGGGATTTTCGGGCAGCCTCCAGAGTTGGAATGGTACCGTGTTGATGGTACTCTTTAACTAGCGCATTTGATACCCAGCATTGAAGACGCTAAGTAGGTGATGTTATCCTTATAGCGGACGACGATCCAGTAAGAGTATCAGTAGTGGCATTCGCAACAGTAGTATTCACAGATGTGAACTTGAGAGCGGCCATTCTGGAAATGCAAAAGATCTTGGAAAAAAGTTCCTGTTTGATATAACAGATATAATCAAGATAAATTCAGCCACTACATCTTTTGGATGAGCACATATGTCAATGATTGTTTTTGTTGGCCCTCTCATTGATTTTTAAATAGGGTCCTAACAAATAGGTAAAACATCATTTTAACTTGGTTAAAGATTCACGTCGGGTTCACCATTTTTTGTTTCCCTCAGAATTTGGGGATGACCTCCTTGATGGGAGGTTCAAACATTCCAATCAGTTTCTAACGGGTTTGTTCATAGAACCGGAAACACCCAATGATTCCACATCCATTTGGACCTAATTTCCAAAGGTAGGCGCTCATTAGTTTGTGGACTGATGAAGCTTAGGAATTTGCATTGGTCGAGAGGATGGGAGGTCAGACTCATCACACCTTTTTTAGGGGAATTATTGTCTACTCCGGGACTCTCTTTATAGATTTAAGTTATGTTCGTGAATCCTTATTACATTACCAAGTATAAAATGAGCTTTCCTTTAGATATGACAATCAATGATCGATATGTAGGAAATTTAGAGAATCTTTTATATGTATTCGAGGTTCTTCATTGATAGAGAATCATTTGTATTTGTTAGAGATTCTTATTCAATGGTATCCTTTGATACGTAAAAGTCTCTTGGTCATTATAATGACCACGCTGGTTTTAAAGCCACTCAGTGGGGGAACATTGAAGTTTATTGTCTTTCAGAAGGACATGGGTTATTTCAGAGTTGGGATCGAACCCGCAGATAGGCTACCTACGTATCCTTTGTTAAAAAAAATCATAACCCACGTAGTTCGAGTAAGGGAGTATGATGTTTATGATTGATGGCTCAAAGAAGTATGTCATAATTACTTTTACACTCTAAGCTCACGTGAGTCATGCTCGGTGTAAGAAACAAGAGGTATTGTTAAAAATCAGACAATTTTTCCATGAAGGATGAAATCATAAGAAATAATATGGGACTTATATATGTATGAATTCCCAGATAAATGAAGATTTGGATTTACTTCAGGGAAGAAATCCAGGAATAGGGTCCATAAAGGTATATGTGCTTGACAGAGATTTTAATACTCTAACTTGGGGCTTACAACTGAAAAGGAGACCCAAATTAGGAGAGCACTTATGATTGGGTTTTTACTCCTGAGAAGGATGCCCAAATTAGGGGACTGGGGATTATTCTTGAAAAGGAGGCCCAAGAGGAAATGAGGATTTGGGGCTTACTCCTAAGGAGGATGCCCAGATTTGAGAATTATGACCGGGGCTTACTCTTGAAAAGGAGGCCCTGGTTAATGAAATTATGGTTGGGGCTTAATTCTTAGGAGGATGCCCAAATTAGGGGATTGGGGCTTATTCCTGAAAAGGAGGCCCAGGAGGAAATGAGGATTTGGGACTTACTCTTAAGGAGGATGCCCAAATTAGGGGATTGGGGCTTATTCCTGAAAAGGAGGCCCAGGATGAAATGAGGATTTTGGGCTTACTCCTAAGGAGGATGCCCAGATTGGAGAATTATGACTGGGGCTTATTCCTGAAAAGGAGGCCCTAGGGTAAGAGAATTATGGTTGGGGATTACTCCTGAGGAGGATGCCCAAATTAGAGGACTGGGGATTAATCCTGAAAAGGAGGCCCAGGTTAATGAGTTCTCTCATCGTAAAGGATTAGGTTGAATGGATGAAATCTCAATCTTTAGTGTCATAAAGATGTGTAAATCATTAGGTTTTGAGAGATATTCCACAGAATTCCTTTCAGATAAGAAAGTCAAATCAAGAAATCATGCCATAAATGGCTTTGAAGAGTGTCTTGAAGACTGAATCTTTAATAGGAGAGGTGAAATGGCTTAAGAGGGGTGAAATGGGCAAGAAGGGCACCCAAAAAGGCAGGGGCGCGCAAGTCCTGGCAGGCGCGCAGGTACTGCATGGGCGCGCAAGTCCTAGCCACACAGGTATACCTACGTGACACATGGGTACTTGCGCAATGGTTAACCAGCAGGGTAATACTTGAGCGAATCTTGGTTAAAGCCTTTAGAATCATCTTGAGGTTCTTCCAGAAGAGGGGCGCGCAAGTTCTATTGAAGGAGTAAGGCGGCACGCAAGTGTGGCCATTTCCCTTAAGGGCTGGCCACTCAGGAGCGCAAGTGTTGATGAGTTTCAACACTTAGGCCTTCCTCCCCCTCTTTATATCTTCCGTTCTAGGTAAGAAATTACCTTAGAATTGTTTTGGAAGCTTTGAGAAGAGACTAGGGCACCGGGAGCTTAAATCTGAGTTTCTGGAAAAAATCCTCCTCGAATGGGGGGCCCACAGGGTCTATTTATAGGTTGGAGAAGACCACAGGCGGTTATCCTTTAGGGCGCTCAAGTCACTTGCGCGACCATTAGGCGTCGCGCAAGTGGACTTGCGCAACCATGAAGGAACTTGCGCGACCTATGGGAAATGTTCTCTTTGTTCATCCCTTTATCGATTTTTTGATGTTTCTTCAAAGGATGAATCAATTTGGACTAAGGTTTTTCCAATTTCCAAACTTTAGATTCTATGACGAAAGGAGCATCAACAATTTTAAAAATAATATTTTAAAAACTAAAAGTTCAAAAAATATTTTTAAAATAATTTTCTTTAAAATTAACCATAGAAACATATAAATTAATCTTTTAAAAAATAATTTAAAACATTTCTTGAGGAAAATATCTTTTCCTATTTAAGAACACTCTTTAAAATAATTTTTTTTAAAAAATAATTTTCTATGAAAATCATATTTAAAAACCAATAATTTATAGAATATTAAGAAAACATTTACTTTAAAAATAAACTTGTAAACTTGTAAAGTAATCTTCAAAGACATGATGGTCACGTAAGTGGTTAATTTCGTACATTCCATAAAGAGTATTAATTTTTCATGGTAAAAAGTTTATAAATGTACCTTGTTCAGAAAAGGATAATAAGTTTACTTTGATTTTATTTACAAAAATAAAAGTGGGTGAAAATTTATTTAATAAATAAATTTTATATGGTTAAAGACATTATTGAAAACATTTTTAGAAAACATGTTTTTGGACGAAAACAGATTTCTAACTGAAGAGAGAAATAAATTTGTATTTTCTTAAAAACATTTTATCAAAAATTTTAAGTATCAAAGAGTGGGAAAATGATATTATTACTTTTAAATATCATGAATAACCATATAAAAATAAAATTAATTAGTTTCTTGAGATATGAATAATAATTTATCATCATTGGAATCATAATCATAAACAATCCCATTGAACGATAAGATTATAATAAAAGAATCTTACCACACATTATAAATTTGAATCATAAACCCCATGAAAGAATATAATTAAATAAAATTTATAATATCATGAAAATATAGATCATCGTGATATAAAATTTCTAGGGTAAGTATATACACCTCATAAAAGAATATAGGTCTATAACATAATATATATCTCAAAGAAGGAAAATTGAGACAAAACAATACCTTACCACTTTAATAACTTTGAAACTGTATAGGACATAAGAGAGAGATCATTAAATTGATATTTAAATCCCCATAAATTTAAGGATATAAATCATAAAATACATTCACAATAATTATATACACCACAACACAAAAATAATTAGTGAGTATGGTATATATCTGACAAAAATAAAAGTGAGACGGGAAAACCCTTATCTCATGCTTCCTTTCAGTTGATGGTGCTTTAAAGTAATGTATAGTGGTTTCAAACATGTTATTAAATTATAAAAAAACAATATAGATATTTATAATATCATATATGATCCTTTTATAACATATTATCATTTGATCATTAATAATATTTTATTATTTTCATTGTTTTGGGTTTTAATTGCCTTGTTTTCTCATTCACGATTTGTTATGAAAGTTCTGGTTCTTATTCATATTATATAGTTCTATCATATCCAAAATAGTAATAATAACATAATTATCATATTTATATATCAATTATACTTTTAATACCAATTCAAAAAGATGGTTTTGGGAAATGAAGTATCTTAGGATCATGGAGATGGTAGGTCGTACGTAAGAATGAGTATTGTTTCCATTTTCTAGTGGTCATTATGGAAAGTTGGTAAGTAATATTTTACTTTTACAAACTGATCATAATAACATATATACCATATTATTTCTTGAAATATACTTATATATATAATCCATGTGGTGTGGTGATGAAAGAGAGTCACGTCACTTCGTGAAGGCGATATTCCACATGTACACGAACGATTTTATCATCTTTCTAGTGAAAAAAATAAAATTATAAATTATATTTCAATAATGATAAATACATCATGAATATCATAATGATGTCATGTATATCAAATATATTTATTATTATTACCCTTATTACATTCCTGGTAATATGTTAGTGAAAAATCAATCACATCACCTCGTGAGTCAGTAGTCCACCATAAACACAAGTGGTGTTATTATATCCCCTATGGAATTTAATGTGTAACACCCAAAGATTTTAAAAGATGAAAATTATGTTTGATAGGATATTCAACATGAAACACCAAAATTAAATGACCCACGATATATATTACCGTCAGAACCTAGCTGTTAAATTAGTGGGTATGAATAATATTAGCTAATTTATGAAATAAATGTCTTACTCAATATAAATTATTGATAAATTTTTAGTAAATACTCAATCAATTTTCAGTAAAGTAAATTTATTTTTCAAAAATATGTTTTCTTCAAAAATGAATTTAATTTATTTTCATGAAAAAATATTATAATAACTTTTTGGAAATTTTATAAAATTTATTTGATAAAATTAAATTAATTTTTTGAATGAGAATATCAAAATATACTTTGGGTGAAATTTGTTATTTTTTGTAAAATATTGATTTTCAATGAATAGTGAAAAAATACCGATTTTTATAAAAAGTATTTTCTTTTCAACAAATTAAGTAATTTAAATGTCCCAATATGTTTAAATTAACCTAATTATTATTTAGTTATATTTAATTCACTTAATTAATTTTGAATAAACTTTATATTGGTTTTTAGTATAAGTTTATTTTTGGGTTTAAAAATCATTTTTTCTAAAAACAATTTTAAAATGCATAATATTTATCCATTTTAATTAATTAAAATAATCCATAATAGGGAATGTTTTAAATTAAAATTTTATATTGTATATTTTTAATTATTAATTTACCTTCAAAAAATTATTATTATGAGTCGCAAAGTTGATATAGAATCATCTTTTTTTAAGAAAATAATCTTCTTAAAAACTCATCATCTCACCGCATTCACAGGATTAATTTTAAATTAAATTCGTCCACTTATATAAGTTTATTTTGTAAAAATTGATTAAATAATTTTAATAATAATAATTTCTAATTTCTAACAAGATCAACTTTAGTTTTTATGAAGGTGATTAGCAAAAACAATTAAAATTTATTACAGTGATTAAGGTAAAAAAAAGTTTACTCAATGGTTAAATATAGAATATAAGTGTAAAAGTGACTAAAAACTTATCAAAAACAAATTTTATGAAAATATTTTTAACTTATATCTTCTATGAAATTTTTTTATTATTATTTGAGCATTGTGGTAAGTAAAAAACATTGGTTCACCTAACCATTTTCAAAGAATTTACAAGTGTGCTACTCACCTCACTTATACAAGTCCCCCACTCTACCCTTATATTCACACATTAAAAAAATTAGTTTGAAAAATAAATGAAACAATAACTTCTCAACTTACCTAATATCCTCTTATGAGATTTAGTTTGTTCATAAAATGAACCAAGGAGGGCCTTTGGTGTAAACCAGAAGGAGATACCCAAAGAAGAGGTAACGTTCATCAACGAACATTTTAGTTTTATTTCTTTCTCTACCCCATTAAAATATTCTTATATCATGATTATATAGTAACCTAAGTATATTTAATATACTTATATGTTGTTATTTTAAGTTTTTTACCTAAAAATACACACAATTCCATCAAATAAGTTACGAAACCATCATTCATGTGTACGACATACTACCTCCTCGCGAAATGATGTCATTCGTTTTTCCATTACCACCTATAATGGTTGGGTATAATGATAGATCTAAAGTTAATATATGATATTTATTACATAATTATACCTATTTAGTAATTATATCATATATAATATTTTTATACTCCAATACGTAAGGGATTTGATAACATCGTTTGTGTGTACAGTGGACTACCGCCTCACAAAGTGATGTGATTCATTTTTCACTAACGCGTTACATGAAATGTAATAAGGGTAAAGATAATAAATATTAGTGATATACATGAAACATTTATTATTTTCATGAAATATTTATCATTATTTAAAAATAATATTTCATTTTATTTTTACTTTTTCACTCATTGAAAAAAATGATAATGTAGTCCATTGACATTTGGACTACCCCCTCCTCAAATCGATCTAATTCATTTTTCCATAACCAAATAAAAATAATCATATATTTAAGTATATATAATTAAATTATATGGTATTTATGTAATTATTATAATTCTATAAAGATAAATGTTACTTACCTTCTTTCTATAATGATCACTAAATAATGGAAACATTACTAATGCGTATGTATGACATACCGTCTCCATGATTGTAAAATTAGTTAATTTTTAATAACCATATTTAGTGATTGGTTTTAAAAGTATAATTTGAGAATAAATATGATAATTATTTAATAATTATTATTGTGTGTTTATTTATATAATTAACACTACCATATTCAACCTACCAAAGTCGATAATGACACATAAGTCATATATGGTCAAAACATATGATGTAAGATTAATTGATTAAGTAATTGTATATAACTTGTTAATAAGTGAAATAAAAGTAATAATAAACTTTAAAAAGGTTTTAAATCATGAAAATAAATAACATAAGTTTATTATTTAGGAAGATAAAGATACACATGATGAATCAGACTCAAGGTAAGGGACTTTGTCTCAATTTTCTTTCATTGAAGATTTTTGTTGATGTTACACACCTTTATTATTTTAAAAGGTGTATATGAAGCCTATATAAAATTTTATATCACGAATTTATCTATTATCATGGTATTTATAGTTTTATTTAAAGTTATTATTTCACGGGGATTGTATTTCAAATATCTCCAAAGTGATAAGGGACTTTTCTTAAACAAATCACTTTTAATGTTTTCCTTCCAACTACTTATTTTCCATGTACATGTTTTTAAAATGATTATATATGGAAATAAATGATTTATAAAGTACATTTTATGTCTCTTTTAATTTATTTTCACTGGTTTTTCAAAATAAATCTTTTTATGTGGTTTATATGGAATGTTTTGACAAATGAAAAAAGGAATGTTTTATTCTTAACGTACATGACAACAATGACTTTTACACCACCGTGACCATTATTTGATTTCTTGCTTCCATTGAAATATTTAATTTTTTTAATCAATTAAAACCCTATTTTTCTTTTTTTGTTTATTTTGGTATTGGAAAAAGGATTTTTAAGAAAAATTTTATTTTTATCTGAAAGTGTTTTCTATATGGGTTTAAAAGATTTTTTAAAGGATTTTATGATGAAATTGTTTTATTCATAATATGGTACATAAAAATTATATGAAATGAGTGATCATGATATAGCTTATACAAAGTTTTTTCCCACATTCTAACTCATTGGAGAGCTTGATATAGCTTATATTAATGTTTGATCCCCATTATAGCTCATGAAAAACAAGTGAGCCTGATAGAGATTATAAGAAGAGTTGACCCCCATTATAGCTCATGGGTGAGCCTTACATAACTTATATAAAGGATGAGCCCCATTATATCACTTCAATTAATTAGGTAATTATTATATTATAATTTTTCCATATGGTTATTCTAATTAAAATGGTTTTTAATAGGTTTTATGAATATGATGTTCTAAGTCACCAAAAGTGAGTTTTAATTAATTTTTTATGGGTTTTAAAAAAGTAAATTTAGTAGAACATGTGTGTATTTTTCTTGATAAAATGTTTTATTTGTTTCACTAAAATAACATTGATGTAAAGGAAATTATTTCATGGGTTTTCATGTTTTTATTGAACTAATAATTTTCTATATTTTTATTTTTTACTGATATTCTATGCTTATCCCAAGGATTTAAAATGTTGTTCATTGGGTTTAAGGATGGGTATAATTAAGGAATAACTCATGTTTAAAGTCGTGAATATTTTACATGAAAATAAATCATGTTTTTTTAAGTTTTATATTATAGTAAAAATGTATACTAATTGGATGCTTCCACTTTTTATTTCATGGTTTTTTCATGTATGAGTTATGAATTTATTCTCTAAGACTCTAAAACTTAAAGGAAACTAAAAGGTAAGAGAAAGTATTCTTGACTTAAGACACAATATTATGTAATGTTTAAGGCCAAGTACTTATTTTTGGTATCAAAGTATGATTTATAAAACTTTATAGGTTAGGATAGTGTTAATAGCATTAAAATATAATATTTTACCTTATAATTAAGTTGAAATGATATATAATATTAATATTTCCATGTTGCTTCATCTAAACTATGTTTGTTCAGAATGATTTTCCATAGAGAAAACATGAAATATGTAGTGGTAAGTCACATAGAGGAAAATATCCTTCCAAATCAATATCTCTATATTGTTTTAATTGGAAAAAATTGTTTGTTACAGTGATGGATTAGTTGAATCAATCTATAAATATTGGTGGTATACTTTCCAGATAGGAACCTGATCTACCATGAAGAAACATTTCTATAGTGGATAATTTAATGATGAAACATCCCCCACCATTTAATGGATCATATGACCTAGTGGTATCTGAAGGATGGATCAATGCCGTGGAGAATATATTTGAAGTCTTGGGATGTTCAAAATTTCAAAAGGTAACTATGAAAATCTGTCACTTTAATGGTGAAGTTGATCGATGGTGGTATTTAGTTAAGAAAACCAGAGAGAAATATGATCTTGATACTATGTAATGATAAATATTTAATAATATTTTCATTGAGAAATATCTCCCTAATTTTTTTGGATTAGGATAGAGAAAAAATTCTTATAATTAAAGGGAAAAAGATAAATATTATGTGGCTACATATGAAGAAAACATCACAAGATTATCTAGGTATGTTCCACACTTTATTTAAGACATTTGTAGTAAAATTAATAGGTTTTAATCTGAAAAAAACCAATATTAAAAATAAATATGTCGACAGGATAGTTTAAAATTTATTAGAAAGTTGTTAGTTATGTTGAGAAATTTGATATGATTTTTTTGACACTTATGTGGCACAATATGAAATGAGTAAGAAATGGTCATGGTGGTTGTAATGGAGAAAAAACCAACTAAGAATTCAAGAGGTAAACCCAAAAATTGTTCCAATCATGGTAAATTTTTTTTCTAATTTACGTTAGGATCTTGAAAGTGTACTCGTGAGGTAATTTTGGTCACATAGTTCTATACTATAAAGAAATGAGTCCTAAATAATCCAAGAATTTGATGATTGATAGATAGTCAATAGTAAGATGCTTTAGCTATAATGATTTGTGATGTTATGTTGATGTGTATCCAAAATTACTTGATCAGGGTTCAAATAATCATAATCAGTAGCAAAAAGGGTGGAAAATTTGTTTCTACTTATAAAGTTAATTTTGGCCCATCTCGTGAAGTGGTGGCATCTCTAGGGAGCTCATTATTTTTCTAAGTTCGATTGTAGGCTCAATGTCTTAGGATCCCCTCTTTTTATGTTTTAATTAATGGAAATACTTTGGGATACATTTATTGAGTTTTTATAGATATATGAAGAATATGTTTTTGAGGAAATTTATTTGAGGAATAATGAATTTACATTTTATAGAAATAATTTTAAAGGTATTGACAACCGTTAGTGTTAATATGACATTTTTTAGTTAAATGTTTTGAAAAATAAATATTAATTATGAACTAGTGGTGTTAGTTTTTAGGTTTAGTGATTAATTTTTTATATTTGATAAGTTGTTCTTATCATATTGATTTTGGAAAATGTTTATAGATAGATGAAAAAAAATTCAATCTTTTATAGATTTATGATCTGTTAAAAGTAAATTTTAGTGCTTTAAGAATAAAAAATTCATTTTTGGACATTCACTTCTTAGAGTAATGGATGAATTGGAAATTGATTGATGAAAAACCAATGGATGAAATTTTTTGTATAAAATAGAAACATATTAAATAAGTATATTTTCTTATATTCTTAAATAGTTAAATAATTCCTTAACTTTAGGAAAAGGATCTTGAAAAAAAATATCCTATTATAATCATATCTAATGAATCAGAGGGTCTTTTAGATGATAAAAAATTTGTGGTTTTAGAACCTCAACTTTCCATTGATAATTTATATGATTATGATAAATGAAATCAATCAATATCTATAATTATTTATTATTTTCTTCCATTACCACCCATTTTATCTTATTTTAAAAACTAGTTATGTGTTATTCAATAATACCTTTGTGATTCCATTTCTCTCTTATTAAGAGGAAATTTTATTAACCATTTTTCTGATATGGATTAAAAAAATTATTTTTATATTTCCAACCTTTTATTAATGATATAAATCCCAAATTTTGAGTATACAAATTTTTAAAGGAAGTGGGAATATAACACCCCAAAATTTTAAAAGAATAATATTGTGTTCGATAAAGTATTCAACACGCAACACCAAACTTAAACGACCCTTGATATATATTATCATTATATAATATCCATTAAATTGGTATATATGAATTGTATTAAATAATTTATGAAATAAATTTCTTACAAAATATAAATTATTGATAATTCTTAGTAAATAATCAACCAATTTTTAGTAAAGTGATTTTATTCTTCAAGTATTTGTTTTCTTCCAAAATGATTTTTATTGATTTTCATGAGAAAATTTTATAATAAATATTTGTAAATTTTGGAAAATTTATTTTATAAAATTAAATTACTTTTTAAAATTGGAATATCAAAATTTATATTGGGTGAAATATCGGCACTTTTCCAAAAATATTGATTTCTCAGTGAGTAGTGAAGAATACGGTTTTTTTGTAAAATGTATTTTCTTTTTGTTAAATTAAGTAATTTAAAAGTCATAATATTTTCTGAATATGTTTTAAAGTAACCCATGTATTATTTATTTATATTTAATTCAATTAATCACTTTTTAATCAACTTTATATAAGTTTTTAGTATAAGTTTTTTTGGGTTTAAAAATGGGTTTTTCTAAAAACTATTTTAAAATGCATAATGTTTATCAATTTTAATTAATTAAAATAAACTCTAATGGGAAATGTTTAAAATGGAAATTTTAAATTATATATCATTAAATATTAATTTATCTTAATAAAATGATTATTATTAGTCATAGAGCTAATATATAATCATATTTAAAAAAAAAATACTTTTCTTTAAAACTCGATGCCTTGCTGTGTGTGCGAGATTAATTTTAAATTAAATTATACCATTTTTATTATTTGAATTTAAAAATATGGATTCCATATTTTTAATCATAATAATATATAATTTCTAATATGGTAAATTTTACTTCTTACCAAAGTGATTAGTGAAAATAATTAAAATTAAATACAATGATTAAGGTAAAAACAAGTTACTTAATGGTTAAACATAGAATATAAGGTGTAAAAAAGATCCAAAACATGTACAAAACCCACTGGATTGTAATATTTAGACCTTATACCTCATATTATTAAATTTAGTGAATTATTGGAGTCTTCTGTTTTTGTTAAAAATGTGGGTTCACCTAACCTTTTTCAAATATTTACAAGCAGGACACTCACCTCACTTATAAAAGGCCACTCTTATCCCCCTCTCTTCACACCTTAAAAACCAATTAGTTTGAAAAATAAATAACCAAAATTACTTATAAAATTATCTAATCTACTCATATAATCCTTAATTTTAGTATAAATCCAACCAAGGTAGGCCTTTGGTGAAAACCAAAATGAGATACCCAAAAAAGAGGCAACATTCATCAATGATTGTTTCTATTTTATTTCTTTAAAAACCCCCTTAAATTATTATTATAACATGATGATATAATAAAATATGTATGTTAGATATACTGATACATTTTTATATTAAATTTTTGACCTAAAACAACCCACATTTCCATCAATTGGGTTATGAAATCATAATTTATTTGCATGGAGGACTACCGCCCCGCGAAACGATGTCATTCACTTTTCCATTACCACCTCTCAATGTTCGGTATAATGATGAATATAAAGTTTATATATGATATTAATGACATAAATATACCTATGTATTTATTATATCATATCTAAAAGTTTTATATTCCATTAATTAAGGGATACGGTAACATCGTTCGTGTGTACGACGTACTACCACATTGTGAAGCGATATGATTCAGAATCACAAACACGTTATGTGAAAGGTAACCAGGGTAAAGATAATAAATAAATGTAATATAAATGAAATATTTATTCTATTAGTGAAATATTTATTCTTATGTATATATAATATATCATTTTATTTATACCTTTTCACTCACTGAAATAAATGAAAACATCGTTCATGGACGTGTGGACTACCACCTCCTCAAAGTGAGGTGATTACTTCTTTCATAAAAACATAACAATATATATGTAAGTATATATAATTAAAAAATATGTTATTTATGATCTTATTATCATTATATAAAGATATATGTTACTTAATTTATTTTTGTAATGATCATTTCAGAAATGGAAATGTTACTCATGTGTACATACGACCTACTATCTCCATGATCACAACATTAGTTCATTTTTCATAACCACATTTCTCGATTGGTTTTAAAAGTATAATTTATATATAAATATTATAATTATTTCATTATTATTATTCTATATATGTTTATATAATGACCACTTTGACCATAGTCAACCTACCAAATTCGATTTTGACACATAAGCAAAATATCATCAAAACATCCGAAGTAATCTTAATTTATTAAATAATTGTATATAAATTGTTAATAATTGAAATAAAAGTAATAATAAATGTGAAATATTTTATAAATCAAATAAATAATTAACATAAGTTTATTATTAAATAATATAAAGATACATGTGATGAATCATACTAAAGGTAAGAGACTTTATCTCAATTTCTTTTCATTAAGACATTTTCTTGATGTTATGCACCTTTATTATTTTATAAAGTGTATATACAGCCCCTTTGACATGTTATATCATGAATTTATCTAGTATCATAGTATAAATAGTTTTAATTAATTTTATTATTTCATGGTTCTTATGATTAAAATATTTCCAAAGTGATAAGGGGAATTTCTTTAGAAGAGAACTCTCTTTTAATGTTTTCCTTCCAACTCCTTCTTTTCCATGTCGACATTTTTAAAATAATTTTATATAGACATAAAAGATTCATATAGTAAATCTTTTGTCTCTTTTTACTTTATTTTCAATGGGGTTTCAAAAGGAATATTTTTATGTGTTTTATAAAAAATGTTTTGAAAAACGATAAAATAAATGTCCTAGTCTTAACGTACACAATGATAATGACTTTTCCTCCATCATGGAAATTATTTTATTTCTTGATTACTTTAAAGGATTTAATTCTTTATTTAATTAAAGAACCTCTTTTGATTTTTTATGTATTTCAATATTGAAAATCAGTTTTTAAAATAAAAAGGGTATTTTGATCTTAAAGTGATTTCCATATGGGGTTAAAATAGTTTTTCAAAGGGTTTTATGATAAAACTGTTTTACTCATGATATGGTAATTCATAATTATATAAAATAAGTGAGCCTGATACAACTTATAGTAAGGGTTTACCACCATTATAGCTCACAGGTGAGCCTTAGATAACTTATACGAAGGGTTGATCCCCATTATAGCTCATAAAAAATGGGTGAGCCAGATATATCTTATATGAAGGTTTGAACCCCATTATAACTCATGGGTGAGTCCATAATAGCTTATATTAAGGGTGAACCCCATTATAGCTCTCCAATTCATTAAGTAATGATTATATTAGAAATCATCCATATGGTTATTCCAATTAAAAGGGATTTATGAATATGATTCTCTAAGTTAATGAAAAAGAGTTTTAATTTATTTTTATAAATTTTAAAGGAATTATATGAGAAAAATTCCTATGTTCTTTTTTTGTGATTTTATTTCTTTCGAATAAATAAAATTAATGTAAAGGTAAATATTTCATGGGTTTTCATGTTTTTACAAAACATATAGTTTCTTTTCTTTTTATCCCTTACTAAGTTTTTTGCTCATACTAGGTTTTTAAATATTTCAATAGGGTTTATGTCATGACTTGTCCTAGTGGGGCCCATGCCGCCACTCCCCAAGCCCACCTCCAAAAGGCCAGGGGCTGGTGTCTAGCATCGAGTATGCATATTACTAACATGGGAGGCATTGCCTAAGTACCTATACATACGCACACATCTCTAAGCCCACAAATGCTGAAATATAAGAAAAACCACTATGAATCAGAATTAATGCAAACAACTACACCCAACCAATAGAGTACGATAGAATGTAGAGTACTGAAAGTAAACTGGGCCAGAATACAAGCCCACTAAAAACAAGAGTTTGAAAACTACAAATTCCAACCAATGAACACAAAGAGGTATTGGGACTGCTGCTCGTAGCCATAGGAACACGTCATCCTGTAGGGAACTTAGAAAGCTCGGTCTTATCCTAGCCCACCCTGGACTCCGTCAAAAGGCTGCTCATCTGGACAAGAAACGACGTGTGTGAGAAAAGCCCATGTAGGGGTGAGTATAACAATACTTATTATAGGACCCCGAATACCACAAAACAATACACAAAGGAAAGGTATAGTCATATCTACACATCATATGACTACTAAAAATATAATAGGTGAACACAAACAAGATATAGTCAAAACCCAGACCCGTATTCTAGAGACAAGTTACACAACCGCATTCCCCCACTAGGGATTCAGTTTGAAGATTCTAAAAAGCCCTCGTCCAAGAGAACTTACTCCATGAGTCTGATAGCTCTGATGATTTATGTCCGAGAAGTACTATCCGTCAGGAAAATTCACGAGAAATAAATACACTTATTCTAAGAGAATGCACTCCTGAGTATGGAAAGATCACGATACACATATGAGGATCACTGCTTGGGCCTCAGTGGATACCACGACTCGACCAGATACACCTTCTAAGTATAGGATCGATGCCCTGTGGGGATAGTCACGTCGATACCTGACTCTACCTAGGGTCCAGAATAGATAAAGGATCTCACTCCGAGCCTCTCATAGGGATACTTGACTATATCTTGGAATGTCCTGCCAAAGGGATCATACTTTTATAGAAGGGAACGATACCTGACCTCTAGGGGAACAAGAAAAAGGGGCACTAACCCAAATGAAACTTGTCCAAGATACGGTGTACAAGAAGATCAAGCCATATACTGAGAAGTACACGGTGTGTAGAAGTGTCACATGTCGTGTCTTCTGACCCCGGGTACTTCCCACGTAGAATGGCTTGTGTCATAGGGCTTATCATGTAGAAAGGTCATTACATGGCATTTTAGAGAGTGACACGCCGTGTTCGTCTATTCGGGGGGGGGGGGGATTTCTTGTACGCTGGCCATGTGCCCGTACACAGCTTATGTGTCACAACCTGTGTGACTGGTACATGGGGTAACCCATGCAGCCAGCCTGTTCTGGCCATGTGGTATGGTACATGACCATGTACTCCACCCCGTGTCAATGTATAGTTTGAGATACATGGTGAGTCCCACGTAAGGAACCACACACCATGTTCTTCGGAGAACATGTTGTGTCATCATTTGGCGCATCGCAAAACCCTAGCCACTGATGAGCCGGTCCCACATGGCATGTTCTTCAGGATACATTCCGTGTTCTTCAAAAATTTCCAGAAAACATAGTTCTTCATCCAGTGCTCCAGGGGATGCTTCATTCTTTGATTTGGCTGCTCGATTTCCATGAAACTCAAGGGTTTTGGTCTCCACAACACCACGTAGCAGATTCTGTTTGTTTAGGACCTCGGATCAGCTTCGAAAATGCGTATCAATCCACCCGAGCGAAGAATGCTTGAAGAACGGTCTCTCCCAATATGATCTGATTCATCATCATCCATAGTCTTCACACCTCCAGTAGGTCGTTGCGATTTCAGATCTTCAATTTGGGATCGTTACGTTGTGAAACGACGCACAATGATCAGTTGTTCGTCACCCCACGAAGAACATGAAAAACACGAAGAAAAGAGGAAGAAAATCTAATAAACCAAATTGAGGAACGAACCTCCACCATCGTTTGTCATGATGTTTATCCACTCCCGTTAGAAGGATTTAACAAGGAGAATCAAATGATAAACAAAAAAATATCATATCAATTTTCCAAATCAAATCCTGAAATAAATGGAAATTAATAACCCTCCCATAAGAACGCATGATCCGCGGGTCAACCTGTTCATGGGTTGATCCGTGTTTGTCATTTTAACCCAAGAATGGGGGAAAGAAGAATGAAAATAACAAACCCCTACCTCAGTCATTGACAAAGAGGGAGATCGGTCATCGGTCAGGATTCCATCTCGCTGCACAATGATCCACGCGTCGTCGTTCGTAAAAAATACTCCATGGTTGGCTCTTCTCTAAAGCTCCAGATGATTCTAGGGGAAAACTCCAGGGTTATGAGTCTAACCTTGGGCTCTTTCTTATTTAAAGAATATAAGCATCGTTGCATTATGGAAACATTTTAAAATAAAATAAAATATTAATTTATTTTATTTCCTCTAAAATGTTCCTTCTAAAGCACCCAAAAACTAATTTTTGCAGCCAACCCACGCTGGTCGTTGTTAGGCCTTGAAAAAGGTAAAGTCACTTCTATGAACACAATAGTGTCCTCATATTCTGATCCGGGAACCTGTTTAAGAGTTATTTAACTTTTACAGGAAAACCACTCAGGCATGCTGTTTAAATTTTTAATTTATTTCAAACATTTATTCCGAGCACTCCGGGATTCGAAATCGCACGACGTAAAACGGTCTAGTCTCAAAATAATTCCATATAATATTTAAAAATAATACATAGAAAATTTGAGACATTACATTCTCCCCGCCTTAGGGATTTACATCCCGAAAAGCCAAAACAAAATGAAACTCAAAAAGATGTGGGTACTGGTCATGGATATGAGCCTCTTACTCCCACGTTCTCTTCTGAAAATTCCCATGCTGCCAATAGACATGCACCAAGTAAATCGATCACCCATAAAGGATCCTCTCTTTCTGATCCTCTATATCCACCGGGTACTCAGCAAAGGTCGCTCCATCCTTGATGTCTAGCTCTCCCCAGTCGATGATATGCAATGGGTCATGCACGTACCTCCTCAACTACGACACATAGAAGAAATCATGTACCTGGTGTAATTGTGGCAGTAGAGCTAAGTGGTACGCCGCCTCACCAACTCTGCGCAGTATTTGGAAAGGTCCGATGAACCTCAGAGATAGCTTGCCACCTCAGCCAAATCTCTGTAACCCTCACCGAGGTGAGACTCGAAGGAAGACGTGGTCTCCCTCCTCAAACTCCAAAGGTCTCTGTAGCCTATCAGCATAGGAATTATGCCAAATCTATGCAGTCTTCATCCACTCTTGGATGATCTATACCTTATCGTTGGTAGCTCGCACCAACTCTGGACCCATGAGTGCAGACTCTTCGGGGTCGGTTCAGGAAAGCGGTGACCAGTAGGGTCTCCCATATAAGGCCTCTAACGGTGCCATACCAATGGTAGAGTGGTAGCTGTTATTGTATGGATACTCCACCAGTGGAAGGTGGTCCTCCCAACTGCGACCAAAGTCCAAGATACAGGCCCGCAACATATCCTCAAGAACCTGAATAGTCCTCTTTGTCTGACAATCGGTCTGGGGATGGAACGTCGTGCCCAAGCGTAGCTGAGTCTTGAAAGCCTCCTGGAATTGATTCCACAATCGTGATGTGAATTGGGCATCTCGATATGATACTATTGTCGAAGGGATGACATGAAGCCGAACTATCTCTTGTATGTAGAGGCATCCCAAGATCTCTATGGAACTCTGCTCCCTGATAGATAGAAATTGGGATGACTTGGTGAGTCGGTCAATGATCACCCAGATGGAATCGTGCCCCTTGGGCATCCGTGGTAAGCCTATCACGAAGTCCATTGATATTCCATACCACTTAAACTCTGGAACTTATAGGGGGTGAGTTAATCCCACTGAAACCTAGTGCTCAACCTTCACCTGCTGGCATATAAGGCATCGAGAAACGAATTCTTGTACTACCTTCTTCATGCCTAACCACCAGAACTGTCGTCAAAGATCCTGGTTCATCTTTGCCACTCTATGTTGTACCACCAATGGGGGTGTATGAAACTTCCTCGGGACCTATTCCGGCGATTCCACTGGTACAATAGTGCATCCTATGAAAAGAACTACATGCTCCCCACCTTGTGAATATCCATCAGGAGCATGTCCTATGGATAACTGAGCACGTAAAGCCTCACTTTCGGCATCCCCAAGTTGTGCCTCCCTAAATTTCTATATGAGTGGAGGGGTGACAACCATTGACTTAAGGTAGGATACATCCTCTCTGTCCATGAAGGATAACTGCAATGTGGCTAACTGCTCTATTTCCTCACTCAACAGCTGTGAGCTCGACCTTCTATTAAGAGCATCCACCACCTTGTTTCCCTTCCCAAGAGTATAGATGATCTCGAAATCATAGTCCTGGAGGAACTCTATCCATCACCTTTGTCTCAGATTTAGATCCTTCTACGAGAAGATGTACTTGAGGATCTTGTTGTCATAGTAGATGATAAACCACTCACCCATAAGTTAGTGTCACCACATATTCAACGCGAATACTACTGATACCAACTCGAGATCATGGGTTGCATAGTTCTGCTCATGTGGCCTAAGATGGTGTGAACCATAAGAAATCACTACCTATCTCTGCATCAAGACACAACCAAGCCCGGTCCTCAATGCGTCGTAGAAAAGTACGTACTCAACACCCTCCTCCAATAATCTCAATATCGGTGCACTCATCAAACTCTGCCTCAACCGCTCGAAAGCCTACTGGAAGTTCTCCATCCACATGAAAGGTTTCCCATTCCTAGTCAAGGCTGTCATTAGTGATGTTATTCCGGAGAAATCATGAATTAATATCCGGTAATATCCTGCCAACCCAAGGAATCTTTACACCTCCGTCACTCTCTGAGGTGGCTCCCATGCTAACAATACCTTTACCATGGCTGGGTCCATAGCTACTCTATCTGCTGAAATGACATGTCCCAGAAAGTAGATCTCTTGAATACCGAACTGGAACTTCAAGATATTCCCATAAAGCTTGTGCTCTCAAAGTACATCTAGAACCATCCGCAGGTGTCTCACATGCTCCTCCTCTGACACCGAGTACACAAGGATCTCGTCGATGAATACCACTACGAACCAGTCCATGTATGGAAGAAAGATCCGGTTCATAAGTCCCATGAACACTGTGGGGCATTCTTCATGCTGAAAGACATCACCAAGTACTCATAGTGACCGTAGAAGAATTTGAAATCTGTCTTCGGTATATCAGCCTCCCATACTCATAACTGGTGGTAAACTGACTGAAGTTCAAGCATCAAGAACCACTTTGCCCCTCTCAGCTGGTCGAAGAGGCCATCGATCCTTGGTAGTGGATACTTTTTCTTCACCGTCACATGGTTTAGGCACTGGTAATCCACACACAACCTCAAAATCCCATCTTCCTTCTTGGAAAAAAAATTGGGGCCACCCGTTGTGTAATTATTGGTCTCACGAAACCCTTGCTCTATAAATCCTCCAATTTCACCCTTAGCTCGTGAAGCTATGTGGGAACCATCAGATATGATGATGAGGAAATCGGTGTCGTCCCGGGGTGTAAGTCGATGCAGAAGTCGATTTCCCAGTGGGAAGGTAGTCCTAGAACATCTTCAGGAAAGATGTCCTCGTACTCTACCACTAATGCTGGGAATTGGAAGCTCACAACATCTACTGCCCCGAGGGCAAGGATAGCCGAATCATGAGTGATTGGTTGTACCCTTATATGCATGATCCCATTCTGTGTTGCCGGAGTCTTCCTTTCACCGACAAAGGAAAACCTCATCCCATAACTATGGACACACTACACTCTTCACATAAAAAATTAAATCTGGGCATAGACCGAGGATAACCATTCCATACAGAGAATGATGTTGTAAGGCATCGATGCTACCACCAAGAGGTTCCAACCAAAACTCTCACCTCCAAGGGTTAGATCACATTGTCGGAAAAGGTGTGTGATCATCGAGTCTCCTCTCATAGCTGTATCCAAGTGTAAGGATCAAGTCAACAGATCTACCGGAATCTCAAGGTTTTTCATAAGACATGTGGAGGGGAATGGATGACTGGAACTTGTGTCTGTAAGTATGAAAACTAAGGTAGAGAAGAAAAAAATCTTACCTCAGATCATTACAAGAGTCCCTGGGTTGTACACCTTGACCACATACAGCTTTCCCCACCCCTGTCCCCCAGCTCGCTAAGCCTAGTGCATACCTCCTAGGGTTGGTGCTGGAAGTATATCAAAGCGTCTTCCACCACCTGCAGCTCTCCCTGCTCCTCTGCCACGTCCGCCGCCTGGCGGGTCGGTCTACTCCACTCTCTACCTCTACCTCGCTGGTCCATCCACAATCTTTTTTTCAGGAGCTCGACGGGTTAGACAATCCATAGAGATATGTCCCCTATCATTTCACGAGTAGCATCACCTCTCTCTAGGATGACTG
Source organism: Viscum album (assembly GCA_963277665.1). Classification (NCBI taxonomy): domain Eukaryota; kingdom Viridiplantae; phylum Streptophyta; class Magnoliopsida; order Santalales; family Viscaceae; genus Viscum; species Viscum album. The sequence continues at coordinate 4,121,346 of OY728134.1, read as the reverse complement.
GATCCATCATGAGAGCCCTGGACTGCCAAACCCCTATACTGGGTCCTCCTGTGATGTCTCCCACATCCTGATCCCTGTTCCTGACATTGGATCCCTACTGTCATGGTCTTCACACTTGTCTACCTGTTGCTGACTGTCGTCGGCTGTCTCTACTCCGCCAAGAAACTCTCGATCCCTAAGGCTCACTCGAGCACTCCAACATATGTTAAAATGCATAGAGGCATGACACTATCTCAGATGTCCCATCATAGACCTCACTCGAAGGTCTGAGCTCTGAAGTACTAATCCCTAACCATATCCAACGAGTACCTGGCGAGGTTGGTGAACCTCGAAGAATAGTCATCCACCATCAAACTGCACTGCTGGATCTGAAGGAGCTCCTAAATATACAATTCTCTTAGCGTAATCAGGGAGAACTCCTCCCTAAATATTAACTGAAACATTGTATATGAAAGAGTCTCCTCACTGTGAGTCTGTGTGGTCAGACTCCACCATCATCCCACCAAACCTTGAAGAAGGCTCTCTCTTTGGATCACCATCTGGTCTTATGATGTCCTCACAAGAAGGGAAAATCTGGTCACCGCCTCAAGCCTGTCCTCAGCTGCCTATGGGTCAGGCTTATCTCTAAACCTGAGGGGTGTCTATCTCTAGAACTCATGGAGCACACTCAGCCTACACCCCTCATCGGTCGGTACTGCAGGTACTGCAGGTTGCTCCACTGGTGGTGGTATAACAGGTGAACCACCGAGAGGAAACACCGAGGGAACTGGTCCCTGTATTGAAGCCTCGTCACTAAAGGGGGCATCCTTGTGATAGCGCTGCTAAATCCTACTGGGTATACATCACAGAGGCATCCTGTAAGGAACAAGATGTACCATGGTCAAAGATTATATCTAGATAGCTGACACAAAGGACATGGAAAACACAACCCATTCATATATAATTCATGTAACAATCTCTTATTTCCCCGCAACTAGTGCTTTCATGTACTGAGTTGAAAATCAGGTTATCAGAGTCCTGGTTTATGGATACGTCGGCCGCCTGCACTAACACTGAAGTCTTTGGCCTAAAAGATGAGCTTGAAACACTTAACATTGTTTCCCCAAACCAATCTCAAAGACTATTGGTTCTAAAGTAGAATAGACCGACTCTGATACCACTCTTTCACGACCCGTCTAAGTGGGACCCGTGCCACGACTCCCCAAGCTCGCCCCCAACAGGCCAGGGGCTGGTGACTATCACAGAGTAGGCATATTACTATCATGGGAGGAATTTCCAAAGTACCTACACACACACACACACATATCAAAGCCCACAAATGATGAAATGTAAGAAAACCCACTAAGGAACAAAATGCATGCATACCACTACACCCAACCAACATAGTATGATGGAAAGTAGAGTACTGAAAGTAAACTGGGCCAGAATACAAGCCCACCAAAAACAAGAGTCTGAAAACTTAAAAGTCCAACCTATGAACACAATGAAGTACTGGGACTATTACTCATAGACGTAGGAACAACTCGGACTATAGGGTACTTAGAAAGCTCAGTCATGTCCTGGTCATCCCTGGATTCCGTCAAAAGGTTGCTCGTCTGCACAAGACATGACGTGTGCGGGCAAAGCCCGTGTAGGGGTGAGTATAACAATACTCCGTAGAGAACCCTGAAAACCACAAAGAAATACAAAAATTAAAGGTATAGTCATCTCTATATAGTATATGTATACTAAACATATAATAGGTGAACACAAACTAGATATACTCAAAACCCAGACCCGTAGTCTAGAGACAAGTCACACAACCGCATTCCCCCGCTAGGGATTTAGTTTGAAGATTCTACGAAGCCCTCATCTGGGGGAACTAACTCCATGAGTCTGATAGGTCTGACGATGTCCATCAAAGAAGTAATTTCCATCAATAAAAGTCACAAGATATAGATACACTCATTCTAAGAGAACACACTCCTGAGTCGGGAAAATCACAATACACAGATGAGGATCACTGTTAGGGCCTTAGCGGATACCGCGACTCATCCGGATTTACATACTAAGTATAGAATCGGTGCCCTGTGGGGATAGTCACGTCGATACCTGAATCTACCTTGGGTCAAGAATGTATAGGGGATCTCTCTTCAGGCCTCTTGGAGGGATACCTGACTCTATCTCAGAAAGTCCTGTTGAGGGGATCATACTCCTGTAGAAGAGAATGATACCTGAAATTCAGGAGAACAAGAAAAAGGGTAACTAATCCAAATGAAACTTGTCCAAGATATGGTGGAAAAAAAGATAAATCCATGTACTGATAAGTACATGGTGTATAGAAGTGTCACACTCTGTGTCTTCTGACCCTGGGTACTGCCCGTGTACAACGGCCCGTGTTACAAGGCTTGTCGTGTAGAAAGGTCAGTACATGGCATGTAAGAGAGTGACACGCCTTGTTCCTATATTTAGGTAGGACTCAGTATATGTTTCCCATGTGCCCATACACAGATTAAACCTGTGTGTCACAACCCATGTGACCGGTACATGGGGTAACCCATGCAGCCGGCCTGGTCTAACCATGTGGTGTGGTACATGACTGTGTAATCCACCAGATGTCCGTGTATCATTCGAGATACACAGAAAGTCCCATGTAAGGACCCAAATGTCGTGTTCTTCAGAGAAAATGCTGTGTCATCACTTTTCTCATCATGGAACCCTAGCCGCTGCTGATCCTGTCCCACACAACTTTTTCTTTGGGATACATGCTGTGTTCTTCATAAATTTCCAAAAAACGCATTTCTTTGTCCGAAGCTCTAGGGGAAGCTTTGTTCTTCGATCCGATAGCCCGATCTCAATGAAACTCAAGGGTTTTGGTTTCCCCGACACCACGTATTCGATTCCATTGGTTTTAGACCTCCGATCGGCTCCGAAAACATGTATCAATACACCCGTGTGAAGAACGATCTCTATCGATCTGATCCGATTCGTTGTCCGCCATCATCGCTGCACCTCTGCTAGGTCGTTACGATTCCAGATCTTAAATTTGGGATCGTTGCATTTTGAAATGGATGTGAAATGATATGTTGTTCGTCCCCCCATGTAAAATGCGAAGAACACAAAGAAAAGAGGAAGAAAATCCAATAAACCAAATTGAGGAATGAACCTCAGCCATCATTCATCACTGTGTTGATCCACTCCCATTAGAAGGATTTAACAGGGTGAGTCAAACGATAAACAAAAAACTATCATATCAATTTCCCAAATAAAATCCCGAATGAAATAGAAATAATAACCCTCCCGCAAGAACGCATGATCCACAGATCAACCTATTCATGGGTTGATCCACGTTCATCATTTTAACCCAAGAACAGGGGAAAAAAGAATCAAAAGAACAAACCCCTACCTCAGTCATCGATGAATAGAGAGATCTGTCGTCATTCGGGATTCGATCTCACCGCGCAACGATCCATGCATTGTCATTCGTCAGCATTTGTCAAAAATCCTCGAAGGTTGGCTCCTATCCAAAGCTCCAGAGGATTCTAGGGGAAAACTCTAGGGTTACGAGTCTAACCCTGGTCTCCTTCTCATTTAAAGAAAATAAGTGTCATTGTGTTATGGAAACATTTTCAAATAAAATAAATTATTAAATTATTTTATTTCTTCTAAAATGTTCTTTCTAAAATTCAAAAAAAACTAAATTTTGCAGTTAACCCATGCTGGTCGATGTTATGGACCGCCTACGGTAAATTTGTTGTTCTAAATGCAATAGTGCCCTCATATTTTTGATCCGAGCACCCGTTTAAATGTTATTCTAGTTTTATAAGAAAACCGCCCACACGTGATGTTTAAAATTTTAATTTATTTCAAATATTTATTCCCAGCACTCCGGGCTTCAGAATCGTACACCATTGAATGGTCTGGTCTTGAACTAATTCCATATAATATTTAAAAATAATACACAAAAAATCAGAGACATTACAGTTTAATTATGGGTAAGGGAAAGAAAGAAGTCAAATTGAAATTCATGGAGTTTTTCCATAAAAGGAAATAATGTTTTTTAAAAGTTTCATATTATGGAAAAAATGGATAGTAATTGGATGTTTTTGTTTTTTAGTTAATTGTATTTTATATATGTGTTATGTACTAATTATCCAAAAATATAAACCAAAAAATATTTTCAAATGTAAGAGAATGAATTCTTGACTTAAAACTCAATATTATCTAATGTTTAAGGATGGGTCCTTATATAATGTAAACATTTATTTATTATATAAAGCCCATAGAGGTATAATTATGTTATAAATATCATATATATACTTTATATCCATCATAACACCCAATTATGGAAGGTGGTAATGAAAAAACAAACGACATCCGCTCGGGAGGCTGTATTCCCCCATACACAAGAATGATGATTTTGTAACCCATTTGATGAAAGTTGAGATTTTTTTTGGACATAAACTTATCAAAAATACATCCCAATTTATGTAAGATATTTAGGTTATTATATTAGAATGGTTTAATAATAATTTAGGGAGCTGGAGAAATAAATAAAATAAAAATTCTCATTGATGAACACTACTTCTTCTTCAGTCATCCTCCTAAGGATCCCACCAAAGGCCTTCCTAGGTTGGATTTCTCCACAAAATAAGGCTTATAGAATAATATGAGGGAATTTTGGAAGTGATTTGGGTTGGTATTCACCTATCCTAAGAGTGTTTAGGTTGTGAATAAGAGAGTATATGAGCTGCTTTTTATAATTGAGGAGGAGTGAAATTTTTGTAAATACTCAAAGGTATTCTATAATGGGAGGTCAATATCACCTCATGTGGCTCAAAACTTAATAAAAAATATATGTGAGGGTTTATGTGATATAAAAAACCTCTAAAAAACAAAATTAAACGTATTTTTATCATTTTATTCCTTAGTAATTAAGTTTACTCAATTTTACCCTTTTAGTTTTTACCATGGAAACTTGTATCTTTTTATTGAACTGGGTAATTTATCCTTTAAGAATAAAATTAAAATGAGATTTATCTTATAATTTATACCTAATTATTCTAAATATAACATAAAAATTATTAAATAAAAATCATAAGTGTGTGTAAAATTAATATTAACACAAGTTCATTTAAAGCGCAAAACCTCGTTTAAAATATAATCATGGTAATTGATCTAAAAATAAGTATTTATATTGATTATCAAGAGGCAAAAAGGCCAGACAAAAGAAGAGTCATGGAGGAAAAAAGTAATGGAGACTGAGAGCATCATTAACAACGAAATGGACCCCCTCAGGGGGAAAGGAACCCAGACTCAAGAAGTAGGTTGTGCCTCGATTCAGAGGAGCCTTAGAAGCCATGAAGTCCGCCACCATATTCCCCTCCCGCTAAGTGTGAGAAATACCGGTCCTTGCGCCCAAGAGAAGGTTACATTTTCTGATGCAATAAGTGATATTCCATGGGCCCTTGAACTTCTTAAAAAGAACATTATAAAGGGTAAGGGAGTCTGTATACACCTCTTCAAGGCTGATGCACCTTTGTTCACATAATTCAAGCCCGGTGACCATGGCCAGTGTTTCCGCCTGAAGAATGTCACCCTCGCCAAAGCAGGTCGAGAATGCAGAAATGATGGAACCCCTCCGGTCCCGAACAACCCCTCCTCCTCGCATCGTTCCATTAAGAAGAGAGCCATCCGTGTTGAGTTTGAAACCTTCTCTTGGAGGAAGCCAGAGCACCCAATGCCCCTGCCCCTGCGTGCTCACCTGGTTGGAAATGACCGGAGCCGTCCTAAACCTCCTGATTGAAGGTGCATCCATGCAACCCTTACACAGGCTGACCAAGTCCAGCAGGGTGTTCCTCATCTTGAAATAAATGATGGAGGGCGTGCCTGGAAAGCTGCAGTGGCGGGCGTCATTCCTTGCCTTCCATATTGTCCAACACCTGGCCAGAATGACCAGCACACGTCCAAGACTCTCTGACCCTTGCACAACCGAGCCCATGAGACAAGAGGAAAGATTGTTGTCGAGCGCAGAATTGTCATGTTGATCACTGGAAGGGAGCCCAGAAAAATGCCAGATTTGCCGCACCCAGTCACTGCCCAGAAAAAGATGACTGACCGATTCAATCTGAGGATGATTGCAGCACTAGCATCACGAGCCAAGGCTAATGTTGAGGCGTTGAATCCTGTCGTCAGTGGGCAGGGAATTTTGGCACACCCGCCAAAGCAAAAAATTAATCTTTGATGGCACCTCCTTACACCACAGCATATCCCCCAAGTGATCATCCCTATTTGGCGCCGCTCTTAGCTGCCAGAAGTCTTTGACAGCAAATGAGCCTGAAGGAGAGGCAGATAAGACCAGGTCATTCGGCTCCTCGCTGAGCACGATGTTGTTGAAGGCTTCACGCTGGCTTTCATTCAGAACTGCCTGGGGAAAAAGGGGCTAGCAGGCTGCCTCGCGGAAAGAAATAAACGGAGTAGGGAATTCTGGGAACCACAGTCGGCCAACACCTCAATAATGGAGCCAGAAGTTCAAATCTCCTCTGCCCACAATCCACTTTGAATGGCTACGCAACAGGTCGATGTGAGGGTGAACCAACTTCCAAAGCGCGGATTGGTGAGGCCTCTGAAAATTTAAGTCATGGATGTAATGAGCATGCATGGACCTTCCCCATAAAGAATGGCCAAATAGGGCATCCCACGTGAACTTGGAATGGAGCCCCTGCATTGTGTTGTGAACACTCCTCAAGTTGATGTCTTCTTCCTGAATAGATCTCGACATGCGGTCCCCAGAAGCCCAGTGGAAACGACCCTCCATTTGCCCATCCCAAACAAAGGAAACCATGATTTTTTCCAGATTGGAAATAACAGCTTTAGGAGACTTCAGGGTGGAGAGCACATGCATGGGGATGGAAACAAAAACATGATTGACAAGCGCAATTCGGCCGCCGAAGGAAAGGAGTCTGTTTTTAAGAAGTGTATTTCTCATGAAAAAGATGATTGTATATTAAATACATGGATAAAAATAATCATTTTATGAATTTAAATTAATATTAAATGATATATAATATAAAAATTTAATTTAAAACCTTACCCATTAGGTATTATTTTGGTTAATTAAAATGGAGTAACGTTATTCATTTAAAAATAGTTTTTAGAAGAACTCGTTTTTAAACCCAAAAACAAAATTATACTAAAAACCAATATAAATTTGATTAAAAATTAATTTATTGGATTAAATATAACTAAATAATAATTATGTTACATGAAATTATATTCCAAACATAATTTAATTTTAAATTACTTAATTTATTGAAAATAAATGATAGTCTTACCAAAATAGGTATTTTTCATTTTTCACAGAAAATCAATATTTTCATAAAAATTAAAAAAAAACCTAAATTAAATAATGATATTTATATTCAAAAAATGAATCTAATTTCATAAAATAAATTTTCTAAATTTTTAAAAAAAATTATGAGATCATTTTTTCATTAAAATCAATAAAAATTATTTTTGAAGAAAACATATTTTTGACGAATAAAATCACTTTACTAAAAAATGGTTGATTATTTGATAAAAATTTACTGATAATATATATTGAGTAGGAAATTTATTTATATATATTATATATATTTATATTTTATAAAGTATTTAATACTCTTCATACCCACCAATTTAATATCTAGGTTTTAATGGTATTATATATCATGGGATGTTTACGTTTAGTGTGGCATGTTGTTTATACTATTGAACATAATTTTCTTTTTTTTAAATATTGAGGTGTTAAAAAGGGTACACATGAGGATTTATTCCAAGCCAAATGGTACATAAGGGGGATTTATCTCAAGCCAAATGGTACACCGAAAATTTTATCCCAAGTGAAAGTGGTATATGATAGGATTTATCCTAAGCTCAAGGGTATATGTGAGGACTATCCCAAGACCAATAAGGTACACATTTGATTATTCTAAGTCTACTATGTGATTAATGTATTGGTTTTTATCCTTGACATATTATTTTTATGATTATTTTTATGGCACACTCTTATGTCACTATCTTGTTCCTATGATTATGCCCCATAATTCATATTTAATGTATTAGGATTTCTCACACTTTTTACATGGTATATGTTTGTTAATTTGATATTAAATGTCCTTATATCCTGACTTATAGAAAAATATTATTTCTATATATTCTCCTTAATAATAATTTTCTCCCATATCCTTGATTAATCATATGATTATGATATAAACCCTGATAACATGTTGATAATTCTTTCCTTACCGAGTGTTTGAGATCACCCATTTCTTATTTTTTTACATAGGTTATAAATATGAGTATAAATTAATATATGTCTAGAATTTGATTGGGTGGGGTTAAATTATTGAGAAATGTTCACAAGTTTTGTAAAATAAGTTATTCATATAGATGATCTCTCAGACAATAAACCTTGTGGTCCTTAGGTTGTATGACTATTTGTGAGATATATTATTTATGTCTTGTTTAGATTGGGTTGTTATAGTTTGTATCATAGAAAATTTTAGTCCTTTTTAAAGATTATTTTATTTATATTTGGGGTTAATGTTAGATAACCTTAGTGAAACCCCAAGAGACGACTCTAAGTATTGGACGATATCTTAAAATATTGGTGAATTCTTGAGAAGGTAATTTTCTTAGAAAAACATCCCTGTCTAAATATAAGAAAGTATATATGTATATGGAACATATTCGTCTAGGGTAAATCACCATGAAATGGTTTGGTGGAGTATTTACTAGATCATCCCTCTGATGAATGATGGGTGGGACTAAGACTATATGCCTGGATAGACACTCTCAGGGGATATGATTTGGTTGATCACATGCACTTTATAACCTGTTATAAAGGATTGATTTTCTATTTACAATGTGGGATTATGTTTTTAAGCAGATGATAGAAAAACATAAAGTAACCTAGGATAGAAAAATATTCTTATAGTTTAAAATAAAGTAACTATAAGACAATGAAATTATTTAAAATAACAACGAATTTTAAGGTTAAATTCCTTTTATGATTGTGATAATTCCCCCATATTTTTGTTGTTTTTTCACTTGTATTAATCCTTTTGGTTTTAGTAATGGATAAAACTATAAGAAAACATGTATGTGAAGGATAAAAAAAGATTAACTTAATGAGAAACTCACCAGAATGTGATTTGGAGTGAGAAACCTTGTAATTATAACAAACCAAATACCATGAAGTGTTATTAACAATGTGAACATGCTCAATTTTCTGAACACACTAAAGAAGATATGGATAGTGTCTCATGAAATATAAAGTAGAGATGATGATAAATAAAAAAAATCAATTTCATATATGTCAAAAATGTGCAAAGAAGCACCAAGGGAATTGTCTCAATCGGATTGGAAGATGCTTTACTTGTAGAAGTGGGGGTCATAGAGCACTAGACTATTCAAGAAAATTAAAGAGTTTGGTTAAAATGATATATAATTAATCGTAAGATACCATTAATAATTCAATGTATTATGCATGGTGAACTTGGGAATTGTCCAAGTCAGTTCCCTAATCATAGGAATAACTAATAAAATGAGCATCACCAACCTCCAAGGCCAATATGACAATGGAACACCTATACAAGAACAACTCTTAAAGTGGTTCCTGATATTTAAGGTACATGTACCCTCTGATAAAAATATTTAACATTATTTTTGGAATTTGATTCTATGAAATTTGGTATATCTAATAAGTTTTCACGTATCACTAAATCAACACCTCGAGAATTTTATTGTCAAAGAAATATTCTAGTGGTATGATCATTATATTCAAAGTTGAATTTTACAGAAATTTTCCTTGTGAACATAATATCATTCTTAATTTAGATAAATTTTAAGTGATTTTAGTTATGTATTGGTTCCCTCTACTTAGATAAGAAATTATATATAGTAATGAAAAAACATTTTAAATTAACCTTTAATATTATATCAATAAGAGGATAATAATGAACCCCCTCTAGAAACAAATATATAATGTGGGTCTTGATACTGAATAATAGTAGACTCTTAGCTCAAATAGTTGTAGAAAAACTCAATATTAGAGATTATCCTATTCTAAAAAATAGAAATGTTTCCCAAGTTTTTAAGGTTGATATCTCTTTAGAAATAATATTCTAATCCATCTTTATAATTTAAATGCCTTTATATATTTCTGTTTTTATGCAATAATTAAAATTTCCAAAATGGAATTTATTTAAGGTAGAGAATATAACACCCAATGTTTTGAGGAAGAATATTCTTTTATAAACCATATTTTTTTATATTTGTTTAAAGGAAATAAAATTGATTATGAATTAATTCATACAAGACAAGAGTTAAAACTAAGAACACCTTATTAATTTATAAGTGGAATGTTACAACAAAATAAAATAAAACTAAGTATTGTGCACCATGGATTATTAATCATAATGGATAGAATACATCCATTAAAAGTCCATTAATCAATAGGGGACAATAGATAAAAAAGAATAAAATATTCATGACTATAAATACCTTGGATCATCTTCATCCTTGAGGATTTCCAACAACCAAAAAAACCTATAATGATGGATATCACTATAAAATGAAAAATAACTATGCAATATCTATAATATAAAATAATTATTATGTCTTATGAAGTGAGTGTGGAATGGAAAAATGATTTAGTATGTGAATATATCTATAGGAATAAAATCTTGTACTTTCAAATATAGTCATTGTAATTAACATTTTTTCAAATATGTTTATTGAAAATATGGTCATCGGTCATATATCCAATACATATACTAAAGTCATGTATTATTAAGTAGTAAAATTAAAATAATATAAATCAAAATGAAAAAAATATGATATAAAAATATGATATATATATATATATAAATGAATTACATATAAAAATTGATAATAATAATATAATTAAAATATGATATAATGTATTTAAAATGAAATAAATATTTTAATATCAATTTAGTAGTAAAATTAAATCTTTGAATATAAAATTTAAATTTAATTATATTTATTAAATCATATTTAGTATAAAAGTAATATTTCATTTGAAATAAACGTTTTGTTAAGTATTTTATATTTTATTATAATAGATGAAATTGAGAAAATTTAAAATATTATTATATATTAACTAACAGATGAACATCTCTTAAATTATAAATTTATATGATATAATATTATGAACACTTAATGTTAAAAAATATCATTTTTCAATAAAATAATTTTTCTTTTATATTTTGTATTTTTATTTAAAAACCAAATTTAAAAATTTTAGAATCTAGATTAGATATAAATTACTTGATTTCTAGATTTTGGATGTCATTATTTTCTTAGTATTAATCTTTTATTTTTTAATATAAATTTTTATTTTTAGTCAAAAAATATAGTTGTTCAAAAATTTGTAATTTTTATGAATTTTTCATCATGTAAGTGTATCATAGAAGATTTTAAAAACTTTTAAGTAATAAACTATGTATTTAATGAAAAAATTATGAATTTAATAATATTATTTTAACTCATAAATCCCATCTATAATATTTTTAAAACTAAATTAAAATATTAATTTAATAATTTTTTTTGATATTTTCTTATAAATAAGTATTTTGATAGTGAAATTAAGTGTTTGATTAACTTAAAATACACCTAAATTTTATTTATTTTATAATAACCAAATTTATGTCATAAATATTAATATATATTAAAATATTATCATGCCCATAATTTTTAAAACTTAAAAATGCATTTTTCCTAAAATACTATTTTTACACGTTTTGTGAATTTATTTAAAAATTAGCATTTCAAAACAATTAATTTTTTATTTTATAAAGTGATTTAAAATTTTAAATCATAAGGTTCAAGTTTTTTAAAATCTATGATCAAATTTTTTTTTCATTGAGATTAATTACTTAAGATAAAAATTAATTACCAAAAGAAGTAAATTTGGGAAAAAGTAAAAAAGTTAAAAGAAAAAAGCCTTAATAAACTCTTGGTTGTCTCTAAAATGAGTATATGAGGAGAATATAGAGACACACACACTTAAACTCAACCTTTTCTCATTATGTAGTCATTTTCATTTGAATAGTAACATTACATTATTAAAAATGTAATGATTACTTCCAAAACTGCCTTTCCTTTCACTTATAAATAGGTAACGCTTCTAATGTTTAAATACTCACCTATCCTAAAAATTTATTTTTTAAACTCTACCAAATCACTCCCCATATAAACCTCTCTAAAATTAAAAATATTCTTCTCTCCATTAGTTATCTTAGGGCCTTCATTTACAAGGAGAATTCCAAGGAAAATTCTAGTCCCTGACATGAGTATTATCAAATACTTAAATTTTCTTCTTAATTATCTTCATTAAAATGTATTATTGACACACTAATATAAATATAAATTTATCACTAATATAATTTAATTTTATTATATTAATTGTATTATCATTATCTATTCATCTATTCCATCCATTAAGAAAAATGAAATCGTCATTTGTGTGTACATGAATATTATCACATCCACAAACAATAAACTTCATTTTTAATCACCACCCATCAATGATGGTTTATAAAATAGATTTAATGAGAATAAATGTTTTTATTAATTTTTAATATTATTTATATTTCATATTATAATTACCTAAATACATCATCTTACTCATTAAATAATTATAACATATTACTATTTGGGTCGATTTAACCGCATATGTAAACGATGCTATAAAGATTATGTTATAAATTATTATGGGATGTAATATAATTGTAATATCATGTAATAATGATATATTTAATAGTTGTTAATTATTTTTAAATGGTTCCGTAAATATTTATTAAATACCACATTAAATATCACATATCAATCATTAAACACATCTGAAACTAGTTCACTACAATTTCCATTTTCATAATATTTACTCATGTTTTTCGCATAATGAAATTGGAAATAATTTAATAATTTAAAAAAATTATTATTACATCATTAATTAAAATATAATGATGAACTTTGGAAGAATAATGAATACTGACACTCCTCCAACGAAAGTAGTATAATCAGTCAAAACTCTAAACACCTGATGTGGGAAAATAGAAAAACACTGAATAATATACATGTGGATAATGATTATAAATGAAAATAATAAATATTTTAGGTTTTAATATGGTTATTAGATATTATATTAATATATATATGTTTTTTTCATATGTAGTTAGAGTTAATTTGACTAAAAGGGAACAAAAGTAAAGCACCCAATTCTGTTTATGTGATGTATATACTACCCATTTGAGATATTGTATCATGAAATAAATTTTATTAATGGTAATTGAAGTCCAATTAAAATATCAAAATTTTAATATGTTTTTATTAAAAATCACCTCAAGTTGGAAGGGGTATTTTTTCCCAAATCTGAATCCCATGCGACATGTTTATGTTATACACCTTGTTTTATTTTTAAACTATGTAAATACTTCACCATTTTTATTTTTATCACGATTCTATTATTTTTCATGATATTAAAGTTTCTTTTTAAAATTATACACCTCCTGGGGGTTTTACTCAAACATCAAAAAAGGTTATAAGGGGTTTTCATGACTCAAATATTTTCCTTGGATCATAATCACTCCTCTTAACTATTATCTTTCAAGATTGATTTATTATAAACTATGATGATGTTATGTTATATTTTTATATTTTTTTCCTATGAAATCATGTTTCACGCACAATTTTTCTTCCTTGATGAATCTATTATTTTGTTAAAATGAAATTTTGTTAAGAATAATTCCCATATATTTTAATTTATTTTCCCTCCATATCCATGTCTTTACTTTCTACCAATATTTCCATTTCCCTAGTGGAAAATAAAATTGTTTCAAACTATATTTATATTTTTATTCACCTTTATTCATTTTTAAAAAATGTGTTTGTTATCATATTTACGATGTGCATTTTCAAAAAAAAGGTATTTAAAAAAAATTAAAAAGGGTTTTCCATTTTTTCAAGATCAAATTTTTTATCCTAAAAAACACATTTTTTGATAATATTTATTTATTTTCAAGGATAATTTAATTATAACTATTTATAATATGGATTTTAAAACTCTTCCCTTTCCCTTATGAAAAATTTTATGAATGTAATTTTCACTTCACCTTTTATAACAATGACTAAAAGGATTTGTGATTTTTTTTGTATTTTCAATATTATTTTTCCCCATGATTTATCTCTCATGAATTTATATTTTTATCATCTTATATATTATATTATAATATGTTTCCTTTTTAAAAATTATATTTTTTATATCCTACGATATTTTAAATTTTTGTTATGTGATGTTTTTGGAAATTTTAAGAAACCCATTCTATTTCCATAAGTTTCTTAAGATATGTTTATGATTGATTTTAATTGGCGCATATATATATAGATGATAATGGGTGGGGTATTATATCACCCTCAAATTAATTGGATTATGTTTATGTATCATGAGCTTAAAAGGGTACACTAGAGGATTTATTGCAAGAAAAAGGGTACACATAAAGATTTATCCTAAGAAAAAGGGTACAAGGGAGGATTTATCCCAATCAAAAGGGTACATGAGAATATTTATCCCAATAAAAATGGGTACATAGGTATATTTATCCCAAGGTTAAGGTTAAATGGGAGGATTATCCCAAGAAACCAAAGGTATATATGTAATTTTCCCAAGACTTCTATGTGATGAATGTCTTGGTGGGTATCATTGACATATGATTTATATAATTATGTTTATTATATACACTTATGTTATAAACTTGTGTCTATAATTAAAGTTCTTGACTCATGTTTAATGTATCATTATTCTACATAATTTTTTCATGGTATATATTTGTATATTTTAGATTACATATCCTTTTATCATGGTGTAGAAAACTTTTATTATTCAGTTTTTTTATTATGAAATTTCTACCCTATCATTTTTTTCTCATATGATTATGATCTGACCCTCAATAACTTGTTGGTAGGTCATCTATTATCGAGAATTCGATCTGACCCCTTTATTATGTTTTATTTCATTGGGTTATAAAAATTATTATAACCAAGGATAGGTCAATAAGTGGATTTAGTGGGGTGATATTATAGAGAAATGTTCAAAAGTGTTATAAGATAGTATATTTATATATCTAATCTCTATGAAATTAAACCTTCAATTCCATGGGTTGTGGGACTATTTATGTTATTTATTGTTTAAATCATTATATTAATGTATTATTTAAGTCATTCTTAGCTTGGGTCTCCATACTTTGTGATGGAGAGAGATGAATCTTTTTTACCTTCAGAAACAACCATATTTAATTTTAAATTCTTAATTTATTTTAATAAAAAACTAAATCCAATACTAATTTCCAAAAAAAATATTATCAATACCAATGATTTTTGATACACTATAATTTCCTATATTCACATGTCAAAAAATATTTATAGTGTTAGATGAGAAAAAGTCTCATCAATCAGTTACATGATTAGAGGTGCTTGGGTTTATAACCCATGTTGAGTCTTGGATTCAAAGATTTATATGATCAAATTCCTATATAATAATAAAATCATCATTAAGAACTATAGCATCATTTGTTTTTTATTTTTACCTTTATAGTTTCTCTGCTACAACTTTAACATCTGATAGTCTCAAATGAAATGACTAAGTTTTAAAAAATAGTGGAACTCAACACCATTTCTTTATTTTTATTTTTATCACTTCAAAGTATATTGATCTTGGTCATAGGGTTATTTTTATTTTTTTTATTACTATTTCTATTTTACTTTTCTTCAATGATAAGTGCTTATAGTTTAATGCTATGTACACCTGATTTCCTCTATAATTATTCATTCAACATTCTGTCATTGACCATTTCTATGGTGAGTAATCCATTTTGAGAAGAGTTTATAACTAACATGAATAGTATATCCCAACTATTTGGTAAAAAAAATTTGCATCAAAAGTGTCTACAATTCACTATCAACCATTATTTCTATAGAATTAAGTGGATTGATAATACCATAAAACTTTATCATATGATCTAACACATTTCTCCCTTATTTTTAATTCAGATTGAACAATCATCATACCAAGGTTACCTTATTCTATGTGGTTTTCCTCACATACATATTTTCTAAAATTTTCAATAAAAATTATCATTGTGTTCATCAGTAAAATTTTGGAAGATACTTTTATCAACCAATTTACATATTTTAGCAACAAATTTTTTATTGAGAATGAAGAAATTTACATCAAATAGATGGACACTTGATGATGTTGAATTTTCACTAGATTTTTCATTAATAATAGGTTTATCCAATGATTCTTGAATAATTATGTTTTTATCCAATGGAAATACAGTGGATTTCCACCAACCCTTAATTTATAAAATTTATTTCATTTGGCGATTACAGATTTCATAATTAAATGCACTTAATTTTATTATGTTATCATTATTTCCCTTTTTTAAATTAGTGAGTATATTACAAAAATTACTGTAAAAATGTGTTGGGTGTGATTGATTTAGTGGAAATTGACTCCTAGATCACCCAAATCGGACTCTAATTGAGTTATTTAGGATGGGGATCGACGAAACGACTACCTCAAAATTGTTGGGAAGTCACATTCATGCACTTAAAAAAAATTCTCAAAAAATAAAAAATCTCATTTTTTTTATTTTGACAAGGATTTGATACTAACTTGTTGGGAAATAAAATACACACAAAAAAAGTATTCATAAGTGAAACACACACACTTGAAAATAAATATAAATAATATGATAGTTTTACATGGTCTGATAGTGTTCCTATTCCCACAAGATAAGGGAACGCCATATTTATTTCTCTCTAGATAATCATTAGAGGATACGTAATATTTTCAATTTTTATAAGAAAATATATCAATTTAAAGAATAATATAAATAGTTTCTGTTAATAATTTAATTGGTTATTCACCCACTAACAAGTTTTTATTCCACACCATTCACCTAAAATTAAATATTATGAATCCTGGTTTGAGACTAAACATTTATTAATCCTCCTGTAATTCTCTCCCAAAACCATGTGCTGACCCCACACAATGATACCCTTAAAACATCATTTCATTTTCTTAAAATAAAATTTCTTTTTCCAATTTATTAGGGTGTTTATTTGAGGGTTAATTTTTTGGTGTTCAGAACTCCTATTCGAGCATGATTTTTCATAATTAGTTCCCCCTTTTTATTCTTTACTCTCCACCATCATTTTTATTTATTTTATGGTTGAAATAAGGATATCAAGAGAGTCTTTGAAATGTGGGAAAATGACAATAATTAATAGTGTGAGGTGAATTCAAGTTCTTCTGAGGTTGTGGAGGTAGAACTAGATATTGATGAGAGTTTCAAATTCAACTTTACCAAAGTAGTTGGAAATGAAAAATGATAATGATTATGAATGATTAGAGAAGCTAAAAAAGTTGTGATGAAGAATATAGGGGTGTCAATCCTGATTGATAGAGGTATCAGGTATGTGGGATTCCTCAGTGGAAAACCAAGAATAATATTACAGTGGAAATTATGGATATAGGATTTAGAAATCCATCAAGATAAGAAACTTGATCTGGATTGAATTTAGTGACTAAATGATATGTAGTCCTCTAGTATGCATGTTATAAATGTAATAATCCATAGTGACTAAGGATTCTAAAGAATTATAAATATTACATGTGGTGTGACCACGAGTTACAAACTATGCATCTTTGGCCACATAACATGATCATGTACCTTTTGTAAACAGTACTTAAAGGGAAGACCTGTACACTTTGTGGGATAGAGTACATGCCATTTATTTTGAGATGGAATTAATATCTTCACTTGAGATACATACTTGAGTGGTTAGTGGGACCCACACACCATTTACCCTTCCATAGATTATATGTAGTTCAAACTATCATGATCCATTTAGATATAGTTTATATTCCACATACTTAGGACTTTATAACGTTTATCTAGATGATATACCATAGCGTGTATATATAGTACATGATAGGTAGAAGAAGAAAGTCCTACATGGTATGTACAATGCTCATTATTCCTTGTTGGTCCTCTCCACAAATTCTAGGTAGCATTTATTCCTACTTGACTATTACATAAGGCTTATAATATTATGTTCCGATGAAGTACATGCCATGTATTAAGTATTTTATGGTGTTTCTCATATCTTCCCGACTGGATATCGGAATCAGACACATGTGCAGTCCATTATGAGTGTTTTTTCAAATAGAATTAAATGATGAATGTTTGAACTATATTATGGGTAGTTTTCAAGTCATTTATGGGAGACGGTAAACTCAAACTTCATGTATAAATAATTATAATAGGGGTGAGGATATTAGTGTAGACAAGGGTTGATAACCCCATGGTGAAATTTTGAGGATAGGGAAAGGGTCCACTATTTGTATTATGAATTTTAAGTACATCCTCATGAATATAGGGGTGTAAGTACACTATTCATGAGATTTAGTTCCTCAATTTGAGCATAGTAAAGGTACCATATCGATCTTGATGGGGCGTGTGTCCCTCATACTACAATATGAGCCCATATTCTCCCCACGTGATAAGGAAAAATTCCTCCAACTATAGAGATCAATGTTTTTTTTACGTGATAGGGTGTATGTTCTTCATTATACTATGTATTAGGTAACCCCTTAGTAATTTTATATTACTCAAAATGAGGTGTAGGTCCTTCGTAGGGGTCGTTACCCCATTGAATGATGTGAAAATCCCAATAAGGTGCATATCCCAAACTAAGGTTACAATGATATAACATGGAAGTTATAAGGTATGGGTAGTTACAGTGATGAGTGACATGATTATTTTGGGTCTCATGTCATATAAAGAATTATTATATACCTTTAAGATATGAAATATAAATTAATAATTGATTTCAAAATTATGAAGCTCTCGGCATTATGAGAATCTCTAGTTTCTTGTGAGATACAATGTAATAAACTAGTATGGGGTACCACTAAACCAACACCTTACCTAGAAATTACTGGAACCAAAGGTAATTATTGATCCCCATGAGATGAGAAATAGTGTATGGGAATCATGGAACAATGTTTGGGAATGATTTAAACCTTGATGAACCAAAACCCCAACATGAATCTCACCCGATGATCTAGCATGACCTATTTGTATATCAAAAATCCTTAAATACAAATAATCATCAAAAAATAAATTAAAAAATTCCAACATAGTATGAATCATTTTCATGTAACTAAAATCATCACATAAAAAACTAAAATATAATCAAAATATTATAAATAAATAAATTGAACAAGGTTCGGGTCATCATGGCCAATACAAAAATATCCCAAAATTAAATAAATCTAAACCCACCAAACCCACCATAAACCATATTCAGGTGACCCATCATTCATTCTACATATAACAATCTAAATGACCCAATTAAACCAATCACAACCAGTGGAAGAGATCAAATCCAAGGAATCATAAAAGAAACCATATGAGATGTCCACACCGAGTGGTGTATGTAGGGTGTGAGTGAAACCAATCTTATTAGGATCTCACCATGGATTTGTGCAATTTATTTCAAAAGATATTTTACTTTATGAGGTATTGAAATAAAATTCTAAAATAGTTTTCTAAAATTGAATTTACCAAAAAAAATATATCAAACCATAAGTATTTTCATAAACCATCCACTCCCTTTAAGTAAATTAAACCCTTTTCAAAAAACTACTTTAAAACCTTTACTTTCCTTTAGAAACACTCTATCCAAATATCTTTTAAAAATTACTTTATGAATACACTTTCCAAAATTAATTTTAAAAAAATTCTTCTTATAAAAGTTAAATGAAATTTAAATAATAAATAACTAGAAAATTACCATGCCGACAATGATATAAAACAATATTAAAAAACAAGAAAATCATGGTGATAATATGGGTTAATAAAACTAGGGGATACAAGGAACATCATCCCCTATCATGAATTAACTAGTATCATAGAAAATCTACAAGGATTTAACATGAATAACGTTGGATCGAGTTTCCACAGAAACACTATATTTAGGGACCCCTTATTAAATTAGGATAATATCCAATTGGAACCCTCTAAAGGGTAAATGAGTAGAACATAAATCCCTAGGTGGGTGAAACTCTATTAGGGTAATAGATAGTTAGAACACATTGGGAAATCATAACACACATCTATACCTACTACTTAGATAATTATGGTCCCATGATAGAAATAAATGCTGGTGAGAAATCAACAAGCTAAGAAATGATCACATGAACCAAGAATAAAACACTTTGAAAGTAGATATCATCTCACATATAAAACCATCATAAGAAACTAACCCTTTTTATATAAATAATATAAAATTAATTATAAATAATTTGGCTTAGACTATAACCCACATCACACACAAACAAGAAAAACGAGATCCTAAGACGGTCTTATATATTCTATAAAATCTAATATAAGTTCGAAAATATCCTTATCAAAAACTCATCTTGGAATTCCAATCCATTTTTTCACCCTTAAAAATTTATTTAAAAAAATACTTTACACTAAAATATTTATAAACTACATTCAAAATCATTTAAATAAAATTTCCTATAAAAAGAAACAATTCACACAATTTGTGATCCAAACTAGAAAAAATACCGTTATAGATGCTTAAATAATTCTAAAACATACATTTAAAACATTTATAATCACTTGGAACCCAAAAAAACCTTTAAAATCAGAAAACCCATAGAAATTATCTTTAAATACATTCATTCCAAGTGAACACCCACTTTAAAAACACTTTGTAAACTCAATATAGTTATCACATGTAATTATAATTATATAAACAAAAATAAATCACCAATAAGACAATGATATTTACTTTAAAAAATCACAAAAGTACCTACATTAATCATGGTGGGAATCCATTTAAAAAACCAAAATACATCATATTCGATTGTACACTCTCCAACAAAAAAGGAAAGGCCCTCCATAAGACCTAATAGCCAAAACCACCATAATTAGACCACCCCAAAACCTAATTACACCCATGTATCCCCTAGGGTTTGAGGGAGGGAAGGAAATAAAGGGATAATGGATGAGAGAGAATAAATAAAAGAAAATGATAAGAAAGGAGTGATTAACTTGAAGGAATCACTTAGAAATAAAAAATAGAGGTGCTAATAACCAAGAGGGAAATTTGAGAGGAGATTATCCTTGGAAATTCAAGCTTGGCCGAATGAGATGGTGGAAGGAATAGGGGGTTTAGCCCTTAAATTTAGTAATGGAAAATTTGGAAACTAAAAAAATTTTAAACTGGGAAGCTCACATAGTTTGGCCACACAGTTTTTCAAATCATGTTCCAACCATGAAAAACAACACTTTCAAAATACAGAACTGTTCATATACTTATCACATAATTTATACAAATTTTTGTAAGTCATGAATTAGACAAATCCCACATAAAGGTACCTCACAAGGGTATTCACAAAATGTTTAATAACCATGTGATCTGACTATAAATGTTCAAAATTGAACTAAAAACACACTTCTATAAGGGTTCCAACATGGTTTGAATTAAGTTGTTCACATTGATCCATGAATTATAAAAGACCTGAATATAGATCATATGCATGGTATCTACTAGTTAAACATATTAAATTTATGAAAAAAACCAAAAAAATAAAAAATAAAACCCAAAAATTTAAAAAATTAAAAATTACCCAAAATGATATAAAATAATATAAAATAAACCGCACAGTAACATAGTGGGTATTAAAATTCCCCCCATCATGCCACCTTCTACCACCCTAAATTCTTGAGTAAAGGCAGAGTTCATCTAGAATGTTGAAATAATGAGAACACCCCACTATACCCAGAACCATCATAAGAACATATATCTTAAAATACTCTCATTTCCACTATCCACATGCAATCACTGTAACACTAATTATAACTTCAAATGAAACAAAACCCAAAAGAAATAATTATCCCAAAAAAACTATCACAAAGATCATTAATGTGATCCTATCACATGACCAAAGACCAAATACCATAAATCCCCAACATAGGATCTTAACCTAAGTCACAAGACTCAACAGGTGAACTAATACCTTCAATATAGAACACCATCCCATGACTAACCCACTAAAATAAAAGTAGTACCAACAAGTTCTCGACATCCTAAGGGAAACTTTCATCCTAGTCACCTGAGCACTAACCCATGGATTCAAATTCTCATCCAATGAGAATAAAATATTTAAAATATCCACAAAACAACACCTCAAGAAAAAGAAACTCAAGAAATGGGACATAATCAAAATCAAAATTCACTATCATCCAAAAAAACCCAAAATACCAACCAAAAAATATTAAATCAATATCCATACATCCCAAACCAAATTTCACCTAAGGTTTCATATTTTTCTAACTCAACTTATAGATCTTATGGAAAGGGATCAATAAGCTGCATCAAAGGAAATCTCATTAATATTTCAAATGAAATGGATTAGAATTATTAGGATCCCCACATAATAAGAATAGTAAAATCTCTCAAGGGGTCACCCCTAAACGAATCCACTAGAATCAAAACCCCACTCAAAGAAAATGACCCTCTAAAATATCATCTCTAAAGAACTTGGTTGAGGTATAAATATAAATATAAATAGACTCCAACACTCGGTATTGAGTCATGGTAGATCCAAAAAATTAAGGATGAAGTAATAACTAACAAGAATACATATCTTGAAGGCCATACTAAAAAATAGATTTCCCACCTCCCTCAAAAGACTTCTCTGAGATGCATACTTTATGTAACATGAAATGTGGACTTAAAATATTTTATTTTCCAAAAATTAGATTACACAATTGCATAAAAAATAAAAAAATCCAAAATACACTACACATAAACAAATAATGTCTCCAAAACACATTTTTATTTTCATTTTAAATCAATCACTTTAAAAATTTTATTCCAAACCAAATGGATTATGTATTTTAGTTTTAATAATCCAGTTTTCAAAAAAAAGTTAAAAAAATAAAATTTTAGTTAAAACATTATTCTCATATCAAAAAAATGTCCCAAATTTTGTTTTGAAACCACTGATCTTATAAAATGTCATGATAATTAAAAATTATTTCCCAACTACTAGAAAAAGGTTTTAAAAAATCAAGTTATCCGATGAAAACATGTTTTCCCTTCTAAAAACTAATTTTAAAAGTATAAAACCAATCTAAAAATGTGTCAAAATAAGAAAAACTATTCAATAAAAATCAAACATAATGAATTAAATTACATAAATAAACTCCTTTATCAACCCTACACTGATGAAAAAAGCTGTTAAAGTAACTCTATAATATCAGGGAGGGAAAAAATAAATTTTGGTGGGGAAATGGAATAGTTCATAGTTTGGTTGTATGAAATAGAAAACTATATTCCAAATGTGAATTGGGATCTGGGACCATAGGAGAACCATTTCACATGGGAACCACATAGTTTACCAGATCTTGTGGGATAACCATGAAACTATGCTTCATTTATTACTTTCCCTTCAAAATCTCAAGTTAACCAAAAAATAACTAAGTTACTCAATAGAGACCCATAAATCATTTTCACATACTAAAATCCATCAAGGATACTCAAAGACAAACTCAACATCAAGAATCAAATCCCAAAAACCCACGGTAACTCAAGGCTTGGAATGAAGAAGTGTTGGCCAGTAAATTATCCCCCACTCTCCTCCTAATTCCCAATGAAAATACTAGTCTTTATTCTACCAAGACTCATCCCAAATAATAATAAATCCTATTAAGAACCTAGGTCTCTTATAAGAACTTAGGCTTTGATACCCTCTATAACAAAAAAGATTGGGCTTCCACTAACCTAACACCCAAATCGGTCATTACTTATCCCAAAAGGTGTTCCTAATCCCCATAGGATAGAAAATGGTTTCTAGGAATGACATAACACACTTTGAGAACAATTTCACCCATAAAGAAGTAAAACCACACCCCAAATCCCACCCGGTGATCTAACATTCCCTATCCATATATCAGACATCATGCATATGAATAATCATCATAAAATAAATCAAAAAATAAATATAAAAATATAGTATGCAGCATGATCAAGTAAATAAAAAAAATAAAATAATAGAATTGAAATATAATCAACATCTTGAAAATAAATAAATTGAACAAGGTATGGTTCATCATGGCTGTTAAAAAAATACTACAAAATTAATTGAGACCCAACCCTCCATTAACCATCTCCTTCTAACCCTTTGGTCAGTATCTACATCGCAATACAACCGACCAAATCTACCTAATAACAACTAGAGGAGGAGAACACATCAAATGCACCTGAAAATAATTTATAAGAGCTGCATACACGGAGTGGTGAATATAGGGTGTGAGTGAAACCAAGATCAGTATGATATCACTAAGGATTTTTTTCACTTTCTTATAAAATAAATTTCATTTTATGTTAGTTTTAAATATAATAGGAAACCCATTTTCTAAAAATAAAGTTACCAAAACGAATATCAAACCATATGTGTTTTCATTAACCAACCACACAATTTGTATGAAAATAAAATCCTTTTAAAAATACTACTTTAAATCATTTATATTCCTTTATAAACACTCATTATAAACCTAATTTCAAAGCAATTTTTAGAGTATACTTTCCAAACAACAATGAAAATGATTTTTCTTGAATAAGACAGAAAAACATGAAATAATAAATAACTAGAAAAGCACCATGATAATGATGATATTATACAAAATGAAAAACAACTGAGTAAATCATGGTGCTAATATGGATAAATTGAGATATAGGATACAGGGAAGGTCATACCCTATCTAGAATTTACTAATATCTTGGGAAACCCATTAGGATATAATATGATAGATATTGGAACTGGTAACCTTTGATATAATGACCCATGCTTTACATACATTGTTATTGCTTCAAAATTTAAGCACACTTAATACAACATATAACAAAACCACAATAGGACCGTATAGGTATAGTGTATTTAGAAACTAGGAAACATAAAAAACTGATTCATAAATCATCTATACTGTCTCCCTTTTATTTTATCATATCTAGAGTCCATTTTGGCATATCTTACTTAATACCCTTTTTCCGGACCTGGGGAAAAGAAAACATACAAAATGGTGAGCTCAAATGCTCAGTAAGGGTAAACAAAAGAAATATCAATCACATCATATTCATAAGAACATATCATTTTGGAAATATTAACCTGGAAAAGAGATCATAATTTCATAACATGAGATAAATCATAGTAGTGAAATGTAATCCCAATATTCATAAAATAAAACATGAAACTTTATGTAATACACACATAATCATAGAGAATCATTTCTTAGTAGTCAAGACTCATTGCCGAGGCTATCTTAGCAGACAAAGTCCATTTCTGAACCGAGTTCACTCCACGTTTCAGTCCTGTATCACTGAACCAGATTAAACTTTCCTTCCAGCCATGTCTATATCATGAGATATAAATCTTTATCCAATGAATTTGAGGGATATATAGGTCACACCCATCTCATAATGAAACCATTCTTATGTGTGCCACAAAATCATAAATCATAGCATAACCCATGTAATAAAAATGGGATTCTTAAACATCATGCCATCATAACATAATCTATATAAGATAAAAGGTCATCATAAAAATAATTCCATCATAACATAACAAAATCAATGAAAAATAGGGATAGAAACAGAACCCAATATTATCTTAGATAGAAAATAATTTTGATAAAACACTTGAACTTCATTCTTGAGGAAAATATCCTTTCTACTTCAAAAACATTTTTCCTTTCATAACATGTCATAAAATTTTAAACTAAAAGTATTTGATTAAAAATAAACTTGAAAACTTGTAAAGTAAGCTTCCTAGAAATAATTTTCTAAAAATCCTTTCATGCCGTATAAGTCAACAAAAAACATTCTTCTCGTACTTTGGCTAGAAAAGTCAAAAAAGTACCTCGTACTAAAAATGACAAAATATTCCTTTTTTATCTTCTACTAAAAACCCACCAATGGGTAAAATTGGATTTAAACAATTGTAGGAGGATATAAATAATATTACATATTGAGGAAACATGGATGTGGATGATAAATATTCCCCAGTAAATTCTGAAGTATAAACAATCTCGGATGAAAATGAGATTGCGAGATTTTCCCTTACCTTAGGTCCGATTTGCTTCGTACGTGTCCGAACCTCCTGTATAATGATTTAAATAATGTTATTGACTTATTCCAGAATCGTACACACTGTTATGATATCATATATGATCATATTCTTAGCTTCTTGTTAGTAATATTTCATTGCTACTTGTTATTCGGGTGTTTATTGCTTTTTTGTTCTTATGCGTGTTTTGTCGAATAACTTCTTATTCTTATTTTTAGATTATAGATACTCATTTAAAGAATGGTATTAGTGTAATATATATCATATTTATTCATTAAATTCATTTATAGAATCATTATTAAATGAAGATCATGTAGAACAAGTCGCATCACATCGTGGAGACGGTAGGCCGTACGTACGCACGAGCGATGATATCGTTCCCATGGTCGTGGAATTGTATTGAAGTGTATGTATACTATTTAAGAATCAAAATCACTTTACAATAATCATATATTGTTATTATTTACACCATTATACTCATCCAATTAAGGTGGTGGTGGAAAACAGATTACACCACGACGTGGAAATGGTATTCCGTACGTACGCACATGTGGTGATTTCGTTTTCCATAGGATGGATAGAAGGTGAAATAGGGTTGTTTAATATTTATAATAACATATCAGTATATTATTGATACTGATGTTATTACTTCATAATGAAAAAACTAAAGAAGAATAAGTAGAAGAAGAAATAAATTTGAAAGAATTGGTAACAGACATTACCTCTTCTTTGAAGCATCTCTTCTTAACCTCCTCTTAGGGCACTAAATATGGTATTTGAAGATGACAAGGAACTAGAGGATGTTTACAGGGAAGTTGAGAAGGGAAATGGTCAGGGTTTTTCCGATCTTGAATGCTCAAAGTTGTGTAAAGTGGAGAGGGAGGAGGTTCCCTTTTATAAGGGAGGAGAGGGGCACTTTAGGAAAAACTTAAAATATTATTTTATAATAAAGTCATATTCGGTTTTTAATAGCTCCAAATTGATTTATTTCAAATATAACGTGGGGATGGGTCTAAATCCTCTCAACCAATAGATTTTATACAAGTTTAGGTTACTATTTTAACCTTATCATTTAGATTTAACTCTAAGTTAAATAATTTAACTTTTACCGTGTCTTCTTGTTTTCTTACACTATATGGTTAATAAACTTACTATAACAAGACAAACGAACCCCAAGTGGTTCATTATTAATATATATAGCTTTATCTAAGTTATTTGGACAAACCTTAGATTTTTAGGAATAAAATAACAATTAATAATATAATATTTGTTTTCAAAACTATTTTATGTCAAGTCTGACACTATTTGGTAATTGATTTTTGTGAAAATCATAACAGCATGATTAGTTCGAAAAAAGTTAATTAAATAAATAAAAATATGTCATATTAACCTATAAAATTAGTGTAATTCATGAAAAGTCTCAAATTATATTTATTTAAGTATTTATAATATCAATTATGTTAATATTTCCTTAATAAGGTAATTATTGCATCATCATTGTGTCATAAATAAATTAAATTAATTTAAGTCTAAAAATTATAAATAAAATACCATTATGTATGAAATATTTTTAGATTTCTAATGAATATTTATAGTCAAATTTATCTTATTTATAACCCTGTACTAAAAATGTTTTAGTTACTATACTTTGATTTTAACTATTTTAACTCTTCTTTAAATAAAATAATATTAAATGTCCTAATCTAATCCTAGAGGACCTAAATGGTCATATTTTATTCCTAAGTTTGTTTTTGGTCAAATTAAACTTATCCAATAGAATTAGGACATTTGTTAGGGTAATAATAATACCATTTTTACCCTTAATTGCCCTATTTACTTTTAACCATTGTAAATAAAAGTAAAAAGTTACTATTCACCAAAAATTATTTTTATCTTATTGAACCACATTTTACTCCTTGATATTAACCGTGTCTCTCGGATTTTTGAAATTACACTCATAGAAGCGGTAAAATTAATTTTTACGTAAATTTTCAAACTCTCCTAGGAGGTGGGTAAAAGACGGTGAAAAGTTCAATAAACTTTTTATATATCTAAAATTATTATAAAATGACTCCAATGAATTACTTTGAACTTATATAGGTATTATGAATCAATTTTGACCTAAAATAAATTTAAATAAAATAAATAATTATTTAAATAAAAATTTGGTTTTTAAATAGTAACCTAGTGTTTTCACTATTCATCAAAAATTGAAAGTTTTCATAAAAATACCAAAAATTCACCCTAGGATAATTTTGATATTACGAATCCAAAAATGAAGTCCATTTTGAAAGAAAAAATTTATAAAATTTCAAAAACTGGGTATTACTATTCATAACGGCTAGTTTTAAAAATATTTTTATAGCATATCGTTGTTTAGTGAAACTCGGTATTGCCTACAATGCAAGCTATCGAGGAAGGTCACGATTGCGTGTAAAGAATTCCAAGCTACTGTTGTGTGTAGTGAAAGATTCCTTTGATGATGTATATAACATAAAAACAAAATATTTCTCATAAAAATCTCGGGTGTTACTTTCTACCCCCCTTAAAATGAATTTCACCCTTGAAATTCGTCACTTTGTAACAAACAGATGAGGATACCTCTCCCTCATCATATCCTCAAGCTCCCATGTAGCTTCTTCCAATTGGTGGTTTCTCCACAAAACATTCACCAAGCGAGTGGTCTTGTTCCGTAGGATTTTTTTTCTACGATCCAGAATCTCTATCGGCTATTCTTCATAAAAAAGATCTTGCTGCAGCGGTACAACTTCTGAGCTAAGTACATGTGAAGGATTGGGTATGTACTTTCTCAGGAGAGATACATGGAACACATCGTGAACTTGAGAGAGATTTGGTGGAAGCGCCAATCGGTAAGCTACCTTCCCAACATGATCTAGTATTTTGAAAGGACTGATATACCTAGGGCTCAGTTTTCCCTTCTTTCCAAATCTCATTACTCTCTTCCAAGGAGATATTAATAAGAACACTTCATCACCCACTTCAAACTCTAGGTCTTTTCTTCGGTTATCGGCATAACTTTTTTGTCGACTTTGAGCTGCTCTTATGTGTTGTTGAATAGATCAGACCTTTTCTTCCATCTCATCAACAAGATTAGGTTCTAATAGATTTCTTTCCCCAACTTCATCCCAGGAAGTTGGAGTTCGGCATTTCTTTCCATAGAGAGCTTCATAAGAATCCATCTGAATACTAGAGTGAAATCTATTATTATAAGAGAATTACACCAAAGGTAGGTGTTGATCCCAACCACCTTTGAAATCCATAGAGAAAGCTCTTAACATATCTTCTATAGTTTTAATTTTTCTCTCAGACTGACCGTCTGTCTGAGGATGATAAGAAGTGATGATACTCAACTTTGTATCCAGAGTATGCTGAAGACTTCGCCAAAACATTGAGGTAAACCTCAGATCCCGATCAGATATAATGTAAAGTGGTACTCCATGAAATCTTACCACTTCTTTTACATATATCCTGGCAAGATGATCAAGAGAGAAATCCTCTCTAATAGCAATGAAGTGTGCCGACTTTGTAAGACGATCAACTATAACCCAGATAGCATTATTGCCTTTAGATGTTTTAGGAAGTCCGGTGACAAAGTCCATTGTGATGTTTTCCCATTTTCATTAGGGTATGGGTAATGGTTGTAACATCCCCTTAGAATTCTAGCTCTCAGTTTTAACTTGTTGACCAACCAAGCATCGAGAGACATATTCAGCAACATCTATTTTCATGCCATCCCACCAAAAGTACCTTTTCAGGTCCCTATACATCTTTGTGTTTCCAGGATGAATAGAGAATGAAGAACTATGAGCCTTATCCAGAAGCTCCTTCTTTAATTCAGGGATGGGAGGAACACAAACCCGATTCCTGAACCTTATTATCCCATCACAATCAAGGTTAAATTCTGGAACATTTCTCACCTTCTTTTGTAACTCTACATCTTCTTTTTGTGCCTCTTTAATATTCACATGTATAGATGGTTGAAAATTCATTTGACAAAGATAAGATTTTCCCCTTACATTATAATTCCAAGATCCATCC
Source organism: Viscum album (assembly GCA_963277665.1). Classification (NCBI taxonomy): domain Eukaryota; kingdom Viridiplantae; phylum Streptophyta; class Magnoliopsida; order Santalales; family Viscaceae; genus Viscum; species Viscum album. The sequence continues at coordinate 4,091,033 of OY728134.1, read as the reverse complement.
TTTGTAAATCCATAAATATTGGATCTTTTGTGATCCTCATCATGGATAAGCTAGCATGGTCTTATCGACTTAATGCATCTTCCACCTTGTTTGATTTCCCCGGGTGATAAAGAATTGAGCAGTCGTAATCCTTAGTCAGTTCCAACCACATTCTTTGGGGCATATTCAGCTCCTCTTGTATGAAAATATACTTTAAATTTTTATGATCAGTATAAATATCACACCTTTCACCTTAAAGATAATGCCTCCAAATCTTTAATGCAAAGATTACCGTAGGTAACTCCAAATCATGTGTTGGGTAATTTTTAACTGTTGTGAGGCATAAGATATCACCATATCATTTTGCATGAGAACACACCCCAGTCCCTTCTTGGATGAATCACTGTAGATCACAAAACTTTCTCCACTACAAGGAAGTGTTAGCATAGGTTCCCTGGAAAACCTTTGTTTTAACTCCTTGAAATTCTCTTCACACTCCTCCGTCCAAAAGAACTTAACTCCTTTTCGAGTCAACCTGGTGAGTGGATTTGATAATAGTGAAAAATCTTTCACAAAACTTCGATAATATCCTGACAAACTAAGAAAACTTTGGATCTCAGTTACTGTTGTTGGTCTCGACCATCTTTCGATAACCTCTGTTTTTGATGGATCAATAGATATCCCCTCTTTTGAGATTATGTGACCTAAAATGCAACTTCTTGAAGCCAAAATTCACACTTTGTAAATTTGGAAAAAAGCTTCTCCTTTCTCAGGGTCTTCAATACAATTCTAAAGTGATCTTCATGTTCTTCCATGCTCTTTGAATGGACAAGAATATCGTTTATAAAGACTACCACAAACTGATCAAGATAGTCTCTAAAGACCTTATTCATTAGATCCATTAATATAGTAGGGGCATTAGTAAGACCAAATGGCATCACTATAAATTCATAGTGTCCATACCTTGTAGGGAAATCGGTTTTTGGTATATCCTCCCTTTTGACCCTTAATTGATGATACCCTGAACGAAGATCAATCTTGGAAAAGTATTGAGCTCCGCATAGTTGGTCAAACAAGTCATCAATGCGTGGGAGAGGATATTTGTTCTTGATAGTGATCTTGTTAAATTCTCGATAATCAATGCAGAGTCTCACTGATCCATCTTTCTTCTTAACAAACAGAACAGGTGCTCCCCAAGGGGATGCACTAGGGTGTACGAATCCCTTATCAATATTCTCTTGGATTTGCTTCTTCAATTCCTGCAACTCAATAGGGGCCATTCTATAAGGTGTCTTTGAAATAGGTAAAGCACCTGGTACGAGTTCAATTGAAAAATTAACTTCATGATTTGGTGGAAGACCAGGCAATTCCTCCAGAAAGACATCATCAAACTCCCGTACAATGGGAATATTCTTAATCGTGAGTTTCTCTCCAACCATTTGAGATAAATAACTTTCATTTAGTGGAATCAAGACCCATAGGATGGATGAAATTTCCACTGGAAGGTTATGTTCATCCTTGCATCGATAGAAGATCATAGATTGATCTGGAATATGAAATGTGACTAACCTTCTTTGGAAATTGATATGATCTCCATATAATGAAATCCAATCCATGCCAAGAATCACATCAAATTCCACTATAGGAAGGATCACAATATTTTCAGAAGACACATTCCCACAAACTTCAATCGGAGAAGAATTGTAAACTTTTGATGCGACTGTTGTGCCATTAGGGGTTGTCACAGCTAACTCAATATGTAACTGATGAGGTAATATGACGATACCCTTTGAAAATTCTTCAGAAATAAAAGAGTGGGTGGTTCTAGAATCAAATAAAACATTTTCTACTTTAGAGTGGATGGTATGTATACCTTTCACCACTTCGTTATCATACTCCACATCACTGATAGAAATTTCATGTGAGTTTCCTTTGTGTTAAGCCTTAAGAGTTTATTGACGTCGATCATCATCAACAAACCTTGGATTAGGGCATTTATTGGCATAATGCCCCATTTCCTTGCACTTGTAACATTGAAGTGTAGGAGGTGAAATATGTGTAGCCTTTTATTTGTTCGCATCATTAGACATCTTTTTCCCATCATTGCGGCATTCAAATGCCCTATGACCTTCCTTTCCACATTTGAAACATTTACTTGTCCCTTTAAGACAACTCCCTCCATGTTTCTTTCCACACTTTGAACATAAGAGAAAACTCATCTTATTTTCAGTGTGGTCTTTATATTTCCCTTTGAATTCCATTTTCCTCTTCTTATCAAACCCATATGACTGATGGGTTACACCAATATCCATCTCAACCTTTAGAGCACATCGAATGATTTCCTCATAGTTATTGAAGTCCCTTATGGATAACACACTTCAAAGACTTGTTTTTAAGCCACTAACGAATCGATAGATCTTAATCTCAGGTTGAATAATAATACCAGAAGCGTACCTTGCAAGCCTTGTAAAATTTTCTTCGTAGGTACCAACAGATTCATCATCCTTTTGTTTCAGTTAAAGAAACTCCTTCTCCATCTTTGTTCGAAGAATATGAGGGAAGTATTTATTGAAAAATAAGTTCTTGAACTCATCCCATTCCATGGATTCAATTTCATCCATTTGCCTCGTATTATTAATAAGATTCACCACTGATCAATTTCACCTTCCAAACGATATACTGCTAAGATGAATTTATCATGTTCAGAACATTGAAGAACTGAAAATATCTTTTTAGTGGTACTGATCCACTGTTCAGCCACTAATGGATTAGTATACCCGCTTAATGAGAGTGGACGCTTCCTCATGAAGGATTCAATAGAATGTTGCTCCTTCCTTTCCTCATTTGGAAGTCCTGCATGATTCATAGCTTGAAAAAGTTGTGTGATCATGGCTACAAGATTTTTCATTCCAGCTCCCATAACGTTTGGTTGCTCAGGGGGACAATCATTGCATTGCCTGTTGCATTCAGCATTATCACGGTTCCTTCGGGTTCCATCCATTGAATAAAACCAAGAAGAATAGTGTGAGTAACACTAATTATAATAGGAAAACTACATAATCAAGAATAAAATTTCACACTTAAGGTCTTATCATAGGTTGTTCATGGCCATTTCTAAAACCCTAAGATTGTGTTCTATGCCTAGATATATCCTTAGGGTTCTTACTAAGGCTTTCACATCCTAGTTTCTAAAGTTTGACTATAACTTTCCTCTGATACCAACTATAACGACCCTTAATTTACATACATTATTATTGCTACAAAATTTAAGAACACTTATTACAACATATAAAAAACCATGAAAGGACTATATAGGTATAGTGTCTTTAGAAACTGGGAAACAAAAACAACTGATTCATAAATCATATACACTTTCTCCCTTTTATTTTATCATATCTAGAGTCCCTTTTGGTATATCTTACTTAATACCCTTCTTCCTAACCTGGGGAAAAGAAAACATACAAAATGGTGAGCTCAAATTCTCCGTAAGGGTAAACAAAAGAAATATCAATCACATCATATTCATAAGAGCATATCATTTTGGAAATCTTAACCTGCAAAAAATATCATAATTTTATAACATGGGATAAATCATAGTAGTAAAATGTAATCCCAATAATCATAACATAAAACATGAAACTTTGTGGCATACACACATAATCATAGAGAATCATTTCTTAGTAGTCAAGACTCATTTCCAAGACTATCTTAGCAGACAAAGTCCATTTCTGAACCGAGTTCACTCCTCGTTTCAATCCTGTATCACTGAACCGGATTAACCTGCCATTCTAGCCATGTCTATTTCATGAGATATAAATCTGTACCCAATTCATTGGAGGGAGATATAGGTCCCACCCATCTCATAATGAAACCATTCTTATGTGTGCCACAAAATCATAAATCATATCATAACCCATGTAATAAAAATGGGATTCTTAAACATCAGGCCATCATATCATAATCCATATAAGGTAAAATGACATCATAAAAATAATTCCATTATAACATAATAAAATCAATGTAAAAATAGGGATAGAAACAGAACCCTATATTATCTTAGATGGAAAATAATTTTGATAAAACACTTGAAATTCATTCTTGAGGAAAATATCCTATCTACTTCAAAAATATTTTTCCTTTCTTAAGATGTCATACAATTTTAAACTAAAAGAATTTGATTTAAAATAAACTTGAAAACTTGTAAAGGAAGCTTCATGGAAATAATGCTCTAAAAATCCATTCATGACGTATAAGTTAAACATTCTTCTCGTACTTTGGACAAAAAAGTCAAAAAAGTACCTCGTACTAAAAATGACAAAATATTCCTTTCATATCTTTTACTTAAAGGATGAGCCCGTAATGGGCTATACGCTTTAGTTTTCCCCATCGCCGCCATCTGCAGTGATCTTCTCTTCTGCGGCGTCGAGGGTTCGTTCCACAGAGGATTGGTTCGGCGTCGCGGGTTTGTGATCAGAAGGAGTGGGTTCACTTCAGCAGAGCTTCATGATCGGAAGGCATGGGTTCACTTTGGAGGAGCTGGTCGGATGGCGGTGCTTTCGGTTCTAGTCTAGATCTGGTTTCAAACCAGATCTGGTTGGACAGCGGTGCTTTGGCTGGCGGACTTTGTCCTCACGACGATGCAGAGTCAGAGACGTGATGGAGTTAGACGGTGGTCGGTGGCTCCGTTATAGTCAAGATCTATAGATCTGGCTGGATCCGTGGGACACATCATCGACGAAATCAGTGGCGGGCGACGGGATCTTCCAACATTTGTTACAGATCGAGCGTGTGCGGAGGCACGTCGCGGCGGTCGGTCGTAGGTGGCGGTGGGCTCGACCTTGGTTTGGTCGGTTGAAGGTGGGTCTCCCGCTCAAGCGGTGGTGATGCTTTGGACAATGTATGTGGATCCGCCGGTCAGGATTGGAGGCGGAGATGATACTGTCGGACGACGGCAGATCGCGTCGCGGCGGTTCCGATGACATTGGTGGTCTCTCTGATATGCAGTTTTGGACCTGGTCTGTTGGGCCTTCGGGTTGTGATTCCTCTTTTCTGGTGACCTTTTTCACTTGTAATGGGTTTTCCCACTAGGATCTTCTATCATCTGATGCTTTGGGTGCGTGTCTTTGAATGGGCTTTGTCCCTCTGGGCCTACAGGCTTTTAATGGGTTTTACCTTTCCCAACCCAAAGGTATTACTGTCTGTTTTCTTTTTCTTTAATAAAGGGACTTGACCCCAAACCTTTTTGGTATCTTTTACTAAAAACTCAACGAAGGGTAAAATTGGATTTAAAAAATTGTAGGAGGATAGAAATAATATTACATATTGAGTAAACATGGATGTGGATGATAAATATTCCCCAGTAAATTCTGAAGTACAAACAATCTCGGATAAAAATGAGATTGCAAGATTTTCCCTTACCTTTGGTCTGATTTGCTTTGTACGTGTCCGAACCTCCTATATAATGATTTAAATAATGTTATTGACTTATTTAATAATCATAATCATTGTTATGATATCATATATGGTCATATTCTTAGCTTCTTATTTGTAATATTTCATTGTTACTTGTTATTCGGGTGTTTATTGCTTTTTTGTTCTTATGCGTGTTTTGTCGAATAAATTCTTATTATTCTTTTTAGGTTATAGATACCTCATTTCCAGAATGGTATTAGTGTAATATATATCATATTTATTCATTTAATTCATTTATATAATCATTATGCAATTAAGATCATGTAGAACGAGTCGCATCACATCGTGGAGACGGTAGGCCGTACGTACGCACAAGCGATGATATCGTTCCCATGATCGTGGAATTGTATTGAAGTGTAGATATACTATTTAAGAATCAATATTACTTTAAAATAATCATGTATAGTTATTATTTACACCATTATACCCATCCAAGTAATATGGTGGTGGAAAACAGATTACACCACGGGGTGGAGACGGTATTCCGTACGTGCGCACGCGCGGTGATTTCGTTTTCCGTAGGATGGATAAAAGGTGAAATAGGGTTGTTTCATATTTATAATAACATATCATTATATGAGTGATACTGATGTTATTACTTCATAATGAAACATCTAAATAAGAATAAGTAGAAGAAGAAATGAAGTTGAAAGAATCGGTAACAGACATTACCTCTTCTTTGAAGCTCCTCTTCTTAACCTCCTCTTAGGGCACTAAATATGGTATTTGAAGAAGAACATGACCTCTATAATGTTTCTAGGAAAGTTGAGAATGGAAATGAGCAGGGTTTTCCGAGCATGAAGGCTCAAAGTTGTGTAAAGAGGAGAGGGAGGAGGTGCCCTTTTGTAAGGGAGGAGAGAGGCACTTTAGGAAAAACTTAAAATATTATTTTATAATAAAGTCATATTCGGTTTTTAATATCTCCAAATTGATTTATTTCGAAGATAAGGTGGGGATGGGTCGAAATAATCTCAACCAATAGATTTTAGACAAGTTTATATAACTATTTTAACCTTATCATTTAGATTTAACTCTAAGTTAAATAATTTAACTTTTATCGTGTCTTCTTGTTTTCTTACATTATATGGTTAATAAACTTACTATAACAAGACAAAAAAGCCCCAAGTGGTTCATTATTAATATATATAACCTAATATAAGTTATTTTTTTGAACCATATATTTTTAAGTATAAAATTACAATTAATAATATAATATTTTTTTAAAAAACTATTTTATTTCAATTTTCACCCTATTTGGTAGTTGATTTTTCTGAAAATCATAACAGCATGATTAGTTCGAAAACAGTTATTTAAATCAATACTAATATGTCATATTAACCTATAAAATTAGTTTAATTCATGAAAAGTCTCAAATTACATTTATTTGGGTATTTATAATATCAATTATGTTAATATTTCCTTAATAAGTTAATTAATGCATCATCATTGTATCATAAATAAATTAAATTATTTAAAGTTTAAAAATTATAAATAAAATACCATTATATAGGAAATATTATTATCTTTCCAATGAATATTTATAGTCGAATTTATCTTATTTATCACCCTGTATTAAAAATGTTTTAGTTATTAAACTTTGATTTTAACTATTTTAACTCTTCTTTAAATGAAATAATATTAAATGTCCTAATCTAATCCAAGTGGACCTAAATGGTCATATTTTATTCCTAAGGTTGTTTTTGGTCTAATTGAACTTATCCAATAGAATTAGGACATGTGTTAGGGTAATAATAATACCATTTTCACCCTTAATTGCCCTATTTACTTTTAACCGTGGTAAATAAAAGTAAAAGGTTACTATTAACAAAAAAATTATTTTTATCTTATTGAACTACATTTTACTCCTTCATATTAACCGCGTCTCTCAGATTTTTGAAATTCCACTCACAGAAGTGGTAAAATTATGTTTTATGTAAATTTTCAAACTCTCATAGGAGGTGGGTAAAAGACGGTGAAAAGTTTAATAGAATTTTTATATATCTAAAATTATTATAAAATGACTTCAATGAATTACTTTGAAATTATATAGGTATTATGTATCCATTTTTATGTAAAATAAATTTAAACAAAATAAATAATTATTTAAATAAAAAATTATTCTTTAAATAGTAACCAAGTGTTTTCACTATTCATCAAAAATTGAAAGTTTTCAGAAAAATACCAAAAATTCCCCCTAGGCTTATTTCAATATTCTGAATCCAAAAATGAAGTCCATTTTGAAAGATAAAATTCATAAAATTTCAAAAAGTTGGTATTACTATTCATAACGGCTAGTTTTAATAATATTTTAATAGCATATCGTTGTTTAGTGAAACTCAGTATTGCGTACAATGCAAGCTATCGAGGAAGGTCGCGATTGTGTGTAAAGCAAGCCAAACTAGTGTTGTGTGTAGTGAAAGATTCCTTTGATGATGTATATAACATAAAAACAAAATATTTCTCATAAAAATCTCAGGTGTTACATTTGAAACACTCTATACAAGGGCCCCCATAGCGAAACTAGAACAATCACTATTCAAACCCTCCCTTAATAACTAATGAGTACAAAATAAATCCCTTAGAGGGTAGAAATATCCTAGAGAGATAGCTAGTGGGAACACATGGAGAAAGCATAACTGTAACATCCCAGGTAAATAAAGAATATGAAATTATAATATTTATTAATATTTGTGAATTAAATATTAATTTTACTTTAAAAGGGATGTTATGTTTAATGGTGTACCCAACACACAATAATGGGTTTCTCTGAAATCTCATGTTGCACAAAAGACTGAGTCATACTGAAAAATAATAATATAATATTATTTTAAATAGTAGTTAACTCCTAGCCATTGTATGGGCGAGAATAAATATAGGTAAATACAATATTATTATACATGTTTGTTAAATGGTTTTAAATTTATCCAATAAAATTTAGAGGCTTAAAATGAGAATGAATCCAATTTTAAGCATAAATACTCTAATATTTTTAAAAGGTAGTTTTACCACCTTTTGATGGAAAACCCATTTAAAATCTAGTTTTTGTCACTTTTATATGTTGATTTTTAAAAAATAAACTTCTTCTTTAGAATAAGGATATCAAAATTTACTTTGGGTAAATTTTTGATATTTTTTTGATAAATTTCATTTTTTAATGAATAATAAAAAATACTGCATTTTAAGTCAAAACTGTCTTTTCATATGATTTATTTATATGGTGATATTATCTTTTTTAATAGTTTTAAACTCTAATTGGATTATATTTTTACCATTTAATCTAATGTTGGTCATTTGAAGTAATTTTATTTTGAAATTGGACATAAACACATGTCAATCTTTTAGTAGTTTTTACTTCTTAAAAACACGTTTTCTAGTTTTGAAAATATAAATTAATTTTAAATTAATTAATGAAATTTATATATTTTGAATTTGGTAAAATGGAAATTATTTGTGAATTCATAATATCAAAATTATTTTTGGGTGAATTTTTTGGTATTTTTCTAAAAATATTCAATTTTTGATGAAGAGTGAACAACACTGTATATTAGTTAAAAAATTGAATTTTTCATTTAAATAAAATTTTACCACTTCTGTGAATTGAATTTCAAAAATATTAAAGACATGGTTTTCATAAGTAAGTAAAATGTTTTTCAATAGGATAAAAATAATATTTGGTGAATAGTAACTTGTGATTTTTATTTACCACTGTTAAAGGTAAATAAGGTAATTCAAGGTAAAAATAATATTATAATAACATAAAATTACATTAAAACTTATCATAAATATATTGGATGAGTCATGGCTGACCAAGATAATCCTTGGGTGAGAGTTTTGGTCTTTGAAAGCCACTTGGGTAAGATAATGACATTAGTAACTTTTTATTCAAAGTAAAAATAAAAATATCATAAACATGTATTGTTTTGTAAAAAAAATTTAATGCGGGGTTATACAATTTATATCTGTGACAATAAATAGTTATTAGAAATCTAAAAGGACTTCCTACATCATGGTATTTTATTTATAATTTTTAGACATAAAATAAATAAATTTAATTATGACACAATGATTATGTAATGATTACCTCATTAATGAATGTTTTAAATAAATGATATTATAAATATTAAAATAAATTTATTTTGAAACTTTTTATTCCATCCAAGAATTTTATGGATTGTTATGACTTATTATATTTGAATCAATTATGTTTTTTTGAATTGATCAAGTTTTTATGGATTTTTAAAAATTCATGATATGAATAGTATAAAAATTGACATTAATGAGTTTTTAAATCAATTAATACTTTATTAATTGATAAAATAGTTCTAAAAATCTACGATTTATCCAAATAACATATATGACGTCATAAATTTCATTAATGATCCATTTTGGGTTAGTTGAAATTTTATAGTAAATATATTAACCATATAGTATGAATATACAAGAAGACATGGTAAAAGTTAAATAAGTTAACAAAGGATTGAATAAAAAAGATCCAAAACCTGTACAATTTTTACTGGATGAATTTATTTAGAATTATATTCATCTTATATTTTAATTTAATGAGTTTTTTCCCTTTTTAAACCTAAAATAATTTTATAATAAAATAATACTTTCAAACTTTCCTAAAGAGCCCCTCCTCCCTCTTATAAAAGGACACCACTTATAACCCATTAATCACACCTCTCAAGCCTCTTGTCTCATCCAAAACCTGCCCAAATAAGATCCAAAAATCCCTATATTACTGATATAATCATTAACATAGGAATAAGGCACTTCAAGATAAACTTTTGGTTCAATCCAAAGGGAGTTACCAGATTTAAAGGTAACGTCTTCCCTCAAGTTCTCTTCTTTTATTTCACTTATTCATTCCCTATGATTTTATTCTTATTTGTTTACATAAAAATACCAGTATCCTAAATATACTATACTGTTTCGATGATAATTATTATAACTACATTTCCACACACCTTCATCTAATGGATACGAACATACTGTTTCTGTGGACGTCGAACTACTGGCTCACAAAACAATGATTGTTCAATTATCACCTACCACCTCTCGTGGAAGCCATTATGATGGAAATATAATTATATATTATATTTATGATATTTATTTTATCTATATTATTCTTTAATTATCATTTAGAACATACCTTTATGCTTTTCATGTTGTATAAATCTAATAATTTCATTTGAGGAAGTGCGGACTACCGCCCCCTCAAAGTGATATGACTCGTTCATACCATACATGGAATGCATAAAATACGGTGTTAATGAACTTATTTAACATATATGAAATATTATATTATACTATAATAATAATATACCTATGTATAATTTGGTTTTAATTTCTTTAAAAATGAAAAAAATGAAATGAAAGTAGCGTTCATGCGTACGTATGGCTTACCGTCTCCATGAATAGTGCATTTAATTTTCATATATCCAAATGATTTTGACTATTCTAAATACATATATACTTGATATATATTATATATATGATATATAAATCATTAATATCGTTCATTATATAATTTAATTTTGACCACATGGACAATTTGTAATTATAACAAGATAATTTTTGAGTCATGTTCCGAACATCAACAAAATTTTCGATATGAAAAAAAATAATTAACTAATTTTTATAGCTAGGTAAAAAGTTATATAAAAGGAATAAAAAAAATGAAATATTTTCTTAAGGAATTATAAATTAACTTAAGTTTATTATTTAGTAAGAACAAGGAACATACCAAATAATTCATACTTGAGGTAAGAGGTTTTCATCTAACTTTTTTATTCACATGAGATTCATGCTTTATTTGCCACTATTTATTTTTTCGTGGTGTATTTACTACATATTATTGTATTATTTGTTTAATATAATTTAATTTATGGGTATTTACATCTTCATTTTATGATCCCTCTTTTATGTGGTGTATGTTTCGTAAGTTACCAAATCGGTAAGGGAACCTTTCACTCTCTTATTTTAGTCAAAGAATTATTTTATGTTATGTCTTTAAATTTCAATTTTCAAATGTTAGGATTTGTTATTATATATTTTTATTGCTTAAAATTTTATGTCCATGTGATGAGAGATCTGTTTATCTCTCATCAACTCATTTTCTGAATTTTTAAGAGACGCTGTTAGGCTGCCGAATTTTTATAAGGGAACTTCTTAACCCAATTTCCATTATTAGGGTTAAACTTATACTTCTTGATTATGTTGTGTTATGAATATGTGTGAATGATCTCTGATTTTTCACACTTACTATCCACTTATATTGGGTGTATTTATATTTTTCACACATAATTATGTCATTGAATTATCCTTAGTCTAATGGTACAATCTTTGTATGGGAATACGTCTCAATCTCCTTTCATTAAGGTATATCTTGATATTGTGAACCTTTATTAACCAATAAGGTGTATATACATTCATTTTGACATTTTATATTAGTAATTTCTATATTCTCATGATATTTATAGTTTTCTTTGATGTTATTCTTTAATGATTTTTATTCAAGATTTTCTTTAGTGGTAAAGGATTCTTTAACTAAAACATAGTTTTAAACATTTTAAAGATTTAATATTTTAAATACATCTCTTTCATGTCCATTTTTTAGAAATTATTTTAAGGACTTATTTATATGGACATGAGTTTTTTAAATTGAAAATTCCTTTCAAATGTTTGAGATAGGTATGGAACAATTTTATTTAAAACTCTTTTTTTGAATGTTTTAAATGAGTTGATTATGTCAATATCTTGAACTGATATCTTGTTATTACAATGTGAAAATGTTATCTTTCATTTATTCTTGTTTTATGTGTTATGATTACATTATGGCTCTTGGGAATTGTTTGTGTATACAGGTGGTTCTGAGATAAACCTATGGTGGGTGAACCTGAGATAGATCTCCAATGCATTAGGTAACTTGAAGGAGGTAAACATTAATGTTTCTCCTAAGATATTTAAGTAATATACTGTGATGGGTATTCTAAGTGTAACTTCATATGTAGTTGTGAAAGCTATAATGTAATTATGTTATAAATTCCACAAGTTACCTTTATGATTTATGATTTCCATGTGTTATTCATATATCTTAAGATTTTGTGAGGTATGTTAAAGAGATTATGTTTTAAGATTGAAAGGTATGACTTCTTTGATTTGTATGTAATTATGGACTAATGTTTTCTTTCTTTATTTTATATCCCTTACTAAGATTTTTATGCTCATCACAAGTTTTTTTAAATATTATCAATAGGACATAAAGATGAATAAGTTCAAGGATGGAATCAAGGAAAATTCATGCTGTCTAAAACATAGAACTAGACATGTTTCATTTTTTAAGATTTTTTATTTTATGAAAAAGATGGATACTGAGTAAAAGTGTCTACATGTAATATTCCAGTTGTTATGTATAATTCATGACCTAATTCTTTAAAGATCTAAACCTGAAAATATCCTCAATGTGAATTATTAACATAATTCAATATTATGTAATGTTTAAGGCTGGGGCCTTAAAGTTGGTATCAATGGTCGATTTAGATAACTTTAGAGGTTAGGGTGTTATTTAAGCATAAGTGACATAACTATAATGGTTAGCATATTAGAAAGAGTCATAATTATTTTAGATAAATTGAATGAGTTTAAGATAACATGAATAACTATATCTTAGTGTGTACCCTCCTCAGAAGATATTATATGACTATTTCTCTGATATATCGACACTAACCTTTTTGGTTTTATTAAATGGATGGATCTAGGAGGCACCAATGTAAAAATGGTTGTGAAGAAAATGGTGATAGTTTTTTGAATAAGAAACTGAATGAAATGGTAGCTGCAATGAGAACTCTTGCGGTTATTCTCAACCAACTATCTGAAGTCATGATTGACCACCTTAACCTTGGTGATTTTATAGGGAATCGTATATAAAAGAAACAAATCCCTACGGAAGTTCAGGTAATAATCATAAGGGTAACTATATTCGAATACCCATGTGTTAAGGATATGGAAATAAACACCTAGGAAAATGATTCAAAGGGGCGGCAAGATGTTTCAAATGTGGTAATGATGGTCATAAATCAAGATCCTGTCATGGAAAAAGGAATCATCCAGTTGAATCTAGGAAAGGGAATACAGTTATTTCTGAAGGATCAATTGATTTTTTTTAAATGTGGTGTGCATGGTCATTATACAAATATATGTCTTACAAATATGGTTCAGGAATGGGATTAACAGGATCATAAAAATATATTTTTACCAATTCCTAATGCCATTCTAAATAAATATGAGGAAACTAACAATGACTAATGAAAGGTATGTATTACTTTTTAGATGATGTTTTGACATTATCGAATATTAGGATATGATTCATGATTTTTTTTGTAGAAAAGATGTATTATTGAATAAGTTGGAAAATAATGGTTAATGGATCATGAAAAACGTTTAATGAGTAATAATTATACATATAAGGGATTCAAGAGTTATGTTATATTTTAGAATGATTAAATGCTTAAAATTATTAGGGATCTTTTGATGATGGGATTACTTTGGAATACTTTTTTTGGTATGTGTAACTCTGAAGTTTGATATGTGAAAATGTTTTTCAAGGAAAAATTATCTTTTATTTTGTGTATATATTTATAAAAAACCATTTGGGTTTATATGATCCTTGAATTTGAGGCAATTACAGGTTATTATTTTTTGGGATGAAAATGTGAGGTATGAGATAAAAATTTTGGTCAAAATATGTTAGGGTTATTTTTGAGGAATTTATCTCATTTTGGGGAATTTTATAAAAATATATACTTTTTAAAAAAGGACAACATTCAGACCGTGTGATAACCCGTCACGTTGGAAAAAGCTATGGGAATCAAACACACAACCAAAATGCGATTGGGATTTATCACCTAACATATGACTATATTATATCCCTAGTTAGTATGACTAATTATTTTTTATTAAAATTATTTTATAGATCAAGAATAAGTTTATTTTTAGAACTTATGTTTTATCTAATGGATATCCTTATTATAGTAAAATTATTTTGTGAGTAATTGATAAATATTACTTGGGAAGGCGTTTGCTTTTTTTGAAATACTATATGCCCAAGGAAAATAGAGTAATGTGAGATTTCATTTGAGGAGTAATGGTAGAATTTTATTTTAGAAGAATCTATGTTGTTTATTGTATACATATAAAAATTTGGGTTATTTATGGAAATTATTAACCTATCATAGAGAATACGTGATTAGATTAACTAATTTTCAATATGAGACTTTAAGAGTACTTGATTTTATTTGGAGATAAATGTTAAGATTTATTGTGGAATACAAGGTGATGAAATCCTTCTATTTTTTTTGGGATTCAATCTTAGTTTGTATTTTATTGAATGATTTTAAAGAAATTTTTTTGTTGAATGGTCTTGTTGAAATTTTGGTATTGTTTGTTCAATTTTGTAGATTAAGAGTAGTTTTTATTTTTATAAAATATTTACCTTTTTGGGGATTATCTGATATTTTACTAACCATTTTGGTTTTTGTTAAAGTCTAAAGATAGGGGAAATATATAATTCATCTTTTTTAGATTATTTTATTCTCTAGAAGTTGATTTTAGCACTTCAAGTATGACCATGTCATCATGAATACTAATCATTTGGAGAAAAGATGAGTCTATGGTAGAAATTTTTTAAAGGATGAAACTCTTCTTGAAAGGTAAGTATATTTCCTTATGTTGTTAGTCAATCTCATAAAAAAAATTATCCAACATTATGAAAGGTAAACTAAAACAAACAATGTTGTCCATTTACTTTTATTACTAGGGAATTAAAGACCAGTAAACCTATCACATGTTTGAGGTTTTCTGGTGGTTAACTTTCTCTTGATCATGTTTTCCATCACTTTCCATCACAACTTGATACTTTTCTCCTCCATATCCATGTTTTCATGGAATCCTAGTATGTGTTACCTCAGGTGAAATTTTTTACTTCTCTTTATTTCTTTTAAAGTGATATTTTTATTGAATATTTTCCGATGTGGGGCTTTAAATGAAGTTTTCAAACTCAATTTTAAAATTGCGAGGATGCAATCTCCAAAAGGGGGGAAGGAAGTAACATCTCAGGTAAATAAAGAATATGAAATACTCATATTTATTAATATTTTTGAATTAAAAGTTAATTTTACTTTAAATGGGATGCTATGTTTGATGGCGTACTGATAGAGAAAATATTTTCAATTAATTTATATTTAATATCATTTTTTTAAACCCACAAATGTGTTCCTATAAGATGAATTATTTCATTTTTATGATAATGGTGTTATTTTGAGCTGAATAGTAAAAATTAGTCATTTTAGATTTTTAACAGTTTTAAATTATTTCTTTAGTTTGGCCATAACATTATCTAAACTGATAAAAATTGAAAAATTCTTTATTTTCCTGATTCTAATCTTCCAGGGCTTCATTTACTATTTTTTTACTAAAAGCTGAATCGTCCATATAGAAGCTCAAAAGAAGCTCACAAGTGGGCGAAAGAAAACTATTTTCAGTTCTGCCTAGTTTTGTTGTGGGATCCATAACTCATCCATGGTGGGCCCAAATGTTTGGACATTTGGTAGGTGGACGCGCAAGGAGTTTTTAAGCATCTGTTATGAAGTAAGCACCAAGTGAATTGGCCGTTTAGAGGGTCATTAAATCACACTAATCTGGAGGATGTCGTTTTGGAGAGTCTCACTGGACAGAATAAATGCTCATAGTAAAACAGCCATAACTCTCGGAATAAATGTCCAAATTCGATGAGATTTTGAGGGGACACGTCCAAGAGAATTATGAACAATATTCAAGAAGGTATAAACGCGTGAAGATGTCATTTAATGGGTCTAAAACTCGTGAAAATTCGGATGAAACATTCTGGCTATAAAATGAGGAGATCTCCACCTTCTCAGCATCCATTCTCCACCCCATTCCTTCTGGGACACCAAGAAGGAGAACTTTTCAGCTTTATCTTTTATTTATATTCTTTTTCATAGTTTTTTAATTCCTTCTTCTTCTCCATTCAACTCGATTACCCATACCATGGTGGGGTAAACTTTTGGAGTGATTGGAGAAGGGTTGGTTTTCTACATTGTAATGCTTGAGTTCTTGGACGCAATTAAATAAATTTCATTCTTATTAAAAGTTGTTTTCAATTTCTTATAGCAGATTTTATTATCATGTTCGATCGTTCTTAAATATTAATTCTGTTATTTATATTTGCCTTGGTAAAATAATCAATATCTCCCTCCACTAATTTCTGGTTTATATACGATGGAATAAACCAGGAATTAGTGGTGAAGTACTCGACGATCGTCAGTACATGTAAAAGGTGTAGTGAATGTTCTTGATTGTTCGGGATAAACAAAACATGATCAAGTATTTCCCATTTAAATTAAGGATATTCAATACAAATATTTTACACATGGAAGGAGAGTTGACCAAACCAAGATCTTGGTAAGGTTTTCTCTCACAATAATAATTTCACCAAGGAAGTGAGAGGCAATGATTGTGGAAACTCACTTTAATTAACTAAGAAGAAGAGGTTTGAATTAAATTGAACAAGGATATCATTATAATTAGGAAACCGACCCCGAACTAATCACCCTTTTAATTTCATAGTTTTTCAATCATTTGAATTTCAAATTTCCTTTCACAACATTTTTACCCCCGTTTTAAAGTGACAACCCGTTTTGTGTGCACTACTCTTCGGGAGACATCCTAGGTCAACCACATTACTACATTTTAACGTAGGAAATAATTGTTTTGTTACGCCCTACGACAGGCGTGCGTCAAACTTGGTGCCGTTTTCAGGGAGGTGGTGCCACAATTTATTTGTAAATATTTCACCTTTTCATATTTAATTTTTTTTAGAAAAAATCTTTTACCAAGTTGTTTTCAAATGAATATTTTTTTAATTCATGGGACAATTACCCACAAGTGCGAGAACCAGTTATTGAATCACCTTGGTGTATAGAGTATAAAGTTTCTTTCTTGGATAAACAAATTCGGGGAGCTCGAATCCAAATCTTAACAAAGGATGAATTCAAGGATCTCATTGAAAATCTTAAAGAAAACCTCGAATACCCAGTTTTGGAGGGTTTGGAAAGAGAATTAATTGAACTTCAGGAATATTTTCCGGAATTTTATCAAGAAGTGATCAAAGTACAACACCAAGAAGAAGAAGTTCACAAGGATATTGAATCCCAATTTGAAAGAATTAGTCAAACAGTTCAAAACCTAGAGACCTCAATACAGTGGATTGCAGAACAAGTACATGCATCCGAGGATCAAAAAATGGATCCCAAACAAAAACCAAAACCAGAAAAATTGATGGAAGAAGTAGCCCCACAAATACTTCAAGTTGAAGAACCCATGGAGGCCTTGATGAAATTAAAATAAGATCCATTGAGCCCATCTCAATCAATGTTAGAGGAGATTGATGAAGAAGATTTAGAAATTGAAATACATATGGGTGACCAAAAAGATCTGGATAACTTATGGAATGAGTGTGAGGAACTTCTTTGATCCAACTATTCTTCATAATGTAGAAGATTCAGAAACATTGAAGGAAGAGACCAACCAAACAGTGGAATTTGAAGAGAAGATAGAGGAGTCTGTCTACCTACCTCTAACTAGGGAAATTCAACTCCACGAGGTAACTCCCATTGAAGAAGCAATTGAAGGCAAAAAAACTCAGGGAGATAATATTTTCATAAACTCATTATCTGTTGATTTTGTTGAAACTAAATTGAGTATTTCCTCCCCTTCTTTTAATTTTTCAGATTCATCCAACACATGTATTTCCTCGGAGAAAGATGATGAAAAAGAAGAGACATCCATGGAAGAACATCTAGAGCTCCCAAAACCTGTTGAACATTTAATGGAGGGAGTACATGAGAAGATCAAAGTGATTTTTTTGGAGGAAAATGAAACACAAGTTACTTACATTAAAGGGAAGAATTTGATATTGATTCTTCATGCTTCATTTTTTTCAAATAGAATTAAACTCTGACATTCCCTTTGATTTTTTCACAAATGTATCATACCTTCAGAAACCACCGGATAATAAAGAAGATGTTGTTCATGCGGAACCCAAGATAGAGGAGGACTCATTCATTATCCTAACCTCGCCATGCATGTTGTATCTCATTACAAAGAGGGTGGACATGGTGCATTTTATCGATGGAGTCCTCAAGAAAAATGAAGAAGTTCATCCTGGAAAGAAAAGTTTTTGTTGGTTCATGAGCAAGAAACTTCACCCACCATCATATTGGGGATAACCAATTATAACTG
Source organism: Viscum album (assembly GCA_963277665.1). Taxonomy (NCBI): domain Eukaryota; kingdom Viridiplantae; phylum Streptophyta; class Magnoliopsida; order Santalales; family Viscaceae; genus Viscum; species Viscum album. Next base: position 4,072,262 of record OY728134.1, on the reverse strand, counting down.
CCCCTCTGGATTCAGTGAAAACCCAAGGCCCACTTGGGGGATTAAACCAAGTTTTTTCTTTCTATTCTCATCTTATTTCTATTTCTATTTATTTTAATAAATATCTTATGTTTTCTTTTGTTCATTTATTTGTTGGTTTTCAGAGTGCAACACTTAGTAGCTAAATTCAATGTTGCACTGTGAATAAATCAGGTTGTACCTCTCCTTTATACTTACTTGATTGTTGTGATTCATTATTAAATTGTCTTACATGTTAAATCCACTTCAATTCATTGAGGACACTGCATCATTTAAGTGTGGGGGAGGGAACCTTTGTAGTATAGGATTTTCATTTGATGTTTGTTTTCAAAAAAAAAATTGCATGTTTTAAAATTATTGTGTGTTTATTTTTCAATTTTTGGTGTGTTTCTGAAACATTTGAGCTGAAAATATTATCAATACCATTTTTGAAACCCATGTCAATGAGTGAACCAATCTATTTCATGAAACTGGGCTTAAATGAATACTGAAATGAATTTGTTTCAAGTTCATTTTTTTTGGAATTTCATGAAAAGTAAACTGATTTTTGAATCTCATGCCATATTTCACTGTCTATATCTTTGAAATAACTTTCCTGTTAGGCTTCTGAACCATTTTTGTCATATTCTTTTCATTCACCTCATTTCTTGAGAGAACCAGACCATGCTTGCTTTAACCAGAATTTGATTTATTCCTTTCAAAACTTTAGGGTTGGGGTATGTGTGTTTTAAATGATTGAGGCATTTATTTGGTTTGAATCCCCCTTTTCAAAATAATCCTTTTAATTATGGCCCTCCTTTACATTTATCCTTCATTGGAGCCCCTAGTATCCATGAATTTCCTGTTAGGTTAGCCACATTATAAGCCAATTTTCCCTATCCTACCTGCTCATGAAGTAAAATTGCATGATCAAGTTGAACTTAAGTGTGGGGGAAGATGTATTGTGGTGTACTACATCATTTGGTTATACTTTGGGTGGAAAATAAATTGTGGAAGAGATGTGTGTGTTGCTGAAAAATTATTCTGTTGAAAGCTGTGCCTTTTCTGGAGCATTTATGACAAGAGAAGCTGTGTCTTTCTGGAGCTTCTAATGTAAAAAGAAAGTTGTGCCTATCTGGAGCTTTAAAAAAATCATGTTTGAAAAGAGTGAAATGTTTGATGCTGAGCTGATTGAATGATGATGAAGCCTATTTTCAACAAAGGGTAAGTGAAGGAGACCATATTTGAGTGAAAATTAGAATCTTGCAATTTTTCTTCAATAAAAGCCAAGCCTTCCTTTTTCGGCCTCAGAACTTTTAACATCTAAATCCTACCAACCGGAATCCACAGAACAACCCTGAAAAGTCCTCATGAGAAACACATGTCCTTGACTCAAATCGGGTGGAGAAGTAAGAATTTATCAATCCTGTGGTGACTCTTGTGTGATTTTGGATGAGAAAAGCCTTGTTCAGCCTTTACATTTGTGAGATGAGAGAAAATTCATGGGAGGTAGGTGTTTTGTGTGCATGGGATAAGAAATGAAGTGGAAATATATTAAAATCTAAAATGCAGAACATGAAATAATTGTTTTTGATGAGGAATGATATCTTTTTGTTTCTTGGAATTGATTTGATAGATCTCATTGATATGTGTTTTAGATTTGATTTGATTTGATTTTTACTTGTCCAAGAGTCCAAGTGCTAAGTGTGGGGGAATTGATAGAGAAAATATTTTCAATTAATTTATATTGAATAACATTTTTTAAACCCACAAAAGTGTTCCTCTATGATGAATTGTTTCATTTTTATGATAATGGTGTTATTTTGAGTTGAATAGTAAAAATTGGCCATTTTGGATTTTTAACAGTTTTAAATTTTTTATGTAGTTTGGCCATAACATTCTCTACACTAATCCAAATTAAAAAATTATTTCTTTTCCATATTCTAATCTTCCAGGGCTTCATTTACTAGTTTTGGACTAAAAGCTTAATCGGCCATATGGAAGCTCAAAAGAAGCTTAGAAGTGGGCGAAAGAAAATTGTTTTCAGTTCTGCATAGTTTTGGTGTAGGATCCATAACTCATCCATGGTGGGCCCCAATGTTGTGAAATTCGGTGGGTGGACGTGCATGGAGTTTGGGAGCATCTGTTATGAACTAAGCACCAAGTGAATTGGCCGTTTAGGGGGTCATTAAAGCACCCTAATCCGGAGGATGTCGTTTTGGAGAGTCTGACTGGACATAATAAATGCTCATAGAAAAACGGTCATAACTCTCGGAATACATGTCCAACTTCGATGAGATTTTGAGGGGACACGACCATGGGAATTATGAACAACATTCAAGAAGGTATAAACACGTGACGATGTCATTTAGTGGGTCTAAAACGCGTGAACATTCGGGGGAAACATTCTGGCTATAAAAGGAGGAGAGCTCCACCTTCTCAAAGCATCCATTCTCCACCCCATTCCTTCTGGGACACCAAGAAGGAGAAATTTTCAGATTTCTCTTTTATTTATTTTCTTTTTCATTGTTTTGAAATGCCTTCTTCTTCCCCATTCAACTCGATTACCCATACCATGGTGGGGTAAACTTTTGGAGTTATTGGAGAAGGGTTGGTTTTCTACATTGTAATGCTTGAGTTCTTGGATGCAATTAAATAAATTTATTTCTTCTTAAAAGTTTTTTTCAATTTCTTATAGCATATTTTATTATCAAGTTCGATTGTTCTTGAATATTAATTCCATTATTTATTTTTTCCTTGGTAAAATAATCAATATCTCCCTCCACTAATTTCTGGTTTATATACGATGGAATAAACCAGGAATTAGTGGTGAAGTAAACGACGATCGTCAGTACGTGTAAAAGGTGTAATGAATGTTCATGATTTTTTGGGATAAACAAAACCTGATCAGGTATTTCCCATTTAAATTAAGGATATTCAATACAACTATTTTACACATGGAAGGAGAGTTGACCAATCCAAGATCTTGGTAAGGTTTTCTCTCAGAATAATAATTTCACAAAGGAAGTGAGAGGAAACGATTGTGGAAACTCACTTTAATCAACTAAGAAGAATATTTTTGAATTAAATTTAACAAGGATATCATTATAATTAGGAAACTGACCTTGACCTAATCACCCTTTTAATTTCATAGTTTTTCAATCATTTGAATTTCAAATTTCTTTTCACAACATTTTTACCCCCGTTTTAAAGTGACAACCCATTTTGTGCGCACTCCTCTTTGGGAGACATCCTAGGTCAACCACATTACTACATTTTAACTTAGGAAATAATTGTTTTGTCACACCCTACGATAGGCGTGCATCAAACTTGGCGTTGTTGCCGGGGAGGTAGTGCCACAATTTATTTGTAAATATTCCACCTTTTCAAATTTAATTTTTTTTCGAAAAAAACTTTTACTATGTTGTTTTCAAATGAATATCTTTTTAATTCATGAAACAATTACCCACAAGTGTGAGAACCAGTTATTGAATCACCTTGGTCTATAGAGTATAAAGTTTCTTTCTTGGCTAAACAAATTCGGGGAGCTTGAATCCAAATCGCAACAGAGGATGAATTCAAGGATCTCATTGAAAACCTTAAAGAGAACCTCGAATACCCAGTTTTGGAGGGTTTGGAAAGAGAATTAATTGAACTTCAGGAGTATTTTCGGGAATTTTATCAAGAAATGATTAAAGTACAACACCAAGAAGAAGAATTTCACAAGGATATAGAATCCCAATTTGAAAGAATTGGTCAAACAGTTCAAAACCTAGAGACCTCAATGCAGTGGATTGAGGAACAAGTACATGCATCCTAGGATCAACAAATGGAGCCCAAACAAGAACCAGAACCAGAAAAATTGAGGGAAGAAGTATCCCCACAAATACTTCAAGTTTAAGAACCCATGGAGGCCTTGATGAAATTAAAATAAGATCCATTGAGCCCATCTCAATCAATGTTAGAGGAGATTGATGAAGAAGATTTAGCAATTGAAATACATATGGGTGATCAAAAAGATCTGGATAACTTCTGGAATGAGTGTGAGGAACTTCTTGATCCAACCATTCCTCATAATGTAGAAGATTCAGAAACATTGAAGGAAGAGACCAACCAAACAGTGGAATTTGAAGAAAAGATAGAGGAGTCTGACTACCTACCTCTATCTAGGGAAATTCAACTCCACGAGGTACCTCCCATTGAAGAAGTAATTGAAGGCAAACAAACTCAGGGAGATAATATTTTCATAAACTCATTATCTGTTGATTTTTTTGAAACTATAGTTGAGTATTTCCTCCCCTTATTTTAATTTTTCAGATTCATCCAACACATGTATTTCCTTGGAGGAAGATGATGAAAAAGAAGAGTCATCCATGGAAGAACATCTAGAGCTACCAAAACTTGTTGAACATTTAATGGAGGGAGTACATGAGAAGATCAAAGTGAATTTTTTGGAGGAAAATGAGACACAAGCTACTTACTTTGAAAGGGAAGAATTTGATATTGATTCTTCATGCTTCAATTTTTTTAAAATAGAATTAAACTCTGACATTCCCTTTTATTTTTTTGCAAATGTATCATACCTTCAGCAACCACCGGATAATAAAGAAGATACTATTCATGCGGAACCCAAGAAAGAGGAGGACTCATTAATTATCCTAACCCCGCCATGCATGTTGTATCTCATTACAAAGAGGGTGGACATGGTGCATTTTATCGATGGAGTCCTCAAGAAAAATGAAGAAGTTCATCTTGGAAAGAAAAGTTTTTGTTGGTTCAAGAGCAAGAAACTTCACCCACCATCATATTGGGGATAACCAATTACAATTGCCCCTCTGGAGGTAGTCAAAACCCAGGGCCCACTTGGGGGATTAAACCATGTTTTATCCTTATATTCTCATATTATTTATATTTTTATTTATTTTAATAAATATCTTATGTTTTCTTTTGTTCATTTATTTGTAGGTTTTCAGAGTGCAACACTTAGTAGCTTAACTCAATGTTGCACTGTGAATAAATCAGGTTATACCTCTCCTTTATACTTACTTGATTGTTGTGATTCATTATTAAATTGTCTTACATGTTAAATCCACTTCAATGCATTGAGGAAACTGCATAATTTAAGTGTGGGGGAGGGAACCTTTGTAGTATAGGATTTTCATTTGATGTTTGTTTTCACAAAATAAAAATTAAAAAAATTGCGTGTTTTAAAATTTTTGTGTGTTTATTTTTCAATTTTTGGTGTGTTTCTGAAACATTTGAGCTGAAAATAATATCAATACCATTTTTGAAACCCATGTCAATGAGTGAACCAATCTATTTCAAGAAACTGGGCTTAAATGAGTGCTGAAATGATTTTTTTTCAAGTTCAATTTTTTTGGAATTTCATGAAAAGTACACTGATTTTTGAATCTCATGCCATATTTCACTATCTATATCTTTGAAATAACTTTCTTGTGAGTCTCCTGAACCATTTTTGTCATATTATTTTCATTCACCTCATTTCTTGAGAGAACCAGACCATGCTTGATTTAACCAGAATTTTATTTATTCCTTTCAAAACATGAGGGTTGGGGTACGTGTGTTTTAAATGATTAAGGCATTTATTTGGTTTGAAGCCCCATTTTAAAAATAATCCTTTTCATTATGGCCCACCTTTACATTTATCCTTCATTTTATCCCCTTGTATCCATGAATTTCCTGTTAGGTTAGCCACATTACAAGCCAATTTTCTCTATCCTACCTGCTCTTGAAGAAAAATTGCATGATCTAGTTGAACTTAAGTGTGGTGGAAGATGTATTGTGGTGTACTACCTCATTTGTTTATACTTTGGGTGGAAAATAAATTGTGGAAGAGATATGTGTGATGCTGAAAAATTATTCTATTGAAAGTTGTGCCTTTTCTGGAGCTTTTATGACAAGAGAAGCTGTGCCTTTCTGGAGCTTCCAATTTAAAAAAAAGATGTGCCTATTTGGACCTTTAAAAAAAATCATGTTTGAAAAGATTGAAATGTTTGCTGCTGAGGTGATTGAATGATGATGGATCTTATTTTCAACAAAGGGGAAGTCAAGGAGACCATATTTGAGTGAAAATTAGAATCTTGCAATTTTTCTTCAATAAGAGCCAAGCCTTCCTTTTTCGGCCTCAGAACTTTTAACATCTAAATCCTTCAAACCAGAAGCCACAGAACAACCTTGAACAGTCCTCATGAGAAACACATGTCCTTGACTCAAATCGGGTGGAGAATTAGGAATTTATCAATCCTATGGTGACTCTTGTGTGATTTTGGATGAGAAAAGCCTTGTGCAGCCTTTACATTTGTGAGATGAGAGAAAATTCTTGTGAGGTAGGTGTTTTGTGTGTATGGGATAAGAAATGAAGTGGAAATATATTAAAACCTAAAATGGAGAACTTGAAATAATTGTTTTTTATGAGGCATTATATCTTTTTATTTCTTGGAATTGATTTGATAGATCTCATTGATATGTGTTTTGGATTTTATTTGATTTGATTTTTACTTGTCCAGGATTCCAAGTGCTAAGTGTGGGGGAATTGATAGAGAAAACATTTTCAATTAATTTATATTGAATATCATTTTTTTAAACCCACAAAAATGTTCCTCTAAGATGAATTGTTTCATTTTTATGATAATGGTGTTATTTTGAGCTGAATAGTAAAAATTGGCCATTTTGGATTTTTAACAGTTTTAAATTATTTCTGTAGGTTGGACATAACATTATCTACACTGATCAAAATTGAAAAATTATTTCTTTTCCAGATTCTAATCTTCCAGGGATTCATGTACTAGTTTTTGACTAAAAGCTGAATCGACCATATGGAAGCTCAAAAGAAGCTCACAAGTGGGCGAAAGAAAACTGTTTGCAGTTCTTCCTAGTTTTGGTGTGGGATCCATAACTCATCAATGGTGGACCCAAATGTTGTGAAATTTGTTGGGTGGACGCGCAAGGAGTTTGGGAGCAGCTGTTATGAAGGAAGCACCGAGTGAATTGGCCGTTTAGGGTCATTAAATCACTCTAATCCGGAAGATGTCGTTTTGGAGAGTCTGACTGGACAGAATAAATTCTCATAGAAAAACGGCCATAACTCTCGGAATACATGTCCAAATCCGCTGAGATTTTTCGGGGACACGTCCAAGGGAATGATGAACAACATTCAAGAAGGTCTCAATGCGTGAAGATGTCATTTAATGGGGCTAAAACTGATGAACATTCGGGGGAAACATTCTGGCTATAGAAGGAGGAGAGCTCCACCTTCTAAAAGCATCCATTCTCCACCCCATTCCTTCTGGGACACCAAGAAGGAGAACTTTTCAGTTTTCTCTTTTATTTATTTTATTTTTCATAGTTTTGTAATGCCTTCTTCTTCCCCATTCAAATCGATTACCCTTACCATGGTGGGGTAAACTTTTGGAGTGATTGGAGAAGGGTTGGTTTTCTACATTGTAATGCTTGAGTTCTTGGACGCAATTGAATAAATTTCTTTCTTCTTCAAAGTTGTTTTCAATTTCTTATAGTGGATTTTATTATCAAGTTCGATCGTTCTTGAATATTAATTCCGTTATTTATTTTTTCCTTGGTAAAATAATCAATATCTCCCTCCACTAATTTATGGTTTATATACGATGGAATAAACCAGGAATTAGTGGTGAAGTACTCAACGATCGTCAGTACGTGTAAAAGGTGTAGTTAATGTTCTTGATTGTTTGGGATAAACAAAACCCGATTGGGTATTGCCCATCTAAATTAAGGATATTCAACACAACTATTTTACACATGGAAGGAGAGTTGACCAAACGAAGATCTTGGTAAGGTTTTATCTCACAATAATAATTTCACCAAGGAAGTGAGAGGAAATGATTGTGGAAACTCACTTTAATAAACTAAGAATAAGAGGTTTGAATTTAATTGAACAACGATAGCATTATAATTAGGAAGCCGACCCCGACCTAATCACCCTTTTAATTTCATAGTTTTTTCATCATTTGAATTTCAAATTTACTTTCACAACATTTTTACCCCCGTTTTAAATGACAACCAGTTTTGTGTGCACTCATCTTCAGGAGACATCCTAGGTCAACCACATTACTACATTTTAACTTAGAAAATAATTGTTTTTCCACGCCTTACGACAGGCGTGCGTCAAACTTGGCGCCGTTTCCGGGGAGGTAGTGCCACAATTTATTTGTAAATATTTCACCTTTTCAAATTTAATTTTTTTTTAGAAAAAATCTTTTACCATGTTGTTTTCAAATGAATATTTTTTTAATTCATGGAACAATTACCCACAAGTGCGAGAACCAGATTTTGAATCACCTTGGTCTATAGAGTATAAAGTTTCTTTATTGGCTAAACAAATTCGGGGAGCTCGAATCCAAATCGTAATAGAGGATGAATTCAAGTATCTCATTGAAAACCTTAAAGAGAACCTCGAATACTGAGTTTTGGAGGATTTGGAAAGAGAATTAATTGAACTTTAGGAGTATTTTCCGGAATTTTATCAAGAAATGGTCAAATTACAACACCAAGAAGAATAAGTTCACAAGGATATTGAATCCCAATTTGAAAGAATTAGTCAAACATTTCAAAACCTAGAGACCTCAATACAGTGGATTGCGGAACAAGTACATGCATCCCAGGATCAACAAATGGATCCCAAAAAAGAACCAAAACCAGAAAAATTGATGGAAAGAATATCCCCACAAATTCTTCAAGTTGAAGAACCCATGGAGGCCTTGATGAAATTAAAAGAAGATCCATTGAGCCCATCTCAATCAATGTTAGAGGAGATTGATGAAGAAGATTTAGCAATTGAAATACATATGGATGATCAAAAAGATCTGGATAACTTCTGGAATGAGTGTGAGGAACTTCTTGATCCAACTATTCCTCATAATGTAGAATATTCAGCAACATTGAAGGAAGAGACCAACCAAATAGTTGAATTTGAAGAGAAGATAGAGGAGTCTGACTACCTACCTCTATCTAGGGAAATTCAAGTCCACGAGGTACCTCCCATTGAAGAAGCAATTGAAGGAAAACAAACTCAGGGAGATAATATTTTCATAAAATCATTAACTTTTGATTTTATTGAAACTAAATTGAGTATTTCATCCCCTTCTTTTAGTTTTTCAGATTCATCCAACACATGTATTTCCTTGGAGGAAGATGGTGAAAAAGAAGAGTCATCCATGGAAAAACATCTAGAGCTCCCAAAACTTGTTGATCATTTAATGGAGGGAGTACATGAGAAGATCAATGTGAATTTTTTGGAGGAAAATGAGACAAAAGATACTTACTTTGAAAGGGAAGAATTTTATATTGATTCTTCATGATTCAATTTTTTTCAAATAGAATTAAACACTGACATTTCCTTTGATTTTTTCGCAAATGTATCATACCTTCAGCAACCATCGGATAATAAAGAAGATGTTGTTCATGCGGAATCCAAGAAAGAGGAGGACTCATTACTTATCCTAACCCCACCATACATGTTGTATCTCATTACAAAGAGGGTAGACATGGTGAATTTTATCGATGGAGTCCTCAAGAAAAATGAAGAAGTTCATCCTGGAAAGAAAAGTTTTTGTTGGTTCATGAGCAAGAAACTTCACCCACCATCAGATTGGGGATAACCAATTACAACTGCCCCTCTGGAGGCAGTCAAAACCCAGGGCCCACTTGGGGGATTAAACCAAGTTTTATCCTTATATTCTCATCTTATTTCTATTTTTATTTATTTTAATAAATATCTTATGTTTTCTTTTGTTCATTTATTTTTAGGTTTTCAGAGTGCAACACTTAGTAGCTTAACTCAATGTTGCATTGTGAATAAATTAGGTTGTACCTCTCCTTTATACTTACTTGATTGTTGTGATTCATTATTAAATTGTCTTACATGTTATATCCACTTCAATACATTGAGGACACTTCATCATTTAAGTGTGGGGGAGGGAACCTTTTTAGTATAGGATTTTCATTTGATGTTTGTTTTCAAAAAACAAAAATTAAAAAAATTGCGTGTTTTAAAATTTTTGTGTGTTTATTTTTCAATTATTGGTGTGTTTCTGAAACATTTGAGCTGAAAATATTATCAATACCATTTTTGAAACCCATGTCAATGACTGAACCAATCTATTTCATGAAACTGGGCTTAAATGAATGCTGAAATGAATTTGTTTCAAGTTCATTTTTTTTGGAATTTCATGAAAAGTACACTGATTTTTAAATACCATGCCATATTTCACTGTCTATATCTTTGTAATAACTTTCCTGTGAGGCTTCTGAACCATTTTTGTCATATTCTTTTCATTCACCTCATTTCTTGAGAGAACCAGACCATGCTTGCTTTAACCAGAATTTGTTTTATTCCTTTCAAAACATGAGGGTTAGGGTACGTGTGTTTTAAATTATTGAGGCATTTATTTGGTTTGAAGCCCCCTTTTCAAAATAATACTTTTCATTATGGCCCACCTTTACATTTATCCTTTATTTTAGCCCCTATTATCCATGAATTGCCTGTTAGGTTAGCCACATTATAAGCCAATTTTCCCTATCCTACCTGCTCTTGAAGTAAAATTGCATGATCTAGTTGAACTTAAATGTGGGGGAAGATGTATTGTGGTGTACTACCTCATTTGGTTATAATTTAGGTGGAAAATAAATTGTGGAAGAGTTGTGTGTGATGTTGAAAAATTATTCTGTTGAAAGCTGTGCCTTTTCTGGAGCTTTTATGACAAGAGAAGCTGTGCCTTTCTGGAGCTTCCAATGTAAAAAGAAAGTTGTGCCTATCTGAAGCTTTAAAAAAAATCATGTTTGGAAAGATTGAAATGTTTGCTGCTGAGCTGATTGAATGATGATGGATCCTATTTTCAACAAAGGGGAAGTGAAGGATACCATATTTGAGTGAAAATTAGAATCTTGCAATTTTTCTTCAATAAGAGCCAAGCCTTCCTTTTTCAGCCTCAGAACTTTTAACATCTAAATCCTACCAACCGGAATCCACAGAACAACCCTGAAAAGTCCTCATGAGAAACACATGTCCTTGACTCAAATCGGGTGGAGAAGTAGGAATTTGTCAATCCTATGGTGAATCTTGTGTGATTTTGGATGAGAAAAGCCTTGTTCACCCTTTACATTTGTGATATGAGAGGAAATTCATGTGAGGTAGGTGTTTTGTGTGCATGGGATAAGAAATGAAGTGGAAATATATTAAAATCTAAAATGGAGGACTTGAAATAATTTTTTTTGATGAGGCATGATATCTTTTTGTTTCTTGGAATTGATTTGATAGATCTCATTGATATGTGTTTTGGATTTGATTTGATTTGATTTTTACTTATCCAGGAGTCCAAGTGATATGTATGGGGGAATTGATAGAGCAAATATTTTAAATTAACTAATATTTAATATCATTTTTTTAAACCCACAAAAGTGTTTCTCTAAGATGAATTGTTTCATTTTTATGATAATGGTGTAATTTTGTGTTAAATAGTAAAAATTGGCCATTTTGGATTTTTAACAGTTTTAAATTATTTCTGTAGTTTGGCCATAACATTATCTACACTGATCCAAATTGAAAAATTAATTCTTTTCTAGATTCTAATCGTCTAGGGATTCATTTACTTGTTTTGGACTAAAAGATGAATTGGCCATATGAAAGCTCAAAATAAGATCACAATTGGGCGAAAGAAAACTGTTTGTAGTTCTTCCTAGTTTTGGTGTGGGATTCATAACTCATCCATGTTGGGCCCAAATGTTGTGAAATTCGGTGGGTGGACGCACAAGGAGTTTGGGAGCATCTGTTATTAAGGAAGGACCGAGTGAATTGGCCGTTTAAGGGGTCATTAAATCACCCTAATCTGGAAGATGTCGTTTTGGAGAGTCTGAGTGGATAGAATAAATGCCCATAGTAAAATGGCCATAAATCTCGGAATACATGTCCAAATCCATTGATATGTTTAGGGGACACGACCAATGGAATTATGAACAACATTCAAGAAGATCTCAACGCATGAAGATGTCATTTAATGGGGATAAAACGTGTCAACATTCGGGGGAAACATTATGGCTATAAAAGGAGGAGAGCTCCACCTTCTCAAAGCATCCATTCTCCACCCCATTCCATCTGGGACACCAAGAAGGAGAACTTTTCAGATTTCTCTTTTATTTATTTTCTTTTTCATAGTTTTGTAATTCCTTCTTCTTCCCCATTCAAACCGATTACCCTTACCATGGTGGGGTAAACTTTTGGAGTGATTGGAGAAAGGTTGGTTTTCTACATTGTAATGCTTGAGTTCTTGGACACAATTGAATAAATTTCTTTTTTCTTCAAAGTTGTTTTCAATTTCTTATAGCAGATTTTATTATCAAGTTCGATCATTCTTGAATATTAATTCTGTTATTTATTTTTGCCTTGGTAAAATAATCAATATCTCCCTCCACTAATTGCTGGTTTATATACGATGGAATAAACCATGAATTAGTGGTGAAGTACTCGACGACAGTCAGTACGTGTAAAAAGTGTAGTGAATGTTCTTGATTGTTTGGGATAAACAAAACCTGATCGGGTATTGCCCATTTAAATTAAGGATATTCAATGCAACTATTTTACACATGGAAAGAGAGTTTACCAAACCAAGATCTTGGTAAGGTTTTCTCTCACAATAATAATTTCACCAAGGAAGTGAGAGGAAACGACTGTGGAATCCCGCCTTAATCAACTAAGAAGAAGAGGTTTGAATTAAATTGAACAAGGACAACATTATAATTAGGAAACCGACCCCGACCTAATCACCCTTTTAATTTCATAGTTTTTCAATCATTTGAATTTCAAATTTCCTTTCACAACATTTTTAACCCCGTTGTAAAGTGACAACCCATTTTGTGTGCACTCCTCTTCGGGAGACATCCTAGGTCAACCACAATAATACATTTTAACTTAGGAAATAATTTTTTTGCCACGCCCTACGACAGGCATGCGTCAAACTTGGCACTGTTGCTGGGGAGGTAGTGCCACAATTTATTTGTAAATATTTCACCTTTTCAAATTTAATTTTTTTTAGAAAAAATATTTTACCATGTTGTTTTAAAATGAATATTTTTTTAATTCATGGAAAAATTACCCACATGTGCGAGAACCAGTTATTGAATCACCTTGGTCTATAGAGTATAAAGTTTCTTTCTTGGATAAACAAATTCGGGGAGCTCGAATCCAAATCGTAACAAATGATGAATTCAAGGATCTCATTGAAAACCTTAAAGAGAACCTCGAATACCCAGTTTTGGAGGGTTTGGAAAGAGAATTTATTGAACTTCAAGAGTATTTTCTGGAATTTTATCAAGAAATGATCAAAGTACAACACCAAGAAGAAGAAGTTCACAAGGATATTGAATCCTAATTTGAAAGAATTAGTAAAATAGTTCAAAACCTGGAGACCTCAATATAGTGGATTGTGGGACAAGTACATGCATCCCAGGATCAACAAATGGAGCCCAAACAAGAACTAGAACCAGAAAAATTGATGGAAGAAGTATCCCCACAAATCCTTCAAGTTGAAGAACCCATGGAGGCCTTGATGAAATTAAAAGATGATCCATTGAGCCCATCTCAGTAAATGTTAGAGGAGATTGATGAAGAAGATTTAGCAATTGAAATACATATGGGTGATCAAAAAGATCTGGATAACTTATTGAATGAGTGTGAGGAACTTCTTGATCCAACTATTCCTCATAATGTAGAAGATTCAGCAACATTGAAGGAAGAGACCAACCAAAAAGTAGAATTTGAAGAGAAGATAGAGGAGTCTGACTACCTACCTCTATCTAGGGAAATTCAACTCCACAAGGTACCTCCCATTGAAGAAGCAATTGAGGGAAAACAAACTCAGGGAGATAATATTTTCATAAACTCATTATATGTTGATTTTGTTGAAACTAAATTGAGTATTTCCTCCCCTTCTTTTAATTTTTCAGATTCATCCAACACATGTATTTCCTTAGAGGACGATGATGAAAAAGAAGAGTCATCCATGGAAGAACATCTCGAGCTCCCAAAACTTGTTGAACATTTAATGGAGGGAGTACATGAGAAGATCAAAGTGAATTTTTTAGAGGAAAATGAGACACAAGATACTTAATTTTAAAGGGAAGAATTTGATATTGATTCTTCATGCTTTAATTTTTTTCAAATAGAATTAAACTCTAACATTCCCTTAGATTTTTTCGCAAATATATCATACCATCAGCAACCACCGGATAATAAAGAAGATGTTGTTCATGTGGAACCCAAGAAAGAGGAGGACTCATTCATTATCCTAACCCCACCATGCATGTTGTATCTCATTAGAAATAGGGTGGACATGGTGTATTTTATCGATGGAGTCCTCAAGAAAAATGAAGAAGTTCATCCTGGAAAGAAAAGTTTTTTTGGTTCATGAGCAAGAAACTTCACCCACCATCAGATTGGGGATAACCAATTACAACTGCCCCTCTGGAGGCAGTCAAAACCCAGGGCCCACTTGGGGGATTAAACCAAGTTTTATCCTTCTATTCTCATCTTATTTATATTTTTATTTATTTTAATAAATATCTTATGTTTTCTTTTGTTCATTTATTTGTAGGTTTTCAGAGTGCAACACTTAGTAGCTTAACTTAATGTTGCACTGTGAATAAATCAGGTTGTACCTCTCCTTTATACTTACTTTATTGTTGTGATTCATTATTAAATTGTTTTACATGCTAAATCCACTTCAATTCATTGAGGACACTGCATCATTTAAGTGTGGGGGAGGGAACCTTTGTAGTATAGGATTTTCATTTGATGTTTGTTTTCACAAAATAAAAACAAAAAAAATTGCGTGTTTTAAAATTTTTGTGTGTTTATTTTTCAATTTTTGGTGTGTTTCTGAAACATTTGAGCTGAAAATATTATCAATACCATTTTTGAAACCCATGTCAATGAGTGAACCAATCTATTTCATGAAACTGGGCTTAAATGAATGCTGAAATGAATTTGTTTCAAGTTCAATTTTTTTGGAATTTCATGAAAATTAACTGATTTTTGAATCTCATGCCATATTTCATTGTCTATATCTTTGAAATAACTTTCATGTGACGCTTCTGAACCATTTTTTCATATTCTTTTCATTCACCTCATTTCTTGAGAGAACCAAACAATGCTTTCTTTAACCAGAATTTGATTTATTCCTTTTAAAACGTGAGGGTTGGGGTACGTGTGTTTTAACTGATTGAGGAATTTATTTGGGTTGAAGCCCCCTTTTCAAAATAATCCTTTTCTTTATGGACCACCTTTACATTTAACCTTCATTGTAGCCCCTAGTATCCATGAATTGCCTGTTTGGTTAGCCACATTGCAAGCCAATTTTCCCTATCCTACCTGGTCTTGATGTAAAATTGCATGATCTAGTTGAACTTAAGTGTGAGGGAAGATGTATTGTGGTGTACTACCTCATTTGGTTATACTTTGGGTGGAAAATAAATTGTGGAATAGATGTGTGTGATGCTGAAAAATTATTCTGTTGAAAGCTGTGCCTTTTCTGGAGCTTTTATGACTAGAGAAGTTGTGCCTTTCTGGAGCTTCCAATGTAAAAAGAAAGTTGTGCCTATCTGGAGCTTTAAAAAAAATCATGTCTGAAAAGATTCAAATGATTGCTGCTGAGCTGATTGAATGATGATGGAGCCTATTTTCAATAAAGGGGAAGTGAAGGAGACCATATTTGAGTGAAATTTAGAATCTTGCAATTTTTCTTCAATAAGAGTCAAGCCTTCCTTTTTCAGCCTCAGAACTTTTAACATCTAAATCATACCAAACAGAAGCCACAAAACAACCCTGAAAATTCCTCATGAGAAACACATTTCCTTTACTCAAATCGGGTGGAGAACTAGGAATTTATCAATCCTATGGTGACTCTTGTGTGATTTTGGATGAGAAAAGCCTTGTTCAGCCTTTACATTTGTGAGATGAGAGAAAATTCATGTGACGTAGGTGTTTTGTGTGAATGGGATAAGAAATGAAGTTGAAATATATTAAAATCTAAAATTGAGAACTTGAAATAATTGTTTTTGATGAGGCATGATATCTTTTTGTTTCTTGGAATTGATTTGATAGATCTCATTGATATGTGTTTTGAATTTTATTTGATTTGATTTTTACTTGTCCAGGAGTCCAAGTGAAAAGTGTGGGGGAATTGATAGAGAAAATATTTTAAATTAATTTATATTGAATATAATTTTTTTAAACCCACAAAAGTGTTCCTCTGAGATGAATTGTTTCATTTTTATGATAATGGTGTTATTTTGAGTTGAATAGTAAAAATTGGCCATTTTGGATTTTTAACAGTTTAAAATTATTTCTGTAGTTTGGCCATAACATTATCTACACTAATCCAAATTGAAAATTTTGTTCTTTCCAAATTCTAATCTTCCAGAGCTTCATTTAATAGTTTTGGAGTAAAAGCTGAATCAGCCATATGGAAGCTCAAAAGAAGCTCACAAGTGGGCAAAAGAAAACTGTTTGCAGTTCTGTCTAGTTTTGGTGTGGGATCCATAATTCATCCATGATGGGCTCAAATGTTGTGAAATTCGGTGGGGGGACGCGCAAGGAGTTTGGGAGAATCTGTTATGAAAGAAGCACCGAGTGAATTGTCCGTTTAGGGGGTCATTAAATCACCCTAATCCCGAGGATGTCGTTTTGGAGAGTCTGACTGGCCAGAATAAATGATCATAGTAAAACGTCCATAACTCTCGGAATACATGTCCAAATCCACTGAGATTTTGAGGGGACACGACCAAGGGAATTATGAACAATATTCAGGAAGGTCTCAACGCGTGAAGATGTCATTTAATAGGGCTAAAACGCTTCAACATTCGGGGGAAACATTCTGACTATAAAAGGAGGAGAGCTCCACCTTCTCGAAGCATCCATTCTCCACCTCATTCCTTCTGGGACACCAAGAAGGAGAACTATTCAGCTTTCTCTTTTATTTATTTTCTTTTTCATAGTTTTGTAATGCCTTCTTCTTCTCCATTCAACTCGATTACCTGTACCATGGTGGGGTAAAATTTTGGAGTGATTGGAGAAGGGTTGGTTTTCTACATTGTAATGATTGAGTTCTTGTACGCAATTGAATAAATTTCTTTCTTCTTCAAAGTTGTTTTCAATTTCTTATAGAGGATTTTATTATCAAGTTCGATCGTTCTTGAATATTAATTCCGTTATTTATTTTTTCCTTGGTAAAATAATCAATATCTCCCTCCACTAATTTCTGGTTTATATACGATGGAATAAACCAGGAATTAGTGGTGAAGTACTCGACGATCGTCAGTACGTGTAAAAGGTGTAGTGAATGTTCATGATTGTTTGGGATAAAAAAAACCGATCGGGTATTGCCCATTTAAATTAAGGATATTCAATACAACTATTTTACACCTGGAAGGAGAGTTGACCAAACCAAGATCTTGGTAAGGTTTTCTCTCACAATAATAATTTCACCAAGGAAGTGAGAGGAAACGATTGTAGAAACTCACTTTAATTAACTAAAAAGAATATTTTTGAATTAAATTGAATAAGGATAGCATTATAATTAGGAAACCGACCCTGACCTAATCACCCTTTTAATTTCATAGTTTTTCAATCATTTGAATTTCAAATTTCCTTTCACAACATTTTTACCCCCGTTTTAAAGTGACAACCCGTTTTGTGTGCACTCCACTTCGGGAGACATCCTAGGTCAACCAAATTACTAAATTTTAACTTAGGAAATAATTTTTTTTCCATGCCCTACGACAGGCATGCGTCAAACTTGGCACCGTTGCCGGGGAGGTAGTGCCACAATTTATTTGTAAATATTTCAACTTTTCAAATTTAATTTTTTTTAGAAAAAATCTTTTACCATGTTGTTTTCAAATGAATATTTTTTTAATTCATGGAAAAATTACCCACAAGTGTGAGAACCAGTTATTGAATCACCTTGGTCTATAGAGTATAAAGTTTCTTTCTTGGCTAAACAAATTCGAGGAGCTCGAATCCAAATCGTAATAGAGGATGAATTCAAGGTTCTCATTGAAAACCTTAAAGAGAACCTCAAATACCCAGTTTTGGAGGTTTTGGCAAGAGAATTAATTAAACTTCAGGAGTATTTTCCTGAATTTTATCAATAAATGATCAAAGTAAAAAACCAAGAAGAAGAAGTTCACAAGGATATTAAATCCCAATTTGAAAGAATTAGTCAAACAGTTCAAAACCTAGAGACCTCAATACAGTGGATTGCGGAACAAGAACATGCATCCCAGGATCAATAAATGGAGCTGAAACAAGAACCAGAACCAAAAAAAATTGATGGAAGAAGTAGCCCCACAAATCCTTCAAGTTTTAGAACCCATAGAGGCCTTGATGAAATTAAAAGAATATCCATTGAGCCCATCTCAATCAATGTTACAGGAGATTGATGAAGAATATTTAGCAATTGAAATACAAATGGGTGATGAAAAAGATTTGGATAACTTCTGGAATGAGTGTGAGGAACTTCTTGATCCAACTATTCCTCATAATGTAGAAGATTCAGCAACATTGAAGGAAGAGACCAACCAAACAGTGGAATTTGAAGAGAAGATAGAGGAGTCTGACTACCTACCTCTATCTAGGGAAATTTAACTCCACGAGGTACCTCCCATTGAAGAAGAAATTGAAGGCAAACAAACTCAGGTAGATAATATTTTCATAAACTCATTATCTTTTGATTTTGTGGAAACTAAATTGAGTATTTCATCCCCTTCTTTTAATTTTTCAGATTCAGCCAACACATGTATTTCCTTGGAGGAAGATGATGAAAAAGAAGAGTCATCCATGGAATAACATCTAGAGTTCCCAAAACTTGTTGAACATTTAATGGAGGCAGTACATGAGAAGATCAAAGTGAATTTTTTGGAGGAAAATGAGACACAATCTACTTACTTTGAAAGGGAATAATTTGATATTGATTCTTCATGCTTCAATTTTTTTCAAATAGAATTAAACTCTGACATTCCATTTGATTTTTTCGCAAATGAATCACACCTTCAGCAACCACCGGATAATAAAGAAGATGTTGTTCATGCGAAACCCAAGAAAGAGGAGGACTCATTCATTATCCTAACCCCACCATGCATGTTGTATCTCATTACAAAGAGGGTGGACATGGTGCATTTTATCGATGGAGTCCTCAAGAAAAATGAAGAAGTTCATCCTGGAAAGAAAAGTTTTTGTTGGTTCATGAGCAAGAAACTTCACCCACCATCATATTGGGGATAACCAATTACAACTGCCCCTCTGGAGGCGGTCAAAACCTAGGGCCCACTTGGGGGATTAAACCATGTTTTATCCTTCTATTCTCATCTTATTTCTATTTTTATTTATTTTAATAAATATCTTATTTTTCTTTTGTTCATTTATTTTTAGGTTTTCAGAGTGCAACACTTAGTAGCTTAACTCAATGTTGCACTATGAATAAATCAGGTTGTACCTCTCCTTTATACTTACTTGATTGTTGTGATTCATTATTAAATTGTCTTACATGTTAAATCCACTTCAATTCATTGAAGACACTGCATCAATTAAGTGTGGGGGAGAGAACCTTTGTAGTATATTATTTTCATTTGATGTTTGTTTTCACAAAATAAAAATAAAAAATTGTGTGTTTTAAAATATTTGTGTGTTTATTTTTCAATTTTTGGTGTGTTTCTGAAACATTTCAGCTGCAAATATTATCAATACCATTTTTGAAACCCATGTCAATGAGTGAACCAATCTATTTCATGAAACTGGGCTTAAATTAATGCTGAAATGAATTTGTTTCAAGTTCAATTTTTGTGGAATTTCATAAAAAGTACACTGATTTTTGAATCTCATGCCATATTTCACTGTCTATATCATTGAAATAACTTTCATGTGAGGCTTCTGAACCATTTTTGTCATATTATTTTTATTCACCTCATTTCTTGAGAGAACCAGACCATGCTTACTTTAACCAGAATTTGATTTATTCCTTTCAAAACTTGAGAGTTGGGGTACGTGTGTTTTAAATGATTGAGGAATTTATTTGGGTTGAAGCCCCCATTTCAAAATAATCATTTTCATTATGGCCCACCTTTACATTTATCCTTCATTGTAGCCCCTAGTAGCCATGAATTGTCTGTTAGGTTAGCCACATTACAAGCCAATTTTCCTTATTCTACCTGCTCTTAAAGTAAAATTGCATGATCTAGTTGAGCTTAAGTGTGGGGGAAGATGTCTTGTGGTGTACTAACTCATTTGGTTATATTTTTGGTGGAAAATAAATTGTGGAAGAGATGTGTGTAATGCTGAAAAATTATTCTGTTAAAAGATGTGCCTTTTCTGGAGCTTTTATGACAGGAGAAGTTGTGCCTTTCTGGAGCTTCCAATGTAAAAAGAAAGTTGTTCCTATCTGAATATTTAAAAAAAAATCATATTTTAAATGATTGAAATGTTTGTTGTTGAGATGATTGAATGATGATGGAGCCTATTTTCAACAAAGGGGGTGTTAAGGAGACCATATTTGAGTGAAAATTAGAATCTTTCGATTTTTCTTCAATAAGAGCCAAGCCTTCCTTTTTCAGCCTCAGAACTTTTAACATCTAAATCCTACCAACCGGAAGCCACAGAACAACCCTGAAAAGTCCCCATGAGAAACACATGTCCTTGACTCAAATCGGGTGGAGAAGTAGGAATTTATCAATCCTATGGTGACTCTTGTGTGATTTTGGATGAGAAAAGCCTTGTTCAGCCTTTACATTTGTGAGATGAGAGAAAATTCATGTGAGGTAGGTGTTTTGTGTGAATGAGATAATAAATGAAGTGGAAATATATTAAAATCTAAAATAGAGAACATGAAATAATTGTTTTTGATGAGGCATGATATCCTTTTGTTTCTTGGAATTGATTTGATAGATCTCATTGATATGTGTTTTGGATTTTATTTGATTTGATTTTTACTTGTCCAGGAGTCCAAGTCCTAAGTGTGAGGGAATTGATAGAGAAAATATTTTAAATTAAGTTATATTGAATATAATTTTTTTAAACCCAAAAAATTGTTCCTCTAAGATGAATTGTTTCATTTTTATGATAATGGTGTTATTTTGAGCTGAATTGTAAAAATTGGCCATTTTGGATTTTTAACAGTTTTAAATTATTTCTATAGTTTGGCCATAACATTATCTACACTGATCCAAATTTCAAATTTCTTTCTTTTCCAGATTCCAATCTTCCAGGAATTCATTTAATAGTTTTGGACTAAAAGATTAATCAGCCATATGGAAGCTCAAAAGAAGCTCACAAGTGGGTGAAAGAAAACTGTTTGCAGTTCTGCCTAGTTTTGGCGTGGAACCATAACTCATCCATGGTGTTCCCAAATGTTGTGTAATTCAGTGGGTGGACGCGCAAGGAGTTTGGGAGAATCTGTTATGAAGGAATCACCAAGTGCATTGGCCGTTTAGGAGGTCATTAAATCACCCTAATCCGGAGGATGTCATTTTGGAGAGTCTGAATGGACAGAATATATTCTCATAGTAAAACGGCCATAACTCTCGGAATACATGTCCAAATCCGTTGGGATTTTGAGGGGACACGGACAAGGGAATTATGCACAACATTATATAAGGGCTCAGTGCGTGAAGATGTCATTTAATGGGGCTACAATGCGCCATAATTCGGGGGAAACATTCTGGCTATAAAAGGAGGATAGCTCCACCTTCTCAAAACATCCATTCTTCACCCCATTCCTTCTGGACACCAAGAAGGAGAACTTTTCAGCTTTCTCTTTTATTTATCTTCTTTTTCATTATTTTTTAATTCCTTCTTCCCCATTCATCTCTATTACCCTTACCATGGTGGGGTAAACTTTTGGAGTGATTGGAAAAGGGTTGGTTTTCTACATTGTAATGTTTGAGTTCTTGGACGCAATTGAATAAATTTCTTTCTTCTTCAAAGTTGTTTTCAATTTATTATAGAGGATTTTATTATCAAGTTTGATCATTCTTGAATATTAATTACGTTATTTATTTTTGACTTGGTAAAATAATCAATATCTCCCTCCACTAATTTCTGGTTTATATACGATGGAATAAACCAGGAATTAGTGGTGAAGTACTCGACGATCGTCAGTACGTGTAAAAGGTGTAGTGAATGTTCTTCATTGTTTGGGATAAACAAAACCCGATCGGGTATTTCCCATTTAAATTAAGGATATTCAATACAACTATTTTTACACATGGAAAGAGAGTTGACCAAACCAAGATCTTGGTAAGGTTTTCTCTCACAATAATAATTTCACCAAGGAAGTGAGAGGAAACGATTGTGAAAACTCACTTTAATCAACTAAGAAGAAGATGTTTGAATTAAATTGAACACGGATAGCATTATAATTAGGAAACCAACCCCAACCTAATCACCCTTTTAACTTCATAGTTTTTCAATCATTTGAATTTCAAATTTCCTTTCACAATATTTTTACCCCGGTTTTAAAGTGACATCCCGTTTTGTGTGCACTCCTCTTCGGGAGAAATCCTAGGTCAACCACATTACTGCATTTTAACTTAGGAAATAATTGTTTTACCACGCCCTACGACAGGAGTGTGTCAAACTTGGCGCCATTTCCGGGGAGGTAGTGCCACAATTTATTTGTAAATATTTCACCTTTTCAAATTTAATTTTTTTTAGAAAAAATCTTTTACCATGTTGTTTTCAAATGAATATTTTTTTAATTCATGGAACAATTACCCACAAGTGTGAGAACTAGTTATTGAATCACCTTGGTCTATAGAGAATAAAGTTTCTTTCTTGGCTAAACAAATTCGTGGAGCTCGAATCCAAATCTTAACAGAGGATGAATTCAAGGATCTCATTGAAAACCTTAAAGAGAACCTCGAATACCCAGTTTTGGAGGGTTTGGAAAGAGAATTAATTGAACTTCAGGAGTATTTTCCAGAATTTTATCAAGAAATGATCAAAGTACAACACCAAGAAGAAGAAGTTCACAAGGATATTGAATCCCAATTTCAAAGAATTAGTCAAACAGTTCAAAACCTAGAGACCTCAATACAGTGGATTGCGGAACAAGTACAAGCATCCCAGGATCAACAAATGGAGCCCAAACAAGAACCAGAACCAGAAAAATTGATGGAAAAAGTAGCCCCACAAATCCTTCAAGTTGAATAACCCATGGAGTCCTTGATGAAATTAAAAGAAGATCCATTGAGCCCATCTCAATCAATGTTAGAAGAGATTGATGAAGAAGATTTAGCAATTGAAATACATATGGGTGATCAAAAAGATCTGGATAACTTCTGGAATGAGTGTGAGGAACTTCTTGATCCAACTATTCCTCATAATGTAGAAGATTCAGCAACATTGAAGGAAGAGACCAACCAAACATTGGAATTTGAAGAGAAGATAGAGGAGTCTGACTACCTACCCTTATCTAGGGAAATTCAACTCCATGAGGTACCTCCCATTGAAGAAGCAATTGAAGGCAAACAAACTCAGGGAGATAATATATTCATAAACTCATTATCTGTTGATTTTGTTGAAACTAAACTGATTATTTACTCCCCTTCTTTTAATTTTTCAGATTCATCCAACACATGTATTTATTTGGAGGAAGATGATGAAAAATAAGATTCATCCATGGAAGAACATCTAGAGCTCCCAAAACTTGTTGAACATTTAATGGAGGGAGTACATGAGAAGATCAAAGTGAAATTTTTAGAGGAAAATGAGACACAAGATACTTACTTTGAAAGGGAATAATTTGATATTGATTCTTCATGATTCAATTTTTTTCAAATAGAATTAAACTCTGACATTCCCTTTTATTTTTTCGCAAATGTATCATACCTTCAGCAACCACCGGATAATAAAGAAGATGTTCTTCATTCGGAACCCAAGAAAGAGGAGGACTCATTCATTATCCTAACCCCACCATGCATGTTGTATCTCATTACAAAGAGGGTGGACATGGTGCATTTTATCGATGGAGTCCTCATGAAAAATGAAGAATTTTATCCTGGAAAGAAAAGTTTTTGTTGGTTTATGAGCAAGAAACTCCACCCACCATCATATTGGGGATAACCAATTACAACTGCCCCTCTGGAGGAAGTCAAAACCCAGGGCCCACTTGGGGGATTAAACAAAGTTTTATCCTTCTATTCTCATATTATTTCTATTTTTATTTATTTTAACAAATATCTTATTTTTTATTTTGTTTATTTATTTGCAGGTTTTCAGAGTGCAACACTTAGTAGCTTAACTCAATGTTGCACTGTGAATAAATCAGGTTGTACCTCTCCTTTATACTTACTTGATTGTTGTGATTCATTATTAAATTGTCTTACATGTTAAATCCACTTCAATTCATTGAGGAAACTGCATCATTTCAGTGTGGGGGAGGGAACCTTTGTAGTATAGGATTTTCATTTGATGTTTGTTTTCACAAAATAAAAAAAAATCGCGTGTTTTAAAATTTTTGTGTGTTTATTTTTCAATTTTTGGTGTGTTTCTGAAACATTTGAGCTGAAAATATTATCAATAAAAATTTTTGAAACCCATTTTAATGAGTGAACCAATCTATTTCATGAAACTGGGCTTAAATGAATGCTGAAATGAATTTGTTTCAAGTTCAATTTTTTTTGGAATTTCATGAAAAGTACACTGATTTTTGAATCGCATGCCATATTTCACTGTCTATATCTTTTAAATAACTTTCCTGTGAGGCTTCTGAACCATTTTTGTCATATTCTTTTCATTCACCTCATTTCTTGAGAGAACCAGACCATGCTTGCTTTAACCAGAATTTGATTTATTTCTTTCAAAACATGAGGGTTGGGGTACGTGTGTTTAAAATGATTGAGGCATTTATTTGGTTTGAAGACCCCTTTTCAAAATAATCCGTTTCATTATGGCACACCTTTACATTTATCCTACATTGTAGCCCCGAGTATCCATGAATTTCCTGTTAGGTTAGCCACATTACAAGCCAATTTTCCCTATCCTACCTGCTCTTGAAGTAAAATTACATGATCTAGTTAAACTTAAGTGTGGGGGAAGATGTATTGTGGTGTACTATCTCATTTTTTTATACCTTGGGTGGAAAATAAATTGTGGAATAGATGTGTGTGATGCTCAAAAAATATTCTGTTGAAAGCTCTGCCTTTTCTGGAGCTTTTATGACAAGAGAAGCTGTGCCTTTCTAGAGCATCCAATGCAAAAAGAAAGCTGTGCCTATCTTGAGCTTTAAAAAAATCATGTTTTAAATTATTGAAATGTTTGCTACTGAGCTGATTTAATGATGATGGAGCCTATTTTCAACAAAGGGGAAGTGAAGGAGACCATATTTGAGTGAAAATTAGAATCTTGTAATTTTTCTTCAATGAGAGCCAATCCTTCCTTTTTCGGCCTCAGAACTTTTAACATCTAAATCCTACCAACCGGAAGCGACAGAACAACCCTGAAAATCCCTCATGATAAACACATGTCCTTGACTCAAATTGGGTTGAGAAGTAGGAATTTATCAATCCTATGGTGACTCTTGTGTGATTTTGGATGAGAAAAGACTTGTTCAGCCTTTACATTTGTGAGATGAGAGAAAATTCATGTGAGGAAGGTGTTTTGTGTGCATGGGATAATAAATGAAGTGGAAATATATTAAAATATAAAATGGAGAACTTGAAATAATTGTTTTTTATGAGGCATGATATCTTTTTGTTTTTTGGAATTGATTTAATAGATCTGATTGATATGTGTTTTGGATTTTATTTGATTTTATTTTTACTTGTCCAAGAGTCCAAGTGCTAAGTGTGGGGGAATTGATAGAGAAAATATTTTAAATTAATTTATATTTAATATCATTTTTTTAAACCCACAAAAGTGTTCCCTTAAGATGAATTGTTTCATTTTTATGATACTGGTGTTATTTTGAGTTGAATAGTAAAAATTGGCCATTTTGGATTTTTAACAGTTTTAAATTATTTCTGTTGTTTGGCCATAAAATTATCTACACTGATCCAAATTGCAAAATTATTTCTTTTACAGATTCTAATATTCCAGGGCTTCATTTAATAGGTTTTGACTAAAAGCTGAATAGGCGATATAGAAGCTCAAAAGAAGCTCACAAATGGGCGAAAGAAAACTGTTCTAAGTTCTGCCTAGTTTTGGTGTGGGATCCATAACTCATCCATGGTGGGCCCACATGTTGTGAAATTCGGTGGGTGGACGCGCAAGGAGTTTGGAAGAATCTGTTATGAAGGAAGAACCAAGTTAGTTGGCCGTTTAGGTGGTCATTAAATCACCCTAATCCGGAGGATGTCGTTTTGGAGAGTCTGACTGGACAGAATACATGCTCATAGTAAAACAACCATAACTCTCGGAATACATGTCCATATCCGTTGATATTTTTAGGGGACATGGAAAAGGGAATTATGAACAACATTCAAGAATGGATAAAGGCGTTAAGATGTCATTTAATGGGTCTAAAACACATCAAAATTCGGGGGAAACATTCTGGCTATAAAAGGAGAAGAGCTCCACCTTCTCAAAGCATCCATTCTCCACCCCGTTCCTTCTGGGACACCAAGAAGGAGAAATTTTCAGCATTCTATTTTATTTTTTTCTTTTTCATGGTTTTTTAATGCCTTCTTCTTCCCCATTCAACTGGATTACCCTTACCATGGTGGGGTAAACTTTTGGAGTGATTGGAGAATGGTTGGTTTTCTACATTGTAATGCTTGAGTTCTTGGACGCAATTGAATAAATTTCTTTCTTCTTCAAATATGATTTCAATTTCTTATAGCGGATTTTATTATCAAGTTCGATCGTTCTTGAATATTAATTCTGTTATTTATTTTTTCCTTGGTAAAATAATCAATATATCCATCCACTAATTTCTGGTTTATATACGATGGAATAAACCAGGAATTAGTGGTGAAGTACTCGACGATCGTCAGTACGTGTAAAAGGTGTAGTGAATGTTCTTGATTGTTTGGGATAAACAAAACCCGGTCGGGTATTTCCCATTTAAATTAAGGATATTCAATACAACTATTTTACACATGGAAGGAGAGTTGACCAAACCAAGATCTTGGTAAGGTTTTCTCTCACAATAATAATTACACCAAGGAAGTGAGAGGAAACGATTGTGGAAACTCACTTTAATCAACTAAGAAGAAGAGGTTTGAATTAAATTGAACAAGTATAGCATTATAATTAGGAAACCGACCTTGACCTAATCACTCTTTTAATTTCATAGTTTTTCAGTCATTTGAATATTAAATTTCCTTTCACAACATTTTTACCCCCGTTTTAAAGGAACAACCCGTTTTGTGTGCACTCCTCTTCGGGAGAAATCCTAGGTCAACCACATTACTACATTTTAAATTAGGAAATAATTGTTTTTCCATGCCCTACGACAGGCGTTCATCACGTACCCGACACACAACAATGGGTTTCTATGAAATCTCATGTTGAGCAAAAGGCTGAGTCATACAAAAAATAATAATATAATATTATTTTAAATGGAAGTTAACTCCTAGCCGTTGTATTGGAAGGAATGAAAATAACTAAATTTAATATGATTATACATGTTTATTAAATGGTTTTACAGTTATCCAATAAATTTTAGAGGCTTAAAATGAGAATTAATCCAATTTTAAGCATAAATACTCTAATATTTTTAAAAGGTAGTTTTAACGCCTTTTAATGGAAAACTGCTTTTGAATCTATTTTTCACTTTCATATGTTTATTTTGACAAGATAAAATTCACATTTAGAATTGGTATATCAAAATTTACTTTGTGTAAATTTTTAGTATTTTTCTGATAAAGTTCATTTTTTAATGAATAGTGAAAAATTCAGCATTTTAAGTCAAAAATGTCTTTTCATTTAATTTTTTATGTGGTTAGATTATCTTTTTAAATGTTTTTAAAGTGTAATTGGATTATATTTTACTATTTAATCCAATTTTGTTAATTTAATGTAATTTCAATTTGAAATTGGACATAAATACATGTCAATCTTTTTGTAGTTTTTACTTCTTAAAAACACGCTTTCCAGTTTTGACAATAGAAATTAATTTTAAATTAATGAATGAAACTTATATGTTTTTAATTTGGTAAAATAAACATAATTTTTTAATTATGAATATCTAAATTAGCCTTGGGTGAATTTTTGGTATTTTTTTGAAAATATTCAATTTTTGATAAATAGTGACAAACACTACATAGTCCTTAAAAAACTGACTTTTTTCCTTTAAATGAAAATTTTCCACTTCTGTGAATAGAATTTAAAAAATAAGAAATAAATGGTTGTCATAAGTAATAGGATTTCGGTTCAATAGGATGAAAATGATTTTTGGGGAATAATAACTTTTTCTTTTTATTTATCGTGGTTAAAGGTAAATAGGGTAATTCAAGGAAAAAATAATATTATAATAAAATAAAATTACATTAACACTTGTACTAAACTTATTGGATGAGTAATGGCCGACCCAAACAATCCATGGGTGATACTTTTGGCCTTTGAAAGCCACTTGGGTAAGATAATGACATTAATAACTTTTTATTTAAAGTAAAAATAAAAATATCATAAACATGTATTGTTTTTCTAAAACAATTTTAATGTGGGGTTATATAATTGATATCTATGACTATAAATAGTTATTATAAAGATACAAATATTTCCTACAACATGTTATTTTATTTATAATTTTTATAAATTAAATAAATAAATTTATTTATGGCATAATGATGATGTAATGATTACCTCATTAATGAATGTTTTAAATAAATGATATTATAAATATTTAAATAAATTTATTTTGAAACTTTTTAATCCATAAAAGAACTTTATGGATGATTATGAATTGTTATATTTGAATTAATGAAGTTTTTTATAATTGATAATGTTTTTATGAATTTTTAAAAACTCATGATATGAATAATATAAAAATTGACATAAATGAGTTTTTAAATCAATTAATATTTTATAAAATGATGAAATAGTTCCAAAAATATAAGACTCGTCCAAATTACATATATGATGTTAAAAATGTTATTAATGAACCATTTTTTGTCTCTTTGCATTTTATAGTAAATATATTAACCATATAGTATGAATATAAAAGAAGACATGGTAAAAGTGAAATAAGTTAACAAAGGGTTAAATAAAAAGGATAAGGATTAAAAAAGATCGAAAAACATTTAAATTCTTATTGGAGGTCTTTATTTTGACCTATATTCATTTTATCTTCAAATATAATGAGTTTTGGACCTTTTGAAACCTAAAATTATTTTATAATAAAATGATACTTTCAAACTTTCTTAAAGAGTCCCTCCTCCCTTTTATAAAAGGACACCACCTCTAACCCATTAATCACACCTCTAAGGCTTCTTGGATCATCCAAACTCTTCCCAAATAAGCTCCAAAAATCCCTATATTCCTCCTAGAATCCTTAATATAGTAATAAGGCACTTCAAGAAGACCTTTTGGTTCAAACTAATGGGAGTTACCCGATTTAAAGGTAACGTCTTTCATCAAGTTCTCTTCTTTTATTTTACTTTTTCACTCCATATGCTCTTGTTGTTATTTTTTTACATAACAACACCAGTATACTCAATATAATAGGTTGTTGTTATGATAATTTTTTAAACTACACTTCCCCACACCTCCATCTAATGGATAAGAATATACTGTTTCTGTGGATGACAAACTACTGCCTCACGAAACGATGATTGTTCAATTATCTCCTACCGCCTATCATGGTAGCCATTATGATGGAACTATAATCCTGTATGATATTTATGGTATTTAATTTATATCTATTCTTCTTTAATTCTAATTTATAACAAACCTTAATTCTTTTAATGTTGTATAAATACAATAATTTTATTTGAACAAGTGAGGACTACCGCCCCTTCAAAGTGATATGACTCGTTAATACCATACATGGAATGTATAAAGGTTGGTGTTAATGAAATTACCCAAAGTGTATAAAATATTATATTATAATGTAATAATAATATACCTATGTATCATTTAGCTTTCATTCCATTAAAAATAAAAAAAATGAAATTAATGTAGCATTCATGCGTACGTACGACGTACCATCTCCATGAACGGTGCATTTAATTTTCATATATCCAAATTATATGGACTATTATAAATACATATATACTGGATATAGATGATATATGTGATATATAAATCAAAAATATAATTTTGGAGATAATGGAATTTTGACCACATGGATAATTTTTAATTATAACAAGTTCATTTTTTGAATCTAGTTCCGAACATCGACAAAATGTCCGATATGGAATCAAATAATTAAATAATTGTTAGAGAAAGGTAATCAGTGATATAAGAGGAATAATAAAGTTGAAAAAGGTTCTTAAGAAAGTATAAATTAACTTAATTTTATTATTCAGGAATAACAAGGAACATACAAGATAAGTCGGACTTGAGGTAATGGGTTTTCATCTAAGTTCTTTATTCCCATGAGATTCATGCTTTATTTGAAACTATTTCCTTTTTTGAGGTTTATGTACTGAACATGATTGTATTATTTGTGTAATATAATTTAATTTATGGGTATTTAAATTTTCATTGTATGATCCTTCTTTCATGTGGTTTTTGTTTCGTAAGTTACCAAAACGGTAAGGAAACCTTTCACCCTCCTCTTTTAGTCAAAGACTTATTTTATGTTAAGTCGTTAAATTTAAATTTTCAAATTTTGGGTTATATTCTTCTGTAACCTTATTTCTATAAATTTTATGTCCATGTGAGGAGATATCCTTTTCTCTCTCATCAAATCATTTTCTAAATTTTTAAGTGACGCCGTTAGGCTGCCGAATTTTTCTAAGGGAACTTCTTAACCCAATTTTCATTATTTGGGTTAAACTTATACTTCTTGATTATTTAATGTTATAGAATATTTGTGAATTACCTATGATTGTTTTACACTTAATATCCAAATATATTGTGTGTCTTTATATATTTCACACATAATTATGTTATTGATTTGTCCTTAGTCTAATGGTACAATCTTTGTAAGGGACTACGTCTCAAAATCCTTTCATTGAGGCATATCTTGATATTGTGCACCTTTATTATTCTATAAGGTGTATATACATCCATTTTTATAATTTATATCATGAATTTATATAATCTCATGATATTTATAGTTTTCTTTGATGTTATTCTTTAATGATTTTTATTCAAGAGTTTATCAAGTGGTAAAGGATTCTTTAACTGAAACATCGTTTTAAACATTTTAATGATTCAGTCTTATTAATACATATCTTTCATGTCAATGTTTTAGAAATTATTTTAAGGATTTATTTATATGTAAATGAGTGTTTTACAGTGTAAATTACTTTCAAATGTTTTATAGTGGTATGAGACACTTTAATTCAAAACTCTTCTTTTTGAGTGTTTTAAATGAATTGATTATGTCAATATCTTGAACTGATATCTTATTACTACAATGTGAAAATGTTATCTTTCATTTATTCTTGTTTTATGTGTTATGATTACGTTATGGATCTTGGGAATTTTTTACGTATATGGGTGGTTCTGTGATAAACCCAGGATTTTTGAGGTCGAGATGGCTTTCCAATGCATTGAGTAACGTGATAGAGTGAAGAATTAATGTTTCTCCTAAGATATTTAGGGAATATAATGTGATGGGTTTTCCACGTGTAAATACCTATGTAGCTATGAAATCTACAACGTAATTATGTTATGGATGCTACAAGTTACATTTATGATTTATGATTTCTATGTGTTATTCATAAATCTGATGATTTTGTGAGGTATGTTAAAGAGATTATGTTTTAAGATTGAAAAGTATGATTTCTTTGATTTGTATGTATTCATGGAAAAATGTTTTCTTTCCTTATTTTATATCCCTTCTAAAGATTTTCATGATCATCCCAAGTTTTTTAAATGTTTTCCACAAGACTTATAGATGAATAGGGTCAATTATGGGATCAAGGAAAAGTCGTGCTATCTAAAATAAGGAACTAGACATGTTTCTTTTTTTAAGAGTTTTTATTTTATGAAAAAAATGGATATTGAGTAGAAGTGTCTACATGTAATATTAAGGTTGTTATGTGTAAGTAATAACCTAATTATTTAAATCTCTAAAACTTAAAAGATCCTCAATGTGAATTATTAACTTAATTAAATATTATGTAATGTTTAAGGCTCAGGCCTTATAGTAACACACATCCAGTTCCTCTACCTATCTACCTAGGGTCGCATGATAAAAGTAAATAGAGATGAGTAATCAATAAGCTGAGTAATGGCCACAAGAACCAAGAATAAATCACTTTGAAAATAAATCTCATCTCGCCTCCATCACCCTTACAAGAAACATCCCATTTTTATATCAATCACATCAAATGAATCCTAAAGCATTCCCCTCGAGATACAATCCATGTCACACAAGCACATGAATAAATGGTTTCCTAAGAGGGTCTCTCACACACAATGATATCTAATATAAAAGTACCAAATGAACCTTAACAAAAACATAGCTCGATATTACAAGAATTTTTTCAACCCTTCAAAATTCATTTAAAAAATTATTTACACCAAAACATTTAGAAACCACATTCAAACTCATTTAAATATCATTTCAAATAAATTTTTTTTCCCAATTTGGGAACCAAATGGGGGTAAATATAATTAAATATACCCATTTTATTTTATAACATGCCTTTAAAACATTTAAAGTAACTTGAAACCCTATCAAACCATTAAAACTGAAAGAAACCTTGAAACTCACTTTAAATAACTCCATGCCAAGTGAAGAACCACATTAAAAACACATTGAAATATTAATATAATTATCATATATTGTTCTAATTTGATAAAATGCATTATAAATTTATAAGATCACAATGATATGTCATTTAAAGAAAAATCAAAAAAAACATCCCTCAATCATGGTGTAAATCCCACAAAAGAAGCCACAAAGTTTCATCTTTGTTGGTGAAAACTCCAACAATAAAGGTATGGACCTTCTTATTCACTTTCAACAAAAACACTATGATTATAATACCCTAAAACCTAGTCCCACCCATAAAAACCACTAGGGTTTTATAGAGGGTACCAAATCAAGGGATAATGGAAGTGGGATAAGAAATAAAAGTAATTAATATTGAAAGAGGGATCAACTAGAAGGAATCACATAGAAATAAAAGATGGAGGTTTCAAAAATCAAGAGGGGGGAGGAGAAGAGCTCCCCCTTGGCACACCTGGGCTCGTTGACTTTGAGGGAGGAATGAATAATGGGTTTACCTATTAAATTGAGTTTGGGAAAACATGGAAACTCAAAAAAACTTAAAATGGGTAGCTCACATGGTTTGGACACATGATTTTATAAACTATATGATGACCATATGGAACAAAATTGTCCCATTATATAACTATTAAAATGTCTATTTCACAATTCACCAAAATTTTTAAAATCTATGTTGCAAAAAAATTCCATATAAAGGTACCTCTCGTGGTTATTCCCAAACTATTTGTTAACTAGGAGTTATAACCCTGCATGTTCAAAATTGAACTAAAAACCCACCTGCTTAAGGGCACCTACACTATTTTGAACTAAACCATTCATGTTGAACTATGATCTATAAAAGAACTATGTAAATGTTACCCAGTTGGTTTCT
This sequence comes from Viscum album, assembly GCA_963277665.1. Taxonomy (NCBI): domain Eukaryota; kingdom Viridiplantae; phylum Streptophyta; class Magnoliopsida; order Santalales; family Viscaceae; genus Viscum; species Viscum album. Next base: position 4,038,506 of record OY728134.1, on the reverse strand, counting down.
AATAATCATGCACAGACTATGTTCAAACCAAACAATATAAAAAAATCTTAAAAATTAAAATGTAAAACCCCAAAACTTCTAAAATTTAAAGTTTCTGAAAAATATTATAAAATAAATTGCACAATAACATAGTGGGTTCTATATGTAATCCTTCATGATCTATGACACAAGTATTGGGATCTTCCTTTAATCCATGGTTTTCTTAACCTTAGAGTATATTTGGTATCACTAGGGTACTTCATATTTTTCCTAATCTTAATTTTGAGCTTACTTGTTGTTTCATATTTTTTTGGGGGTTTTAGGTAATATTACAGGTTTTGTTTATATTAATCTTCTCATGATACCTATACCCACATGTGTTGGGTCTCTAAATACATTTTATAGTTTGGAGGTGACCTTGGATAAAGAGGATATTTCTTATTTGGTTGAATTGGTGCATAGTGTTGTCTAGTAGTATATGTAATATATGTTTCTTTTGGTGTTATCTTCCCAAAAATTATCATAATGTGGATGTGTTTTCCCTGACCACATGTTGTTTTTTCATGGTGTTATTATCTATGTAATTTTTACCTTTCAGGGGTTTCATTTGTGGCATTGTACTAGATTGTTTTGTCTCCTGCATACAATATTATACAATTTTGTTATTTATATGTTTATGTAGAAAGTGTTTTTTGATTATATATAATGTATTGGGTGTGAATTTTTGTTATAGGTTGATATAGTCTATGGCCTCCCATGTGTATTATTCCTTCATGGTGCTAGATTCTAGTCCCTAGCCAATTTAAGGTGAACTTATACTATCACACTCATCTTTCTATCATCCCAGGTGGGGCCTTAGTGGGTTGGTACACATGATGAGAGCTTATTATTTTTTTGAGGTTTTGATAGAATGGGCTTGAACTGTTTGATCCTTATGAGTGAGTATAAATTGAGGGAAGATTATCAAGATGGAAGTGATATGGAAGGAACATATTTTCCTTTATTGTGTCTTGGGATCACATATAGCTGAGACCTCCAATATTAGATGAACATCTAGGTATGGGTCAATTTTTACATGTGGCTATTTTATGAAATTGTCAGTTATCACCTTAGGGTTTTTCCTTTTTAGTGATAAAAAGTATTAAAGGTGGCGAGGATTTAGTGAATAAAATTTTTCTTCGAGCGAGACTTGATTCATATTTGAGTCTTGAGGTTCTGGGTCTCCTAAAGGGGTAAAATGGTAATTTTAGTCTAGTATATGACCTTGGATAATTTTATGATGCAACCATTGAGTTTATAATATTCTAATTACACTTGGGTTGAATTTTGGTGGGAGTTTGAGCTAGTTTAATTTTAAGGGATAATTAATAAGTATTAAATAATTAAATATTAATCCTGTATGATTGAGAATTTTTATATTATAAATAAAATATTATATTAAAATACCAACCCTATAGTTATATTTAAAATGGGATGTTTACCAAGGTGAGGTGTAATTTATTTTTTGGTGTATCAAGTATTGAACCAACCATTTTTGAGTGACTAAATTTTTATGTGATTGACCTAGATCACATTATAAATTTTTCATTTCACCTCACACCTAATGCTATCCATTATTGATGAAAATAACCCTATATGATTGAGATGTGAACATGATATGATAACTAATAAGAATGGTGGTGAACCACTGGTTGATGGTGATGAATTACTTAAGAGGTGAAATTTACACAATCGAGGTATGACACTTTTCTATTCCTCACAACTTGATATCCATAGGATTTGGTCCCATTCCTATCATGTTCAAATCGGATAGAATTATATGGTATCACCTTCATTAAATCTTCTTAATATTTATATTTTTAATTATTATTTGGATATTCGATCACATTTTAATTAAAGGTTAATATTGTTGTGTAGGATAAGTTTCAATTCATGGTGGATAAAAGGTTGGTAGATTAGAATAAATTTATTTCTTTTGATTAACGTGGGTTTTTATTTTTTAAAAAATTAATGGAATATTCATGATTTATGGTTAAAATTAATAAGAAATAAAAATTATACTTGGTAATCCATGATTTTTATAATTTAATTAATTATTTAAACTAACAAATTTGTTTGTTAATGTGTGAATGGAAAACTTGGATAATTTGATGAATTATCCATTGAAACGATGAATTTTCTTAAAATATTTTTTTCCCTCACATGATTTAGAGATTATTTGTGAGAAAATCCTTGGGTGGCTGGAACACTTCTTTGACCATATTTTTTTCATCCTTCTTTTCCCATTTGTGTTTATTTCTCATTTCTAGCCTACATATTTGCTAATGGTTTGACCCAAGGAGAGTAGGTAAGTATTTTAAAGTTGGAAAAAAATATGTTCTTTTGTTAATTTGAGTTTGGTTTGGGATATGGTAGTGTATCTCATGAATGATAGTGGTTTTGAAAGCAACTTCAATATAGTGGTTGGAGGAAACAAATGAGAATGATGGAAAATGGCATGTGAAGGTCTAGAAAGGTAAAACGTAGAATATGATGGTTTGGGGCCCAATTAATGATGGTTTTGGGTGTAATAGATGTGTTTATGGTGAAATAGGAATGAAAATCACGGATTCAGAAGCTGGAAATGTATCAAGTGAAGAAATTGTACCAGGTTTTAATTTTACTACTACACAACATGTAGTCCTCTGGGTCATGTTTCATGTGTGTTTCAATCCACAGTGACTATGGTTTCTTTAGCATTAAAAATATTACACAGGGTCTCACATTCTCTTATATGTAATATATATCTATCCACATAACTTCATAGTGTACCATATGTATACATCAACTAACTATTTTCTCTATTCATTATGTGGGCCAAAGTACATGTCATGTAGTTTGAGATGGAATGACATTACGTACCTGAGATACATTCCATAGTGGTCAGTGAAACCAAAATTTCATGTATCCTATTTTAGAAAACATCCAGTTCAACCCCTCATATTATATTTAGATATAGTTCACATTCCATGTACTTTAGAGTACATATCATGTATCCGAACATTATAACTCACTATGTACTGGCAGTACACACCAGGCAGGAGTAGAAAGTCCTACATTCTATGCACAATGTTTTACATGAAGTATATATTGAATCCACATATTATGGGTATTATTTGTTCCTTATTGACTACTACCCATGGCTTATATGTCATGTACTGGGTAGTTTAGGGTGTTTCTCATATCTTGTCACCCGAGTGTCAAGATCAAACACATGAGCAGTCCACTCATCAAGGGTTTATAAAATAAATTAAATAACATAAAAAACAAATTATTTTAAATTATGAATATATATTTGGTCATGGATTCATTTTATGGAATTTATTATATCACTCTTGGACCATTATGATGTAATAATACAGACTATATTTATACCATATTTAATTTTTACCCCAAAATTTGACTATCTCAAAAAATTATGAAAAATTCCACATTGAAAAAATTTGATGTGATGATTTAAAAAATAATATATATTTTATCAAAATAATTTTATAAATTTATAATTTTTCCTTTTAAATAAAAATCCTTATTTACTAAAAAATACCCGTTTTTATGATATTAACCACATTCTGACCCTTATAAAAATCATATTGGACTAAATTAAATTATATTATCATTTATGTTTGAAAAATTATTATATAATAATAATATTTTATTAAAATAATATTTATTTAAAAATTTGTGGAATTTATCAAAATAGTGTCTTAATTGAAACTATATATTTCCCAAAAAGACAATTTTTATTTCTTCATGTAAAAATATAATTTTTTATCAAACAAATTATATAATCATTGATAAAGTAATAATAAAAGGGATAAATGTAATCAATATTTTGTTAAAGAGAAAACATAAAAAATAATATTACTAGGATCAAGATACACAACCCCTTATTACACAAGCCTACACCATAAGGGTAAGGTGTGCGATGGTGGTGCTTTCTTGGGTGGTTCAGCTAACATGGTTTGGGTCATGATCTCAATAAGCTTTAAATTCTCTCATAATTAGTTTTTTCAATACTTTAGTTATTGATATAATCTTGGGCTTGGTCAAGGTTAAATACTAGTGACTTAATATCCCTCAGAAGCTCTAATAAATGGGATTCATATGGTATGATTCTACTGGTCAATGCTATCACTTCTTTCATTTATTTCAATTGGAATTTATCATAACCCATAATTGAAGTTCCCAATCAAGATCTAAGTATCACGGAGAGGGGTAGGGGGTGAATCGGTGATATGTTTTTATTTTTATGTTTCATCCTTTTTGAAACAACCTTCATATTCTATTAAAGAGTTTATTCTCTGCTGAACACAAACAACCACATGAACACAGGATTTACAAGGTTCACTACTCAACAAGAGTAGCTATGTCCTTGGTATGGTACAAAAATAATACAGTACCACACAATCCACTAGAAAACAATCATTTTATGAGGAATAAAATGAGTAGGATATACCCTTACACTCATTTAGAACTTTGAAAAAAAATCCGCAAGAGTGTGTGCACCCTCTTAGCACAAATACAGAATTATAGTATTTCAGTGCTTCTTTACAATTGAACAGGTGTATTCTTTGAAGTACAAATCTTTACTTTCTTACCCAGATGCCGGTAAGAACTATCTTACACACAACCGAATATGTGTGAGTACCCCAAATATTTCTTGCACCCTTTTAGGTGTCTTACGTGAAAATTTTATGCCACATGTGAAAGATTTATCTTTTGTTGTGAAACACCTCTTGCACATAACTTCAATCTTGCGTGAAACTCTCTTCTTTCACTCAACTTCTCTTTATTGCGTGCAACTCAATTACTTTCGCACAATCTCATTTTCTTAATATTTTTTCACCCCTCATAGCTTGGGATTTCTCTAAGTGTCGAGCATACATAGTGTGAGGGGGTCACCTCTTATTTATAGACCTCACTGACCCCTGCGTGCAAAAACCACGATGTGTCGAGCAAGATTCTAACATCTTGTGTCAAACCCTCTTTGACATCACATTGGGTGCATAAGTCTATTTTACGCCAAACTCATATTTCACACAATTAATTGAATCTTTCTCTCACTTCATTTCTTTTCCATTTTTCGATGTTTGGACCTCGAATCATGCCTTGCGTGCAAGATTCCAAACTCTCTTCAATCTTACGCACAAAAATCAATCTTGCGCGCAAAATCCAATCTTTCACGCAAGCATCTCCTTTTCCATATTTTGATTTTGGGATCATGGAACTCCACTTGTGCACAATATACCAAGACATCTTCAAACTTTCACTCAAAATCCTTTTCCAAAAGCACATTTCTTCATCTCATGATTTTGAGGCCCTTAAATATGAAAAACACTGGAAAACAGAGCCACATTAAAATGTTCTTTTGTACCAACTCCAGATTGTCTATTCCTTTTTCATTGATCTCTTCACTACATCCCATAATAATTCTTCATCTTTCATCATTAAATCCACTATCGTGATATGTATCGTTTGATTGAATAGCGGTAACATCGTCATATTTTCAATGGGAAGTACTGAAACTTCCCTATCTTCCAGCAGCATCATTCCTTCCAATCAAAACTCTATATGACTGGAATCATAGTTTCTCCCCTTTCCTTCATAAGGATTGAATCAAAAGTTCTCCAAACTTATGATATTTGTGAAATACATATCATCAAATCATCGTCTGATTTTAATTTTCTTTACAAAGTGAATTGATTTATCTTCTTTGACAACAAAAGACAACACTATATAACAGAAAACTCTTCTTAATTCCTTATATATCCAACTTGGTCCCAAAAATAATATATACTAATAATAACAGTCACTATAAAATATCTATATTATCAATGATTACGATGATTAATGGTATATTTAATCTAACAGGATACAACTTATAATAGTTAAAAATAACCAAAGTAGTGCATGTGTTTTCTATAAATTCATTACATAATAATGAATTTGTTAATTTGAAAAGGGAATTTAATTTATCAAAATTTGGTTCATTAGATTATTCCCCCATTTAGAAATTTCACCCTCAAAATGTTATCTCATACACTAAAACAGATGAGGGAATATCTATTTCATTTCCTCTTTTGGTTCCCATGTTGCTTTCTCAAAATTGTGGTTCTAAAACAACACTTTGACCAGGTGAGTTGAATTATTTTATAAAACTTTGTCTCTATAATATAAGATATGTACTAGATGATCCTATCATTAAACACCATTCTCTAAGGGCACGACCTCTGGATTTATTAAATGTGATGGGTTGCCTATGTACTTCTTTAAGTGAGATACACGGAACAAATCATGTACTTGAGATAGGTTAGGTAGTAGTTCTAGTTGTTAATCCATGACTATGATATGATCAAGTATGTCAAAGGGGATAACACATCTCAAACTAAGATTTTACTTCCTACCAAACCTCACAACTTTATTCCATGGTGATATAAAGTGGAAAACTTTATCCTCAACCTCAAACTCTAGGCCACGTCGACGATTGTCTGTATATATATTTTTGTCAAATTTTCATATGTTTCATATGATGTTGAATATTTTGAAAATTATCTATAATCTCTTAGACAAGATGAAGTCCCATCAGCTTCCACTCTCCTATTCCACCCCATTATGTCAAAGTTTGACACCTATTCCCATATATATCCTCATAAGGTATCATTTTAATGTTGTAATGGAAACTATTATAATAACATAACTCAACTAGGGGAAGGTGTTGATCCCAAAATAATTGGAAATACATTAATGAAGATATCGGTATATCCTCTAGACTTACCATTTATCCGAGGGTTATAATTATCACTAAAACTTATCTATGTATCGAATTCTTACTGAAAGAATCTCCAGAACCTTGAGGTAAACCTCAGATTTTGATTACACATAATGGGTAGGGGCACTCCATAGAGTATTAAAACTCCCCTTATTTATATAGTAGAGAGTTGGTCAAGAGATAAATCTTCCTTGATAGAAATGAAATGCACTGACTTATAAGGAAATCAACTAACACTTATATAGTGTTTTTTCATTCAGATGTCTTACAGAGCCCTATGATTAAATCCATGGTTTTTTGTTTCCATTTCTATATTGGTAATGGTAATGTTTTAATCATAACCTTAAAATTTTATCATAAATACTTAACCTATTAGCATATCGAGCATTGAGATAAAAATTATATAATCTCCCTCTTCAAGTTATCCCACTAGAAGTTTTAATTTGGATCTTTATAAATCTTAGTACTTCATGGATGAATAGAGAAGGATGATCTTTTCACGTCATCTATAAATTTTTTCTTCTGTTATAGTTTTAATGGGACACATATATGGGTTCCAAACCATATAAGTCTATATATAGTATGATCTATGCACATCATCCAAAAGTACCCTCTTCAACTCTTATGAATATATGGTTGATTAGTTATTTGATAAAGGTAGGATGGATATCCTTTTATTATTCCCATGTCCATAATTTTCATTTCTAAGAGGATTGGATCCCTTATAATCCTTATCATGGAGAGGGTAATAGGATCCTTTCTAGTTAGATCATCTTCCACTTTTTTTCCTTCCTAGGATGGTAATGGACTGAGGAATCATAATCCATGATCATCTCTAACCACCTTCATTTGTTCATATTGAGCTCTTTTTTGTGAATATATACTAAGGATTTTATGATATATATATATATATATGTCATGCTTCTCCCTTTAGAGGTAATGTCACCAAATATTTAGTGTAAATATCACTTTATCTAATTATAGATCATCCATTGGGTTGTTCTTCCCATGGATCATTTATTTTAAGGAGGGATAAATATCACCTTTTCATATTTCATGATTACACAACCCAAAACCTTTTTATAAGTATCATTGTATATAAAAAAATACTTCCCCAATAGTGGGTAATGAGAGTACAAGTACAATGATGAACTCCTTATTTAACTCATTAAATATCTCCTCAAATTCACATGTATAGAAACATTTAACTCCCTATTGAGTTATCATGGTTAGTAGGCTTGGAAATCATGAGAAGTTTCTCAAAAATCAAAGATAATACCTATTTAATCAAAGGAAACTATGGATTTACATAACAAATATTGGCATATTCCATCCTTAATTTTATTGTGTTTTTAGAGGATATATAGATATCCTTATTCTGGTGATAACATGCCCTAGTATTATTATTTTCTCTATACAGAACTCGCATTTTCTATACATCACATATAAATTTTTCTTTTGAAATACATTTGGTAGAATATTCAAATTCTACTCATATACCTCCTTTATTTTAGAGTAGATAATAATATCATCTATAAATACTACCATAACTTTTCTGAGGTAATCCCTAAATACACTATTCAATATGTACATGATGATACCTAGAGAATTAGTGAGTACAAATGGAATACCTATGAACTCTTAGTTCATGTACCTTTTATAAAAATAGTCTTGGGGATATCCTCTTTCTCAAAATTTATATAATAATATACCAACCAAAGATCCACATTGGATAAGTATTGATCCCCATGTAATTGATCACAAAATTTATAAATTAATGTAAGATGATAATTTTTATTCATTGTGACCTTGTTTAGTTCATGGTGATCAATGCTGAGGTGTATTAACCCATCATTGTTCTTGATTAAGAGCATTGATGCACCTTATGGTGAAGCAATTGGGTGTATAAACCCTTTATATAGATTCACCTGCAGTTTCTCATTTAGTTCTTAAAGTTCAATAGTGTACATTTTATATATATTCTTGGATATTGGTGAAGAATTGGGTATAATTTTAATTGAGAACTCAACCAATTGGCTAAGAGTAAGACTAGAAAAATATTAATTAAACACATTAGTGAACTACCTTACTACGTGCATGCCATCAAGGATTACCTTTTCCTTAGTCTCAATGATTTAATCTAGATATTATTTATCACATGGTAATAATATTCATTCTTGATATAATGAAAAAAAGGAAATTCATCCTCCACCTTGTACTTGTATATAATTAGCGGCTGATTTGTGATTCAAATGGCTATTTCATTCTCTTGAAAATTTATGTTAGATATATACAAGGAAATTTATTCCATTCCTAGAATAGATTCAAATTACAATAAAGGGATTATCAAAAGGTTTTCTAAGAAAATTAATTCCACAAAATTTTACAAGGGATGAGTTAACTATTTTTATGCAATAATTAACTCATTTTTTGTCTTTACTGATTACTCAAATACCAAGTTTTAGGGGTGGTATTTGAATAAATATATTAAACTTGGGAGATATAAAAGAATTTGTAGAACCAGAATCAACTATTACATTATCTATCCTTGAATGAATAACTAAAATACATGCTAATACTTCATTTTCAGGATCCGCCTCAACAGTTATGATGGAATATGATCTCCCTTGCTCTTTATGCATTAGAGGTTGTTATCATCATTTATCCCCATTAATCATTGGATTAGTGAATTTATTTATATAGTTTATATATTAATTGTAGTTTAAACATTATACAATATTATAAGGGTTGGCTGGATCATTACTTTATTTCATCACATTGGTTGGTTTCACCCATTGACATTAATTATCTAGGTACCCTTCTTTACTACCCCTAAATAATTTTTTTATCCACTTAAGTAAATTTATAAGATGATTATTCACACACTTTTGACATGTGGGGTGTAGGGATTTATTTCCCCCATGAAATTTATCCACCACACCACAAGAATTAAAAAATCCATCCTTTTATTCCTATCTCTAGACCTGTGATACCCTTGAGATTCACTAATAATCATTTAGACTTTGAGAAAAAACTAAAAATTTCTATATAAGTGTCAAATTATTTAATTTAAAAATATTTTTTTAGAATCTTCTTTATTCCACCAAATATATGATCAAATTTACATTCAAGGGAAATAAAAAATCTATAGGCATATCATGAAAGTCTTGTGAATTTCACCTTGAACACCATGATGGATACATCATCCTTTTTCTTGAGGCTATGATAATTCCTTCCCATTTTTAGTTGGAGAGTGTGGGTAAAATATTTATTGAAAAACTTTTTCTAGAATTATTTTCACTCCATCACTTCAATCTCTTCCTTTGGCTTCCTATTTTTTGATCAATCTCCACCATTGATTATCTAATTCTTCCATATGATAAACATCCAACATGAATTTATCTTTCTCAAATCATTAATGTATCGGTAAGATCTTTTCAATGCATTTGATCCATTATTCTGTGACTAAGGGATTGTAAGATCCAAAAAAATTCAAAGGCCTTTGTTGCATAAATCTATTAATTTCAACTTTCTCTTTCTTAGGTGGATGTGTGTTTTCCCCCTAATTCAAGTTTTTGTTCAGAACTTGAGTTATTTTAGTAAGTATCCTCATGAAGTTCTCGATCCCTCCTCCCATAAGGTTGGGAATCTCATTCATAAAATCATCACATCACCCCTTATAATGGTTGTTGACTCAGTTTGTCCTATTTATATCCATTGACTAAGATAAACAGAATATTAGAGATGAGAATTTTAAAACTGCTAAAAAAATAAATATAAAACCATGAAAATTTATGTTATAACTCATAAATGATACATACTACTTAACCTATGAATTTAAAGGTTTCAATCTATGTTATCCTTGATTTACTTACCAACATAAAATATTGTGGTCATATTTATTCCCTTGACAACGGTTTGTAAAGATCATGTGAATTTACCAAATCATAACCCTTAGTGGTTTCAAACTAGGTGTTCAATAAGAAATATTTTTGATGCACTAGGTGATGATCGATTCAAGACAAAATTTTCTTTTTTGGGGTTATAACCACTAGGTAAAACTGTGTCAGTGCCTTATCCACTTGTAGTATTTCAGAAGGGATTGGTTGCTTGGAAACCACTTACTATATAATTTATCAAAATTTAGGGATGTTTTTATTTGTTTATTCTTATTACTAAGGATTTCACTAAGGTTTTCTAATCCCAATCCTAAAAAATAACTATACTATCCAATGATACCAACTATAAAAACCCAGGAATTTAATACAAATTAATTCATCATTTACTACATAATGATAGAAATAATACAATCCTAGAAGATCTTTAGGCCCAGTGTCTTTTGGAAATTAAGTATATAGCACATTAACTTGAAACATGGTTACGACAACATTATTTAAAAAATCTAAAACACACCCTTATATTCCATCAATCTTTTAATACCACTTGAGATAACTTGGGGATGTAGATAAAAAATGTGTAAGATATAAATCCCCATAAGTGAATTATCAAATAATAACATGATAAAGTAATATATGTTATTAAAGAGGCATATCAATGTGACATAAAATGTGTGAGAATCATAAACATGATCATTTATACATGATATAAGATGATAGCATCAAGGAAACATAAGAATGTGGTAAAAACATAAAACCTGACATCATAAGAATAAGTCAAGGCTAACCTATGATACATTATAAGTGTTATTATGATGACATACCATGAACCTTACATGGTATCTAATGAGATAAAAACATGACCCAATGCATTTGAGGGATATATAATTTAGGGCCCACCCATCACATTCATATCATATACATGCATTATTGTGACACATATATCATAAAACATAAAAACACATTATATCATTTTTAATCCAATGATTAAGGAGTGTGTGACTACATACAATTAATTATCCAATTAAAAAAGTATATATAAGTCTATTTGAATAACTTTATGATAAATGGGGATAGTTATTTACTGTATAAATGTGTGGCATGGAAAAAAATAAAAGACAATTTCTGTAGCATAACATGTTCACATAAAGGTTAATGGGAAGGTTTAATGAGAATGAAAGGTTACCTATTATTACATGGGAATTATAAGGACATTAAAGATATGTTTATAAACACATTAAAATGTGAACCATTTTAAATAAAAAATCTTAGTAAAAATAAAGTACTTGAAATAAAAAGGAAGAGTATATGATTCCTTACCTTGATAGGGAACTTATAAAAGCTTGGGAAGAGCTTATCAAAATATTGGGGAAGCCGTATGAGGTATTTAGAGAGGGATAGGGAGATAAAATTAGTTCATAGTGGGTTCTTAGTGAAAATTAGTGGGTATTTATAGCAAAAGGGGGGATTTCTTTATCAATTTCTAAACATATGTTTTGGACTCTATATAATAAAATAACCAAAAAACAAACCTAACTGTGGTTATTCTCATGTTTTCTACCAAGTATGAGTAGTTTTTAATATTTTATAAGTCTAAGAACTGAACTCTTTAAAATAATTCCTCTTGGTGATGTGGAAGTGATTCATGTTTATAAAGAGTTGATTTTAAAACCTTAAAATATAATATAGGTTTTGGAGGATTTATTAAGTCTTTATAAAATTTATAAAATAACATAAAAAACAAAATATATTAAATTATACATAAATATTTTCTCATGTATTCCTTTTATGGAATTTATTACATGACTTTTGGGTCATTATGATGTTATAATATAGACTATATATTTATATCGTATTTAATTTTTACCCAAAAAATTAAATGTCTAAACACAGTATAATGAAATAACCATTGGATAATTACAACATAATTATTTAAAAAATGATATTTATTTTATCAAAATAATTTTATAAATATGTGAATTTTCACTTTTAAATAAAAAATACTTATTCACTAAAAATTACTAGTTTTTATGATATTAACCTCTTTCTAACCCGGATAAAAATTTTATTAGACATCATTAAATTATATTATCATTTCTATTTAAAAAAATATATAATGAGAATAATTTATTAAAATATTATTTATTTAAAAAATCCTTGAATTTATCAAAATATTTTCTAAATTGAAACTATATATTTCCCAAAAATACATTTTTAATTTCTTTATTTAAAATTCTAATTTTTATCTAACACATTATATAATCACTGAAAAAGTAATAATAATAAGGGATAAATATAATAATTATTTTATTAAAAATAAAACATAAAAATTCAAATTACTAGGGTCAAGATATATAACTCCATATAAAACCAGTGTATGATGTAGGATAAGGGGTGAAATTGTCGTGCTTTCTTGGGGTAGTTTTACAGACATGGTTAGGGTTTTGATCTCAATAAATATGAACCTATCTTGTAAATGCTTTCACTCATAATTTAGTTGTTGAATCTCAGCGTGGGGCTAGTTAAGGGGAAATCACAGTGACACCATATCCCATGGAAGATTCAATAAATGGGCTTCATAGGGTACAATCATACTAGTTTAGGCCATCAATTATTTCATTTGTGTTAAATTGATTCTTTCATCACAATTAATATATACTAATTATAACGGTCACTATAAAAAAACCATATTATTAATGTTTATGATCGTTAATGTTCTTTTAAATCTGGAAGGATATAGCTTATAATGATCTAAAATTACCAAATAAGTCAATGTGTTTTCTATAACATCATTACTTAATAAGTAATTTATTCATTTGAAAATTAAATTTCATTTATAAATAATTGGGTCACTAAAAAAATGTAGACTTTTCATAGAAAACAAGACTAGTTTACAAGGATTTATGGGAAATAATGAACCTTAACTTCATAGATACATAAATAGAATATAGAATAAGTGTTTGGTGCAAGAATAGGTTCAGTAACCCCCTAGTGATGTTATTATGAAATAACACGAGTCACTTATATGTATTATGTAGGGGTACTAGTATACCATTCAGGGTGTGTGGCTCCTCTATCAGAGAATGGGGTTGGTACCCCATCAATACCACTAAAGAGTATACCCCCTTACAATAGATTGAGTCAGTATCATCCCCACATACTACTGTTCAAGTCCTACAACTATAGAGAACAAAGTTTTTCCTATGATATTGAGAGTGGGTTATGTTAGGAATCCAGAAGAAGGGCCTACTTCTGAAACATCTATTGTTATAATCTAGGACACCACTATAAGAACAAATTCAAAACATACTTCTTGAAGATCCCCTGTAACATTGGCTTTTGGAACTAGAAATCCAAGGCACCCCAATCACCACACCAAGTCAACACACCATCTAGTTTCATTCCTCCTCAATTACACCTTTGGAACATAGATCAAAAACATGAAAACTACACAACCATCCAATTAAAAAACAATAACCACAAAGGACAATGAGGATTAAAGTGGTTCATAATTTTGTCTTACATCCCTAGGAGAAGTAGATGCATTTCATAAATCATTAACTAGAAACATCCAGATATAAAGAGACATACATCCTACTGGATTTACAAAATAAGCCTAACTATCACCTAATTATAAAACTTTATTTCTTATAATTACACTTCTTCGAGTCTCCATCCTTCCAAACTTCAAAATTAACCTTCGTTTTAGGAACCTTAAGAGTGTGTGTGTACCCAGTTTGGATTCCTTGTAAAGGGGGCCACCTAAGACTTTATTAGGATCCATTATCACCACTCAGTTCATGTAAATTTGAAATGTGTTCCATTAACCTTTGTATAGAGGGCCTCATCCAGTCATCTAGTTAAAACTGATATAAAAAACCTGTGGTCCTCCATTAATTGGATCTAGATACTTATGATTTTCTATAACAATCCCCAACTCAACCGTTGACTTATAGTGAATAGCGAACAATATATTCTAGTCTTTCCATTAATGATTCTCTACAATATCTTCTTTTAAAAACCTATATGGACTGAATCCAACTCTTCATATTTAGTTTCCTCACATCATAATCAATTCCACACAACAATTCACTAATAAATTGGAACTTTTATTTGGATACTGGAAGCTACCCCTTCTAATTTCCTCACTGAATTCCTTCAGAAAATGAATGACTACCTCTAAACTCATTCAAATATATGTCTATTCCAATACTCAAACTCTATTATTATTCCATTATACTTCATCCAAGATACTTCTATAATCAACCCCCTTTGGTACTAAGAGTTTCCTTCAACCAAACTCATTTCACTAATCTTGACATTGAGGATATTTCTAGAATTTTCTTTTAGAAGAAACTCTATTTGGTTATAATGAACTTCTTTTTGTCAACTTCCATTCACCCATGCTACATATTCTGAACATGATTCATTTATATCCTTTAAGATAAAGGTTATTCCACTAGAATGTTTATAGATATTTCACAGTGTTAGTGTAATGTTTCCATCTAGGTTCCCAAGTATTACTTTCAGATTCAGTACTTCTGGAGCTTCCACACCTGACCCAGAAAATATTTCCCACTCCAAACCCAACAATATCCCATTTGAGAATTTATTTCATATGTTTAGTCCAATAATATCCCACTCAAATAGAATTCTAAAACTGACACTTATGTGCATTATGGATCAACTTCAATTTATACTTCTATTATAACAATTTCATAGTTCTCCACACTATTATCCCTTCAAATATTTCTATATCCCATTGAAATATATCCACCTTGATCTTTTGAAATCATTATCTAATAACTTTCCATCCTATAACTTTTTTTAACTTCCATCAACAAGTTGTTCTATGAACTATGTCCATGGCCTCACTCTATCATATTTCCATGAATTTTCAAAGACTCGACAACCAAGATTATACACTATACATGTGATTTTGGGGAAATCAAACTATAGATGAATCATTATAATGACCTCTATTAATAACCCTCCCTCCTTGAAAATTTGATGTTATCGACATAATAAACTCCCATTGAAGCTTCTTCAAGTAAAACTGAGAACTTCTTGATCCTTTTCCTCCACTACTTCTAGAATAGTTATAATCCTTTCAATGACCCCACCTTTATTTTAGAGGTACTTATGTTACTCTGATGATATTCTAAAGGTTGTTTCTATAGAGATAGAAGCATGAAATGTCTTTATTGCATCTTTGGAAAGAAACACTAGCCCAAGAATTGGGGTAGTATTTTTTCAAGTTTTAACATGGAAGTGTATGACTTCTCCCAATGAAATTGTAGATGTGAAAAACAACATACATACAGTGTTATGTACTTCTATATGCTTCACACTCTCATCTCTCAAACCAAAAAATAGTCCATCTACATAATGGTTATTCTGATTGAATGTTACAAATCAGAATAATAGAACTCTATGAGAGAAACCATTGTAACTTTGAACTCCAATCATGGACACTAAATATTGAAATATCTTCCACCGAGTTCTAGAAAAGCTTCACATGAATTATAATTATCATCCTTGTTTCTAACTCAATTAAGTTTACCCTTTTGAACTATTATTTGATTCATTATTTTCTTCATATTATCTCTAGCATGGCAACGCTCCTTTTTGATGTCTCCATTCAGATATTTGAAACTTTTCCACACTTTACCATAACCATTAATCCCTTTTAGAATGATTCCCATGATCTTCCACAATCATCCTAAATTTTCTGATCATCTTTCATTTGACCATGGGGATTATTCCACACCCCAACTTCTTCTGATATGGGATTAAGAGAATACATGGAAGTATTTCAAATACCTTCCTTGGTTATAGGTTATGGGAACTTATAGAACATTTACTTCCAGTAACCAATCTCATGATCACCATAAGTCTTACAATAGTATCCATTTCCATCCAAAAATCCATGTAGAAAATGGAAAATTTCCAAAACACATTGATTTGAGCTGAAAACTGATGGATTCATCTGAATCTTTCTTCTAGGAACATACATTAACGTATGATTACAAATTCCAAAATAATCCACATGCTAATTTCATTACCACCAATCCAAACCTTGATTCTAACTGACTTATCTATCAAAAAAAACTTGTGAATCCTATAGAAGTATAATTAACATCATTCTCCATTATTATTAGTCTCTATAATTGGATTATTAATGGATTCCATCTGAACTCTATCAGTCTTCCACTATCTTACAGAATACCACCCAATGAATTGAACATACTGTATGACACCTACAACCAAAGAACATTTTATATCAAACATCCTATATATTATTTACATCATATTTACATGAAATTATTTTGAACCTGATACAATGCTTGACTTGAATAACCTCACACTCTTTAATCTAATCTAAAATATATTCCTAAAAATGAAACACACCTCAATACTCCTCTAATCAATAAGTTTTTTTATATCTTGAAACCCTATGTTAACATTGCTTCTTCTAAGTGACATTATTTGAAAATTTTGATAAAATGATCACATGTAAACTCTTATATCATGATATAATAAAGAAAACTAATTTATGTTCTTATGATAACATTTTTTGGAACCATTCATTAGAATTAGAACTTCCTTTGATACCACTTGTTAAAAATTTGACATAAGGGCCTATTTCTGAAACATACATCAGAAGAATCCATTACACCACCATAAGAACAATTGTAGAACATGATTTTGGAATATCCATATGACTTCAACATAAAAAAATGGGAAGACAAGGAACCCCAATAACCACACCATGTCGTCACACCATTTGGTTATGTTCCTCCTCATTTACATATTCGGAACATCAAACAAGAACATTAAAACCATAAAAACATGAAAATAAAAAAATAATAATCATAAAGAACAACATGGATTAACATGTTCCATACTTGTGTACTATATACACTATAGAAATATAAGAACTTATTTCAAGAATCAAGGATAATAATCTTATTATAAAAAGACATAAATCCTAATGAATTTACAAAATAAGCATCAGCAGCGCCTCTTTCTGAAATGTTGCTTTTTCATTTTCCACCAATTCTAATATCTATCCTTACATAATTCAACCTTTACCTTTAGATTATGTGCCTTATGGAATTATATTCACCTAGGCTAGTTTACTCAGAATGGGATCCACCTCAGCTTTTATTCGGCTCTATTAGCACCACTGAGTTTATTTCCGTTTCACATATATCCAATGACATTTATAGAAAGGGCCCCAAGAAGTCATCCATTCAGCACCACCATCCAAAATATATTGGCCTCTACCCATTGGATCTAGTGACTTCAAATATTTTTTATCAATCATCCCATTAACCACAAACTTTTGGGGAATAGTGCATGCCACCATTCAATTAACCACCAATGATTCTTTGTAACATCTCCTTATTCAAACCAAGAAATATTGCTTACATTCCTTCATATTTAGTGCCCTATCATTATAATATCTTATATAAAACACTTCCTTGAATCATATGGAACTTATATTTAGCTACAAGAAGTTTTACCTTCCAACTGATTCACTATATTCCTCTGAAACATGATAAACTTCCTCTAATATCCTTAATGAAATTGTCTATTATATTACACAGATTCCATTATGATTCCACAATACTACCTCTGATATCCTTACAAAAGTAACCCATTTTGGTAATCGAAGTTCCTATGCCCATCCTTATACTTATGATCATGACATCAAGGATCCTTCTATAGTGTTCTCCTAGAAGACACACTATTCAGTTAGAATGAGATCCTCCTATTGAAATCCCTTGTACCAGGATTCATTTTATGATATTGATATGTTAATCTCATTATAGATAATGATTCTTATTCTTTCTTCTTTATATATATCCCATGGTGCACATGTAATGTTTTTATTAGGACTCCCAAGTGTTACTTCCAGATTATATACTTTTAGAGCTTCCACACTTTAACTAGAAAAAATTTGTCACACCAAACTCAATAGTTTATTCATTCAATTATAGAATATATAACCCCCTCACCCATTACATATTACTCAAAATGAGTTATGGTTTTTCATAGGGGTTGGTACCCCCATCGAATAAAGTTCACATAAAAGTGAAGTGTGGATCTCACACTATAATTACAATGTGGTAGAATTTAAGTAATGAGGTATGGGTGGTTGTGGTGATGTTTGACTTAATTATTTTAGATCTTGCATCATATAAATCATGATCAGTTTCTTTCATGAAATGACTAACAATTAATCTATAAACTATAGGCACATGAAACACTCGGTAATATAGGAGTCTCTAGTTTCTTTTGAGATACAATCCTTCATGAGTTATTCTAAAATTATTGGGATTATCCTTGTATCCATGGTTATCTTAACCTTACATAATATATTATATATCTGGGTTAATTCATGAAGTTACCCTGTATTTTTTATGGTTTTCATTTATTTTCAATCATTTTATAGGATCATTTGTGTTTTTAAGGTGTAATTTGAACTTTTGAAGAATTTTATTATTGGTTTAAATTGATTTTGATATAGTTGAAGAGGAGATAAATATTTTTAAGTGAAGGCTGTACTTTTTAATATTTGTGTATGAGTGTTTCTGTATAGGAAAAAATTTAGCAACCTGAAGACTTGCGTAATTGAAAATCCCACATAGGAAAAAAAGTAAATAAGTAGTTTTGATGACATTTGAAAATTCCTCAAATTTGAAAAAAAATATGTGAATTCCTCCATGGAATAAAATTATACATAAGAAAATTTCTCATGCAACTGAATACATCCACATATCTAATACTCCGTATAAGATAAATTCCCATGTATGTGAATGCCTCAATGTACTTGATTTCTGTAACATATGGTAATTTTTACCACAAAAGAAATTCACATGGGAATTTTTCTATGTGTATAATTTTTGGACAATATTAATATTTTTCTTATAGATCTAAATCTACACAGGGTATTTTATTTCAGAGAACCATGTATGAAATTTTCATCTATGTAAAGATTGAGTTTTCTTAAATTTATGTGTTCTAAAGGAATTAAAACTTAGGATGCAATAATTGATATCCAATGTGATAAAATTCACATATAAAATGAGATTCAAGTTGATCCTTTTGAGATTTTGATAATGATTAAAAATGTTCAAATCTTTTTTATGTTTTGACCTATTTTATCTAAAAAAATATTATGCCACTCAAATTTTAGGTTTTTAACAAAGATGCTCTATATGTTTAATCTAGAAATCTATTTTGAGGATGTTCTTCCATACCTACGTTCAAATAAACACCTTTAACAAATTATATAGTGTTTCAAACTGAGTTATAAAATAGATATATATTTTATTTAATGAGTTAAATTTAGTTGGTGATGTTTTATAAGACCAGTTTGAAGAAGATGATGAGCTCAAAATTATTACAACATGAAGAAGAAGGGTATGTTTGAGAATTAAAAAATAAATTGTTTTTGAATTATCCATGATATTGTTTAAAGATTAAGGTTTGATAATATATCATATAGATGGTATTTTGAATAAATAAATCTGAATACACTTTTCAAGATAAATATTTTTTTAAATAAGTTTAATAAAAATTGGGGTTTCTAAAAGAAGAATTTTTAGAATGAACCTTCAGTGTGGTAGGAAAAGTAACTCTCATTGTTTCTCAATTTTAGGGAACTAAGTTTTATGGGAGAACTTTAATACTCATAAATGAATTTATTTTTGGATAACTTAGGTTTTATAGTATCTAGAGAGAAAGGGAAATAAGAAAGAACTGAGGAGAAAATTACAAAAGTGTGAGTACCAAGAACTGTGGCTACATTCATATGAAGATTTGGTTTTCCCTGAGTTCACAATGTTGAGATTCAAGAGAAGAAGAAGAATTCGTTCTACATTATATCTATATAAATAGTTCATTTGTTATGTAATTTTTTTAAAGGATTAATGAGGGGAATCAAATTCTATTTTTACTGAAGCAATTGAGATTTCGACAAAATTTGTCACATCTCAGTTACATTTTTTTGTATGAAGGTAGTGTGAATATGCATAGTCATATGAGACTCTAGACTTGCATGGTGTGACTCTATAAAAATAATTTAATAGTGTGTTTTTTGGTTTCTTATAGTGGAAAATCTATGGTTGGGGAGACTAACCAACCATAATAAGGAGAAGTTTACCTGGGAAGGGAAAAACCTTGTAAAAACCCTTGTGTTCATGTCTATTTTATTTATGCATACATTAGTGGGGTTAAGAGTATATAACAAAGTGAATAAAACCTTAATAAATTATTAGTGTTAATTTAATTATGAATAAATTTTAAAACTGGTATCCACTGATTTATCTCCACTTCTCGGTTGAGCGGTTCCTTCCTAGGAACTTCAATTGGTATTAGATCCTGGTCCCTCTGTTTGATTCAATCAAGTACTAAGATTAGATAATTTGAATTTTATGAATAGAAGGGATGTGCCTAATTTTTATGGAAAAAAGTCATAGTTTGAAGAATATAATGTTTCCATATATTTTATCCTATGCCCTTGAATTTAGAGATGCTTTTATATTTGGTTTTCCATCCATTGAATGAAATGAACCAGTGAATCTAGTAGGAAAAATAAATATAAAGAATAATAAAAAAATAAAAAAACATCTATTCCCATGTCATTTTCAGAAAAGTATATATATAAGTGATAGGACTTCGATTATCTAAGAAAATATAAAACAAGATAGGACGTAGCTATAAATCAAATGTGAAATTCAAGGAGGATAAATTACAAATATGGAGAAACAATTTTGAGGATAACAAGATGGTTGAGGAAGATAAAATTGATGAATATTTAAATTGATAAATTATATTTCTTGTAATATCTAGTGATTTAGTTAAAAACATAAATAATCTATAATTGTAAAGAATCTAATGAGGAATTTTACAAAAAAGTTTGATCCTACGATCTCAAATCTAGAAGACAGAGAGGATATTTCCTTGGAGGAATTGTATAACATTCTCAAAGATTATAAAATGAAAAAATAGCCTTAAAGAAAAATTTAAAACATGAAATGGATTTTGAGTCCATTAGGAAGTTGTAAATTAAATAAAATACTGAAAATACATATACAAGTGACTCAAAAAATGAGGAGGATCATAGAGAATATCAAAGAATAATTATGCTTATTTCAAAGAGATTCAAGAAGTGAAAGAACAAGGGAAAAGGAAAGTATCCTCTAAAATACTATAAATGTAATGGAATTGGAAAATATATATTAACTATCATATGAATAATGAAACGAATTTTGAATCTGAATATGATGATGCATCATACAAGAAGAAGTGGAATAAAAGTTAAAAATAATACTCTAAAGATAGAATAAGTAAGAAAGGATTTATTAGTGGTAAGAGAAGAAATTTGATGAGAAAATAAGCATGAACTGACAAATCATATAGTAGTGAATTTAAATTAATTATGGAAATAAATTTACCAATTTCATGGCTTAGGTTGAAAAATGGTTTGATACATCATACAATAAAAAATATTATTTAGAACCAACAAATCTAGAACACATGTCGAAGGACGGACTTGAAGCATGTATTAAAAAGATTTCCATTCTCAATAAAGAAAAAATTTTAAATATAAGAAGAATCTCATCAAAGATAATAATGAGCTTGAAAATAAATAATAAACCATTTTTATGAGATCAAGAAATTCAGTTTGAAAGCTACTAAGCATTAGAAGATGATAAAATATTTGAATAAAAGTTTCCATTCAAAAAAGAAGAACTATCTAAGACATAGTCTAGGTGTATTGAATTTGAAAATGAGCTAATAAAGTTAAAGGAATATTTCAAAAATTATTCCAAAGTTGAAGATCAATGCTCTAAATTAGCTAAGAGGACTTTTGTAAAAGAGTAGGTTAATTCAATACCTAAAAAATCATCTAATTCTGTATTCACTAAAAATATAGGTTTTAACTCAAAATTTTATAAAGTTTGGTACAATAAATTTTGGGAGAAACCATTTCTCATTTTAGAAGTAGAAAATAGGTTCTCTAAAATCTCTTTATTAGCCAAATAGAAGAAATTATAGACTGAAATGTATAGAAAAAAATAAAAGTATGGACAATGTTATAGTGAAAAAAATTTGAACCAAGAAATTCAGGTTTCAAGGGTAATTATGGCATTTTTTTAGTGTTTTTACCTAAATCCTACAACTTTTTGAATTGTAACACCCTTAAATTTTTTGAAATATTTTTTTAATAAATTCAATTTCTTGATATCATGTGTTACATGAAACTCTAAATTTAAATGAATTGTGATATAATATTATCACCTAGCTTTTGGACTGGTAAGTTTGAATAGGAATAAATAAATTATGAAAAATGTATGGTTATATATGTATAAATTAATTATTTGGGTATCAATTAATTAAATATACAAACAAAAATCATTTGAAAGTAAAAGAGATATTTTTTCTGAAAAATTGTTTTTATATGCACAAATCATTTAATCATAGTAAATTAAATTATTCACTATTGGTGAATTATTTTAATGAAATTTTTGTATTATATAGTTAATAAAATTTTTTAACGTTAATTTAATATTTCTTATAAGCATGATATAAAAAAAACTTTTATGATTAAAAATGTATTTTTTTAAAAGAGGTTTTCATCGCGTATTGCGAGCTTATTTTAAAATTAACCTCTATCAATTTTAGAAATTAAATTTGATAAAATGGATTGTATATTTAGAGTAACTAGGTTCAAATTTGGTAAATATGTCCTATTTATTTTTTGATATTATGAATAGTAACATTAGTAATTTTATTTCCATGGTATAGGGTAAATCGCGTAATTACGTTTAAAAATAGATTGATAAGGACTAAAGAATGAATCTATCACATTCATAAATTTTATTAGATGATTATATCTCATCCATAATAATATAATATTTGAATATATTTACTTTTTTTCATTCACACATGATATTGACCTTTGTAATATTTAAGTGAATATAAATCCAAAAATGTCACACTCTTGCTTTTAACAACTAAAATATTTTTAATATACAGATTAGTAGAGGACATTTTTAGCTATAAAAAATCATTTTAATTATAAATTAATTTTTTAATCTTTTTAATTTATTTTTAATTTTAATTTAATAAATAATTAATTTAGAATCTTACGCAACACTAATGTAGTAATTATTCAATTAATGTAAAAATAAAATAAATTACTTTAAAAATATTTTAAAAAATATCATTTGAATGAATAATTATGCTAAAAAAATTATACAAAAATGGAATATTATATAAGCATGGATGCATTGGATTTCAATTATATTGTTTTCTTGTAGTTTTAAAAGTCAAATTAAATTAATATTTCCAAAATATACATTAATGTTATTTTATAAAAAATATTATTTTATTAAAGGATTTAAAATTACTAAAAATATTATATTTCTCCAAGTGAATAGTATATAGTTTATAGAATCAACCATGGCCATTTATTGGTCATTTTTATTTTTACAGTAACTATATTAACCCCTTACGAGTAAAAAACATTAATGTAACTCTAATTGTCAAAAGGGTTAACAAAGGGTTAGAATAAAAAGATATGGGTAAAAACATGATACCAACTTGTCAAAATTTTATTTTATGAGATTATTTAGACTAATACTCATATTATATTAAAACTTTATCAATTTGGATCCATTTGGACATCAAATAATATTATATTAATTAAATATTTTAAGAAATCCCAAAAATGCTCCTCCCCTCAATTATAAAAGAGAACCCCTTCTTTCTCTTATTCACACCAGTTTGAGCCTTATAACACAAAAATAAACTACTTAAATCTCTTCTCAACTTCACTATACACATTATATAGGTTCTTGTTTTCAAAAAAAATCAACCATTGGGTCCATTAGAGGAGGTCTAAAGGATTTGTTTCAAAGGTGTGGTAATCACCTTAACCAATCACTTTTTTTAATTATTATTTTACCTATTATAAATGAATTATATTCTTAATAAAGTAATAATTTAATTATCATAAAAATAATAAAATGTTTTTATGATTATGAAACCACCATTATCCACTATCTTTCTCAACAAAAGAGATGTGAAAGTATCATTCGTGCGTACGTATAACTTACAATCTCCACATAGCAATACAATACATTTTCCATTACCATATTTTATGAATGAGTATTATGATGGGTTTAAAGTTTATATATGATATTTATATCCTAATTATTATTCTATAATGATAACACCCTATCTAACATCATACCATCCAAATCATTGGAAAATGATAACGTCGCTTATGTGTAAGTGTAGACTACCACCTCCACGAAGCGATATGATTCATTTTTCATCTCCACTTTACACAGATGGTAATAAGGATGGAATTTATATATATATATATATATATATATATATAATTATGAATTTTTAAAGGTGAATTATTATTTACCTTTATTTCATTCCATTAATTTAAAAATGAAAAAAAAATTCATGCAGGCACACGGCCTACCATCTCCACGAATGTGTAATTCAATTTACTATTACTACCTTTATATATGAATATTTATATATAATGAATATATAAGATATTATAATGATATGTAATAATTTTTTATAGATTTATAATAAATTTAAATGTATTATATAGGAGGTTAAATAACTTTCAACCCAAATTGATCTTGAGGTAATGGATTTTTATATCACTTTTATTTCTGTGAGACACATGCAATATTCACCACTAGTTTATTTTATGTGGTGTATATGATTACCATAAATGTATTTTATTATGATTATTATGAAATTTATATGAATATACATATCTATATAACTTTATTTCTTTTATGGGGATTATGATTCAAATGTTACTTAAGGACAAAAAGGATTTATGTTACAATCTCATTGTTTATCGAGATTATTTATGATTAAGTTTTAATTAATGAATTATTAGGATATAACTCTCAATAAAATAATTAATTTTATTATTATATGGTTATTACTTGATAATACATGTTTTCCATTTATTTTAATCATCTTATGTACTCGATATATCAATGACATTTTTTAAGGAAAATCGAATTTATTTCTCTCTTCAATTGAAAATCCTTTTTATTCAAAATCCATGTTTTATAAAAATATTTCAAATAAATTTTTTAATATTTTTAAATGATCATTTAAATTCATTTTACCCCCATTTTACTTTGTAAAAAATATTTTAAAATGAATATTCTTGTATTTTTTCAAATGAGGTTCTTTTTGACTTTTTACAAAGAATGTGAAAGGAATTATTTATTTTAACTTATATGGTATGAATAGAATTTACCGCCATCTTGAACACTAAATGTTTTAATATTACCTTAATATTTTCCATGGTTATTCTCAAATAAAATGTTTAAATAATATTTTAATATTTTTTATATTTTAAGAAAGTGATTTCAAAATAAAATTGATATTTTCCTCAAGAGTATTTTAATTATATTTTAAGGGATTTTGTACTCATCAAAGACAAAAACCCTTTATTACACTTATGATTTATTGGGGATATGATCGAAGGATACCATCGATATTATTTATATTTATTATTTATTTTTATGTAGATAATATTTTTATGAAACTCGTTAAGTTTTCATGGGTTATACTATGAAAAGGTGATGAAATGTTTATGAAACCCATTTATTTTCCATAGGTTATATTATCGATAAGGGATAATTTTTTTATAAAACTTGTTTTTCTACCATGTACTATGTTATGATTAAATATTTATGAACCCCATTTATTTTCATGGATTCTTATATTATGAATTTTTATGATCTTGTGGAACACATATGTATGATTTTTATCATGTGATGGGTGGGACCTATATATCCCTCCTATGAATCGGTTAAAAATAGATAACTAATAAGGTAAATATATTATGCATGAACCAGATTTTATGTTCACAATTTAATGAGAGTACCTATTTTTCTTGCCCATAATTTTAATCATGGGCCTAGATTTCATGTCTATAAGATTATGTGTGGACCTGGTTTGCATGTCTATAAGATTATGCATGGACCTTAATTTCATTCCCACGAGATTATGTGTGGACCTATTTCTAAGTCTATAAGTTTATGCAAGGGCTTGATTTTATCTCCTTAACATGAAGAGTGAACCTATTTCTATTAATACATTTTCACGCATTTATAAGATTATGTGTATTCCAAAAAATAATATCTTATACTAATGTTATGCCCTCACGGATCATGTTCATTGATTAATTTATGATTCATGTATTATGAACTACCAAGTATTATATAATGAATCAATATTATGATCTATGATATGCAAGATATTAATTTCAAATGTTATGATCATGTTCTCATACCCTTATACTCATGTTATACTCAAGTGATCATTTATGTCTCCCTTGTTTACACTTACTGATCATCTGAGATCACCCTTTATTATGTTTTCTTTTACCTAGGTTATGAAGAAAAGTATTATATATGATATGTCTAAGATTATTAATAGTTATGAGGAAATAAGTGGGAGTTGATTTAGATATCTTAGGAACTAGCTTTTTATATATCTAGAATTCCAAATGCATGAGACCTATATTATTTTGGTTTGGATCATTATGTTATGTAATGAATATTCATCTAAGAAGATGAAATATCTATGTATAAAAATTATGGGCCTTTATAGTTGGTATTATATAAAGGTTTAGTTAACCATTGGAAACTGGGAAGAGAAATGTTTAGTGATAAACCTAGGGATAAGTATAAGTATTAAATAACATCCAAAAATCTGGAAATGATCATGGATGGACTAGGTTAAACCTAAGGTGTCATATATTGAAAAGAATGTATCATGATTTTGAAATCCTATAAATAATTTTTCATTATTCCATGGTTTTCAATGTGATTATTGTTACTCACATTATGAATTTGGGTTTTATTGAATGGATGAAACCCAAAGTAGTAATATTAATAATAAATATGATGTAAAATGAACTAGTTTACCTCATAAGAAAACAAATGTTATGGGAGTTGAAAAAAAATCCCATTAATATGCTCACACAACTTCTTCAAGATATAAATCAGGATAAACATATGAACAAGGAAAAGAGGGTAAAACATTATGTTGAGTCCTTCATGAGGTGACATACACCTTATTTTAGTGGTTATATTGATCCACTATTCTCAAAGTAATGGATTAGTACCACTGAAAAGATATTTTTTGTTATTAAGTGATTAGAACATGGGAATGTTATTCTAGTTGTTTATCATTTATAAGGTGAAGTAGATCAATTGTGTACTCTTATCAAGAACATGAAGTAATAGGAATTGGTTAAATCTATAGATTAGGATTATTTTAAGAGATTATTTTTCAATAAGTAATTTCCTATTATTATTTATATAAACATAGAAAATTAATTCATTGAGTTGAAATAGAAGGATGATAAATCTGTTGGTAACTATGAGGAAAATTTACCAATACTTTCAAGGTATTATTTTGGTATTATTATCCAACCTTAAAGTAAGGTTTATTGATTATTCATTATATTAAATCGATGTAATAAAATGGTGTTATCCATTAGGGAATTCCATAGCTATGAAGAAATAATTTGATGTGTTGTCAAGGTGGAGATGGAGATTTGAGTTACCCATCAATCTCATGGTTTTGATAAGAAAAAAATATGTAATTCAAAGGAAATTATAAAAAACACAGAGAGATGAATATTAGAATTACTTTTTTCTCAATGTGTGGAAGGTAAAATGGAGGAAATTTTATTAAGGGAACTGGTAAATGTTTCGAGTGTGGAAATGAAGGTCATTGGGAAATAGAATGTTGAATTTATGGTTAGAAGTTATCTAATGGTGTGAATATATAGAAAACATCATAGGATGCACCACACACACTTAATTGTTTTAATTACTAGGAGTATGATAATTAGGTTAACTATTGTCCAAATATTGAGGTTAATGATGATGAATGATGTCAATAACCTCTTAATCCAAGAGGAAATAGGAAATATCATGAGATAACTATTTATAATGAGGGTGTGATAATTATTTAGATAAAGGTACACTTACAATTCACTCAAGAATATTATTTTATTATAGATCTACTAAATCTTTTATATTATAATAATTTAATAAGGGTATTATAGTACCACCTCAAACATTAGATTATGAGTTAGAAGTAAATACTCAAAATGGTGAGATGATTGCATCCCAAGTCTATGATTCATATATAGTTGAATTTTGTGGGAATGTGCTTCTTGTAAATCATTTTATTCTCCCTCTGGATGAGTTTTATATTATTTCAGACTTGTATAGTATTTATATACATAAACCTCACATCAATTACTGAGTAAGGGAAGTCATGTTTGATATTCCAAATCAACCTATTATCATCTATCAATGCGATAATAAATATGAAATTCAAATTTAAATTATATGCATTTTATGGGTATCAATTACTGTTTAAAAGGGATGATTATCTCATATGGTTGGGGAGAAAATCAACATTAAAGATATTTCTATCGCACAAAATATTTTTGATGTATTTCTGAAAGAATTGACTGGTCTTCTACTAAATCATGAAGTTTATTTCTCGATATAACTATTACTTGGTTCTAAACCTATTTCAAAGTCTCTATATATAATGGCCCAGATTGAGTTGTAGGAAGTAAAGAATAAAATATAAAAAAATCCATAAAAGGGATTTATTCAGCCAAGTGCATTTCCATGGTGCACAAGTTTTTTTATTAAGAATAAGGATTGATCAATGTGAATACGTATTGGCTATCGATAATTAAGCAATATAACTCTCCAGAATGGGTATCCTCTATCCTGTATTGATGATTATTTTGATCAATTACAAGGGATAAATAATTTTCCAAGATTGATATTCATTCTGGAAATCATTAATTAAGTTTCAAGAAGGAGGATATACCCAAGATAACCTTATATACAAGGTATAAACACTATGATTTTATAGTAATGCCATTTGGTCTTACAAATTCCCCTAATATATTTGTCTATTTAATGAATATAGTCTTTATAGATTAACTTGATCAGCTTGTGGTAGTATTTATGGATGATATTCTTATATAATCACAGATAAAGAGAATGAAGATTATTTGATGACTATTATGAACACCCCAAGGAAGAAGAATATTTCTGAAAAATTTACCAAGTGTTAATTATTACTAAAAATTCGTTTTTCTTGGTTCATATAATCTAAAGTGAGGGAATATAAGTTGATCCTTCAAAGATATAAGTTATTGAATGTTGGGCCAGACCAACCATTGTGACTAAGATACATAGTTTTCTTAGTTTAAATGGATATTATAGAAATTTTTTTGAAAAGTTATCATGAATATCAAATCCACTCACCATGTTAACTCAGAAGGGAGATAAGATCCTTTGGATATATGTATATGATGAAAATTTCAAATAACTAAAGATAAGGTTAGTTTATGTACTTGTGCTTAATTTACCCTGTAACAGAGAAGGATTTGTAATATGTAGTGATGAATAAAATAAATTATTAGGATGTGTTATCATGCATAATGATATGGTTATATCTTATGCCTCATGAAAATTTATGTTTCTTGAGAAAAATTACCTAACTTATGATTTGATGAAGGATCTATTGGATGAGGTTCACAATTCATCATTATCTATTCATCATAGAAGAAAAAATATTTACAGAGATGTGAAAGAGTATTTATGGTAGGATAACATAAAGAGAGAGATTTTAGAGTATGTATTTTGGTTATTGGTATGCCAGCAAGTTAAGGTTAAGAGACATGAGTCTATGGGGTTGTTATAACCATTAACCATACCAAAATGGAAATTAGAAAACATAACCATGTATTTTTTCATCAAACTCCCCAAAACATCTAATAGGAATAATGTCATATGGGTTATAGTAAACCACCTTAAAAATTATGCACAATTAATTACCATTTGAGAAGATTTTTATTTTAATTATCTTTTCCAAAATTTATATCAAGGAAGTTGTAAGGTTTCATGGAGTACCATATTTGATTGTATCTGATCTGGGTCTGAGGTTTACCTTGATGTTCTAGTGAAGTATTCAGTATTACCTGAATGTATAGTTTAGTTTTAGTATGACATATCATCCTCAGACAGATGGTCAGTTTATGAGAAAAATTTAAATCCTATAGGATATTATGAGATCTTGTTATATGGATTTCAAAGGTGTTTGAGATCAACACCCTCCTCTAGTTGAGTTATCTTATAACAATAACTTTCACTTGAAAATTTAGATGAATCATTATGAATAAATATATATAAATAAGTGTATATATCTAAAATAATGGGATGATATATGATAAATAAAGATATTGGTACCTGATATATATGAGGAAATGATATAGAAAGTCAAATCCATTTAATAACACATCAAGGCACCTCTGGATCGATAGAAAAGTTTTGTTGAGTTTTTTTGGAATGACCTAGAATTTGAAGCTTTCAAGAAGGTTTTTTAGAAATTTATCTATAAAATATGGTTATGAGATTTAAAAATAAGTTAAATATGATCCCTATGTATGTTTCCCCTTTTGATATTCTTGACCGATTAGGGATGACACATTATCGCTTGGTGCATCCATTTAACCTATCTCAAGTTCGTATTGTGTTCCATGTATCTTTCTTGAGGATGTACATACTTGATCCATCACATGTACTAAACTCGGAGTTAATACTGCTATAACATGATATTTATTATAAAAAACTACCCATATTAATCTTGTATCATATAGATAAATTTCTATGGAATAAGACTACTCACTAGGTGAAATTTCTCTAGAGAAATCAAATATTTGAAGAAGCTACATGCTACCTAAGGATGTAATGAAACAAATATATCCCCATTTTTTTTGTGTCAGAGTGATTAACTTCATGGGTGAAATTAATTTTAATGGGGTATAATGTAACATCCCAAGATTTTATGAAATATATTTTTCAAATAAATTTAATTTATTTGATAGTTTGTGTTACACACAACACAATGTTTAAACGAATTGAGATATACTATTATCACCTAAATGTTTCATTGAAGGTTTGAATAATACTATCTAAATTATGAAAAATTTATAGTCACATATGTATAAATTAATTCTTTGGGTATCAATTAATTATAAATAGAAATAAAAATCAGTTGAAAGTAAAAGATATATTTTTCTAAAAAACAATTTCTTTGCAGACAATGTATTTTTACTTTAATAAATTAAATTAGTCACTATTTTTTAATGAATTTAATAAAATTTTTTATACTATGTAGTTAATAAAAAATTTAAATATTAATTTATTTTTTTCTAGGCATGGGATAATAATAAACCAAGTTTTATGCTGAAAAATGTATTTTTCTAAAAATAAGTACTTATTGCATGTTGCATGCTTAATTTAAAATTAATTTCTTCAAATTTTAGAAATTGAATTTAATAAAATGGATTCCAAAATTTGAATTAGGAGTTTCAAATTTTGGTAAATAGGTCCAATTTATTTTTGTACATTATGAATAGTAATATTAGTAATTTTGTTACCACGATAAATAGTAAATCAGGTAATTATGGATAAAAATAAAATTAAAAGGACTAATGTATGACCTTATAATTTTACATAATTTTATTGGATGATTATATCTCAAAGATAATAATCCATAATAAAAATATTTGAAATTTTTTCCTTTTGGACATCATTTTGATCTTTATAATATTTATGTGAATATAAATAAAAAAATGTTATACTCTTGCTTTCAATAATAAAAATATTTTCAATACAGGGATAAACATAGGATATTTTTAGTTATAAATAATAATTTGGAATATAAATTATTTTTTATCATGGAAATTTATTTTTAATTTTTATTATAGATATAATAACCTTAAAAGCTTACTCAACAATAACACATTAATTATTCAATTAATGGGAAAATAAAATAAATTATTTAGAAGATGTTAAACATAGTATGATTTGAATGAATATTTGTATTCCATGATTTTTAGATAAAAATGAAATATTATATATTTTTTTGAATTTTAATTCAAATTCAATTACTGGATAATAGTTTTAAAAGTCAAATTAAATTAATTGTTCCAAAATATACATTAATGATATTTTATGATAAATAATATTTTATTAAATGATTTAAAATTCATAAAAAAATAATCTTTAAAAAATTGAATATGATATGGTTTATAACCTCATCCATGGTCAATTTATCGGACGTTTTTGCTTTTATAGTAATGATATTAACCCCTTAAGAGTAAAAAACATTGATATCACTATAATTGTCAAAAGTTTTAATGAAGGGTTAAAACAAAAATATATGGGTAAAAATATGATCCAAACTTTTCTAAATTAGATTATATGAGATTATTTAAACTAATAATCCGATTATATTTGAATATTATCAATTTTTATCCATTTAAACATCAAAATTAATTTATATTAATTATATATTTTAAGAAATTCCAAAAGTACCCTTCACCTCAATTGTAAAAGGGAACCCCTCCTTTATCTTCTTCACACCATTTTGATCTTTATACATCAAACATAACTGAAAATAATACCTTATACACTTCTCTATCTTTATTCTAGAAGTTTTGGAATTCCAAAAAGACCAACCCTAGGGTCCTTAAGTGGATATCTAAAGGAGTGGTTTTAAGGAAGATGTAATCACCTTAAGTGATCACTTTATTTTTAATTATTCTTTTACCTAATATAAATATGTTATATTATTCATAAAATAATAAATTAAGTATAATAAATATACTTATATTTTATTATGATTAATAAAACACTGTTATCCACCCTCTTTCTCCTCGAATGAGAAGTGAAAGTATCGCTTGTGCGTATGTATGACTTACCGTCTCCACGTAGAGATTCAATTTATTTTTCATTAACATCATTAATGGATGAGTATTATGATGATTTAAAAGTTTATATATGATATTTATAACCTAATTATTCTTCTATAATGAAAATATCATATCTAAATTCTTACCTTCCACACTGTTGGAAAATGATAGTGTCACTCATGTGTATGTACGCACTACCACCTACACGAAGCGATGTGATTCCTTTTTCATACACACTTTACATGGATGGTAAAAAGGATGGATTTTATGAATAAATATTATTTATATTATAAAATAATGATTTTTTAAATACGGATTATTATTTAACTTTTTTTCAGTCGTTGAAAAATGAAAGCAATGTTCATGTGTAGTATGACCTACCGTCTCCATTAATGGTGTAATTGATTTTTCTATATCTAACTTTAGGGATGAATATAAACACACACACACACAGATATATATTTATATATAATATTATATAATAATCATATAAATGATTGTGGTATAGAAGTATAATAAATTTAAATTTATAATACTAGAGGTTAAATAACTTTCGATGCAAGTCGATCTTGAGGTAAGTTATTTTCACCCCACTTTTATTTTTGTGAGAAACATGGAATATTCACCAATTTGTTATTTTATGTGATATATATATATTCCCCATGAACATATTTTATAATAATTTTCATTAAATATATCGGGATTTATATATCTATATAAGGTTCTTACATTCATGAGGCTTATGATTCAAATTTTTCCAGAGCGGTAAAAGGTTTTATGTTACAATCTTATTGTTTATTGGGATTTTTTATGATTAAGTTTCCAATGATGAATTTATATGATATTCCTCTCAATAAACTCTTAAATTTTCTTATTCTCTGGTTTTTTCATAAGAATACATTTTTTCCTTTCATTTTCCTCACCTTAAGTACTCAAGAGACAGGAAATATGTTTTTATGTAAAATTGATGTTATTTCTATCTTCAATCGAAAAACCTTTTTATTCCATATGCCTGTTTTCATAAGAATACTTTAAAGAAGGTTTTTACTATTATCCAATGATTTTTTAAAGTTATTTTTACCATCATTTGAATTTTTATAAATTGTTTTAAATGGAATCTTCTAATTATTTTTCAAATGAGGTACTTTTTTAGTTTTACAAAAATGTGAAAGGAATGATTTCTTTTAACTTATAAAACATGAATGGAACTTTCTAACATCATTACCACTCATGTTTTTGAATCTTCATGTACACATTTTGATTTTTTATTTTCAAATAAAATTTTCCCATATTATTTTTGAAATTTTTAGATTTTAAATAATTGATTTCAAAATGTAAAGGATATTTTCCTCAAGAATGTGTTAATAATAATTTTAGGGTGTTTATATTCATCAAAGAAAAAAACCTTGAATCTAATTATTATTTATTGGGTATATAATCCAAGGATACCATTTTTATTCTCTCTATGTATGGTTTATGTTTATGATGATAATATGTTTATGAAACTAATTTATTTTCCATACGTTATACTATATTTAAGTGGTATAATGTTTATGAAACACATTTATTTTACAAGGGTTATACTATGGTGAAGGAATGAAATGTTTATGAAACCCATTTCTTTTCCATGGGTTATAATATGATGAATTATTTATGAATCCCATTTCTTTTCATGGCTTCTGATATGATGAATGTTTTATAATCTTATGACACACATATTTATGATTTTTAATATGTGATGGATAGAACCTGTATCTCCCTCTAATGAATTGGGTAAATATGGCTAACTAATGTGGTAAATATTTTATGCGTGAACATTATTTCATGTTCAAATTTTTATGTAAGGACCTAGTTTTCATGTCCATAAGATTAATCATGGACCTATGTTTCATGTCTATAATATTATGCATAGACCTGAATTTTATATCCATAACATTATGTATAGACCTAGTTCCATGTCCATAAGTTTGTATGAGGGCCTGATTTCATGTACTTAACTTGATGAGTGAAGCTATTTCTATTTAAACATGTTCATAATGTTATAATATTATTTCTATGCCACAAAATCAACTCTCATGCCAATGTTATGCCCTCCTGGATCATGTTCATTGATTAATCGATGATTAATGTCTTATGAACATCCAAGATTTATTATATGACTTAAGATTATGATATATGATATAGAGGGTATGAATTTAAAATGTTAGGATCATGTTAACATACCCTTAATCTCATTTTATACTCAATTGATCATTGATGTCTCCCTTTCTTACCCTTATTTAGCGTCTAATATAACCCTTTCTTATATTTCTCATTCTCTAGGTTATGAGTAAATCTATTATATATGATATGTATAATACGGATGCTAGTTATTAATAAATAATAGGGATATGACGTAGATATATTATGAACTATTTGTTTATGTATCCAAGTTTCCAAAGGAACTATACTTATACGATTTTGGTGTGGATTATTATGTTATTTAATGAATATTCATCTAAAAAGATGAAATTTCTATGTGTTAAAATTATGGGTAATTATAAGTATAGTATTTATTACCTATGATGAGGCATGATGTTAGGGGGAGTCATCCAGAAGAGTGAAATCTAAATGTTTATAGAAAGAAGGATGAAATGTCAAATGTTCAGGCATATGGACTCAGAATAGATTTGAATGTTTTATGGAGGTTTTTGGTAGGTTTGAGAAATAGGGACATTGTGTAGAAAAATATATGAAAGGGTTT
The DNA here is from genome assembly GCA_963277665.1 of Viscum album. Taxonomy (NCBI): domain Eukaryota; kingdom Viridiplantae; phylum Streptophyta; class Magnoliopsida; order Santalales; family Viscaceae; genus Viscum; species Viscum album. The sequence continues at coordinate 4,002,201 of OY728134.1, read as the reverse complement.
CCAAGATAGAAAAATTATTCTAAGAATATAAAGGCTATTCAAAAACAAAAATAATGGAAAACATGCCTCACTGAGGTAGAATCGAAGGGGGGGGAGTGAAACAAAATCATGGATTCTTGAAAACGGGTGCTCCTCCCACATGATTAGTTATAGAATGGTTTTAAAGAATGTTTATAATCATGAAGATAGGGTAGTTAATATTTATAATGAATTATCCTTAAAAATTAAGGGTGATGGTTTGGCTAATATTGATCCTCAAAACATGAAATCAAATGTTGTTTTATATCTAAAAGGGCTCATAAATAACCTATTAAGTGTTAGTCATCTATGTGATGATGTCCCTAAGGTTACCGTCAAAAAGAAAACTTGTGTTATACATGTATTTAAGGATAAAAGGAATGTTTTTCAAGAAAAAAATAACCAATATAAATCTATTTTTGATAGTTTATCTTACCAATTCCTATTAGATGGGTGAAAAAGATAAAATTTTGTTGTAGCATAGAATTATTGTTCATTTTGGAAAGAAGAGTTTAAGATAAATTATGAATAATGATATTGTGATAGACATTACCATGAATAAGAGAGAATAATATGATGTTTGTAAAACATTAAAAATGTCAAAGTTGACTAAAAAACCCATAATACTGAAGAAATTCCCTCTACTATGCCGCTGGATCTCATACACACTAATTTATGTGGTCCTTTGAGGAAAATTTAAATAATAGGTGATTTATATTTCATAAAATTCATATATTATTTTAACTAAATGAATAATTTAATTTTCCTCAAGAAACAATTAGATACATATGATATGTTCATATTTTTTAATTGACAAGATGAAAAAGAGTTTGGAATTTATATTAAGAAACTAGGATCTAATTGTTAGAGGGAGTTTACATGTGATTAATTTGAAATTTTACTTGATATAAATTCAATGAAACATAAATTTAGAACCACTTATATATTTAAAAAATAGTTTATAGAGAGAAATAATATGAATATTGTGGATATAGGAAGGACAATTATTTTTGAAAAAAAATTAAAGTATTTTTAGTGGGAGGATATGTTTGATTTTTAACACATATAACACAAATATATTTTGATACCGAATATTTTTTTCACTCCTTATTAAATGTGGTAAAAAAATTAAATTACTTTAATGTTTTTGTAATTCAATTATTTAAAAAAACATAACATATTTGTAATGTTTGAAGAGAAAGCTGATGAAGAGATATTTATGGGGTAATTATCTTATGGTAGTGGGTATAGGTGTTAGAAAAAATATTTAAAAAACATGTATATTTTAAAGATGTGCATATTTTTGAAAAAAAATTATATTAATCTACTATAATATAATTTGATATCTTAGATGATAACAACATGTGGATTTCTAACCAGTGGGATGAAAAAGAAGTTGAGAATAGAATAATTGTTGAATAGGTTGAATAAAACATATTTATGATGAAGAAGAATATATGGGAAGTGAAAATTTGGAATTTTGGATTTCAAAAATTCATTTTGATTCAAAGAACATAATTTAAGAACAAGGAACCCCGATTAAAAAAAATATGACTTATTATGGGAAATCAAAAAACACTCATATCACATGTTGAACCAAGAACAGAACATATTGAGTGGGTGTAAGCTATGAATTATGAATTAGATTAGATTTATAAAAATTCAACTTTAGAGCATGAACTAAGACCAGAAGTTACGAATATTATTGGAACCCAATGGTTTTTAGAAAAAAAATGAACAAAATAGGGGTTGTGAAAATGAATAAGTCTAAGATGATATAAAAGGATATACATAATTAAAAGAAATTGACATTTAGAATCATTTTCTCTAGTATCATGTCTTAAAACAATAAGTATATTATTATCTTTAGATATAAAAAACATTACAAAGTGTATCAAATTGATATGAAATCATAATTTTTGAATGGAAACATTAAGAAAGAAGTATTTATTGAAAAACCATATGGTTTTTTTTAGATGTTGATTACAGCATGCTAAGTAGATTGAGAATGGAATTGTATGGTTTTAAACATGATTTAGATCATGGTATTCTTAACAGGATAGGTGCTTTAAGAAAATAGTATTGACTGAGGGAAAATTTGATAACAATATGTATGTAAGAGAGTTTTTCATAGGTACGCTACTTAAAATAGTGTATGTTGATGATAAAAAGTTTTCTAGTCACCAGGAGTACCTTGGGGATGATTTTTTTTGAGAAAATGATAGAACAATTTGAGATGTATTTACTGAGTTAACTAAGATAATTCTTAAGGTTATATATTTAATTTAATTCAGATTATATATTTCTACCACATGAAAATTATGATAGAGGGTTACTGAAAAATTTTTGTATGGAAGAATCAAGAGAGGTTTCAACACCTATTTTGGTTGGAACCAAATTTTTTAAAGATTAAAATTGTACCAAGGCTAGGAAAAATAATTTTAGAAGACTCATTGGAAGTTTTTTATGTTTGATATTTTCAATATCAAACATAAAAATTATCATGAAACTTTGTTCTTGATTCCAAAGTGACCCAAGAGATTACCACATTCTTGCTAAAAGTGGATAATAAGATATATGAATGGTATAGTGTATTATGTATTGTTTTATAAATACATTATAGATTTTAATATTCTTTTATAAACTAATACAAATATGAAAAGTGATTATATGGATAGAAAATACACATCATGTGGAGCCTTCTACATTGGAAAGGGTTGTATAAGTTTATATGGTAAGAAGCAGAACTCTATGAATCCTAGAATATCAAAGGCAGAATATATGGAAGTGACTCATGAATATAAACATGTTTTATGGATGGTTGTGTAATTTATATATTTGATAATTAAAACTTATAAGACATTAAGGATTTGTTGAGATAATCATAGTGTAATAAATTTATCAAATAACCCTGTACAACACACTAAATCCAAAAATATAGAAATTTGATATCCTTTCATTAAAGAAAAGGTGGAAAATAGAGATATCAATCATGAAAAAATTTCTACTTAGAATCAAATTATAGATTTCTTCAAAAAATACCTGATAAAACAGAGGTTATCTAAGTTGAGTTTGAAACTCCCTGTTCATCCCTCTCTACTCACTTGATGAAAATTGAAACTCTACCTACACATACGATTTATATTTCACTGAAATAGGGAGATAAAAATTGACACAATTATATGTTAAAGGGGGAACGATTCATGGTAAAAGGATAAGTTATCACTACCTTGACATATAAAGTTATGTATATTTTTGAATGGGGAAGTTTACTATTAGTGAGATTTAATTCATGAATTGGGGGTGGGAGTTCATTTATGTTCCTTAACCTCACTTTATTAACACCAAGGGATGTAATTACTAAAAAAAATAACCTTATCTGGATGTATATTTAAAAAAACTTCTCATATGAGATAGTTTGTGAATTTCTGATCATCTAGTTTATTAATAATTTCTTTGACTTATTTGAGTTCTCTTAACAGAGATAAATATAGTTTCCAAAAAATCAAAAAAAATAAATATTTAAGTTTCCTTGTATTTTTTGAGGGTTTTCTTAGTTTTAAATAATTATAGTGAATAATTTGATATTTTTTGGTGTTATTTGAAATCATGAATAATTTTTTGGATTGGTTGAGATTTATTTGGCGTTAGTTTAAGAAAATATGAAGATGTTGGAGTGAGGGATATAGTTTTCTAGATTCACATATGAGATTTTTTGTAAGAAAATATTCAGCTACATGAAGACATGTGTAAGAAAAAATCCCATATAGATGAAAGTTGCATAAGAGGTTTCACCGATGTTTGATAATTATTAATGTTTGATAAAATCAAATAAAAAAATGCCTCCATGTAAGATAATTATACACAAGTGAAGTTCTCACATATCTGAATTTGTCTATATATTTGATACTCCACAGAGAATAAATTCAAAAATATGATAAGGCCTCAACATACTCGATTTATTATACAAAACAGAATTCTAACCACATATAAAATATTATTTAGGCATATTTATCTATGTACCTATTTTTATCCAATGAATTTTATTTTATCATATATCCAAATATGCATATGGGATTTTATTTCAGAGAACCATATTTGAAAAATTAAAGTATGTACGTACTGATTTTTCTAAAATTCATTTATTCCAAATAAATTAAACTCGATGATGAAATAACTAATACTTAATTTAAAAACAAACACATTTAAAATGTTATTAAAGACAATACATGTGATATTTTAAAAATGATGATTGCTGTTAATATCTGTTTTAAGTTAGGATCTATTTTATTATAATTTTTGTTGATGCTCAATGTTGGGGATGTTTGTAAAGAAGATATAGATGTTAAATCTAGAAATTAATTGTGACAATGTTGCACTACACCTATGTTATAATAAACACTTTTTTTTTCTAATTATGAAGTATTCTGGTATAGTTTTCAAATGGAATTTTTTTACAGATTTACTTTAAACTATTTGTATTTCATAAGATAAGGCTTAAGAAAATGGTGAGCTTGAAATTATTTCAGTATGATGAAGAAGAAGGGTATTTTAAAAATTCCAAAATATATTATTTTGAATTATCCATGATATTAATAAAAGATGGTCGTTTAAGAAGATAACATGAAGAAGGAAATTTGAGTAAATAAATGTGAATACACTTTTTGAGATTGATATTTTTTAAAAGAATCATGTAGAAATGTGTGGTTTCTAAAAGAAGTATTTCTATAATGACCCTTAGGGGTGCAATAAAAGTATATCTTATCTTTTTTATATTTTTATGCAATTGATTTTAATGGGATAAATTTAATGCTCATAAATAAAGTTTTTTTGGGAGAACTAAGTTTTACCAATATATAGAGAGAAATTAAAATAAGGAAAAACCTTGGGGAAATTGAATAAAGTGTGAGTGCCTAGAACTATGGTTGTTTTCATCTGAAGATATTCTTTTAACCAAGTTTATAGTGTTGAGTTTTGAGAGAATAAAATGAATATTTTTTACATCTAATTGGAATAAAGTGAGAATCTGTTCTTGAATATTTCTAAAGGCTCAATGAGGGATATATACTTTTGTTATTATTTATGTAACTGAGAATTAAATAAGATCTATCTCATCTAAATTGCATTTTCTTGTATGAAGGTAGTTATAATCTATATAAGATGATGTGACTCTGGTTTAGCTTGGCCTGACTTTGTTTGTACATTGTAATCTTGTCATTTTCTTATTATAGTAAAGAATATATGGTTGGGAAGACTAAAAACCACAAAAAGGAGTAGGGTACCCATAAAAGGGCCAAACCTTACAAAAATCCCTTTGTTTATTATCTATTTATTTTAGGCATAAATGAGTGAGGTTGAGACTCTATACATGAGTCAATCAAATATTAATAGTTTACAAGGGTTGATTTAATTAAGAAGAAATTATGAAAAATTGGTCTCCACGGATTCACCCCCCTTCTTAGTGAAGTGATTCATTCCTAGGGAATTCACTTAATTTTTTCTTTGTCCTTGAGTTTAAGCTAAATTGTAGTTTTATCTTTACTTTGTGTTATTTGGGTGTCCTAATGGGTATGTTTATACTCACCTCCATATATGGGACTTGTGACCACATACATTGAGTCTATGAAAACATTTCACAATATGGTGGTGGCCTTGGAAGATGTGGAGTATATAGAGCAGGTTGAGCTGGTGTATAGTATTGAATAATGGTATATAGTGGAGATATTTTTTTTGTGATCTCTTCACAATATTTCTCATATTGTGGAGGTGTCTTCCCCTATCACATTTCCATTGTGCAAAGTATTTCTAAATGTAATATTTTTACCTTTTGAGTTTTTACTTTATGGAATTGTACTAAATAGTTATTTTGTACATACAATGTTATATTGTTTAGTTGTTTTTATTTATATGTGTTTGGTTTTTGTCGATTATATATGTTTTATTGGGTATGATTTTTTATTACATGTTTATATAGGCTAATTCTTACCATGTGTGTTATGACTTATTGGTGCCAGTATATAATGCCTAGATTATTGGAGGCAGACTTGGGGAGGCAAACTAAGTTTTCTACCTGCCTGAGTGGGGCCCTAGTAGGTCAATTCATGTTAAATACACACAATATTTATTTCCACCATAGAGCCTAATCCACTAGAGATATCACTTCATCATAATGAGTGGATAATTCCATGAAATATAAATTGAACCACATATAAGAAAACAAGACATGGGAGCCTATATAATTGTAGAAAAAGAAAACCATAATCGATAAAAAGCATATCTTTAGCAATAAGTTAAATGAAAATGGTGAACTTTCTTTGAAAAAATTGAGGATCGTATATAAGGGATATTAATGGGTATAATGGATAGATTTTAGGATATTTTTTCACTCATTTTATGGATGAAACCCATACAAATATTCTTTATTGTTTCTACCCAATGAATGTATAAGATATTTCTAATGGGTGCGGGGTTTGATTTACTCAATGGGGCTCTTAATGAGGAGGTATAAATTGAATAACCATATGGATCCCTACATAAATAGTATTCCCTTCATGAAAGGTATAGTGTATAGTAACTATCATGTAAAGGAATAAAAAATAAATTCTCTTAATTATATTGTTTATATTAATTATATAATATTTAATGGAGATTAACCTTAGGTGTATGAGGAATTTTTTCTCAGATAAAGAAATTTTTAGAGATTATAATGATGAAAGAGATAACATTTCTTTTGGGATTAAAAATAACACTAGGAGTTGGTTGTATCTTCTTTTCAAAAAATAATTTTTCTTGGTAAATTATACATTTTTTTCGGAATATAGAAATCAAATGAAGTGTCTATCAAATATTACTAGGAACTAAAACAAGAAGGATGGTGATTTAAATATTGTTTATCATAGATAATTTATATTAATTATAGGGAAACTATTATATCTCTTATATTCCTGACCACAAAATTTGTTCCGAGTGACAGTTTATAATCGATTCTAATCAACATGATGAAGTTATATATTATTACATAAAAAAGAATATATGAAATTTAAATATAATAATAGACTATGGAATTATGTATGATATAGATTTAACACTTAGAATCTATTGATAAAATAAAGAAAATTGATCTAAAAACATTGATGATCATAAATCAACTTCTGGGGTGAATTTTTTCTTAGTGGAAGATTCATTACTTATAATTTAAAAGAGAAAAAATCAGCAATACTATAAAACATAGAGGCTAAATATGTGATATTATCTCAAGTGGACACACAAATATTATAGATAATGTCTCTATTAGAGAACATGTGTATAAAAGTGGAACTTTCATTGAATATTGGGTGTGATAACTAATGTTCTGTCAAATTTTCTAAGATCCCAGTGAATCACTCACAATAAAAACACATAGACATCAAGTTCCATTTAATAAAGGATAATGTGGAACTATTTGAGTTTATAATTGAGTACATTTCTACCATGGAGAAAATGGTTGATATCTAAAAAATGTAGTTATCCAATGAATCTTTCACTCATCTGAGGTTTATGTTGGTAGTTATATGTAGTAACCTAGGATTTACCTTGGGTAGGCCATAGCTCATTATTGATATTTAGAGTCTCAATCATTCAAAAGAGAATAATTATAAATTCACTATAGTAAAAAAAAAAATTTATAATTTTATAATTTCCTGGTTGGTTTCGAGACATAGTGTTTACCCTTTGGTTCAATTTAGTGAAGTTCCAATATTGTTAAGTTTTAAGGGATATTTCATTTTTAATTATTATATAAAGATATATCCCATGTAACATAATAATAAAATATACTAAAATATACACCATATGGAAATTTTTACATCATAGATGTGTTCATAATGGGGAGTTTTACCTAAGAAAGTTATAATTCATATGTCTGGGTTTGTTCTTTGAACCATGTTGTTTTATGTAATTAATTAAATTAGCAATAAGATATTGGTCATGGATTCCACTGAAGAGTGCCTTAAGGATGATTGGCCACATGAACTCAAGAACATATCCCCGAATTCTAGAGGTTGATGAATAGGAGTAAGGGCCTAGGGTGTGTCTATGGGGAGACTATTCCCTCATAGATTAGAGTATGCACAATGGTAAACAATAATAAGAAATATAAGAAGCATAATAATAAGCAGACCATGGAAGAAAAAATAAATAACCCAAATATAGTAAATAGATAACTGCGAAAGATGAATAATAATACATGGTACAAAAGTGCGGATGATGATGTCATAAATCTATATGAAAATAGATGTACAAGGAAAACAGGGGTACAAGTATAAACAACATGCTATCAAAAGTACAAAAATGATAAACTACTACAACAACATATCAAGCATAGGATCGGTCCTATTCCCCCATATCCATCTTAATAAGAAATAAAATCAAGATTCAAAATTATAATGATTCCCTTTATCCTTACCTACGGTAATAAAGTCTACTCAGGTACCAAATGACACTCGAGTAGGGTGCGAGATAATAATCTCAGTAGTTCGGCACCCATGATTTCTAGAACTTTCCATTTTTGTGATATAAATTAGAAATAGAGTGTCATATATAATAAATGATAGGGCCTTAAAAAAACAAAAACTACAACTTGGTCTCGATTCCTAAGTGAAAACACTTCCTATATCACTTGCTTGAGTCTATGTCGGAAGTCTGATTAAGAGACCTATACAGGTCACAATATATACAGCATGTGCCAAGGTGAAAAATGAAACTGATGAATTATATGCCCAATCTTGTGCTCTATCTTAGGGTCTCAATTCTAAGTCAACACATAAGTATGTTGTAAAGTAAGGTAGAAATGTTTCAAGTTCATAAGCAGGCTCATATAGTCATAAAAGATGCATCACATACGATTCAATTAACAAACAAAAAATGAAAACCAAATAGTCTATTAAAACATGAGGTGGAGTCCCATGCCTATACAAGGTGATCTAAAAGAATCCCAAGTATCGCAACAGGAACATCCAATAAATCCAAAACCACTGATCTTTTACAAAGTGATCTAAAAGAATCCCAAGTATAGCTTCGAGGTATGGAAAACACTGAGTCTTTCCTAGGTATCTCACAAGGGGACCAAGTATCACCCAAGGCATGACATAAACATCTTTAAAAAATACATCAGATGTTTTCACCCCTTGGGAATTTTTATCACTCTAAAGTTTAATAAATCACCCAGAAGCCCTTTCCTGGTAAACCAAATAATAATCCTCAATGCATCAGGTTATAACCCAACGAGCACGAGAAGTCCATCCATGGGTCCTTAATATAGAACCCATGTTCTCTCTTGGCCTATGTCAAGATCCATATCAAACAAGGCATACATAAAAAGAAATTAATTTATGATTTCAAACCAAAAATAATCATCCCAATACCACATGCCTCCATTAACCAAGCTAAGCAATTCAATATAAACATCAATAGAACATCTCATATAGTAAGGAAATGAGCATTTAACAAGAGTAAGAAAGGTATGATGCATAAGCTACATGGAATGAGCCTTAAAAAATTTTATGTTAACACATCCAATTTCAATATAACAATCCAACATGTTTAATATGATTTTTGTATGGTTTGAGTCATTAATAAGGGCATAAACAATAAGAAATTTTTGTAAGAAATAAACTATAAGTAAGGCCTATTGAATCAACATACCTCCTACCAATATGTAATTAATAGAATTCCAATATCTCATGCTATCGAGGTTGATCAATTATCACATTCCATTTGAACCATAAAAGGCTCAAGAAATATAACCAAACAAGGCATAAGCATTTGTCATAATACAAGGCATGAAATTTCACATGGCATTATGCATAATCATTTAGCACAAGGAAGTATAATAATTCACTAGGAATAAACATGGTAATTTGAGTATAATAACACCAAGAAAGGAACATTTCATGAAGTATAATATTTTCGAATGAGGAATAAGGATTTCATTAATGTAAGGTACTCATGTAACTTGAAATGACCATTTTAGCATGTAAGGCGTATTAAATTACAAGAGACATCATGCTTGTCAAATGTATATAACACTACACATAGGCGAAACCACTATGTTCATTCTTCTAAATTATTAATAGGGACCCAATAAATGGTATATTTATCATTAAATTATTATTAATCATATTATAGAATTATCAATGGACATAAACACCAATGAATTTTTTTCCATTTTAAACAAAGTGAAACTTAGGCCGGTTTGGTTGGTCCACCCAAAGGGGTGACTGAATCTAAGGAAAACACCCTAAACATGGGGTTTTCCATAGGTTATAGTCCCAATTATCACATATAAACAAGTAAATCATTTTAACATGTGATAAAAAGCCTCTGTAGAAGGTTCTAATGGGGAAACATAATGATGCAATTCCAAAAGAAACAAAAATGAAGGGGAAAAAGAGTCGATGTACTACCTCAACATCATGGTACCATGAAAATTTGGTATTGAGGATTGATTCAACCAAAAATGGAATAAATCAAGATATTTATGGAAAACAAAAAATAGGGATAAATCCATCGCATGGAGATAGTGCATCAATGGTTGGAGAAACCAAGAAATAATGGGGTGCAGATGAGACCGTGATGTGAACTGATAATCTTGATCTGAAAATATAGAACATGGTACAACATTAAGTCATAATATCTCCTGAATATATAGTTTTACCAACTCATCAATAGATAAGGTCTCACGAATCAGCAAGAAGTGAGTGACATTGGTCAACCTATCGATGATCGCCCATACTATGTCACTATCTTGAGAAAATCTTGGAAAGCTTATAAAAAAATCCATGGTGACATCATTACATTTCCACTCAGGAATCGAATGAGGTTTTAGAAGTCTATTGGTTTGATGATTCTCTACCTTCACCTAATGACAGTTAGAGTATTGAGTGATGAAGCCCACTATCTGCTTCTTCATACCTAGCCACTAGTACTGATGATTCATATCCTAATACATCTTGGTAATTCTAGGGTAAACTACACAAACTGAGGAATGATATTCACTCATTATCTCTTCCCATATATTTTAAGGTACCCAAACAGGCCCATGGTAGATCAAGGTCTCAATAATATCAACAACCCATCTAGAAGGTGGGTTATTTCACGTGATACTCTCCCTCAAAACAAGGCCCTCAAAATAAGAGAACTGACGCATCCAAACCCATTCTAGGAGAGATGATTTCACTACCAAAGATACGGTAACTAGTTTTCAATGCTACTCTAGAACCTCTAGATTCAACTCAAAAAACATAACAATCATCTACCACTCACTTTTGAACACCTACATGGCTTGTGTCTGAGTTTTATAGCTCAATTCATCAGCCACACGATTTACCTTATTAGGGATATAAGTAAGCACAAAATCAAAAGACTACAGGTATTCTACCCACAAATGTTGCCTCATATTCAAGTCTCACTGTTTGGAGATATATTTCAAGATTTTAAGATCTCTATAAACAATGAACCTCCTGCATAGAAGATAATGTCTCCAACAACACAGAGAATGAACCATGAAAGCAAGATTGAGGTCATGCGTAGGATAGTTCTTCTCACGCGACCTCAACTGATGAGATCCATACACAACAACTCAATCACCTTGCATCAGAACTACACCCATCCCAATCCTAAAAGAATCATAATAAACTGTATAAATTATACCCAAATATGTAATAATGAGAATTGGAGTTGAAGTGAGTCTTCATCTAAACTTCTAAAAGGCCTTCTCATAAGATTCAGACCATAGGAACTATACACCCTTCTTGGCCAGGGCCTTGAGATTGACTTCTAATTAGAAAAAGTCCTAAATGAAATGTCTGTAATAGCCTGCAATCCCTATGAAACTATATATATCAAACACATCCTTGATATTCTCCCAAGAAACCATGGTGCTAACTCTTTTTGGGTCAAAATATACACCCACCTTCGATACTATATGACCCAAGAAGTGAACCTCACTAATCCAAAAGTGGCATTTACTGAGATTCATATAAATTTGATGATCTCTCATTGTGCTCAACAAGATATGAAGATGAGTGTAATGGTTGTTTCTAGTATGTGAGTACACCGAGATGTCTTATACAAAGACTACCATGAAGAAATAATGATACAAGTGAAAAAACTAATTCATCAAATCCATAATGACTTCTAGAATGTCTGTTATTCTGAATGACAAAACCATGTACTCATACAATCCATACCTACCCCCTGAATGTTTTACATGGTATATCAGATGGTCTCACCTGAACATGAAGATAGCCTGACCTGAAATCAATCTTGTAGAAAATATATTCTCCTTGAAGCGGGTCTAAGAGGTCATCTATACGAGGAAATGGATAACAGTTCTTCCATATAATTTGATTCAACCATCTATAATCATCACACAATCGTAGGGTACCATCCGCCTTCTTGGGAAAAATAATTTGTGAACCCCACAGATATATATTGGTTATGATAAAACACTTAGCCTCTAGATATTCATGTTACTTATTGAGATCTTAGAGCTTTATAGGTGTTATATTATAGGGAGGAATGGACACTTGTTACACACCAGAAAATAGATCTATAGTGAAATAAACCTCTCTCTCAAGAGGTAAGATAGAGAAACTTTTTGGTAAGACATACCTTAAATTATCCACAACTAGAGGGAACTCTATGAGTTTCATTCCCTAATCACTCATAAAGAGACTCGCTAGCTAAACATTCACTTTTCCAAGAACAACTCATTTGGGCCTATGCTAAACTATCTGGATATCCTATTCACAATTTTTTATATATGAATTTCCCTTAGGTGATATAAAAGTCACTCGAAGGTGATAACAATTCACTTGGACATGATAAAGAATGATCCAGTCCATAGTAAAAATTACATTGAAGCCGATCATCTCAAGGATGAAGAAATTCCACTTTGATGCCGATCATCTCAAGGATTAATAAATTCTAAATGAATTGGTACCCACCTATCTCAAGTGGTCTCTCTTCAAACTGATATATTCCCATTGTTCTAACCCCTAGCAGAGTTTTAAGAGACATAATTCCATAGAATTACTTTATAGAGAGACCAAGGCTTTCCACACATGAAACAAATACAAAATAGTGTGATGCACCTATATCAAAAAGGGTATAAACTAAAGTAGAGGCTACTAGAATAGTACCTCTAACAATAGATGGACCTGGATTAATCTCCTTAGACAATGGATGCACTGCATACATATGGTCTGAACCACAACCCTAAAATGTAGTCTGAATAGCCTACGAAGATCCACTCTGATGTCACTAATGATATGAAGCTTGAATGCTTCATCCACCACCGCTACTGCCTCATCCTTATAATCGAGTAAAATACCAACACCCATATAGTTTTGGTTTCGTATATCTTGTAACTAAGGGAGGTACTGATACAGATCCTATGCCACTAGATGCTGGAGGAAAATAACGATAGAAAGACTAAAGATAACCCATCCATCCGCAAGGTCAGAATTCTATTAGGTTCCTCATGCACTAAGGATTTTTTAAAGAGGGTTTGGGGATGGTAACCTTACTAGTTATATAATAGTATTTGAGTGTGAGAACCATGTATTAAATATAATGTCAAAAAATATCCTAATATGATAGGGTGAGGGCCCTCTTCACACATTTGTAATTTATTGGGCACCCCGTGGTCATGAAAAGGTGTGGGTCCTCTATAAGATTTGGTAACCCTCTAATTATATTTTTCCTCTATAAGGTTATGGTTCTCCATAAGAGCGATAGAGTAGAAATTCCTCTTTGATATGGAGAAAGGGTCCTCCATCTATGGGGCTAGAAACTCTCTCATCCATCATGAATATCTCAGTGAGGTGTGGGTCTCCCACTACAGTTTCATAGAGTCAATGTGGGACTTATGAGATGAAAGGAAGTTTAAACATCATGGGTTACAAGATATTACTGGGTTCCCTTTAGCATTAAAACATTATAAATATGGGTTATATAGAATTTTGATTCATCTTTAACCCTTGGATTCATTTGAAGTGAGACATATAATCAACTTTTAGAATTTGGGCTTGTGTTCTTTCTCTATTTTGATGATCTCTAATTACATAGAAGATGAAGTCCTTAGAGTAGAGAAGGTGTGGTGACAATAAATTTCATATGTCCCTAGGTTTTCTAACTATAATATCATATATAGAATTTATTATTATGAATTTTTTCTATTTTTATTATGAGATTTTAGGGTGTATTACTGGATATGTATATATTAACCTTTGCACGTGATTTGTGTCCATGCATGTTATGTCTATGTAAATGGCATACTTTTGGATAGTGAATTTGGTGGAAGTGGAGTAGGTATAGACTGTTGGTCAAGTAATTAGTGGTGTAAGATGGTATATGATAAAGAAAAATATTGTTAGTGTTGTTTTATGATTCCTTGTAGTGAGGTGGTGTTTTCCCTATATTTATATGTATCATACTTGTTGATAAATTATTCTTTATTTGTTTCCCATTTGGTGGATACCCATATATATTTACTCTATATAGTTGATGTATCATATATTCATAAATTATACAATTGGTTATCTACATATGTTTTTGGTGGTTGTTGGTTATATTGTGTATTAGAGTTATATATCTACTACTGGTTGTTAAATATCAAGGCCTCCGATGTTTGTTATACCTTCATTATGTTAGTAACCAACATATATCCTTCTAGAAGGGATCTTAGTGTGGAACAGTTGGATTACCATCAACCTATGTGGGGTTCTAATGAGTTGGGTAGAGTTATAATGGTATCAGAGTTTTTGATTCTTATAGTAATAGAATGAAGTTAGAGTCTTATGAGGATATGATTGGGATTTAGGGAAATGGTGTCAAGGAGTCTTGAGCTCAGTTTTCAAGATCAGGTAACCTATTTTTGGTGTGTTGTTGAATGTATACATTAATCAGGACTCTAATAATAGGATGATATACTTGAAACTTAGAGAAAATAGTTTTATAGTACATTCAGAATTATGTAAGAATCATATAATGGTAAGATATGATCTTTAATGTCCTTTCAATGTCATCTCATCCAAATATGATTTAATAATTATGGTTTCATTCAATAAAATTGAGGATTCCACCAATAGATAGACAACTTGTATCTATAATTTGGTTTGTGATAATCTTGTGCAAGTGTTTAAGCCTCTCACCACTGATGTGTCCAAGGACAAGAAATCGATTTAGGTACATAATTAAGAGGTATTTTTTTCCCAAGAGAAGTGGGATTATTCTCTACCTATTTTTTATTGATTATAATATAATTTAGAGAATATGGTAGTTTACTATAATCTAGGAAAGACTACACATATCCTGAAAATTTTACATGTGTTTCGGTGATATAGACCTCCTATTTTTCAAGGTGATCCTAATCCTCAAGTGATAAAGGATTGGCTGAAGAGTGAGACTCATTTTTCCCCTCTGGATTAAACCCTCATTAACCAGACGATGACACTTTCATTGTTTGTTTTTAATAGTGTGGTGAGATTCTAGTGAACATTTTTTACTCAAAATCATGATGGGACTACTTCTCCATAGTTTTAGATTGGTCACTTGTTTAGATGGTGTTTTAATCCAGTGATTATAAGTATGGTTATTATTCAAGAGATATTAGTCCTTCAGAATGGTAACATGGCCATGTGTGAGTATTCTATGAGGTTCACAGACATCGTGAGGTAATACCTAGATGTGATCCATGAGGGATTATTCCAATATATAAATTTTAAGTGAGGCCTCTAGTCTGAGGGGGTTGGGTTTTATTCTTTTACATCTCTACCTATGCTAGATTTAAAAAAAATCATGTTGGAGGGAATTGACTAGTAATCTCTATGTGTGATCTATGTTATGATTCATTTATTCCAAATTTATCATACATAATAGATAAAATTTAAATGATTCATTATTTTCTTATTATATAGTTAGAGTGGAAGTTAGAGATTCTATAAGGGATACTAACTAGACCTCTTTGGTTAAGAAATCTTTCTGGAAGTAATAATACGCTTACTCACATCTTCTAATAGAGTGAGATTATTCATAGAAGGGAGGGGTCCTATATGAGATCTCAAAATAGTATATATGAGAACCTGTTACATCATCTTTGGTATGAGTATTCTACATTTAGTTCAAGTTTGGGTTGTTTTCTATTGATTATAGGAGATATATAGTTGAATCAATAGGTTAAGATTCACCTTCAATGGTGAATTATAGATATAGGAATTGTCACATACATGACATATTTTAAAGGTATGTTTCATTTAATTTACATCCTTTCTTTTTTGGGGGGTTTCCCTAGGTTTTAGGGAGGAATAGACGAATATTCATTAATTGGGCCAAACCGTGAGCCCAATTCCAGATTGAAAAATAAATTTTGTATCTTTCATACAGTTTTCTTTTTTCAAAATTTTTCATCTATTCAAATTCCTACTTTGCCTCCCCTAACCTATTAACACCACCAAGGTAATTTTGAGCTTTTAGAAATCCATAACCAAGGTTTATTTGGGTTTTTATCAAAGGGGTTGAGCCTGCCTGAAAGCCCAATTCATGTTTTAAAAATAAATTTTTATTATGTTATAAATTATTCAATTTTTGGGATTTTTCAATGATTCCAAGTCTCACCCAAGACCAATTAACCCAGCCGCGCGTCTGAACTCTCTTCCCCATCTTTGGAGCTCTGTTTAATCACGATTTGGTGCCGAACTTTATAGGATTCCTCAAATCTCCCAGATTTGAAGAGGTAAAGTCTTTCTTTCATAACTCTCTCAATTATCAATATTTTTCCTCCATTATATTTCCTAAATGTCCTTATAATTATTGTTCGAACGATACCTATGTTGTGGCTGTTTTAAATTTCAGCTACTAGTGTTTTGGAGTGATTACTTCAAGATACTTCAAGTAAGAGAGTTCATTCATTTCCTATTTTAAATTTCTTAGAGTTTTATTTGTTTTTATTAAGTTTTTTTTCATCTTCCTTGAATTCCCAAATGACCAGGGGGTATAGTTTCTAACCAAAGGTTTAAACTTGAGTTTTCTTTTCCAATTCTTGTGGTTTTAGGGTTGTTCTTGGTCTTTATTGGTGCGGCGGTGGTGCAAATTAATTTCCGCATGGTGATTCAAGGGTTTTCCTTAATTTCGTAGGTGATTCCATTTTGTATGAAATCTTTATGAATTGGATACTGTTTTTATGGTATTTTCATGCTTATTTAATTTTATTATTGCTGAAAAAATAGTTTTAGTGGTGTTTGTATTTAAAATTAATCCTAAATGCCAATTTCATGTGAAATTGGGGGTTTCTTCATAGAAATGTTTTATTAGTTTAATTGGGGATACCCTATAAGTAATTAGTTGATTTTATTGAACTATAATAGGGATAAACATACTATTTTTAATGATTATTCCTTGTGTTTGTTGCTACAAAATCCGGTTTTAATGGTGTTTTTTTACCACAAGAAATTCTAAGAGTTGTGTTGTGTAAAAATGGAGATTTTGCAATGATGTCGTTTCGTGAACCATATGGGGCTGCCCTAAAAATGATTTTGTGTTTTCACTGAAATGTAGTAGGCTTTCATTTCTGTTTTGGAAACTTAAAAATGTGCACATAGTATGCAAGTGAGGTTTATAAGGAGTTTTGTGTCTGAAACACTACAAGATTTTTAGGAATTGTTTTATGAAAAATCTAAGTGTTTTGTTGTGTGTTTTAAGTGGTATAAAATGTGATAGCTACTGTATTGGTTGTTTTTTTACCAGTAATGGTGTTTTATATTATAATTTATTTATGTTTCATGCTGAAATTGATTGAGCACAAAAGGGGAATCCCGGGTACCTAGGTGGGGCAGATTTGTACTAGTACGGCTAGTGGACCGAATGGGTTTTGTCCCTGTTTCACTTAGCATTTGGATAATGACAACTCTAAATAAACTATGTGGATGATTATTGGGGACCACTAGGTTATGTGTATGTTCCCTACTAGTGGATCGTGCACGAGAACAGATTTTTCTATCGTTACTTTACACCGAGGAACGAGGTACATAGGGCCCAAGACAACCTAGTGCCTAGGGGTGTTCCCAATGTTGTTGCTCATTGGATTTTTAGTATTTACCCTTGTATTAGGGTGTGTTTGGAAGTAAATTACAGTATCTAACATTTATATTTTAATTTGTTAATATTATGAAAATTTTGGATTGAAAACTATTTTCAATTGGAGGTTTCATTTCTTGAAATTTTAACACTACTTTTCCTTGCATATGAAAACTACTTCCTTTTTCACATTATATTTCTTACTCCTTGGAATCATTGGGTGGTATCATATTGGGCTTAGGCTCACACCCTACTTACACCCCTTGGGTGTAATTAGACTTCGTTATGTTTGATTCATGTAAAGGAAAGGCTAAGGGTGATGGCGGTTCATGGTGTTAGTTCCCATCCTTGGTGCGGAGTTGTGGAGACAGCTTGGGGGGTGATGACCCCTAGTCGTGTGGAGTCCTTGGAGATATCTTTATGCTATAATTATTTTTATTTGGACAACATGTATTATCTTTAAACCAATTTATTCAGTTCTGGTTTTTACTTAAGCCTTGTTCGGCTCAAAAATTTCAGATTTATATTATGGATTGTTTTTAATGTTTTATGCTTTCATACTCGGGTAAATCATTCCCAAACCTAAATTAATGATACCCGGGCACTTGTTCTAGCCCATGGGGATAGGGAATTCCCTTCGGGCCTTGCCACGGGCCGGGTTTGGTGCCTTTAATGGTGGAGACCATATCCGGTTCGTGACAGGAATGATGAGTAGAGTCGATGCTCAGGTGGTTTCAGATAATTTCCCATTAGTTCATGAGTTTATCTTTTCGTTTTATGTATAATACATAATATAAAATTTCTATAATGATAGAAGAATGGGTGGATTTTTATTAAAAATATATTCTAGGTCTATTTTTTTGATATATTTATTTTTACATTGACTTATATTTGGGGGCCACACCATTATCCCTTAAAGATCAACATGTATCCTATAAAATATTAGGAATCTAATGAAATAGCCTGAATAACTTTTAGATAAATATTTTTGTAGACCTAGAGTGACCCCTTTGACAAG
This sequence comes from Viscum album, assembly GCA_963277665.1. Classification (NCBI taxonomy): domain Eukaryota; kingdom Viridiplantae; phylum Streptophyta; class Magnoliopsida; order Santalales; family Viscaceae; genus Viscum; species Viscum album. The sequence continues at coordinate 3,983,051 of OY728134.1, read as the reverse complement.
TGTGAAAGAGAGAGGTAGTTCCTGGGAGATGATATTTGGTCTTTACATCATTATATTCAATTTCATGTGAAGGATATCGCAAAGATAGCATTTATACATCGCTATAGATAATATATATTTCAATAAATTTCATTTAGACATGTTTTTGTAATAGAACATATGAATCATTTTTTGTTGGTCTTAATTGATGACAACCCCATTAAATTTTTATCAGAGGATGATCATGTTGAATATTTGAGTTTAATTCCATAAACTTTATTTGGGAGCAACAATAGTAGAGTGATCTCTTGAAGTGAACTTTATGGATTCAAGAGATCCATTCTTCTAGGTAATATATTCTAGGATGGTGGAATAGAAACAGGACTCCCTAAATTTTGTGGTTGTGATATCTTATGTAATTAGATTAGTGTAACCGTATCATGGTAGATAATGTATTTAGAAAGAAATTGAATCCTCAACTATTGAAATAGATGCCTTAAAAACTAGTCTCAATGTGTATTGGGATACACAACTTAAATTTGATTGATGGTGTTAGTCCCTTCACTCCATGTCAAGTGAGGGAGGCCTAGATTTTTGGTTTCAATTATGAGGTCTTTCATGAAAAAAATTCTCATATGATGTGCCTAATAGTATCTTTGAAGGTGGGGACCACATCATTTCCTTCCGAGATTGAATAATAGTATTCCCATGTGGCTCATTTTGGGTACTGTGATAAATAATATTTGATTTGGACTATCCCAATGAATTATGGGACCATATTACTATATAAATAATCAATAATTATGTCAATTATATCACATGGAAACTCTAGCAACATTATGTAGTTAATTTCTCAATAAGTTGTGGTTTTTGTCACTCAAGTTAAGATATGTTTCATTCTGGGGTCTGGTGCCAAAATAATAGGGTTATCTAAATGTTTAGGACAATTCAATTCTAATTATGGTAGAATAATCTACCAATGATAGTTATTATTTAATAAGTGGTTTTAGGATGTTTTTTCCTTTAATTTATGTTCTTGTTAGCAGATTTTGTGTAGGAGAGACAACCCAAATGGGTATCTATGGAATTGTATGTGATATTTTTTAGATATGAGGTGTGAATACATGATTTATACTGATCAAAAACATCAAGGTCGAGGTTGTGTATTGTACATAGGCTTTTTACTGGTGATTTTGGTATGTGTTCTTTTTCAATAAATGAAAAGGGGTAGAAGCATGCTTTTAGAATAATACTTTGAGAAGAATATTTCCTTAATGATCTCTAGGGTTATATTAGAATTTTTATTATTGTTCTTGGTAGTAAATATTTTCATGGATAGATTGTTCACACATGACATCCAACTATATATTTATTTAAATGTGGGGATCATAACACTCTCATAGAAGGAATCCTTGTTAATTAGCTATTCAAGTGATGGTGTCTTTGGTTCTTAGTTTCCCTTCATGTCGTGGATATGAATTCCTACATATAAGAATGGCATCTGGTGGGAAATCTTGGATGGATTTGTGTATTGTGAGTTTATGATTTTTTCATGTTGTTTATCCAAATCATTATGTTCTATATTATATGTTCATATTTTAACTTCCATAGGTAGAAGATGATTTTGTAAGGGTCTTTAGTCCTTTTAAGAATGTTTTTATTATAATATTACCAGTTTAATGACTCTAATTGTTTTCCTTTTTGAGGTTGAAATGTTATAAAGGTGGGGAGAATATAATGAGATTGGTTTTCCCTTTGATGAGACTTACCTTATTATTGAGCATTGGAATATTAATCCTTTAAAAAGTTGGAATGGTAAATTAACCATAGAAAATGATTTCTAATAAATTAGATCATCTCGTTAGTCTTGAAATATAGTGTTAATCCCTAGGATTAATTTTGGTGAAGTTCTGAGATATTTGGGTTTTTAGAGATATTTATTTTTTAATTATTAAAGCTATATGTGTCTCATGAATATGAATAATAACATATCTTAAACGGAGAATTGGATAAAAATTTTGACATTGTAATTGTGTTTGGGATGGGGTGTTTTACCCAAGGAATGTATAATTTATATGTTTGGGTTCATGAACCAGACCAAGCTATTTTTGGTCTTTAATTAAAATACTGGGATAATAAATTTTAACAGTATAATTTTCTCTATTTATCACTTTTCTTAGGGTTATCCATTTTTCATGGCATGAACCCTAAAGGGTTATAGATATTATAGATCATTTTTTAGATGGATTAATCATCAGGACATAAATCAGAGTATATTCACATGGGTATAACCATCAAATCTTACGGCATAGACAAACATATCGAATAGGGTAATACTTTCATTATTTTTTATTATCTCATTCCTTTTTATTTATGTGAATTATATTTTAATTCTTGGTTTATAGAATCATTTTAGATAACATGGATTATATATATTTCATAATATTATTATTTGTTTTAATAATATTTTCTTGATAAATTATCAATAAATTTTTTCCTTCATGGATTTACTCTTGAAATTTAAATATTATAATTTCTCATTACTTCTGCAAAAAATATATTTAACCCTTAATATTATGAATTCAATGGCATACATAATATGAAGAAGATCTTTGGGTGAATATAACAGTACGATAAACTGATTTTCTTTACCCTCTCTTGCTCACCTTGGAGTGAACCAATTAGGTGCTACCAACCATCAAAATGGTAAGTGGTGAGATCAATGAAAGAAATTAGTATCATTGGGTTCATTTTAGTGACCTCATATAAGTTGAGATGATTTTTGGGTCTGTAGGATGACAATTTGAGATAAAAATCCAATTAGAGGCCACAATTTGGTTCGATGAAAGCTCGTTTTCACATGATAGTGAGGACCAAAGGAGGTGTAGATAGTCAGTATGGATGAAAAGGGGAAGAAAAATATAAGGATTTATTATTGGACTTAGAAATCATGGTCATTGTATATATTTCAGTAAATATTTTGGATATGGTTAAGAAAACCTGGCTACATGATCTGTAGTCCGGAAATCACACATCATGTTCAATTTTGATTTATGAATGGGGTTTATATAGTGGTTTTAAATTTCATATGGTGTGTTACCATATATAATATGTTGTGTATCATCTATAAATTTTATATAGTGTTTCCCTAATGAAATATATATTGCACGATGTGTGACAATAGATCACATACCATGTTTTATAAATCACATGACCTAGGGTGTACTGTAGTACATACTCGACCATCCCCTTAGACACCCATGACATATAGAATAGGGGGCACACCATACGTCAAGAGGATTCATTTTGACCACAATATTACACTATGAATTATTTATTGAAATTAAATAATGTGCATTTGGAGACTACATTCCATTTCTAGAGCGACGCAAATCATGTCTCAATAGGATGCATAATGTCTAACACATTGGGCCCATACACCTTGTATATATGGAGGAAACATTTTTTATATTAAGGTCACACGACATGGGCAGAATAGTACATGTTGTGTGACTCTTTGGATGAACACTTCTTGTAATCCATAACACATCATGTATTATTTGACTACATGAATAAACCCAGGATATAGCCCAAGGATTACACATTGTGTTTTCCAGAAGTATATATCAGGTACATTCTATTTCATAGTGTTTTCCATATATTATATACTTAGATTTAGAATTATACAAACAAATAGTATATTCTTATCATTTGTTCCATAGATAACTCGATAATATAGGTATATTTGACTATTGGTTTTGATTTTGAGGTATTATGGGGAAAATGTTCCTTAGGTTCACGGGGGTTACAAGTGGGTGCATGTAAGATGTTTAGAACAGATTCAAGGATGGTAATCTTATTTCCCATAGACTAATACCAGGTCTTGGATTCACCACATTTTTATAGACTTAGAAACCCCCTGATGACATAATGCTGATAGGTTAAGGTTCTTTTTTACACTATGGGAAAAGATTTGGTTCCCCTTTGATACTAAAAATATGTGGGACCTCTATAAGAGATGGAAAACCCCCCCATTAATTTTTCCTTGACATATATAAGGTCCTCTATATTACTGATAGGGTTGGAATCCCAACATTTATATAGGGATAGGGTCTTCCATCTTTGGTTTTGGTAACCCCCTAAACCATCACGCAAATCTTGGTGAGGTGTGGGTCCCCAATTATAGTTTCAAAGAGTAAATGTTAGAGTTTTTAGGTGTATCTTTATTCAAACATCATGGGTTCTATAATATTCTTGTTTTACCTTAGATATGATAACTTTAAAAAGTTGGGATGTGGTGATTCAATATTCTTCCTCTACCATTGATTTCTATTAAGGTGTGATATATAACTAATATGTTAACTTCATTCTTACACACTTGTGCTATTCTAAGTGTCTTTGAGTATATATATTATGTGATCCTTAATGGGTATGAGTTGCAATTATGGGGACATTTTTGTGTCCCTAGGTTTCTTAATCAAATAATTATAAATGTGTTTTTTCCATCTATATTAAGATGACATGTTGTTTTACCTTTAATTTTAGTTTTTGAGGCACTTGAATGAGTATGTATATTCACACCCCTATATGGGATTTGTGCTTACATGTATTGTGTATATGAAGATGATGCACAGTTTGGTGGTGACCTTGGTAGATATGTACCAGGTAGAGTTGGTTGAGTTGGTTTACAGTGATGTATGATGGTGTATGATGAAGACAACTTCTATCAAAGTTAGTTCTTGGACTAATTATAGCAAGGAGTTGTTTTACCTTGATTTATATATAACATAACTATTTATATTGTCTTATATATTTACTTCCCATTTAGTGGTTTCATATATGGATTTACTCTAAAGATTTGATTACTCATGCATTAATTTGTTATACATATGATTATAAATATATATTTCTGATGGTTGTTGGTCATATTATATATTAGAGTTTCATATCTATTACATATTGTTATAAGTTAAGTCCTCCCATGTATTTTATGTCTTCTTGGAGCTAGTCTCTATCACCTGGCCTATTGATGGTAAGCTTATGGTGGAACAATTATCTTACCACTAGCCCAGGTGGGGTACCAGTTGGTTGGGTCATGTCATTTCACCCCTTCCTAAAGAATTGTGACTATTCCTTTACATGATTCCCAAAATTATTGAATTGGTTTTTTTCAAAGGAGGATAAAATTACATGAATCCACCACTAACATAGGTGAACAGGTGGGAGTAATGAATTGAAATAGAATAATAAATGGGGAGTAATGTATTGAAAAAACATTAGTTTTTTTTGAAAAATATTTAGATTATTAATTGAATAGGAATGTTTTAATTCATAAATGTTTAAGAAATAGAGAAAAAGGATGAGTGTGATTAGTGAATTAATTAAGGGGAGTGATTTATTGTAATCCAAATTGATATTCTGTCATGTTTCAATTCCTTTATACGAATTCATGTTGAGTATGTTTTCAAAAAATCTAAAAGGGAAAATTGAAGAGTCCATGCATTAGTTATGTTATTTCATTAAAATTATTAAATATTTATTTTCACTAAGAGATATATAACTCTAAAAATAGTCACATGAACCTATGACTAGGTATTAATAGTCTCACTTATTTTGGAGTAAATTATTAAAATGTCATATTATTCTCTTTAATTGTGTTTAATTGAAATATAATTTTGAGAATTGAAGATTTTATTTATCTCGAACATGCCATTAATAAAATATTACAAGACTTTTTGGATATATTTCATTCATCTTGTGTCATTGTAATTGAAGGAATATGACATCACATATTACTTGTGATGAAATATTGAAGAATTTGTACAATAAAAATATTTCTTTGTCTATGCATCAAATATATTTAATGTGTATCATGTTCAAAACAATTTATGATTAGGGTTTTATAAATAAATTTATTCTATTTTAAGCTAAAATAAGCTTTAAAAACAAACTTTAATCACATCAATACAAGTTCTAGGTAAAATTTTATGTTACTCAAAAATTTCTTTGTTATAATTCGTTCATCTAGTATAGGATAACAAAAAAATAATATGATAAACTACCCTTTACTTTAATCTTCTATATCAATAAAAATTAGGGAAATATTATAATATGTATTTGAAATCTACAATAATTTTAATCTCACTTTATGTATTGTATTGAAATCAATTTATGAAACAAGTTTTGGTTCTAAAAATAGTGCAACAATGTGGAAAAAATTTCATATTATATATTCTAAGGAGTGTAAAACATCCAAGATTGATTATTTGTATTTTATAGATAACTAGAGATATGTGGAATCTAAATTGATCCCTGTAACATAAGTTTATCCTACTTTGTTGGAGCTCATGATGAAAATTTAGGGATGAAACATGTTTTTATCTAGTATTAATAAAACCATAAGATACAGTTTTCATGAGATTACTTGAGTAAAATTTTAGGCTATGAGTAAGATGAATTATTTTTCTTAGAATAAATATTTAAAGTTGGGAAATATTTTTATAGTTTAATATAATTTTTAATCACCTTATTTTCTAATAAATTAGAGAGTTATGGACAAAATACAATGGTTTTCTAGAATTTTTTTAGTGAATATGGAAAATCACCAAGTTACTTATATTATTTTATTATAAAGGTGTATAAAAAAACCCCACTTGTCTTAGGGGTAAAACGGGGTTTATAGAGAATATTTTTCCATTACTAAAGTCCACCTAATTCACTAATGAATTATTATTGGAGACCAATGACCCATGGAATAGATGATTTCACTAAATATTCTATAAAAAATTGGTTTGGGTGGTCTACAAATTCTATATTGATTTTTGGATGGTTATGGTAATACAATTATTATGGAATACAACATATAATACAAAATAGTGTGATGAAATTATTTAGGGAGGCTTATATAAGAAAAATATAGTGTGTTCACTTGTCTCACTTTGATCAAGACAAGTTACCAATGAATTTAAGAGAAATTGAATTGTGATTAGTTTTGTTGTGTTAGCTACTAATAATTTCATCTTGAAATTCAAGGATAGAGCCTCAGTTCTTGGTATATAATATATTTTAATATTCTCTACTCAACATAAAATCATTAAATATTTTTATTGGTGTTATGTGTACACCCACTTTCAAGATACACATTCAAATGAATGGTAAAGGTTATACCCTTTCTTTCATTATTTATTGAGTTTGAAGAAGGAATAAACTATGAGAAGTGGGATATCACCAAATCCTCACCAAGGATTAAACACCCCTTAAACGGTAGTGAAAATTATAAAAAGGTAGTGTACATTTCTCAGTATTTTTATTTTCTTAGAAAAGAAAATATTGTGAGGATAAATTACATGAAATATAATTCAAATCTATATTACAGTAACCAATAGTAAGAGAACTATTTTCCATTAAGTTTGAAATCTAAAAGTGTAAAAATATCACTGAGTCATCCAATCCCCCTCTCAATGCTCTCTAAGATCCTAGGGGATCTATAAGAACTTATTTTAATAGTTTAAATCCCTAACTATTTCTAATAATATTTAAGGGTATTCACCTAGATATCCTTATCAATTTTTTCATTCGATAAATCCATTAACATTTTCATATAATCATTTATTCTTTGTGGTAAAATATTGTAATATGATCTTCATTAAGTAATTATAATAAGTATTTTTATGTTGATAATTATTGAACATTATACTGTGTATTACTTAACCTCTTTTATTATATTTTGGAATGCATTAGAAATTTATGAGATAGGTAGGGTTCAAAATTATATAGCCCATATTTGTACTAATAGGTCTCACGAGACAACTAAAATAGGGAAATAGGTGCATCCTTTCCATTAATATATGATTTTTTTTGAATAAAGCCATGATTATATGTTTATTATGTTCGATATTATGCATTCTAATAATTTTAATCACTATTACATTTATTTATTATGATATATCTGATTAAATATTACTTAATTTATTTCTATTTATTATTTGATATGTATTTATATTGATTATTTACTCATGTAATGTGATTTATATCATGATAGTGTAGCTTCTTTGATATGTTATCCCTTACTGAGTATTTGAAGCCACTAATTTTCTTATTTCACTTATTTCCATAGGTAATGAAGGGGAATATTATGTATGATTTACTCTATGGGATAAATTAAAGAATAATAATGTTTATTTTAATGATTTAATAATAAATATTATAATTTTAGTTTTTATATATCTAGCCTCTTAAGGACTACTTAACTTTGATCTTATGTATGTGATATCATGTAATCTTTGAAATTAATAAACAACCACTAGCTTTGGATGAACATGTTTATAAAAATTACATGAATTTTCCTTAGGAAGACTAATTTAAATCTGAATTATGGTGGAAATTTTTAATGTTGATGAAAAGGTGATAATTGAGAAGAAGAAAACACTTAGGTTAAAGAGATTTTATAAAGAGAAGTAAAACTACATAATGAAAAATAGGTTTTTGTAATTTGTGTAAATGCATCGATCAAGTAGAGCACATCTAGGTTCATAAATTAATATATTGAAGTAATAAAAATTACCATAGAAGTTATGGAGAAAGTGGAGTACATCGATTTATTTGAAGTGAACGAGGATGGCTATAATAATGAAGAATTATGGTTTGTATTTGATGGATGATTTAAATGTTTGATAATATTAATGATGGTCAATTGAGGAATTGGAGGAAGTTAGGTAATTTTTGAAATAATTTTAATAAGTTTGGATATTGTTTTGAAGAATCTTGAAACAAATACACCCTATTTTAATATAAATTAATGGTATTAAAGTTAATGTGGTTATGTTGGATGATACATAGAATAAAACACATGTTATCCAAATGTGGTGTTGAATAAGAGTGGGGTTTTGTAGTTTTTATCCCATACAGCTTGAGAAACACATAGTGTTTATAATGTGTGGTATTATTCATATTGTAATGATCGACATTGGTCCATCAACATTTCGTGTTTAGAAGTCATTTTTTAGATGATGTAGGTTAGAACGAAATGTAATATATGAAAAAAAAAGTTTAATATTTTTAATTAATTTTGAAGATATGGTAATGACATGATTTCTAGGAAATGAAGGATCAATATGCAGTAGTTTTTTTAATGATTTAAAAATTAGAGGCCAATGCACCATGTTTTTCTTTCAACACCTTGTGTTTTTGGTTGTATCTACAGATTTATAGATTTTGAAAATAAATATAAAATTAAAATTTATGGATATATTATGATAGATATTTTTATTTTTATTTAAATATTTTATATATTAATTTAATATGGATTTGAAAACTACTAAAATAAGAGAATATATAGGAAGATATGGATGTTATATTGATGTAATAAATCTATACAAAATTTGAGTTTATTGGTGTCATGTAGAATAGATATAAAAAGAAAGATGATATTGAAAATCAATGATAAATAGAATCAAAGGAGATCCAAAATAGAAAAATAGATTCATATAGAATTATGCAGAAGATAAGAGAAGATAATTTGAAGTGATTAACACATATTTTCTAAGGAATAAGAAGAATAATATGTCTTTATTCCATAGAGAACACATGAATATCATTAAGAGGAAGGTGATTTTTTTATAATGAAGATGTTAACACTTTTATTAATGTGGTACAACATGTGGAGATAGAAAATAACACATTATATTTATATACCTAGAAATTAGAATTTTGGGATGTTTTGGAATTTTAAATATTTTTTAGATAAAAGGGTAAAATTGTAATTTTTTAATTCTTAGATTGATATTTTGAGCATATATTTAGATTTAATATGAAATTTTTACCATTGGATGGTACTTTTATAATTTTATAAGTTGTTTGATTTATCTATAAACATTGGGTTATGGAGGTAATTTGATTATTTATTTATTTCAATAACTAATTTTAAATTTCTTATTATTATAAAATAAATAACGTGGCTTTGAGATATTTTTAGTGGTGATAACATGGAAATATTAGATAAATAACTAGTTATTTTATATTAATGACATGTCAAGTTAAAGAATTAAAAAGGGGTATTTGAATGGGAATTAATTAGGAGAATGGGAAAGTCAATGGAAGTAATGAAATAGAATTGATGTGTGAAATTAAGGGAATGACTAGGAATTAATTTTCTCATTTAAAGACATTATTTTCTCATATTATTCATTTTTTATATTATTTTTTTTTAGTGTGACACATAGAGACATAGAAAAATAATGTACTAGTTTTGGTATTCTTGAGACCTACGGGTCATGTAATGTCTCCAAGCCTATAGGCAATGTAATTCCTAATACTACGAGACTTATAAGGGTTCCCCCTCATCCCTTGAAAGAGGGATTATCAAAAAATCAATAAAAAAGAAGGCCTTAGGGCCATTCAGATCAGATTAGTGGTGACCAATGAAGTATTGAGGATTTTCTCATCATGAAATCATAGTAAGTGACAAGAATTTCTCAACACTTTTATAATCCTTGTGAATCTACCATGATTTTTGATTTTTTGTGAATGGTAAATAATTCATAATAATATGAACTAATTAATATGTGATAATTTGAAATTAGAGATGGTAGATGAATATGAAATTGAAGGAATAATTATTATAGACGAATAATTGAAATGATACAAGTTATGAATTGAAATATTATTATTTAAATTCAAAAATGGTGTAAATAAAATGTGAATATGGATGGGAATATAATTATATGATAATAAAATTTGAATTGATATACATGAAATTTTATTAATGGTGGAAAATTAGAAACATTTTATTTGAGTATAAAATTGATGATTTACTGTTAATTATTTTTAATTATTGTTTATAATTCATGTATGAATTATTTTATGATTTTTTATGGTGGAAATTGATACTTCTAATTGATTATAAATATTATGGAATATTTTTTAATTCCTCGTATTGAACTTATTGTCCAAAATAATATGATATTATGGAGAATGCCTTGAGAGGTGAGATGGGTTGTTTTACTAGTTTTGGCATGGGTTCTATGAATTCAACATGAAGGTCATTCCACTTTTTGGAAAAATATGTCAAAGTGAAAGTTATGGTTGGGGATAAAGTGGAAGTTATTTACATGATGTTAATGCCACTTAGGCTTGGGATCATCCCACATAGGCATGGGATCAGGACACAAAGTCATGGGATCATGACACATTCTATAATAAATGGACGTTTTGCAATGAGTTATATGGGTTTGTGTGAATTCTACATGGTTTGTGCCACCTTGGGATGTAATGGTTCCATATCTTGTAGGGATCATTAATCCTATTGTTTGTGGGATGAATTGATATTTTTTGAGTTGATAATGGTGTTGTAAATTGAATTTAATATAAACATTTAGTTAAACTGTTGGTTCTAGGTTCACAATAGAAGCGTGTAAGCATGAGAAAATTAAAATTTTCATGCAATATAGATGTTGTAACATCATATCTACAAGAAACCACCCAATGATCAACCCAATTATATAATGTGAATTAAATAATCACAAAAAATAAAAAAAATCTTACATTGTTCGATTTTGATTGAACGCATGTCTCTCTCATCGTTAGGGATGGAAGCGAGTCAGTTTCACATGATATTTGGGGTACATGAACCATAACCTATTTATTTTTACAGAACACTAAACCTAACCCTAACCCATATATTTTTTAAAGTCAGTTCCCAATACCTGCCCTATTATATTTTTATCTTCCAATTTAACTACCCTAACCCTTTTAATTACCCAGTTTGAAATTTTAATATTTAAATTTTATTTATAAATCTAGAATAAACATATCAAATATGAAGTCAATATATTTTTTAATTGTACTTTATTTAATAACATATAGTCAAAAAATTCATAATATTTTTTTTGTATTGATATAATATGAACTGAAATTAAAATAAATAAATATATTTTATAATTATAATTCCATTTAAAATTTTATTATTAATTAATTAATATTGATTTTTATAATGGGGTTCGAGTTTTTGGTACCCTAGGAGTACTACCCTAACCCTAATATTTAATTAATAGTGTTTTCAATTTACTATACAAACCATATTAATACCCATTTAAACACTACCCTAACCCTATTTAAATTTCTTGGGAAGTGTAAGGTACTTAGTTAATAGGTTCACATTACTATCCCTAATTGTTTCGAGAGATAGTTTCTTGAAGGGACCAAATTCAAAACCCTATAGATTATTTGTGCATGCTTCAAAAGAATGTTGATATATTGATCATTGATTTTTGGGTGATAGTACGAAGAATCAATGAGGACATTAATATACCGATGATAGTTGTAACATAGTTCCTTTGAACTAGGAAGGAAAAATTGGATCTGGGTGCTCATATCAACTCTTTCTCACTCTAGGATACAAGATAGAGGATACATGAGCTCCTAGATTTGAGTGGTAAATTGTACCCACGAATTGTGGCCTTTCTAAACTTATATAGGTAGGTTAATATTCTTAAAATTTTCAATTTGACCCCAATAAAATGTATAAACTTGTAAATAATCCCTAAATAATATGTATGACCTAGTAAGAATGAAACTAATACCATAAGTATTCCATCATATACTTGTAGCATTAAAATAATATTGCATGATAAAATATGAGTCATTAACTCAACTCATTTCTTCCAAATTTATTATATGAAACTTGAATATTAAATATGCATTAATTAAATGTTTTCCTTATATTCACTCAATAACTTGTGAATGAAATTATTTAATAAATTTAACATTTATTATTCTAAACTCAAAAAATATTTAATTTATTCATTTTCTTATGATCATTCAAACTCGGATATTACCCAACCCCAACTGCAGGTCCCACCATGTCCTAAACTCCAATTTATTAGAATTATTAAATATTTTGAATATACATTGTGTGTGATCCTCTATGAATTTATCTTAAAATCATTATGCAGAATCTCTTGTTCGTTTTTGTGTCCAGAATTGGTGGGAAATTCAAATTTTTAACTAGCGGAGGGGTTATTTTTTCAACTAGCATCCATATTTGGATTCTGAGGGTTATAACCCCTATAAGGATATACATTGGTCCTAGAAAAAGGCTCTCTATAGAATTAAAATGTCTCAATAATTTCCCATGGGGTTCGGGCTCTAAATTTCATTTTTTGGAGTTGCAACCTAGGGCGCATGGTTACCACTAGGTTAGTGATAATCATGTGCCTCAACTGTGCAACCCGAAATTCATAAGCATATAGTTTGTTAACCATGAAAATGGACCCTAGAAATCTTGAAAATTTCAATAAATAATTTCAAATCCATGTTTCATGTTTGGCACATGGTTTGTAGAGTCATGTGTTATAATAGTGTGAGAGGGAATACTTTTGATAGTGAGGAAAACACGGTTAGTGCATGATTTTTCAAACCGGGTGACCAAACCATGTGATTATTAAAAAAGTGAAAAATTAATTTTTTACCCCTTCACCACATTCCTGATTAACTTGATTTTTGGTTAGTTTAGGTACATTTCTAACTGTGTAGGGCCTCTCCCTTCTCTCTCTTTATCCTCTACAGATCTCCTCTGGATATTAATTGTTTTCACTTCTATCGGATGCATTGGAAGGTTATATGTGAGTCTAGGAGGACTCTATCTTATTTTATTTATTTCTTTTATTATAAAGTTCCATTATTACATTTACATGGGACATGGAATATATTTATGGTGTTTTTTTAGTTATTCATTTTAACATATCTTAACTCTAACTAAGGGCTGATACCGGATGAGTAAACTATTGTATGGATAAAGTAGGTAGTGCCTTCAATTTTACACATGATATCACCTTGTTTTCCATGTGAGTTCATGTAAAAACCAAGATTTTTTGAATTTTTTTTTTTCAAATTAATTTAATATTTTGATATTTTTAATTTCACACAACATTGATAATAGATTTTATTATAAGAAAGCACTAAGTGTGGCTTGCGTTATACGCAACACCAAGTCAATATTACACTACATGATAAAGGACCTCGGAACACCATGAGAGGGGAGGGGTGAATTAGGGTGTCAATTTTTTATTCTAATATGATGTATATTATCCTCATATTGGTAGTAACCTATTAAACCTATCTGATAATAATGAACATTAAACAAACAATCACATACAAAGAGGCAACACAACAATTTTACATGGTTCACCACTATGGGTTAGTCTAAGGAGCATATGATGACAGTGTGCCAGTCATACCTAAATCCACTATTCTTCACTAGTTTTGGATCACAAGATTTTATACATAGTCACTATGTTCTATACACACTCCCTTTACAATATTTTAGGGATATCTCACAACATCTCTCGAAACACTTCCGATGACTCCCACTTACTCACTACATTGAGAGAGATCCACAAAAAGTTTATAAACTTGTAGTTTTATTAATTTTCATTAAATAATGAATCCTCAATTTTAGATAGATGATCTTTTGAAGTCCTAATTTTACCCTTATATGTAATCCACTTTTCCACTAACTGTTAGTTCATGAACTATTCCTTCATGAACTAGACTGGTTGCTCCGCGAACTACGCTACACTGTGTAGCACATGTGCTTTGTGGACAAAAATTTCCTATATAGAATACCTCTTATTCTATGAACCTTCTGTCCTTCCACATACCTCTTCATTTCCCATGGACCGAATTCCTCCGCAGACCAACCCTGATTTTTAGACTGCTTCTCCTCTACAGACTTCCTCTGCTTCTATAGACCATGTCTCCTTCTGAAAACCACTAATTCTTATGAAGACTATTACTTCTTTCATGGAACAACGCTTCCTATGTGTATACTTATTCTTTTGTGGGGTAGAGAATCCCACAAAACCTCTTATATGAACTATCTTCATGGACCACTTCTCATTTCTTGGATTTGTCTTCTCGTGAACAACTTTAGACTTCACCGAATTCCTCCCAGATTTCTAATCCAAATATCTCTCTTTAAATATGGGATTAGTGGTATGTATATAGGAAAATAGATCCAAGAATATCGTTAATCTATTTTACTTAAACATTCAACATGGTACTGGATTCACCGCGGACTACTTCACCCATGAACCGTTTTTCCCTCCACATTCTGCATACCGCCTATCTTCCTTCACAAAGACCAATATCATCTATAAAAAACCCTTCATGTCTTCCCAAAACACCCACTCATTTCCTAAAATGAAAATTCATCCCAAAAACTACAAACCTTCCATGAACTAATTTTCTTCCATGACCATAAGCTTTCCCACAAACCATTTTCTCTATGTGGTTCGTGTACTATGCTTCGCAGTCTGCACAGTGATGCTATGCAAAAATATTTCCTTTTCTGTTTTTCTTATCCATTCCACATACCTCCATTAGTATCACATGAACTATTTTTCGTAGTCCGTTAACCATGGTTTTTGGAATCATTTTCATAAAACCATCATTCTATATAATG
Source organism: Viscum album (assembly GCA_963277665.1). Taxonomy (NCBI): domain Eukaryota; kingdom Viridiplantae; phylum Streptophyta; class Magnoliopsida; order Santalales; family Viscaceae; genus Viscum; species Viscum album. The sequence goes on along the minus strand of OY728134.1, from coordinate 3,967,612 downwards.
ATACACTCTTGATTTTGAGGCCCAAAATTTTTGCAAACACTGGGAAACAACACCACCATAAATACTATTGTTATCCTGAATTTTAAGATCCATTTCCATGAAAACTCCCTAATATTAAATGTGAGGATTTTCAACAAACACAAACCATGCTCAATTTATTGAAAGGAATACATTGGTTCGAACAATCTCCACCTTTGGGTTTGTTGAAAATCTACAGATAAATTCAATGAAGTACCAGCCGTAATAAAAAATTGATATGTGAGAAACAAGTCATCCAACACTCTAAGTCAATATGAGAAAAGATTAGTGTAGAAAACAAGAGTATAAGCATGAATTGGGTACTCGTGTCTTGGAATGCTTAAATATGTACAATCTATTTGTCAAAGACCTGAAACCAGAAAACCATATTTTTTATTCTCCACCTATATTTCTCAACTCTCCTACAACAAATCATTTCTCCTAAAACATCATAGTATTGAATTTATCTAATCTCCCCCATTAGAAAATAACCAAATAACCTATTATTGAACATGTGGATCCCAAAACACACTCCCCCTAGATCATATCTCCTCTATAAACCTACATCACTACCACAAATAGATTAAAACAGATAAAAAAACCAGGGAGAAGGGAAAACTATAGTCTCCTCATGCATAGGCAGGTGGTTACATGTACTTACAATGGTTTGCTTAGCATTTCATCCACTTGATCATCAGTTCCAATATGATCGATTTTAATCATGCCCTGTTCAACTTTTTCTTTGATAAAGTGATATCTGATTTCAATGTGTTTCATATGAGAATAATGAATAGGATTATTCATAAGTTCAATTGAAATCTTGTTATCACAGTGAATCACCTTCGGTTGTTTCACCTCTTCACTAGTATCAATGAGTCATTGCTTCATCCATGATAGTTTAGTGAAGGCATTTGTAGTGAAGATATACATGGCTTTAGCAATACTAATAAAAGTTCTTTCTTGTTTATTACTCAACCAACCCACACATTTCCTTCCAATAAATAATTCTCCACCACTTGTGGAGTTTCTATCGACCATATCTCCAACTCATTCTGCATCATAAAATTACAATACTTCATTATCTTTTCCTGAAGTCAAATACAATCCATAATTGTGAGTACCTTGAATGTACCTCATGATTCATTTAACTACCAACATATATTATTCCTTCATATTTCTTTGAAATAATGTTGCTAACCATATTTCAAAGATAGTATTTGTCCATGTAGTAGTTAAGTACATTAATCTTCCGATGATTCTCCTATACATGGTGGGATCTACAGAAGTCACATTTTCATTCTTTCCAAGTTTAGTGCCAACTAAAATCGGAGTAGACATTGGTTTGAAGTCATGCCTATTGAATTTATTCAGAAAATCTTTTGCATATTTATTATGATAAATAAATGTTTAGTATTTAATCTAAATCACTTGATGCCCTAGGAAGTATGTGAGTTCACCAATTATAGACATTTTAAATTTTTATTTTATGTTATTGAAAAAATCATTCACTGATCTATTCCTAATTTCACAAATATAATATAATATATGTATATTAGTATCATGAACCAATATTTATGAGAATTATTCATATATAGATTATGATCCAATCCTCCTATTTTAAATTAGAGATTCTTTAGATAAGAATCTAGTCAAGAATACCATGCTTGCAGTGCCTACTTCAAACCATAGTGTTCCTTACTTAATCTAGAAACCTTCAATTCATCATTACCAAGTATAAAACCTACTTGTAGTTCTATGTAAAATTCTTCCTCAAGAACACCATTTAGGAAAGAAATTTTGACATCTATTTGATACACTTTGTATCCTCTTTGAATTTCTATGGAAAGAAAAAGTCTGATTGACTCTAGTCTGTCCATTAGAGAAAATATTTCTTCAAAATCAACACCTTCAATATGTGAATAGCCTTTACACACTAATTGAACCTTATTTATGATCACATTTCCATGATTGTCAAATTTATTTTTAAAAATAAACTTCACACTAGTCACATTGTGATTTTAGATTCTCTTAACTAGATCCCATGTTTGGTTCTTGTCAATTTGATCCAACTCATCATTCATGGCTTTAACCCATGATTCATCCTTTGCAGCTTCTTCAAATGAGGATGGTTACACAACTAATAAAAAGTCACATCGTCCATTATTACTCATTCTCCTTGTCTGTGTGGATGTTTTCCTATCCCCAATGATATTTTATTGGAAAATTTTTTCTCTTCAGTTTCTCCTGTGAGGTTCAGAAGAATTTTTTTCAGCCATGGTTTCCTATTCTAATTCGTCTTATAAATCAACATCATTTTTTGGCCTCTGAATGTTTTTCACTCCTTCCTGTAATTATTTATTTGAATCTATTTTATGTATACTATCTTCTACATCTTCAATCATATTAACATAAGATCCTCTCAAGATATTTTTGGTCTTATCTTCAATGATCTTAATATCACTTATTCTCACAATTCTTTCAAGATAATTATTGAAACATTTGTAGGCTTTTTTATTCAATAAATTTCCAAAGAATATTCTTTTTTCTGTAGCATCGCCATATATCCCTTGATTTCCTTATTTATTTTTAATGAAACGTTTACTTCTAAAAACACAAAAATACTTCAAAGAGGGATTCCTTCTATGACACAACTCATATGGCATCTTGATTTCTCCCATAAAAATTCATGTTCGATTTTGAGTATACGCTTTAGCTTGAATGACGTCTTTCTAGTAATGACGAGGGATACGACTCTCAATTAGCATAGTTCTCGACATAATGTTTACCTATCAATTCATGTTCTCAACCACTCCATTTTGTTGTGGGGTTCTCAAAAAAACCACATGATGTTGTATTCCATATTTCTCGAGGTAATTTTTAAACTCAATGGATGTTCATTTCCCTCCATTATTAGACCGTATAACTTTGATTGTCTGTCCAATATCATTCTTGGATATTCAGCGATGTGTTTTCATGCCATCATGTACTTGTCATTTTCTATGTATAAACATCACAAAAGCCATTATACTATAGTCATCAATGAAAAGAAAAAGTACCTTTCTCCACATGTTGTAGAAACAATTACCAGACCACATACATCTATATGAATGATATCAAGAAGATTTGATGCCCATTTCTTCTTTGGCTAATATGAATTGTAGACTGACTCTCCTCGTATGCACACATCACACGTATTTCCCCGTTAACGCTTCAGATTGGGGATATCCATGACTATATTCATCATAAATATCTTTTACATGTATTTCTAATTAATTTTCCCAATATTCGGTGCCACAAGTTGTTTTTATCTTCACTATGAAGTAGAAAATGTTCTCTTTACTATCAACCATATATACTTTTTTATCTGTTTTGCATCCTTTCATAAGAGAAGTACCTATTTTTTTCTCTAATAGTGAACCCATTTTAATTAAAATTCACCATCAGTCCTAAGTCACATAGTTGACTCACACTCAAGAGATTGTGATGCAAACCATCTACATAGATAAATTTAGTTTTCTTCAGCTCGCCATTATCTAGTTCAGTACTTCCACTGCCTTTGACCTTTAAAGCACCATCATTATCTAAACTTTCTATTCCATCAACCCTTTTATTAACATTCATTAATAGGTCTTCATTTCCCATCATATGGGATGAGCATTCGCTATTAAGAATTCTGGTGTTACTGCTCCTTGTAGCTTTAAGGGATACTTCTATAAGGTTGGATTTTTTAATTTTCTACTTTTCCATCCATTAAATATTAGATTGAGAGAATGATAAATAGGTCATTTCAAATATATTTTCCATGTTAATAGGTTCATCATACTCATACTCTACTTCCAGAGGAAAAAACCTATTTGTAAGACCAAAACCATCTAGTTGACGAGTATTGGCTTGTCTTTGAGTTCTATACATATTATTCATTCTTTTCCTCTTCCTGCAATAAAAACCATAGTGTCCAAAGTTAGAACAATTAAAAAAATATCCATTGAAATTATTTCTTTTATAAGAAGTAGGATATGAATTTTTTCCCCTTTGATTACTTCCTAGATCTTCCCCATTAAAATATCTCCTTTCCTATTCATAGTTTGACATGGAATGGCCTCGATATCCACAAAATTGTCAGTTCATAAGTGGAAATTTTTTCTCACTTATGTTCCACCCTATATCTCCTTCCTTAAGAAAATAGTTTACCTGCCTATCATTTCAGAAAACATGTGGAAATGATTCAGTTCTCCTATCAATTTGATTTGAGGTTCTCTTTTTCAGGACATCAGTTGACTTTGCGATATGTTCAAATTTTGATTCCCCTTTTCTTAGGGTTATCCTATTTCTAACTTTTTATGTTTCAGCATCACATCCAATTCCACTATTACCCATTCATGTGGATTATTGATCATTAAAATCCTTTTCTACTCTATCAGAACCCTATTTACCTCTCTCTAGTAGCTCAACAAATGAGAATCTACCAAACTGTATTTTATTTATTGTTTCTTTTGAATTTGATTCACTCTCACGTATACTCTTAAGAGTAATAACTTCTTCTTCAAGACCCTCAATATTCATGGACTTCTCCTCCATCCTGGATGTATGGTCATTGATGAAATTTTATTATAATTAAATTTTGAGCGTCTGTTCCACCACATATTTTGTGATTTCAAAGATTGTTGATTGTTATTTCACTACTTATTCCAGTGGTACAATTTCAGCTTCAATCCGATCAACATATTCTGATGATTATTTCACAATTTTTCTCCACTTTTTTCATATGTTACTTTGATTCTCAAGTTTACCAAGAGCATCCTTAAGTTGCAACTTGAGATCAACATAATCAATCAACTGATCATCTATAGCTCTATCTTTTGATTGTTCTAACTTTTCAACTGTAGCCATCATAGATACTTGAGTTCCATATTTAAAATATTGTTCTTCTTCCTCAATGAAATCATTATTATCATTATATTATTCACAGATAAAACTCTTTCTTTGTAATTTCATTCTATATTTAACGTCTCTTTTTTGAGAAAACCTTTTATGAGGCTTTTGTGAGTTTCTAGTACCACTTTGTTTATCATAAAACAACCTTGAGTACTGAGAGGCAATGTGTCTAACTCAACCATAGTGAAATCATGAAAAGGGTATATTTCATTCAAATACCCCTTTTCCTCTCTTGAATTTCTTTGAAAATATAGAGAGAAGTTCATATTCCTCATTAACTTCATTAACACAATATCCAGAAATCTAAAATCTTTCCATGGCTTTTATTCCATCTCATTACTAACACAACTTGTTGTATCCTCTAGGTTTCCATGCATTTCATATTCTATCAAACTACTCAACAAATCATATAAAGAATGTTTAGAAATATATATTTCCTCAAGGTATGAAAATTTTAGATTATAAAGAGGTGGACATATTCTCAATATTTTATTTATAATTTCAATGTCTTTTATTTATTCCCAAACACCTTGAATTTCTCCTACAAATTTTGTAATTTGATTGAAAAAAGTATCAGTATTTTCATCAGGATGCATCATTAGAACATCAAACATATTCTGAAAAAACTAGATATTTATTTTCCTTTACTTTTTAATACCCTTGTATATGTTTTATATATTTTACCCCATAGACTTGGATGAAGTGAATCTCATCACCTTCCGGTAGATTTTATCAGACAAAGCTATAGTGAAGGAATTTTGTGCTTTAGCTTCTTTATCAAGAATTTTCATATCTGTATCTGTCATAGACATCCCTATTGGCTAAGTGACCTATATTCATTATATAATAGCAAAAATTACTTCTATTAAAAGAGATATTAGATGATATTTCATTATATTCTTCCTTAACTGAAATTTAATTCCATCAAAATGGGGAACTCCCCTGATATTAACTTCATTCTCTATGATAGTAAAGAATGGCGGATTTAGCATCAGTAACCTGTAGGCTACAATACCCCTTGAAGGACCCCAGAACACCTTGAGAGGGGAGGGTGAATCAAGGTGTCATATTTTTATTCAAATATAAAGGATCATGTTCCCATATTGGTAAGAACCTATTAAACCTATCTGATGAGAATGATCAGTAAAAAACAATCACATGCAAAGAGGTAACACAATAATTTTACTTTGTTCACCACTAAGGACTAATATAAGGATAATATGCCGAAATCCTGTTGCTCATAAATAAATACACTAATCTTCACTAGTTTTTATGTATAGTAGTTTATAAACATTCACTCTATTCTAGGCACACTACCTTTAAAATATTTTACAGATAGCTCATTTTTTCCCTCATAACACTTTCGATGACTCCCCCTAGTTAACTTCCTTAGAAGAGATCCACACCCAGTTTATGGACTTGTAGGTCCCTTAATTTTCATTAAAGCATACATCCTCGATTGTAAATATATTCTATATTGATGTATTACTTTTACTCGTAGACGTAATCCACTTTTCTGTGCACTATTAGTTCTCGAATTGTCACTCCACGAATTGGCCTTCTTCCTTCGCAAACTATGATGCATCGCATAGAGTGTGTGGTTTATGAACCACCTATTCCTACATGGATTGTCTCAACTTATGCATACCTTCTCTCATTCCATGTAACTCTTCTTCTCCCCTAGACCATCTTCCTCCGCAGACCGTCCCTACTTTGCGGACTATTTCTCCTTCCCAGACTACCTCCACTTGTGTGGATTGTCTATCCTTCTGTGTACCGCTAATTCTTCCATGAATCATCACTTATTTCATGGAACAAATATTTATAAATGGATCTTTATTCCTTTTTAGTCTATATATTCCCTCAATACCTCTTCTTCAAACCATCTCTATAGACCTCTTTACCTTTCACAGAATCGTCCTCGTGAACATCTTCTACTTCGTGAAGTTGTCTTCCCACGAACCACTACAGACTTCACCAAATTCCTCCCATATTTCTAATCAAAATATCTATATTTAAGCATGGTATTATTATTCCTTATATAGTTAAATAGATCTAAAAACCTCATTAATTTTTTTTCCTTAAACACTTGATGCGGTATAGGATTCACTGTGGACTGCTTTACCCATGAACCATTTTTTTCTCTATGGCCCATGTACCACCTCTCTTCCTTCCCAACATCCGATCACTTTTATGAAATAAACCCTTCAAGGCTTCTCAAAACACCACATAATTTCCAAAAATGATGAGCCATCCCATGAATCGAAATCCCTCCACGAACTAATTACCTTCTGTGAACTTCACGCCTTCACAAAAACCATTTTCTCTATGCATTCCGCATAGCACTTCTATAGGGAACTCCTTGATCTTCCATGTGAGTTTTTTTAATAAGCACAAACCATATTCAATTTATATAAAAGAACAACCTTGGTTGCAACACATGAAACACTTATATTATATTTTGGTACACACAACACTATTTTTGGCTTGAAATACACACAATATTGAGTCCCTTCAATAGATTTCATTATAAGAAAGGCTGAGTTTTACCAAACTACAATATATTAATAATAATATTATTAAAATATTATTATAGTTACCACTGAGATGTTGGGATAGAAGTTAAAAATAATATTAATTAAATTGTGAAAATATTATCTACACATGTATATAATATGAATCCTTTGGTTTTCAATTAGTCAAAAATTAAATTAATAACTATTTGAGAATGAAGAAATTCCTTTTATAAGAAAACTATTTTTCTATGTATAAATAAAATTTTATTTCAATAAATTAAAAAAACCACTTTTCAGTAATATTTTTGATAAAATTTATATATTATATATTCAATCATAATAAGTTATACCCATCCAATATATTTGATAAATATAAGATAAGAATATATCTAATTTTATGAATAAAAGATATATTTTTCTAAAAGGTAATTTTATTGTGTTTTAATGGTGAACCCATTTTAAATATAATTTAATTAAAATTTATAATTTTTATTTGGAAAAATAAAATTTCATCTATTTAAGAATAATATCAAAAGCCACTTTGGTTAAATTTTTGGTATTTTTTGTGAAGTCTCATTTCTCGATGAATAGTGAAAAACACAAGAATTTTAATTCAAAACTAATTTTTAACATAATTTATTTATATAGTTAATTTATTTTTGTTATTTGGTTTTAAAGTTTAATTATATTATTTATACATAAATTAATACAATTTTGGTCATTATAATTAATTTCGCATTTAAATTGGATATAAAAGTATATCAAACTTTTCAACATTTTTTACTTTAATAACTCGTTTTCTCATCCCATTTGTGAGAATAAATATAAATTATTTTCTACCAATTATGTTATTATAATTTGGAAGATGGATTCCATATTTTTAATAAGAATAATTTATATTTTATAAAAATTTCATTTTAGTTTTTGACCAGAAATATTAGTGAATGTTAATAAAATTAATTACAACGATGAAGAGAAAAATTAAATTAACAAAGGATTAAAACATAAACATAAGGGCCAAAATAGCCTAGAAACTTTTCCAAAATACATTTTATAGAAATATTTACAGAATATACCCCCATTTAGAGAATTTGGACCATTATTAGAGCCACTTGATAAAGTAAAAGCATGGGTGGAATTCCATTTTCAAAAAAATTGCAAGAATGCCACTCCTCCTCCAATATAAAAAGGAACTCACCCCTACCGCTTATTCATACCTATAAAGCCTTTAGGATGGCCCAAAATATGATCTAATAATATCCCAAAATATTTAAATTAATATTATAACCCTCAATTTGGGAATAAATCCAACCAATGAATCCCTCTGGTGAAAACCAAGAGGAGTTACCCAATGAATAAGAAACATCCTTCCTCAAGCACCTTTGTTTTATTTTTCATTCTCCACCACCTCAAATATTCTTATTCCATGATTATATAATAACAAAATTATCCTAAATATACTTAAATGTATTTATTATAAATTTTATACCAGCACTTTCACACCCTTCCATCTAATAGGTAACGAACTTACCGTTCTTGTGTATGACGAACTACCGCCTTACGAAACGATGTTGTTCGTTTTTTCCTTTACCACCTCTCATGGTTAATAATTATGATGGAAAATATAATTTTATATTATATATATGATATTTATGATGTATATATATTTATTTTATTATTGTATAAAACATACCTTCATGCTTTTCATTTTTTGTACATACGATAACTTTATTTATGGACATGTGGACTACCGCCTCCTCAAAGCAATGTGATTCATTCAAAATCTACATGGAATATATTAATAATGGGTTTAGTGAAATTATATGATATATATTAAATTATTATTATATTTTAATTATTCTATATATATACATATATTTCAATTACATTGTTTCTTTCAATACAAAAAGAAAACGGAAACAACGTTCATGCATAAGTACGGTCTATCGTCTCCATGAACGGCGTATTCCATTTCATATAACTATATTTTATAGGTTTTTATAAATATTTATATAATAAATATTTATTATATATAAATAATATTTTTAAATTATTTAAATTAGTAAATCAGGATCTAACTAAGAGTATCAAGAATAACAAGTAAAAACATATACAAAAAACAACGCGGATATTACCCGAAACGCAATGTTAACATGGAATTGTTAATAAACAAGTAATATAAAGTAATAAAAAAATATGGGTTTAGATATAATAATATGGTTTTTTGGTAGATGTATAATAAACTTATAATTATTATATAGGAGGGTTTAACGTATATGAAGAAAGTTTGGACTTAAGGTAAGTGTTTTCTCGTCTCACATTTATTTTCTGTGTGACACAGGCTATGTTCACCTCATATTTCTTATATGTAGCATGTATAATTCCCATGGATGTATTATAAGATTATTAAACTTAAATTTATGGGTATTTACATATTTATTTGATGATCTTTATTTCACGGGGTTATGTTTCAAAAGATACCAAAATGGGAATGTAATTTTGTCTCAATTTTCCTTCTTTGTGACACGTGTCAAGTTTTGCACATATATTCTTATATGAGGTGTATAAACTACATTTTTATATATTATATCATTAATATTATTCTTTCCATGTTACTTTAATATTTATTTAATTTCATTTTATTACACAGGGAGTTTGATTTAATGTTACCATGTGGTAAGAGTTTATTGTAATAATCTCATAGTTTATTGGTATTGTTTATGATTATGATTTAATTGATGAAACCTTATGATCCATATTTAAAGAAAACTCATTAATGTTATTCTCGTATATTTATTAATACAAAATTCATGTTTTAGTACCATTTTTCCACTCTTTGGTACTAAATATAATTGATAAAGTGTTTTAAGAAAATTTAATTTTATCTTCCTCTTCGGCCTAAAATCTGTGTTCCGTAAAAAGAATGTTTTATAAAAATGTTTCTAAAAATTTTCTACTATTCTCCTGTGATATTTAAAAGACATTAATTCCCATGTTTTACCATTTAAAAACATTAAAAATTTGTCATCTTATCTTTTTTCATTCCAGACACTTTTTTAAACTTTTTATGCGGAAAAAGGAATGTTCAACATGTATGGATTTTTCTGTCGTCATGACCTTCCATCCATTTAAGATTCCATTTAAATTTTAAGAGATTAATTTTTAAGAATTTTTCCCAAATATTCTGTAAATTCATGTTTGTAATGTAATTTCAAATAAAAATGTTTTCAAACTTACGTTTTTATGTTTAAATAGCATTTTAATTGATTTTCAAAGCTCCCTTTATCTGTTTTCAAAATTGTGTTTTAAAAGAAAAGGATTTTAATGAGTTAAATTATTAGTTTATAAGTTTTCAAATTATTTTAAAAGAAAATATTTTCAAGATTCATTTATTCTTTTTCAATGAAATTGTTTTTAAAATTATTTCAAGATTACGTTTTCAAGGAAAAATATTTTCTTTTTGTTTTAAAGTTTGTTTTATATGTTTTCAATGAAAATGATTTTCTAGCTTAATTTATAAGTATTAAAGTTTATTTTAAAATAAAATGGTTTTCAAAAGTTTTATGTTATAAAAAATAATATTCTTTAAATAGGAATTCCTTAATAAATGTTTTTAAAAGATATTTCAAAATTATTTTTCATCTAAGATGACATATGATGGTGGTGCTCATGCCTTTATATGGAAATGATCTAATAGTTCCATTAATATTATTTATCTAAATGGTTTATGTTTTTATGAAATTATTTTTATAAAAGCCTTTTCTATTTCATGGGTTATATGTTTGTGAAATACTTTTCTCTTTCACAAGTTATATGATTATAGAACCCGATTATTTTTACGGGTTATGCTTTAATAGAAATAATTATGAAACCTATATTTTTTCACAGGTTAATATATGATTACATGTTTCTGAAACCCATTTCATTTCATGTGTTATGATGTGATTATTTATGGTTTTGTGGTTCATGTACGTATGATTTCATTATGATATCGGTGGTACCTATATCTTCCTCAAATGCATTGGGTAAATATTAATATCTCATGACATAATGATGGGAATAAAGTTAATGGGATTGATATGCAATAGAAGATGGAGAAACCTGATGCAATATGGTAATATATAGAAACTAGATCCACTATGGGAATATGGGGAAACCTGATCTACTATGGGAATATGGGGAAACTTGATCTACTATGAGAAGATGGGGAAACCTGATCCCTTAAAAGTAAATGAATCTAGTTGGGGATGGTGGTGTGTTCTGCCTAGTATTTTTAGTCCCCATGAAGTGACCTGTTATGTTTTGGAAATGATCCTTTACTTATAGGGAATAATGTTACATGTTTATGTTTTTTCCACAAAAATTCTATGCTATATGCCTATGATATGCTCATATGGTTCATGTTATTTATTATCTTATGATTTATGTCTTATGAACTGACAATATTTATGTCATGTATCATGTTTTGAATCTTTGATATGCATGGTATGATCTTTAAATATCATTCTCATATTATCTTACCTTTATTTTTATGTTGTGATTACGTATTTCCTTGATTTACCCTTACTGAGCATTCAAGATCACCCCTTTATTATATTTCCTTTCCACAGGTTATGAAGAAAGGTTTTAAGTAGAGTTACTAAATTAGATGATCTATGTGGTAAACATTGAATATCATTCACCAAGTTAGAATATTTTGTTCCATGTTTCCAAATACCCTAAACTATAATGGTCCCTAGGCAAGTAATTTTGTAATATAATGAATATTCATAAAAATAATGTAATATCTAGGCATGTTAAGCCTGATTCACTATAGTTGGTATCAAAGTAAAGGTTTACTAAACCATTGGAAACTAGAATGAGAAAACTTTAGTGATACCCATGGGGATCTTTTCTAAGGATATGTCTAGGGATGTCTCAAAGGATAAGTCTAAAAACGAGCGAAAGTATAGGAAAATGTCATGAAATTTTGCTAAATGATAAAGCAAGTGGTTTTATAGAAATACAAACTTTTTTTGATAATACAAGTGGACGTGACTTTGGAACATATATACATTTGGGTAATAACCCCAAAGACACCATATTGATCTATACTCGATCAAAAACTGGTGTATGACAATGGGCCTTGCTGCACAACTAGTTTGACACTCATGGGAGATATGCTTTGGGAAATCACAATCCCTTTTATGAACCATCAAGAAGGATTTAAATAGAAGATTATTATATATAAAACAGGATTAAACTAAGTTTTCATAGATTAAATAATTATGTGTCATTATTTATACATTCTATAAGTATTTTTTTTGATTATGTGGTTTTCTGCAATGATAGGTGTTTCTCACCCTATGATTGATGGTTTTATTCAATAGTAGTAACTAGAAGGAACAAGTTTAACATTGAATGTTTCATATTTCGAAAGTATGGGCATCATAAAAATCTATTTCCTAAGAAGAAATATCATGAAGATAATAAAGAAGGTCCATGAGTATTGGTCATAGTGCTAAAGATAAAGAGACTTAAAATAACATGTGAAAGTTATGGGATGTTCTTCCGATATTATTTAAATTAAACATAAGAATCTCGATTATATTTTTTTGAGGAACCTTAATATGTGATTCATAATTAATACTCTAAGAAAGGGTTACTAAGGGATAGGATGATGATTCCCGATAAATGGTTTAAGAATAAAGTTCAATGATTGAAGTGTATGTGTATATTAATTCATGAATTGTATTATATGAATCATGAAGTATATGTTTTCCTTTAAGGATTTGAAAAAAAATATTGAATCGTGTTTTTGAACTAGAAAATGGATTTAATAGAACGTTGGTATTTTGATTAAGGGATGGTAACCCTTAATGTGTCTCTGATGTTGAGAAAATTGTGTTCAACTTAGATAAATAGATGATTAATATAGATAAAGTAAATTGAACAGTATAGATTACCATTGAATTAATTATTGATTTTTTGAAAAAGTGGTCTATTTCAGTCAGAATGGCCCGAAGGCCTTAATTTCTTATTGTTTTTAATAATACACCTTTCAAAGGGTGATGTGGAACCCTTACAAGGCCAGAAGGCTCAGAGACAATTACATGACCTGTAGGTATTAGAGGGATCACCCAGACAAGACAACTTAGAACTGCTCCTTCCTAGTTTATGTCATGAAATAAGCACTACCCCTTCACAGGGATGGTCGGCTAGCTGTCCTATGAAAATCTGTATAGGCATGGTACCAATGGAAAATCCATACCCTCACATTCTTCCAATTCCGGTTACCTCTACTCCAGTGAATGCGCCTTCCCTGAATCCTCATCTGAAGCCGTGTCCCTTGAAGTCTTACTGGTACATCTTCATTTATGTGGCCTGAAGGCCTTAGGGTGGCCCTATGTAATAATGGATAAATTTTATAACTTCTTTTATTTAAGTAATATATCCTATAATCTTTGGAATAATGAAGAATGCATGTTTTCCAAAATGATTTATGGTAATTCAGGTAGTTACCATATTTAAAGAGAATATACGATGAGGGTATTCACATGTTTGGAATTTGAAAACAAAGATATAATTTTTGATATATGGTGGATCAATGTTAATATGATTTCATGGACTTATTTCTAAAGTTTCATATTTTCATCTTTCTAAATGGTTATATGGTTAACCATTTATGGAAAGTTTATGTTAATATTTAGATGAAGTTTTTGAGATTAAAGTATTATCTCACCACATATGAATTTTTTAATATTAGATAACCTTCACTAATAAATTTTTGTTGATGGAAACTAAATACATATGTGATGACTTATCAGGGATCACATGATCTATTAGTGCTTCAAGAATGAAAAGTTCACCTTCTTTTTGGAGAAAGAGGTGAAGTGTAAATTGGTCAAGACATGACCAAAGTGTGATATTTTAGTTATGAAAGGGAATGAAATAAAGTTAGTATATCTTATTAAAAAAATTATTCAACTTTATTAAAAGGGTATTGAAATAAATTTTTGTCCTATTATCATCATTTTTTACGATATCAACAACCTCTTTCATGTCTCTTCACTTTATGGTTTTTTGATTGTTAACTTTATCTATATTACCAAATTTCTTGTGTTTAGTGATATTTATCAATATCTATGATTATTTATTCTTTTATTCCATGCCCATGTTTTCAATTCCCACATATGTTCTCTTATGTGGAAACCTAGTTAGGTGTTAGTCTGGGTAACTGTTATGTTTCCAACATTCTCTTTTTAAAGGGAGTTTTAGTATTCATTTCTATGATGTGTGTTTCTATGAATAAAACATTCAAGTATTAAACCTTTGACAAACTAGATGAATTTTTAGGGTGAAATTAATTTTAAGGGGGTATAATGTAACACCATGATATTTTGTGAATTATTATTTTTCGAATTAATTTAATATTTTTATATTTTTCATTTAACACAACACTAAAAATATCTTTTGTTATATGAAATCACTAAGTGTGTCTTGTTTTATATGAAAAAACAAGTCAATATTGTTCTATATGAAACACTTAGATTATATTTTGGTATAAAAATTATGTTTTTCTTATATTACACACAATACCAAGTCCCTTTGAAAACTTACGTTGCATGCAAGGCCATGTTTTACCGAACATCAATATACTGTTAATAATATTATTAAATTATTATTATAGTTACCACTTACCCAATGGGATGTAAGTTATAATTAATATCAACTAAATTATAAAAATATGACATAAACATGTATATAAAATTAATCCCTTGGTTTTCAATTAATCGGAAATGAAATTAAGAACTATTTGAGAATGATGAATTTCCTTTTCTAAGAAAACTATATTTCTATGTACGAACACAATTTTATCTTAATAAATTAAAAAAACCACTTTTGATTAATTTTTTAAATAAAATAAATATATTATATATTAAATAAATATTTTTTAACTCATATAATATATTTTATCTTTATAAGATAAGAATAAATCAAATTTTATGAATAAAAAAATAAATTTTTTCTAAAAGGTAATTTTATCACCTTTTAATGGAAAAAAATTTTAAATATGAATTTTAAAACATTTATAGATTTTATTTAAAAAATAAAATCCATTTTTTTAATAAAAATATAAAAGTTTAATTTGTTTTATTTTTGGTATATTTCGGAGAAGTTTTATTTTTTGATGATTAGTGGAAAACACAAAATTTTAATTCAAAAATTCTTTTTCAAATAATTTATTTATATAGTTAAATTATTATTTTTTGTTTCAAGGTTTAATTAGATGAATTTTAATTCAATTAATTAAATATAGGTCATTTGAAACAATTTTACATTGAAATTTTATATAAAAACATTTCAAATTTTTAGACATTTTTATTTTAAAAACTTGTTTAGTCATGCCATCTGTGGGATTAAATCCAAATTAATTTATTCCAATTATATGATTATAATTTGGAAAAATGAAGTCAATTTTTTGAATTATAATAATTTATAATGAAAATAATTTCATATTATTTTTTTAATCAAAATATTAGTGAAATTGATTAAAATTAATTACAACGATTGAGAGAAAATTAGCATAATAAATGACTAAATCTTAAACTTAAGGGACAAAATGACCTAGAAACATGTAAAAAGCCATTTTATGGCCATATTGAAACCCTGTAATCCCTTAGATCTAATTTTTACCATTATTATATCCACTTTAAAAAGTAAATACATGGGTGGAATTCCCTTTTTAAAAATTTACAAGAATGACACTCCTCCTCCACTACAAAAGGCACTCACCCCTCCCACTTATTCACACCAACAAAGACCTTTATCTCACCCAAAAAATACTCAAATAATCTCCCAAAAAAACTTTTTTCATCCTAGAACCCTCTATTTGGGTATAAATACAACCACAAAAGCCCTTTGGTGAAAACCAATATGAGTTATCCAAAGAATAGGTAACATCCTTCCTCATGCTCCTTGTTTTTATTTAAATTATCCAACCCATCAAATATTATTATTGATTATTATATAATAAAATAAATATCCTAAATATTCTGATATGTTTTTTTATAATTTTTTACATACACATAGACATAATTCTTTCTAATTGGGAACTAACTTATCGTTCTTGTGTGCGGCGAACTATCACCTCACGAAATGATGTTGTTCGTTGTTTCCTTTACCACCTACCATGGTTGGGAATTATTATGGAAAATATATTTTTAGATGATATATATTATATTTATTATTTATTTATGTTTATTTTATTATTATATAATACAAATCTTAATTTTTTCAACTTTGGGTAAATACGATAACTTCGTTTGTGAACGTGTGGACTACCACCCCCTCAAAGCGATGCGATTCATTAACATTCTACATAGAATGTATTAAGGATGGATTTAGTGAAATTATATAATATATATTAAATAATATTTCTACTTTAATGATTATATATATATATATATATATTTCAATTACTTTCATTCTTTCAATACGACAAGAAAACGGAAATAACATTCATGTATATGTGTGGACTATTGTCTCCATGAATGGTGTATTACATTTAATATATCTATATTTTATAGATTATTATAAATATTTATATAATAAATATTTATGATATATAAATCATGTCTTACATTATTGGAATAATTAAATCATGATTTATGTAAGAGGGTCAAGAAAAATAATTTAAAACATATATGAAAAACAATGCACATATTACCTGAAACGTAACATTAACATTGAATTGATAATAAAAAGGTAATATAAAGTAATAATAAAATAATATGTTGTATTATATATAAGTTTATTTTTTATATTTATAATAATATTATATCTATTATACATTAGGGTTGAATGTGTATGAAGAAAGTCAAAACTTAAGGTAAGGTTTTTCTTGTCTCACTTTTATTTTCCGTGAGACATAAGCCCTGTTTACCTTCTATTTCTTATATGTGGTGTGTATAATTCACATGGATATAATATATGATTATTATAATTAATGTTTTGGATATTTTAATATCCATTTTATGATCTTTATTTCATGGGGTTATGTTTCAAAAGTTTCTAAATTGGTAAAGTATTTTTTTTCAATTTTCCTTCTTTGAGACACATGCCATCTTATGCACCTACATTATTCTATGATATGTATACACTGACATTTGATATGTTATATCATGATTATACTTATTTCGATGATATTTAATGCATCATTTAATGTAAATTTCTTACATGGGAAGCATAATTTAAAGATTCCACGTGGTAAGAGTTTATTACAAAAATCTCATTATTTATCGAGATTGTTTACGATTATGATTTAATTGATAAAACCATATGATCCACATTTCAAGAACACTATATAATTTTTTATCCTCTATTTAGTCATTTTAACTTCATGTTTTAGTTCTGTTTCCCACTATTTGGAACTAAATATAATTGAGAAGGTCTTTTTAAGAAAATATGTCTTTATCTCCCTCTTAGTCAGAAATCTATGTTCCTTAAAAAGCATGTTTTATAAAAAGGTTTTTGAAAATGTTTAATATTCTTTTATGATCATTAAATTAAATTTTTAATCAAATTTTACCTTTTAAATAGAAGGGGTTTTAAAACAAATTAATATTCTTGTCATTTTTTATTCGATACACTTTTATAAACTTTTTACGGTGAAAAATGAATGTTTGAGATGTATGGATTTATCCACCATCAGGACCATCATTCCTCTTAAGATTCAATTAAAAGTTTAAAAAAATCATTTTTAGGAAAAAAATTCATAATATTATGTAAATTCATTGTTTTGAATGGAATTTTCAAAGAAATTGTTTTTAAATTTTTATTTTTTATTTTGAAAAAGTGTTTGAATCAATTTTCAAAATATTCTTTTATATATTTTAAAAAAATTGTTTTCAATGAAAATGATTTCATTGATTTCAAATATTCATTTATAAGGTTTCACAATATTTTCAAAGAAAATGGTTTTTGAAAAAGGTTTTCAATATTCCTTTATATGTTTTCAAAGAAATGGTTTTCAAAAATTTTTCAAGATTACATTTTCATGGAAAAAGTATTTAAATTTTTTTTCAAGTTTCGTTTATATGTTTTCAAGAAAAATTGTTTCTTATATTCCTTTATAATTAATAAATTTATTTTTAAAAAAAATGGTTCTGAAAAATTTTTATGTTTTAAAAACCATTTTATTCAAATAAAAAAGTATATTTTTCTCAAGAAATGTTTTTAAAATATATTTCAAAATTATATTTAATATTAGATAACATATTTTTGAGTTACTCTATAATTTATAGGAAAATTATCCAAAGGATCCATTCATATTATTTCTCTGAATGGTTTATGTTTATATGAAATAATTTTTATGAAACCCATTTCTCTTTAATTGGTTATATGTTTGTGAAACCTATTTCTATTTCACGGTTATATGCTTATGAAACCAACTTATTTTTACAAGTTTTTCTTTAATTAAATGATTATGAATCCTATCTTCTTCCATAAGTTAAGATATGATTACATGTTTATGACACCAATTTGATTTCATGGGTTATGATATGATTTTTTTATTTTTTGGTATATTTATGTTTGATTTTATTATGATATGGGTGAGACCTATATCTCCCTCCAATGCATTGGGTAATGATTTATATATCATGAGATAATTATGGGAATAAATTCAACCAGCTTGATCCACTATGAAATATGGGAAACTCAATACACTATGGGAATATGGGGAATCCTGATCCACTAGGGGAAGATAGAGAAACCCAATCCACTATGGGAGGATGGGGAAACATGATTCACTATAGAAAGATAGGGAAACTCAATCCACTATGGGAATATGGGGAAATACCATCCCTTAAAAGGAAAGGATTGTGACTGGGGATGGTGGTGTGTCCCAACCAGTTGGTGTAGTCCCTATGAAGTGCCCTATTATGTTTTGGCAATGCGCCTTGACTTATAGGGAATGATGTTACATGTTTGTGTGTTTGCAACAAAATTATATGTCTTATGCCTAAGATATGCTCACATAGTTCATGTTCTTGATTATCTTATGATTCATTTATTAAGAAATATCAATCTTTATTCCATATATCATTTTTTTTATCTTTGATATGTAGGGTATGATCTTCGAACATTATGATCATTTTCTCATACCCCTATGTTCATGTTATGGTTATATATTTCCTTGATTTAACCTTACTAAGAATTCTAGATCACGTCTTTCTTTTGTTTTCTTTCAATAGGTTATGAATAAAGTAGTTAATTAGATGTACTAAAGGGGAATATATTTGTGGGAAACATTGAAGATCTTTCACCAAGTCAGAATATTTTATTACATTTTTCTAAATACACTAAAATATTACTGTTATGAGGCATGTACTTTTGTAATATGATGAATATTCATAAAAGATGATGTAATATCCATGTATGTTAATACTAAGACACTATAGTCATTATCAAAGGAAATTTTTAGTAACATTTTGGAAACTAGGATGATAAAACTTTAGTGATATCCCAAGGTATATTTCTAAGTATATTTCTAGGGATGTCTCTAAGGATAAGAATAAAAATGAGTTAAAGTATATGAAAATGTACTAGAATTTTAGTAAAGGATAGAGAGAGTGTTTTTTTAAAGACCCAGAAATCCCATGGAGTTTTTTTAATATATGGGATTTTTATGAGTTCACAAAAATTTACGGTGCTTGATTCCGAGGCCCGGTGTGCTCGGAATCAATTTCTGAAGTTTTGATCGAGTACGTTCCGTAAAAATACAAGTGGGATTTTATAGCTTTTGAAATGGTGCTCGAAACTGAAATCTGAGGGCACCGTTGAAATCGTAGTGCTGGTATTCGCTTAAGAAAACTTTCACCTCAACAGTAGTTGATTGAGAATAAAATTTAGTTTTTGGCTTTTTGAAAAAAAATAGTAAAATAAAGTGTACAACACTTTATTTTATTTTAAGCTGCCATGTGAATGATTGTTTGTTAAAACCTCCACTTGGGAGTTGGAGGTGGGACCGCCACACCCTAACCTCCCATGAGACGTTATGGTGGTGGGGCCCACCCAAACATAACCTCCCATGAGAGGTTACGATGTGGGGACCACCTGAGACCATAAAATCCCATTTGAATAATAGGGGTGGGGACCACTCGACCCCTATTAATGGGAGGAGAGTTTAACTTCTCAACTCTCCCTCTTTAATGAGGTGGAGCCTCTCCACCTTCCCCTTTAATTAAATATAGCCATACCCCTTTAATTAATGTGCCAACCTCTTGAATTAAATTGGAGGAGCCTTTTTAATTTAATTATTCCCTTTTTAATTACGTGCCAACATTAAAATAACAGACATTCTATTATTTCGTGGGAATATTTCATTTTGTTGGAAGAAGATGATTAAAGGATTATTGGAGAAATCTCCCAACGAAGAACCATTCTTCCATCGAAGAACAAATAATGTGTTCTTCAAACGATGAATGTGTTCTTCAAATGAAGAATGCCAGCGATGATTCTTCTTTGACTTTTACCTCAGACACCTACCGACCTACCCTCTATAACGTCATCAATGAGCCAACGCAGCTTGGGATTTGAGACGTACAACGGACATGAAGAACAACGACTGGAGAATCAAAGGTAGGGGGTATATTACTTGTTGAAGTTGTACCATTTTTCTTACCTTCTTCAAAGGATAATAATGGATTGTTACAGACGTATTATTGATCATCTTCTTCTTAAGATGATCCAAATGATACATCCCTAAACACGGAGGGTGCGGTCCAACCTAACATGTCCCGACATCCTCCGTCGATCTCTCTCTTCTCGTGATGTTCTACGGCATGGCGACATATCAACGACGAGGCGATAGATTCGGCAACGAAAAAGGCCACGCTACCCGCGGCCTCCGCGAATCGCGCTGTCGGCCCAAGATCTGCCGCACCGATCTGCCCCCCCCCCCCCCCCCCGGAGCACTGACCGATGCCCAGGCCGCCTCCCCACGGCACCCTGGCATCCATGCCGCCTGCCCGAGACCCCCTCGGCACACTGCCCGGCGCCCAGGTCGCCCCCCCCCCCCGTGGCCCCCCGGTGCCCTGCCCGGCACCCAGGCCGCCTGCCCACGACTCCCCCGTCCCCCTACCTGGTGCCCAACCACCTGCCCGCAACCCTCCCAGCGCGCTGCCCGACGCCCAGGCTGCCTGCCCCCCCGGCGCCCTACCGTGGCCTGCCCGACTGCCCCCGAGCCGGCCTTTGTGCCTGCCACCCTGAAACAGACACCCCTGAGCTGGACTCTATGCAACCCGTGTGCTCTCGGTCGAGCCAGTGACTCGTCTCCCTTGCGCCCTCCATGCCGATCCGTGCCCTTGCAATGCTCCAGGCCGAACTGCCCCCGAGCCTGGGTCGAACTTCCCACGAGCCCGGGCTGAACTGCCCCCAAACCCAGGCCGAACCGCCCCCACAGTCCGCTGGGCTAGGCCCAGCGGACCATGCCAAACATAGCGGGCTGACCAGCCCAACGGGCTGGGCCAGAACCAATGGTTTTTTCCGGGTCGACCCAGACCGGGTCGGCCCAGTTTGGGTTGGGCCGAGTCGGTCAGACTGGGTCGGACCAGGCCCAGACCCATTACTGACCTATTTCTTACTTTGGCCATTACTTTGGAACCAGGTGACCGTTTGAAGAACTATCAGCGGCGCTGCTATTCATGGAGCGTGACAGTCCCTTTGAGTATACCCCACTGGAGTTCGGGGTATTATTGAGTTACGGTCAGGTTGGACCGTACACGAATCCAACCGGGCCCCTGGGACTAAAAAGATAATAACTCACAGACCGGGCGTCTGATCGACACGCTGTATGTTGCGTTGATACCCCTATAACGAGGCGGAACCTTGAGATACATCTTCGTGGGACTTTGTGGCAGCTGACATGTTGAAAGTTGGATTGAGGAGAGGACCCTCCCAGAATGAAGCGTGATTTTTGGAAACCCTATGGATGGCTTTGCTCTGACGACTGTTCCTGGATCACGTGTTGTTCCGACAGTTCTGACTTATGTTCCTGGATCATTTGTTAGTCTAACAGAAAAGCTGGTCCTAGATCGTGTGTTGGTCCGACAGCTCTGACGACTGTTCCTGGATCATGTGTTGGTCTGACAGTTCTAACTTCTATTCCTGGATCATGTGTTGGTCTGACATAATAGCTATTCCTAGATCATGTGTTGGTCCGACAACTCTAATGATTGTTTCTGGATCATGTGTTGGTTTGACAGTTTTGACTTCTGTTCCTGGATCATGAGTTGGTCCGACAAAATAGATTATTCAGTGTCTATATCTGATCATATCTATCTCTCTACTTAAGTTGTATACTTGTGTGAGTTGATTTAGTGACTTCTGTGTTTTCCTCATGATTGAGATGGGTTACTTGATAACTTAGGTATATGCATGGGAATATACCTAAGTAATAGCTACCCGTTGATTTCATACTCTGTGGTTTATCCTTGGTGGATTTTGGGAGACCTTGAGGGTCTTGGGGTCTCTACTGAGTATCGTTATACTCACCCCTGCAGGGTTATGCCCGCACCTTATTGTGTTGGTTGTAGACGACGGACATCGTTGACAGAGAATCAAAGTAGCAGGACTGGACGGTACCCGGAGGTGGACCTTACGACGAGTCGGTACCTGGAGTAGACGGATGGAAGTGGAGTGTTGTGGAGGATATCTGTACCTACCCTTCAGGTAGGATCCTTGGTGGAAATTCTAGGAGATGCTTTCACCTTTCAACTCTTTACCTTTCTTCAGTTGTACTTGTTTTCAGTTTCCTTGTACTTTACAGTTGAGCTTGTATTTCCGGCCCCTTTACTTTTCAACACTCCTTCTGTATACAGTTTTACTTAGTGTTTTGCTTCCAGATTACTCTATTGTGTGTGTTTCTAGTTTATAAAGGCAATGCCTTCCCAATTTTAGGGATTTACGCCTTTGGTGCTAATCACCATCCCCTGGACTATGGAAGGCGGTCTTGGGGTATTCATGACACGATTCCTGGTTGACGGGTCGTGACAAATTGGTATCAGCGGAGTCGGTTCTACCACAGAACATAGGACTTTAATCTTTCTTTTCTGGGAAGTAATAGTGTTAAGAGTATTGACTGTGGTTTTCAGTCGAGGGAGTCCAATGTTGGTGTGGCGGCCAATGTATCCATACACCAGGACCATGACTTCTGATTTCCGACTCAGTGCACGAAAACACTGATTACGTGTGTGTTTCAAGAGTTTTTTGTGTGATATCTTTGCATCATCTCTCCAGGTAGAACTTATTGACCATGGAGCACCTGTTTCTTTTCAGGATACCTCCACGCAGATAGCCATCCAGGGTTCCGAGAGTTGTATGAGATGGTAGCCCATTGAGCGACAAGGCCTCGGTGCAGGGGCCCATCACAGCGGAGGCTCCAACGGTACCACTAACCATTGGGCCACCAATACCACCATCCCTAGCAGTAGACAATGCATGCCGCTTGAGCGTGCTGCATGAGTTCCAGTGCTAGAGGCTGCCAGGTTTAGGGGTGAGATGGACCCACAGGTAGTTGAGGATTGGCTGGAGGCTTTGGTGAGAGTCTTCAGGCTAGTAGGGACACCAGTAGACTTCATGGTGATCCTTGCCGTGAGTCTCCTTCAAGCAGCAGTAGGCAGATGGTGGAGCCTGATGCTGCAAGTGCATGACGAGGCGACACTACTCTGGGCAGACTTCGAGAGCCTGTTCCGGGCGGAGTTTGTCCCAACCACCCTATTTGCGGTGTGGATATAGAAGCTACTTCATCTGCAGCAGGGCATCATGACAGTAGCATATTACTCAGCGAGGTTCACCGACCTATCACGCTACTCCACAGATATGGTTCGAGACCATTTCTTTAGGGCTTAGACCTTCGAGCAGGGGCTCAGACAGGATATCAGAGCGTCGATGATCTCACTTAGCATCTCGACGCAGGAGAGGGTGTTAGAGAGAGCCATCCTAGTGGAGAGTTTCCTTTCTGAGTAGTCACCAGCAGCGAGACCCATCACTAGTCAACATGCAGTGAAGTCTTCTATAGCTGGTAGTAGACAGATGTTTCAGAGGTCCAAGTGGACTAGGCCATCTGGTGGATGACCTTAGGATACATGTTCAGTTGTGTGGGGCACACAGGACAGATCCAGTCATGCCTGGAGAGGGAAATGTTACACTTGCAGCGGGCAGGGTCACATGGCTCGTGACTGTCTGACCCACCATTCAGACGATCAGAAGAAAGTTTAGGGACTTCTCAGGCAGAGGCAGATGTTCGATTGAGGCAGTCCGTAGGGAGGAGGTGGACGTGGTAGAGGAGCTAGACGTGTAGCTGGTGGTGGATTACGTTATGAGTTGTTACTACCACCACCACCAGGAGGTCCACCCCGACTATAGGGAGCATGTGGATTGGGGAGAGATCAGTTCCAAGAAGCTGATGCATACGACCATGGCACTTCGAAGAGGATTCAAGGTATGATCTGTGTCTACTCCACCTTAGTTTTAGTTCTTATAGACATAGGTTCCAGTCACTCTTTCATTTCCACATCCCTCGTTCGGAGCTCGGAGATTCCGAAGGAGCCGTTAGTTTGATCCTTATGGCTAGAGAATCCTATGGGATCTGATTCGACGATTAAGAACTCATGTCGATAGTACGAGCGTACTCTAGGTGGTGAGAGCTTTGGATGGGAACTCATAGTAGTGGCGTCGAGGCCTTAAGACATCATCTTGGGTATGGACTGGTTATCTATAGTCCATGCTCAGATATACTGTATTAGGCGCAAGGTGTGGTGTGTCTGCACGGATGGGACAAGGTTCACCTTCACCGGCGAGAAGAGAGCCTTTGCAGCATAATATAGACTTACTCGTAGGAGGGTGCAACCGATCACTCATGAGTTGGCCTACCTTGCTCACAGAGTAGTTGATGTGGAGAGTTTGAGCTATCCTGTAGTGGTGGACCAGTACGTGGATGTTTTTCTCAACGATGTTCCAACTACCTCCTCATAGAGAGGTGTACATTACATTGACCTGTACCCGGGGATGGCACCGATATCTACTCCAGCATATTAGATAGCTCATGTGGAGCTTCATGAGCTACGAGTATAGCTAGAGGACTTGCAGGGGAAGGGATTCATCCGGCCTAGTGTTTCGCCCTAGTCAGCCCCGATTATGTTCGCCAAGAAGGTGGATGGAAGCTTGAGGATTTGTGTCAACTACTGTCGCCTGAACCAGGTGACTGTGAAGAAAAAGTACCCACTACCAAGGATTGACGACCTCTTTGATCAAGTAAAGGGAGCACGATGGTTCTCAAAGATAGACCTCAGATCAGACTATCACCATCACAGAGTTCGAGAAGAGGATGTGAAGAAGACGACCTTCAGGTGTCCGTACGGCCACTACTAGTTCATGGTTATGCCTTTCGGCATAACCAACACTCCAACAATGTTCATGGGACTCATGAATAGGATATTCCATCCATACCTCGATTTCTTTGTCATAGTCTTCATCAACGATTTTCTAATCTACTCGGCTACTGAGGAGGAGCATGCCTCCCATTTGCAGGTAGTACTGGACACACTCCGAGATCACCGGATTTATGGTAATCTCTTGAAGTGCTAGTTTTGGATTCGAGAGGTTTAATTTTTGGGACACGTCATCTCAGAGGCTGGAGTTGCAGTGGATTCAGTGAAGATTGAGGCAGTACTTTCTTGGGAGCCACCCAGGAGTGTGACGGAGGTACAAAGTTTCTTGGGTTTGGCTGGATACTACCGGAGATTCATTCCAGACTTCTCTATAGTTATAGCACCCCTACTAGCCTTGACGGAGAAGGGGCGACCCTTTGTGTGGTTGAAGAGATTCCAGCAGAGCTTTCAGAAGCTGAGGTAGATCCTGAATAGTGACCCCATCTTGAGGCATCCAGAGGAAGGTGTACGGTACGTAGTCTACTACGACGCATCGGGGACTGGACTCGCATGTGTCCTGATGTAGGAGCGAACAGTGATCAAATATGGTTTTCAGCAGCTGAGACAGCACGAGTAGAACTATGCTACCCATGAACTGGAGTTAGAAGTAGTGGTCTTTGCCTTGAAGATGCAGTGACACTTTCATATGGGTGAAAGTTTTACCGTGTACTCTGATCACAAGAGTCTCAGGTATATCTTATCTTATAAGGTCTTGAATCTGAGATAGCGATGATATCTTGAGTTCCTCCAGGACTATGACTTCGAGATAGTCTATACTCCTGGGAAGGGGAATTTTGTAGAAGATGCTCTCAGTAGGGGATCTAGTATACAACTGATAAGAGAGGAGAAAGAGCAGCTTGTTTCCTTACAGATATCCTTTGTGGATAGAGACAGACCAGGCATTCTACAGTCTCTTATAGTCACTCCCCCACTCCTTCAGTGAGTCAGGGAAGCATAGCATGGGGACGCTAACTGCAAGACACGATGTGCTCAGATATCCACATGACATGCACTTGATAGATTTTCTGAAGTTGGGAAGCATGTCATCATCTTCAGAGGACGTACTATGGTGCCAGTGTCACTTCAGGAGGAAGTTTTGAGGTAGTGTTACATGTTCCCTCAAGCGGTACATCCAGGAGTGGATAATATGTATCAAGACCTCAGACGACAGCACTGGTGGCCAGGTAAGAAGAAGGAAGTAGAAAATCTTGTCTCTCGATGCCTCACTTGTGAATAAGTGAAGGCGGAGCACCAAGTACCAACAAGCTTGGTTCATCCTTTAGAGGTCCCTGAGTGGAAGTGGTATGGGATATCCATCGACTTCGTGACGGGACATCCATGTACATCCAGGGGTCATGACTCGATTTGGGTTATCGTCGACCAACTCACCAAGTAATCCCACTTCCTACCAATCAGAGAGCAGGGTTCCATAGAGATCTTGGGATGCCTCTATGTGCATGAGATTGTGCGGCTTCATAGAGTACCTTCTTATATTGTCTCTGATCGTGACACATGCTTTACTTCCCGGATATGGAAGGGGTTGCAGGAGACTTTCGGGACGCAGCTACGTCTGAGCACTACCTTCCATACTCAGACAGATGGCCAGACTGAGAGGCCCATTCAGACCCTCAAGGACATGCTACGTGCTTGTGTCCTCGACTTCGGTCGCAGTTAGGAGGATCACTTACCTTTGGTGGTGTTTTCCTATAACAATAGTTGTCACTCCACCATACGGATGACACCCTTTGAGGCGTTATATGGGCGACCTTGCAGATCTCCCTTTTGCTAGACAGGCCCAGGGGAGTCAGCACTGGTGGGACCAGAGATGGTACGAGCTACCACGTAGAAGGTGCAGATCATCCAAAAACAGATGAATACTGCACAGAGTTGGCAGAAGTCATATGCTGATCGGATACGGAGGCCTCTGGAGTTCGAGGATGGTGACCACATCTTTCAACAGGTCTCACCTCGATGAGGTATACATATATTTGGCTGAGGCGGAAAGTTATATATGTGATTCCTCAGACCATTTCAGGTCCTCAACAGAGTAGGCGAGGTGGGTTACCGCCTGCCTCTTCCACCTCAGTTGCACCGGGTGCAGGATGTCTTCCATGTATCTCAGCTGAGGAGATAAATGCATGACCCTTCTCACACCATCGAACATGGGGAGGTAGATGTCGATGATGGGGAAACATTTACATAGGTTCTAGTGGAGATTTAGGATCAGTAGGAGCGGGTCCTTCGTGGATGGTCGATACCTTTGGTGTGCATACGTTGGTAGCATGGGAACCTCCAGGAGAGAACATGGGAGCAGGAGGCTTAGATGCGTGATCAGTACCCCCATTTGTTCCCTTAGTCCGAGTTGTAGCTTTCGAGGATGTAAAGCCCTGAGGTGGGGAGAATGTAAAGACCTGGAAATCTTGTTGAATTTTTTTTAATACATGGGATTTTTACGAGTCTGCGAAAATTTACGGCGCTTGATTATGAGGCTCGGTGTGCCCATAATCAATTTATGATGTTTTGATCAGGTATGTTCAGTAAACGTATGAGCTGGATTTTATAAATTTTGAACTGGTGCTCAAAACTGAAATCTGAGGGCACCGTTGAACTCCCAGTGCCGATATTTGCTTAATAAGACTTTCACCTCGATGGAAGTTGACCGAGAATAAAAGTTTGTATTTGGCTTTTTATAAAAAAAAATAGTAAAATAAAGTGTACAACACGTTATTTTATTTTAAGCTTCCATGTGAGTGATTTTTGGTTAAAACCTCCACTTGGGAGTTGGAGGTTGTACCGCCACACCCTAACCTTCCATGAGAGGTTATGGTGGTGGGGTCCACCCGAACATAACCTCTTGTAAGAGGTTACGATGTGGGGACCACCCGAGACCATAACCTCCCATTTGAATAATAGGGGTGGGGACCACCCGACCCCTATTAATGGGAGGAGAGTTTAACCTCTAAACTCTCCCTCATTAATGAGGGAGAGACTCTCCACCTTCCCCTTTAATTAAATGGATCCAACCCCCTTTAATTAATGTTCCAACCTCTTGAATTTAATTGGAGGATCCTTTTTAATTTAATTCTTCCGTTTTGAATTATGTGCCAACATTTAAATAATAGACAATCTATTATTTCGTGAGCATATTTCATTTTGTTCGAAGAGGAGGATTAAAGGATTATTGGAGAAAGCTCCCAATGAAGAAACATTCATACATCGAAGAACGAAGAACACATTCTTCTAATGAAGAACGCCAGTGACGATTCTTCTTTGACTTCTACCTCAGACACCTACCAACCTACCCTCCACAACATCATCAATGATCTGACACAGCTCGGGATTTGAGACGTGCGGCGGACGCAATGAACAACGACCGGAGAATCAAAGGTAGGGGGTTTATTACTTGTT
The DNA here is from genome assembly GCA_963277665.1 of Viscum album. NCBI lineage: Eukaryota > Viridiplantae > Streptophyta > Magnoliopsida > Santalales > Viscaceae > Viscum > Viscum album. Next base: position 3,938,262 of record OY728134.1, on the reverse strand, counting down.
GAAGTTGTTCCATTTTTCTTACCTTCTTCAAAGGATAATAAGGGATTGTTGTGGACGTATTATTGATCATCTTCTTCTCATGATGAGCCAAATGATACATCAATAAACATGGAGGGTGCAAGCCAACCTAACATGGCCCGACATCCTCCGTCGATCACTCTCTTCTTGTGACGTTCTACGGCATGACGACATATCAACGACGAGGCGACAGACGCGGCAACAACAAAGGCCATGCTACTCGTAGCCTCTGCGAATCGTGCCGCCGGCCCGAGCTCCGGCGAACCGGCCTGCCCGCGGCACCCCCGACGCATTGCCCGTCGCCCAGGACGCCTACCCGCGGCCCCCCGACACCCTGCACGGCCCCCCGGCCGCCTGCCCGTGGCCCCCAAGTGCCCAGGCCACCTGCCCGTGGCCCCAAGGGCCCTGCCCAGCCCCCAGACCACCTGCTCGCCCCCCCCCCCCCCCGGCGCACTGCCCGGCGGCCAGGCCACCTCCCCATGGCCCCCCCGACACCATGCCCGGTGCCCATACCACGTGCCAGCAGCCCCCCGTTGCCCTGCCCGGTGCCCAGTCCGCCTACCCGCGGCCCCCAGGCGCTCTGCTCGGCGCCCAGGTCGCCCGCCCGGGGCCCCCCGGCGCATTGTCTGGCACCCGGCCGCTTGCCGCAGCCTCCCGACGTGTTGTCTGGCACCCGACCGCCTACCCGCGGCCTCCCGGCTCCCAGGACACCTGCCCCCTCCCCCCCCCCCCCCCCGGCGCCCCGCCCGGTGTCCAGCCACCTGCCCACTGCCCGCCTAGCGTGCTGCCCGATGCCCAGGCTGCCTACCCGCGGCCTCCCCGGCGCCCTGCCCGGCCACCCCGAGCCTACCTTCTCACGCACCACCCCGAACCAGCCGCCCCTAAGCCGGCCTCCACGCGACCTGTGCGCTGCCGACCGAGCCAGAATTCTAGCTCCCTCGCCCCCTTCGGGCCGAGCCACGCCCTCGCAATGCTCAGGGCCAAACTGCCCCCGAGCCTGGGCCGAACCGCCCCTGTAGTTCGCCGGGACGGGCAGAGCGGATTGTGCCAAACATAGAGGGATGAACCACCCAACGGGTTGGGTCAGGCCCAACGAGTCTGTCTGGGTCGACCCAGACCGGGTCGGCCCAGTCTAGGTTGGGCCGAGTCGGTCCGACCGGGTCGGACAGGGCCCAGGCCCATTACTGAACCATTTCTTACTTTGGCCATAACTTTGGCACCAGGAAACCGTTTGAAGAACCATCAGCGGCGCTAGTATTCTTGGAGCGCAATGGTCCCTTTGAGTATACCCCATTGGAGTTCTAGGTATAGTTGAGTTACGGTTAGGTTGAATCGTACATGAATCCAACTGGCCCCCGGGACTAAAACGCTAATAAATCACAGACCGGGCATCCGATCTATGCGTCGTTTGTTGCATTGAGACCCCTATAACGAGGCAGACCTTTGAGACACTTCTTCATGGGAATTAGTGGAAGTTGACGTTTTGACACTTGCATTGAAGAGAGGATCCTCCAGAAATCAAGCGTGCTTTGTGGAAACCCTGTGGCTGGATTTTCTCTGATGACTGTTCCTGGATCATGTGTTGGTCCAACAGTTCTAACTTCTGTTCCAAGATAATGTGTTGGTTCGACAGAATAGATGGTCCTGGATTATGTGTTTGTCTGACAGCTCTAACGATTGTTCCTGGATCATGTATTGGTCCGACAGTTCTGACTTCTGTTCCTGAATCATGTGTTGGTCCGACAGAATAGCTGCTCATGGATAATGTGTTGGTCCGACAGCTCTAATGATTGTTCTTGGATCATGTGGTGGTCTGATAGTTTTGACTTCTGTTTCTGGATCATGTGTTGGTCCGACATAATAGTTGATTCAATGGCTATATCTGATCATATCTATCTCTCTAAATATGTTGTATACCTGTGTGAGCTGAGTTAGTGACTTCTGTGTTTTCTCATGACTGAGATGGGTTACTTGATAACTTAAGTATATGTATGGGCATATACCTATGTAATGGCTACCTGTTGATTTTATACTCTGTGGTTTATCCTTGGTGGATTTTGAGAGACCTTGAGGGTCTCAGGGTCCCTACTGAGTATCATTATTCTCACCCCTGCACAGGCTATCCCGCACCTCGTTGTGTTGGTTGCAGACGACGGATAGCATTGACGGAGGATCAGAGTAGCAGGACTGGACGGTACCCAGAGGTGGAACTTACAACGAGTCGGTACCCAGAGGAGATAGAGGGACGTGGAGTGCTGTGGAGGCTATCTGTACCTACCCTTTAGGTAGGATCCATGGTGGATGTTTCAGGAGCTTCTTTCACCTTTCAGATATTTACCTTTCTTCAGTTTTACTTGTTTTCATTTTCCTTGTACATTAGAGTTGGGCTTGTATTTTTGGCCTCTATACTTTTCATCACTCCTTTTATATACAGTTTTACTTAGTGTTTTTCTTCCATCTTACTCTATTGTGTGTGTTTCGAGTTTATAAAGGCAAATACTTCCCATTTTTAAGGATTTACATCTTTGGTGGTAGTCGCCAGCCCCTGGCATATGGAAGGAGGGCTTGGGGTAGTCATGGCATGGGCCCCGGGGGACGGGTCGTGATAGGTTTCCTAGAAATATATCAATGTATCGATACTATAAGTAAATGTTAATCTGGTACAAATGTACATAGGGTTAACAACCCTAGAAACATCGTATTGAGCTAGACTCAATTGGGAATTGGTGTACACTAATGAGCTTTACTGCACACTTGGTTTTCCACTCATGGGGGATATGCTTTAGGAATTCCCAAAATCTATACAAACCATCCTAAAAGATTTAAATATAATATGATTATGAATATCCTAGGATAAACATAAAGTTTCATATATTAAATAACTAGGTGTCATTATTTATACATCCTATAAGTAATTTTTCATGATTATGTGGTTTTATACTATGATAAGTGTTTCTCACCCTATGATTTTTGGTTTTATTCAATTATGAGAATATAAGGAACTGGGTTAACATTGAATGTTTCAGATGTGGAATGTGTGGTCAGGATTGAAATCCATTTCCTAAGTGGAAACTCATAAAGATAATTTGGATGTTCGATGAGTATTGGTTATACTACTGATGATAAAGAGACAAAATACTACATGTGAAAGGTATGAAATGTTCTTACAGTATTATTTACATTAAACATAATAAGAATTATTGGATTGAGGTTGAGTAACATTAATACATGATTCATATTTCATATTCTAGGCAGGGTTATTGAGAGATAAGATGATGAAACCTGATAAATAGTTTAAGAATAAAGTTGGATGGTTGAATTTTATGTGTATAGGAATTCAAGAATTATGTTATATAAATCATGAATTATATGTTTTTATTTAAGGATTTTGAAAAATATATTTAATAGTGATGATGAAATAGAAATGAAATTTAATGGAATGGGGGTATTTTTATTAAGGGAAAGTAACCCTTAATGTGTCCCCAATGTTGAGAAAATTGTAATTAGATTGGATAAGGAGATGATTGATATGGATAAAGTAAATTGGATAGTACTGATTACCCAAACACTAATTATTTATTTGTTGAAAAAGTGGTTAATGTAATCATGGATGATGTTTAAAACTTATTTTATTTAAGGAATATATCCAGTAATCTTTGGAACAAGGAAACATGCTTGTTTTCCAAAATGATTTATTTTAATTATGGTTATTACTAGATTTCAAGAGAACATACGATGATGGTATTCACATGTTTGGAATGTGAAAAATAAGAGATACTTTGTGATGTATGGGAGATCAATGTTAATCTGATTTCATGAATTTATTTCTAAAGTTTCATATTTTAATCTTTTGGAAAGGTTATAAGTTTATCCATTTATAGAAAGTTTAAGTTAATGTTCGGATGCAGCTTGTGATATTAAATTATTTTCTCACCACATGAGGATTTATTAATATTGAATAAGATATTCTAACCACTTTTCGTTAATGGTAACAAAAGACACATGGGATTAATTATCATGAATCTCATGATCTGTTAAAGATTCATGAATGGAAAGTTCACATTCCTTTTGTAGAAAGAGGAGAAGTGGAAATTGGCCAATACACAACCAAAGGTTCATATGTTACTTATGAAAGGGAATAAAATCAAGTAAGTATATTTTCTAAAAAAAGTATAATACTTTAGGAAAAGGGTCTTGAAATAAAATTTTGTCATATTATCATCATTTTTTATGATATCAATAATCTCTTTCATGCTTCTTCACTTTTTGGTCTTGTGATTGTTAACATTCATTGGATCACCCAATTTTTTATGATTAGTAATCTTTATTAATATCTATAATTATATATTCTTTTATTTAATGTCCATTTTTTCACATCCCACCTATGTTCTCATATGTGGAAACCTAGTTGCGTGTTACTTGGGTAACCATTATGTTTCCAACTTTCCCTTTTTAAAAAAACTTTTAGTATTCATTTATATAAAGTGGGTTTATATGAACAAAACTTTCAAGTATTACACCTTTGATAACCAAGATGAATTTAAAAAGATAAAATCATTTTATAGGGGGTAGAATGTAACACCCCAATATTTTGTTAATTATTTGTTTTCAAAATAATTTAATATTCTAATATTTTTCATTTCAGGCAACCTTAAAAATAGATTTTGTTATATGAAATCACTAAGTGTGGATTGCGTTATATGCAACACCAAGTCAATATTGCACTACAAAAAACACTTAGATTAGATTTGTGTACACCCAAATCTATTTTTGTCTTATATTACACATAATACCTAGTCCCTTTGATAACTTGTGTTATACACAAGGCTGAGTTTTACGAAACTACAGTATACTATTCATATTATTAAAATATTAAATATAATTACCACCTAGCCATTGGGATGAAAGTTATAAATAATATTAACTAAATTGGGAAAATGTTAACCTACACATGTATATAAAATTAATGCTTTTTTTTCAATTAGTAGAAAATGAAAGAAAGAACTATTTGAGAATAAATAAATTCCTTTTATAAGAAAACCATTTTTCCATGTACAAACATAATGTTATCTCAATAAATTAAAAAACACTTTTGATTAATGATTCCATTAAAATTTATATATTATATATATAAATAAATATTATTGATACTCATACAATATATTTTATATGTATAAAATTATAATAAATCTAATTTTATGAATTAAAATATGTATTTTTCTAAAAGGTAATTTTACCGCCTTTTAATGGGGAACCAATTTTAAATCTGATTTTTTAAAATTGTATAATTTATAATTGAAAAAATAAACTTCATTTTTTCAAGTGTAATATCAAAATTTACTTTGAGGAAATTTATGGTATTTTTTGGAGAAGTTTCATTTTTTATGAATAATAAAAAATAGTGAATTTTTATTAAATTGTTTTGACTAATTTGTTTATATAGTTAAATTAAATTTTTTTATTTTAAATTATAATTAGAAAAATTTTATATAAATTAATTCAATTTATGTCATTATAATAAATTTTTCATTAAAATTTGATATAAAAACATTTCAAACTGTTGAACATTTTTACTTTAAAAAATCATTTTGTCGCCCATCTGCAGGATAAATTTAAATTAATTTCTGCAACTTATGTGATTATAATTTGGAAAAATTTATTCCATATTTTGAATAATAATAATTTCTAATTTATAATATGTTCATCTAATTTTGTACCAAAAATTTCAGTGAAATTCATTAAAATAAATTACAACGATTTAGAGAAAAATTAACTTAACAAAGAACTAAACCTTAAACTAAAGATCCAAAATGAATGTAAAACTTTTCCAAAAGGCCTTTTATTTCCATATTTAAACCCTATACTCCCTTTTATAAAATTTGGACAATTATTTTATCCACTTTTTATAGGAAAAATGTGGGTGGAATTCCCATTTCAAATATTTGGAAAAACGCCACTCCTCCTCCACTATAAAAGGCACTCACTCATCCAACTTATTCACACCTCTAAATAACATTGAATCACTCAATAAATACTCATATAATCACCCAAAATCATTCAATTCATCTAATAACATTCCAATTGGGTATAAATTTTACTAAAGAATCCATTTGGGGAAAACTAAGAGGAGTTACCCGAAGAAGAGGTAACATCCATCCCCAAGCTCATTTGTTTTATTTTCATTCCCCACCCACATAAATATTCATATTACATGATTATATAACAAACTAACTGTAAAGACCTATCCTTAAACATTACGTAATCTTAAATTAAATGAATAATTTACATTGAGGATCTTTTAAAGTTTAGAGTTTTTGGAGAATCAATCCATAACTATTACATATCAACTTCAAAATTTCATGTAGACACTACTAATCAACATCGATTTTTTTCATAAAATAAAAACTCTTAAAAAGAAACATATCTAGTTCTATGTTTTAGACAACATGACTTTTCCTAGATCCCATCCTTGACCCTACTCATCTTGAAGTCCGATGTAAAACATTTCAAAATCATGGGATGAGCATAAAAAGCTCAGTAAGGGTTATAAAATAAGGAAAGGAAACATTAACCCATCAATAAAAACAAATCAATGAAACCGATACTTTTCAATCATAACATACCTCCTGAAATCATAGGATTTATGAATAACATATAGAAATCATAAATAATAAAGTTAACTTATGGCATTCATAACATACTTACATTGTAGCTATCACAGCTACATAGGGATTCACATTTGGAATACCCATCACAATATATTCCCTAAATATATTAGGAGAAAAATTAATGTTTACCTCCTTCACGTTACCCAATGAATTGAAGAGCTATCTCAGGCTCACCCGCCATAGGTTTATCATGGAACCACCCATATACGTAAACAATTTCCAAGAACCATAACATATTCATAACAATTAAAACAATAATAAATTAAATATAACATTTTCACATTACAATCACAACATATCATTTCAGGATATAGACATAATCAACGCTTTATCAAACTATTTTCAAAACCATTTAAAAAATTTAATAAAGATATTTTTTAATCAAAGTGTCCCATACCACTTTGAAGATTTTAAAGGAATTAACATATTGAAAAAATTAATCTCCGTATAAATAAAATCTTAAAACCATTTTGAAAACATGGACATTAATGATAATGATTTAAAATAATAAACCGTTAAAACAATATTTTAGTTAAGGGGTTATTAGCCAAATGAGAGATGCTTGAATACAAATAATTGAGGAATAACATTTAATCAAAACATTATAATATCATGAGAATAAATGAATTCATGATATAATATACCAAAGGATAGTATATACACCATATAAAAGTGAATTTTTGCATAACAATAATGAAGTCTCAATGGAATGTAAATTGAGACGAAATCTCTTATAAAAACTGTATCCTTAGATTAAAGATAAATAAATTACATAATAATGTGTGAAAAATATAAATACACTAAATATTATTGGATATTAAGTGTAAATTAATCATAGAACATTCACACACATTATTTTTAAGATAAAACCAATAACTTGGATGTTTAACTCAATGAATGTAAATTGAGTTAAAATTACTCTTATCAGGTTCATATCGGTGACTTAAGAATTTTATAAATGGAGTGATTATGTGTATCGAAAGTATATCCACACAAAGGGGAGAGGAAATTACAACATAAATAAATAAATATTGATTCCACACATAATTATAGCATGACATAATTAAGAATTAGAAGATTAACCTAAGGAATGGAAATTGGGTTAAAAGGTTCCCTTACCGATTTGGTAACTTACGAAACATACAACCCATGAAATAAGTATCATAAAATTAAAATGTAAATAACCATAAATTTATTTAAATTACACAATTAATACACTCATGGGCAGTACATACACCACACAAAAGGAAATAGTGGCAAATATAGCATGAATCTCACAGGAATAAAAAGTGAGATGAAAATACCTTATCGCGTTGTAATAAATCGAGTCGTATGACCAAAAGTTAACAACCAAAAAATTATTCATAAAATAACATGAAGATAAATATGATCATGATAATATATATCAAATGGTAGTACACAATACACCACATTCAATAAATTAGTGTCGAATAATGGAAATATCATGGAATTAAAAGTGAGATAAGAAATCCCTTACCACATTGTAATCAATCAAGTCGTATGAACAAAAGTTAATAACCACCAAATGATTCACAAAATAACATGAATATAAATATAATCATTATAATATATATCAATTTTCAGTACAAAATACACCACATGCAATAAATTAGTGTCAAACAATGGAAATCTCATGGAATTAAAAGTGAGATAAGAAATCCCTTAACTCGTGTCCGACTTGACTCGTTTGCTCCTTGTTATTCCTGAATAATAAACTGAAGTTAATTTATACTTTATTAAGAATATTTTTCATGTTTATTATTCATTTTATATCACTTATTACCATGTTATAAACATTATGTAACCATTTAAGTTAATAACATTTGTTTTGTTGATATTTGGTACTTGAGTCCAAAATGGACTTCTTATAATTACAAGTTGTTCACATAGTCAAAAGTTCCTTATATCCAAAATTATATTCTTGTTTTAGATATCATATATATCATATATATCCATTATATAAATTTATTTATAATAGTACAAGATTTTTGGAGGAATAATTGAAATGCACCGTTCATGGAGACGGTAAGTCATACGTACGCATGAACGCTACTTTCATTTCTATTTCTTATTTTAATGGAATTAAAACATAATAAAACATTGGTATATTATAATTACATTATAATACCATATATAATATCATTAACACCCTCGTTTATACATCCCACATATGGCATTAACGAGTCATATCATTTTGTGAGGGCAGTAGTTCACACTTCCTCAAATGAAATTATCTTGTTTACCCATAATGGAAACCATAAATCTATGCTATAAATGAAAAATAAATAGGCATAAATAAAAAATAAAAAATATGTATATATATATCATATATAAATAAATTTTCATCATAATTTCCACCATGAGAGGCGGTAGGTGATAATCGAACAATCATCGTTTCGTGAGGCGTTAGTTTTCCATCCACAGAAATAGTATGTTCTTCACCCATTAGATGTAGGTGTGTGTAAGTGTAGTTTGAATCCATATCATAACAACATAATATTATATTTATGATACTGGGGTTTCTATAAAAGAAATTAATAAAAAAAATTAGGGGTTGTATAAGTAAAATAAAAGAAAAGAAGTTAAGAGAAACTGTTACCTTTAATCTTTGTTACTCCCTTTGGTTTGAACCAAAAGTGTTTTTTGAAGTACCTTATGCCTAACGTAAGGCTTATAGGTGGAATAGAGATATCTTGAGAGCTTATTTGGGCATGGTTTGGATGAGCCAAGGGGCTTTAGAGGTGCTAAGAATGAGTTATAAGTGAGGGTTTTTTATAAGGGGGATGAAGGGCTCTTTAGTAAAGTGTAAAAATATTATTTTATTATATTTTGATATTCAGTTTCTAAAGGTTAAAAACTAGTTAAGATAGAATAAATTATGACTAATGGTTGAAAGAAAATCACCCAATAAGAATTGGACAGGTTTTGGATGTTATTTTCATATTTATAATCTTATTTATTTAAATCATTTATTAATGAGGTAAATACTGCATCATTTTTGTTTCATAAATAATTAAATTTATTTTATGTCTAAAAATTATAAAAAAAATACCATGATGCATTAAATATTTTTATCTTTCCAATGAATATTTTTAGTCTAAAAGATAACTTATATAATCTCATGTAAAAATTAATTTACTAAAATATATTTGTTTGTGTCATTTTTGTCTTTATTTTAAATTAATTAATCTAAAGTGTCATTATCACTCCCAATTGGCTCCATGGGGTCCCCAAATATACCCATGGATGCCCATGGTCGGCCATGACTCATCAAATAAGGTTAGTATAAGTGTTAAAGTAATTTCATATTATTATAATATACGTTTTACCTTGAATTACCCTATTTACCTTTAACCGCGGTAAATAAAATTCAAAAGTTATTATTCACCAAAAAATTATTTTCATATTATTGAACCAAATTTGAATTACTAATAACAACCATGTATGTTGTATTTTCAAAACTCAATTCACAGAAGCGATAAAATTTCATTTAAAATAAAAAGTCATTTTTTAACTACTAAGTGGTTTCACTATTCATCGAAAATTGATGTTTTTCAGAAAAATACCAAAAATTCATCCTAATCTATATTTGATATTCCAAATTAAAAAATGATGTATATTTTAAAAAATTTAAAACATAGAAGTTTCATTAATTAATTTAAAATTAATTTCCGTAGTCAAAACAAATAGTGTGTTTTTAAGAAACAATATCTGTCAAAAGATTGACACTTGTTTATGCCCAATTTAAAAGGGAAATTTCTTCCAATGACCGGCATTGGATTAAATGGTAAAAAAATAATCTAATAACACTTTAAAACCATTTAAAAATATAATCTAACCATATAAATAAATTATATTAAAAGGTAGTTTTGAATTTAAATACAACATTTTTCACTATTCATCAAAAAATGAATTTTATCAGAAAAATACCAAAATTTTTCCCAAAGTAAATTTTGATGTCCCGATTCTAATGAAGAACTTTATTTTGTCAAATGAAACATATAAAATTTACTAAAACTATATTTAATTAGGGTTCTCCATTAAAAGGCGATAAATCAACCTTTTAAAGTAAATTATGATTAAAATTAGATTCATTCACATTTTAGGCTTCTAAATTTTATTGGATAAAAGTAAAAACAATTAATAGATAGGTATAATCAATTTCTAGTTAGTTCTGTTCATTCCTTCCATTACAATGGCTAGGCTTTAACTACCATTTAAAATAATAATATTATATTATTAGTGTGCAACGTAAGATTTCCAAGAAACCCATTATTGCGTATCGGGTGCACCATTGAACATAGTGTACAATTTAAAATAGAATTAATATTTAGTTCACAAATATTAATAAATAGGAAAATTTTCATGTTCTTTATTTACCAGGGATGTTACATCTTTTCCCCCTTTTGGGAATTGCATCCTTGCAATTTTAAAACTGGGCTTGGAAACTTCATTAAAAGTCTCGTATCGGAAAAGATTAAATAAAACTATCACTTTAAAAGAAAGAAAGAGAAGTAAAAAGGTCACCAAGGATAACCCATACTAGGATTCCATTTAGGAAAACATGGATATGTAAGAGAGAATAAACGGTCAAGTTCTGGTGGAGAGTGATAGAAAACTTGGTTAGAAGAAAGTTAACCACCAGAAAATCACAAACTTATGATGTGTTAAACGGTATTTGATTACCCAGTAGAAAACGTAAACCAACAACGTTTTTGTTTTACATTCCTTTTCATAATTTTGTGGAATTAATTTACTACATAGAATAAGAACATAAGGAATATAATTACCTTCAAGTAGAGTTTCATCCTTTAATAAGTTTCTACCAAAAACCAATCTTTTCTCCAAACAATGATCATTCAAAAAGACTTGGTCACATAAAAAGCACAATAATCATATTCTATAGAATCACATAATCCACAAAATAAGAACTATATATTTCCCATGTCTTTAGAAATCTACTAAAAAAATGGATACTGCGAGATTAGATAATACCCAAAAAAGACAATCTTTTACAAAAAAACTACTCTTAATCTCCTAAATTTGTCAAACAAAACCCAAAGTTCAACAAAGACCATTCAATAAAAAAAATTCCATAAAATTATTCAAAAGTAATTCAAAATAAGATTGAAACCAAAATCTCATAAGGATTTAATTACATTGTTTTCCAAGATAAATCTTAACATTTATCTCCAAATAACATCAGATACTCATAAAGTATCATATTGAAAAGTAATTAACCTAACCACATATTCTCCATGATAGGTTGATCATTTTCATAAATAAACCTAATCGTTATATGTCCACAATAAAAACATAGATTCTTCCAAACTAAAATTTTAACCATTATTCCATAATTAAAATCCCATAGTATTCTATTTTCCTTAAGCATATAGTGTTTCCTCAAAAGAGAGAACGTCTTCCACAACAACCTTTATCACTTAATCACCAAATCATTTTCCTATACAAAGTATATCCATTTGATAAAACATAAGTTCCCAAAATCAAATTATTATTGTTCTATAAAATCATTTTACTAAAATAATAAGTCATAATTACCAGGGACTTCATGTAGGCCAGTGGTAGGTGATGCGCCCTTGTTACCCTTCAGTTGTGGGTTCGATTCCTGCAGCCTTGCTGGATGTGATGGGTCGCAAACCCATCCTACGGGTTGTACTTTTTATAAAAGTCAAAAATAACCCTAACATGTTTTAACCTCAATGGTTTCCTTATACCTCTCATTTTCATCCCAATTCATTATGATCTCAACAACTTAATTATTTAAGTCTTATATATATTGTCATTTTTTTATTTCACCACCATATGATAAAATAAAATGATCTCCAAAATAAAGAACATCATACCTTTATCATGGTGTCCATTTGGTTTCATTATCATCTTGTTCACATAGCTAGAAGGTCTATGCATTGCAACTATGATTTATAGATACTTCAAAATCATTTTCTTCCTTCATACAAATACACATTTTACAACATGAGTCATATGGGTGTTAACAGAAAAAAAATTCTGGAAAATAATCATGTATGACATATAATTTCAAAGCATCTGATAAAACATGATTTCTATAAAATAGTCAGATCGAATTTGAGTTGAAACTTTCAATTAATGGTCCTATTAAAATACCATAGGTATGTGCTAAGAGACTATATTATAAAAGAAAATATAAATAGGTTGCACAAGGTTCTCCTTCTTCAACACCTTTTTCAAAATCATAATATGATTCAAAATCTTGTGATAAGGTAAAATATTTGAAAATACCTTGATAATATTTACCTTTATTGAAAATATCAGAATATTATGAAAATAAGATTTTTTAAATACAACCCATGATCTAGGATGATAATGAGGTATAGTGGAGGTGTTTGATATCTCAAACAACTGCTTTCAAGTGAGTTGTATGCTAGAAAATGTTTCACAATCATCCTAACATGACTTTGGAATAATTATTGAAAGAAAGTCATGATGAAGAGATAGGAATGTCGTTTCAGATCCTCCTCCTTCCATTTGTAACTAACTTTCCTTGATCTGAAAAAGTTATAAAACAATGATTTAATGGAAATAATAGACACAGGGACTAACCATGTGTCTAACGAAAACTCATAATCCCTAAATTTGTCTAAACTAACCTCTGATACCAACTATAAAGACCCTACCTTAAACATTACATAATCCTGAATTAAATGAATAATTCACATTGAGGATATATTCAGGTTTAGAGTTTTAGAGAATTAGGCCATAACTATTACATATCAACTTGAAAATTACATGTAGACACTACTACTCAGTATCCATTTTTTTAGAAAATAAAAACTCTTAAAAAGAACATGTACAGTTCCATGTTTTAGACAACATGACTTTTCCTTGATCCCATCCTCGACCCTATTCATATTTAAGTCCTGTGAAAAACATTTAAAAAACATGGGATGGGAATAAAAATCTCAGTAAGGGTTATAAACTAAAGAAAATAAAACATAAACCCATCAATAAAAACAAATAAATGAAACAAATACTTTTCAATCATAACATACCTCAGGAAATCATAATATTTATGAATAACATACAGAAATCATAAATCGTAAATGTAACTTATGGAATTCATAACATACTTACATTGTAGCTATCACAGCTATATAGGGAGTCATATCATGAATACCCATCACAGTATATTCCCTAAATCTCTTAGGAGAAACATTAATGTTTACCTCCATCATGTTACCCAATGCATTGGAGAGTTATCTCAGGCTCACCCGCCCTAGGTTTGTCACAGAACCACCCGTATACGTAAACAATGCCCAAGAACCATAACATATTCATAACAATTAAAAAAAGAATAAAGGAAATATATTATTTCCACATTGCAATCAAAACATATCATTTCAGGATATATACATAATCAATGCTTCATCAAACCATTTTCAAAACCATTTATAACATTTAATAACAATATTTTTGAATGAAATTGTCCCATACCAATTTAAAGATTTTAAAGGAATTAACATTTTAAAACATTAATGTTCATATAAATAAATCCTTAAAACCATTTTTTAAAACATGGACATTAATAAGAATGATTTAAATGAATAAATCATTAAAACAATATTTTAGTTAAGGAGTTCTTAACCAAATGAGAGGTGCTTGAATAAAAATAAATAAGGAATAAAATTTTATCAAAACATTATAATATCATGAGAATTTCAGTATTCATGATATAATATGTCAAAGGACAATATATACACCATATAAAAGTGAATTGCTGCATAACAACAATGAAGTCTAAATGGAATGTAAATTGAGACGAAATCCCATATAATAATTGTATCCTTAGATTAAGGATAAATCAATTAGATAATAATGTGTGAAAAATATAAATACACTCAATATGATTGGATATTCAGTGTAAATCAGTCAGATAACATTCACACACATTCTTTTTAAGACAAAACCAATGACTTGGATGTTTAACTCAATGAATGGAAATTTAGTTAAAATTACTCTTATCAAGTTCATATCGGTGACCTGAGAATTTTATGAATGGAGTGATTATGTGTATAAAAAGTATATCCACACAAAGGTAAGTGTAAATTACAACATAAATATTTATTTATTTATTACACACATAATCATAGCATGACATAATTAAGAATTAGAAGATTAACCCAAGGAATGGAAATTGGGTTAAAAGGTTCCCTTACCGATTTGGTAACTTATGAAACATAAAACCCATGAAAGAAGGATCATAAAATGAAGATGTAAACACCCATAAGTTGAAGTAAATTAAACAATGAATACACTCATGGTCAGTACATACACAACACAAAAGGAAATAGTGGCAAATATAGCATGAATCTCACGGGAATAAAAAGTGAGATGAAAATTCCTTACCACGTTGTAATAAATCAAGTCATTTGACCAAGAGTTAACAACCACCAAATGATTCACAGAATAAAATGAATATAAATAAAATCATGATAATATATATCAAATGTATATACACAATACACCAAATTAAATAAATTAGTGTCGAACAACGGAAAACTCATAGAATTAAAAGTGAGATAAGAAAACCCTTACCACGTTATAATCAATCGAGTCGTATGACCAAAAGTTAATAACCACCAAAATATTTACAGAATAACATGAATATAAAGAGGATAATGATAAAATATATTAGTTGGAAGTACACAATGCACCAAATTCAATAAATTAGTGGTGAACAATTGAAATCTCACGGAATTAAAAGTGAGATAAGAAATCCCTTACCTCATGTCAGACTTGACTTGTTTGTTCCTTGTTCTTCTTGAATAATAAACTAAAGTTAATTTCTACTTTCTTAAGAACCTTTTTCAAGTTTATTATTCCTTTTATATCACTTATTACCTTGTTATAAACATTATGTAATCATTTAAGTTAATAACATTCGTTTTGTCGATATTTGGTACTTGAGTCAAAAATGGACTTCTTATAATTACAAGTTGTTCACATAGTCAAACGTTCATTATATACATAATTATATTAATTATTTAGATATCATATATATCATAAATATCCATTATATACATGTATTTATAATAGTACATAACATTTGGAGTTAATAAATGGAATGCACCGTTCATGGAGACGGTAAGCCGTACGAACACTTGAACGATACTTTCATTTCTATTTCCTATTTTAATTGATTTAAAACATTATGATACATTGGTATATTATAATTACAATATAATATCATATATAATATCATTAAATCCATCCTTTATATGTCCCTGATATGGCATTAATGAGTCATATCACTTTGAGGGGACGGTAGTCCTCACTTCCTCAAATGAAATTAGCGCGTTTACTCGTAATGGAAACCATAAAGGTATGATATAAATGATAAATACAGAAGAATAAATAAAACATAAAAATAATATATATATCATATATAAATACTGTTCCATCATAATTTCCACCATGAGATACGGAAGGAGATAATCGAACAATCATCGTTTCATGAGGCGTTAATTTTCCATCCACAGAAATAGTATGTTTTTCACCCATTATATGGAGGTGTTTGTAATTGTAGTTGGAATAAATGCCATAAAAAAATCCTAGTATATTTATTATACTTATTTTGTTATAAAATAAACGAATAAAAAGATTTTAGGGGTTGGAGAAGTAAAATAAAATAAAAGAAGTTAAGAGAAATTGTTACATTTAATTTGGGTAACTCTTTTTGGTTTGAACCAAAAGGGTTTTTTTAAAGTGTATTATGCCTAAGGTAAGGATTATAAGTTGAATATAGGTATCTTGAGAGATTATTTGGTGAGGTTTCGGATGATATAAGGGGATTGATATGTGTGATTAATGAGTTAGAATTGAGGGATTTTTATAAGTGGGAAGAGGAACTCTTTCAGAAAGTGTGAAGATATTATTTCATTATATAATGATATTCGGTTTCTAAAGGTCAAAAACAAGTTAAGGTCGAAGATAATATGAATAATGGTAGAAATAAAATCATCCAATAGTAATTGGACAGGGTTTGTATTTTATTTTAATATTTATAATCTTATTTATTTAAATCATTTATTAATGAGGTAAATACTACATCATTTTTGTGTCATAAATAATTTTATTTATATGATGTCTAAAAATTATAAAACAAATACCATGATGTTTGAAATAATTTTATATTCACAATTAATATTTATAGTCTAAAAGATAACTTATATAACCCCATGTAAAAATTAATTTACTAAAATATATTTGTTTGTGTCATTTTTGTCTTTACTTTAAATTAATTAATCTAAAGTGTCATTATCACTCCCAAGTGGCTCTATGGGGTCCCAAAATCTACCCAGGTATGAAAATGGTCGTACATGACTCATAAAATAAGTCTAGGACAAGTGTTAAGGTAATTTTTTATTATTATAATATACGTTTTACTTTGAATTTCCCTATTTACCTTTAACCGCGGTGAATAAAAGTCAAAAGTTATTATTCACCAAAAATTATTTTCATCTTATTGAACCAAGTTTTACTTAATAATTACAAACATGTATGTATTATTTTCAAAATTCAATTCACATGAGTGGTAAAATTTCATTTAAAAGAAAAAGGTCATTTTTTTTAACTACTACTTAGTGGTTTCAGTATTCATAAAAAATTGAAGTTTTTCAGAAAAATACCAAATATTCAGCCTAAGATATATTTGAAATTAAAAATTCAAAAATGATTTATGTTTTAAAAAATTAAAAACATATAAGTTGAATTAATTAATTTAAAATTAATTCCCGTTGTCAAAACAAATAGTGTGTTTTTAAGAAACAATATATGTTAAAAGATTGACACATGTTTATGCCCAATTTCAAAAGGAAATTTCTTCCAATGACCAGAATTGGATTAAATGGTAAAAATATAATCTAATTAAACTTTAAAACCATTTAAAAAGATAATCTAACCATATAAATAAATTATATTAAAATGCAGTTTTGAATTAAAATACAGTATTTTTCACTATTCATCAAAAAATGAATTTTATCAGAAAAATACCAAAATTTTACCCAAAGTAAATTTTGATGTCCTAATTCTAAAGAAGAATTTTATTTTGTCAAATGGAACAAATAAAAGTGACAAAAACTATATTTAAGTAGGGTTCTCCATTAAAAGGCGGTAAATCAAACTTTTAAAGTAAATTATGCTTAAAATTTGGTTTCTTCACATTTTAGGCCTCTAACTTTTAATGGATAAACGTAAAAACATTTATGAAATAGGTAGAATAATTTTTTAGTTAGTTATGTTCAGTCCCTCCATTACAATGTATAGGCTTTAACTACCATTTAAAATAATAATATTATATTATTAATGTGCAATGTAAGATTTCAAAGAAACCCATTGTTGCGTATCTGGTACGCAATTGAACATAGCGTCCCATTTAAAATAGAATTAATATTTTGTTCAAAAATATTAATAAATATGAAAATTTTCATGTTATTTATTTACCTGGGATGTTAAATCCTTCCCACCTTTTGGGAATTGCATCCTAGAAATTTTAAAACTAGGCTTGGAAACTTCATTAAAAGTCCCACATCGAAAAAGAGTCAGCAAAACTATCACTTTAAAAGAATGAAAGAGACGTAAAAATTTCACCCAAGATAACACATACTAGGATTCCTTCTAAGAAAACATGGATATGGATGAGAGAACAAACGGTCAAGTTCCGATGAAGAGTGATAGAAAACTTGTTTAGAAGAAAGTTAACCACTAGAAAATTACAAACTTATGATGTGTTAAACGGTCTTTGATTACCCAGTAGGAAACGTAAACCAAAAATGTTTTTGTTTTATGTTCCTTTTCATAATTTTTAGGAATTCATTTACTACATTGAATAAGAACATAAGGAAATATACTTACCTTCAAGTTGAGTTTCATACTTTAATAAGTTTCTACCAAAAACTAATCTTTTCTCCAAACAATAAGCATTCAAAAAGACTTGTTCACATAAAAAGAACAAGAATCATCTTCTAGAGAATCACATTATCCACAAAAGAATAACTATATATTTCCATTTTATTTAGACATCAACTAGAACCAAAATGGATAGTGCGAGATCAGATAATACCCAAAAAGGAAAATCTTTTATAAAAAGAAAAACTACTCTTAATCTCCAATATTTGTCAAACAAACCCAAAGTTCAACAAAGACCATTCAATAAACAATTGTCCATAAAATTATTCAAAAGTAATAAAAACTAAGATTGAAACCCAAATCTCATAAGGATTTAATTACATAGTCTTTCAAGATAAATCTTAACATTTATCTCCAAATAACATCAGCTACTCAGAAAGTCTCATATTAAAAAGTAATTAACCTAATCACATATTCTCCATGATAGGTTAATCATTTTCATAAATAAACCAAATCGTCATATGCCCACAATAAAAACATAGATTCTTCCAAACTAAAATTTCAACAATTATTCCATAATTGAAATCCCATAGTATTCTATATTCCATAGGCCTATAGTGTTTTCTCAAAAGAGAAATGTCTTCCACAACAACCTTTATCACTTAATCACCAAATAATTTTACAATAATAATTATATCCATTTGATAAAACATAAGTTCCCGAAATAAACTTATTCTTGTTCCATAAAATCATTTAAAAAAAATAAGTCATACTATCCAGGGACTTCAAGTAGGCCAGTGGTAGGTGATGCACCCATGTCGACCTTTAGTTGGGGGTTCGATTCCTGTGGCCTTGCCGGATGCGATGGGTTGTCACCCATCCAACGGGTTTTACTTTTTATAAAACTCAAAATAACCATAACATGTTTTAAACTCAATGGTTTCCTTATACCTCTCATTTTCATCCCAATTCTGTATGATCTCAACCATAAAAATTCTTGAAGTCTTATATATATTGTCCTTTTTATTATTTCACCACCATATGATAAAATAAAATGATCCCCAAAATGAAGAACATTGTACCTTGATCATGGTGTCCATTTGGTTTCATCGTCATCTTGTTCACATAGCTATAAGGTCTATGAATTGAAAAAATTATTTAGAGATCCTTCAAAATCATTTGCTTCCTTTATCAAAATACACCTTTAAAACATGGGTCATATGGGTGTTTACATAAAAACAATTTTGGAAAATAATCATGTATGACATATAATTTCAAAACATCTGATAAAACATTTTTTCTATAAAACAGTTAGACTAAATTTGAGTTGAAACTCTCAATTAATGGTCCTTTTAAAATACCATAGGTATGTTTTGAGAGACTATATTATAAAATAAAATATAAATAGGTTGCGCAAGGGTCCCCTTCTTCAACACCTTTTTCAAAATCATAATATGGTTCAAAATCTTGTGATAAGGTAAAATGTTTGAAAATGACTTGATAATATTTACCTTTCTTAAAACTATGAGAATATTGTAAAAATAGGATTTTTTTTAAATACAACCCATGATCCACTATGATAACGAGGTATAATGGAGGTGTTCGATATCTCAAACAACTTCTTGAAAGTGAGTTGTATGCTAATTTTTTTTCACAATCATCCAAACATGACATTACAATAATTATTGCAAGCAAGTCATCAGGAAGAGATAGGAATGTCATTTGAGATCATCCTCCTTCCATTTTTAACTGACTTTCCTTGATCTAAAAAAGTTATAAAACAAGGATTTAACAGAAATAATAGACATAGGGACTAACCATGTGTGTAAATAAAACTCATAATCCCTAAAGTTGTCTAAACCGACCTCTGATACCAACTATAAAGACCTGACCTTAAACATTACACAATCCTGAATTAAATGAATAATTCACTTTGAGGATATTTTAAGGTTTATATTTTTAGGGAATTAGGCCATAACTATTACACATAAACTTTAAAATTACATATAGACACTGATACTCAGTATCAATTTTTTTCATAAAATAAAAAATCTTAAAAAGAAACATGTCTAGTTCCATGTTTTAGACTACATGACTTTTCCATGATCTCATCCTTGACCCTATTTATCTTTAAGTATTGTGGAAAATATTTCAAAAACTTGGGATGAGCATAAAAATCACAATAAGGGTTATAAAATAAGGAATGTAAAATTAACCCATCAATAAATACAAATCAACAAAACCAATACTTTTCAATCATCACATACCTTATGAAATCATAAGATTTTTGAAAAACATACAGAAATCATAAATCATAAAGGTAACTTATGGCATTCATAAAATACATACAGTGTAGCTATCACAGCTACATAGGGAGTCACATTTGGAATACCCATCACAGTATATTCCCTAAATCTCTTAGGAGAAACATTAACGTTTACCTCCGTCACGTTACCCAAATCATCAGAGAGCTATCTCAGGCTCACCCGCCCTAGTTTTATCATGGAACCACCCGTATATGTAAACAATTCCCAAGAACCATAATATATTCATAAAAATTAAAACAATAATAAATGAAATATAACATTTCTGCATTTCAATCACAACATATCATTTCAGGATATAGACATAATCAATGCTTTATCAAACCATTTTCAAAACCATTTATAACATTTAATAAAGATAATTTTGAATCAGAGTGTTCCATATCACTTTGAGTATTTTAAAGGAATTATCATTTTAATACATTAATTTCCATATAAATAAATCCTTAAAACCATTTTGAAAACATGGACATTAATGAAAATGATTTCGAATAATAAATCCTTAAACCAATATATTAGTTAAGGAGTTCTAAACCAAATGATAGATGCTTGAATACAAATAATTGAAGAATAAGATTTAATCAAAACATAATAATAACATGAGAATAAAGGTATTCATGATATAATATTCCAAAGTAAAGTATATACACCATATAAAAGTGAATTGGTATGTAACGACAATGAAGTCTTAATGGAATGTAAATTGAGACGAAATCCCTTATAAAAATTGTATCCTTTGATTAAGGATAAATCAATTACCTAATAATGTGTGAAAAATATAAATACAGTCAATATGATTGGATATTCAGTGTTAATCAATCATAGAACATTCAGACACATTATTTTTAAGACAAAACTAATGACTTGGATATTTAACTCAATTAATGGAAGTTGAGTTAAAATTACTCTTATCAAGTTCATATCGGTGACTTGAGAATTTTATCAATGGAGTGATTAGGTGTATAAAAAGTATATCCAAAAAAAGGGGATTGGAAATTAAAACATAAATAAATATTTATTTATTCCACACATAATCATAGCATGACATAATTAAGAATTAGAAGATTAACCTAAGGAATGGAAATTGGGTTAAAAGGTTCCCTTACCGATTTGGTAACTTACCAAACTTACAACCCATGAAAGAAAAATCATTAAATGAAGATGTAAATACCCATAAATTGAAGTAAATTACAAAATAAATACACTCATGGTCAGTACATACACCACACAAAAGTAAATAGTGGAAAATATAGCATGAATCTCATAGGAATAAAAAGTGAGATGAAAATCCCTTACCACATTGTAATAAATCGAGTCGTATGACCAAAAGTTAACAACAAACAAATTATTCATAGAATAACATGAATATAAATATGATCATGATAATATATATCAAATTTTATTACACAATACACCACATGAAATAAATTAGTGGAAAACAATGGAAATCTCATGGAATTAAAAAATGAGATAAGAAATCCCTTACCACGTTGTAATCAATCGAGTCATATGAAAAAAAGTTAATAACCACCAAATGAATCCCATAATAACATGAATATAAATATAATAATTATTATATTTATATCAATTTTCAGTAAAAAAATACACCACATGCAATAAATTAGTGGCGAACAATGAAAATCTCATAGAATTAAAAGTGAGATAAGAAATCTTTTACCTTGTGTCTGACTTGACTCGTTTGTTCCTTGTTCATCCTGAATAATAAAATATAATTAATTTATAAATTATTAAGAACATTTTTGAAGTTTATTATTACTTTTATATCACTTATTACAATTTTATAAACATTATTAAATAATTTAAGTTACTGATGTTTGTTTGGTCGATATTTGGTACTTGAGTCAAAAATGGACTTCTTATAGTTACAAGTTGTTCACATAGTCAAAAGTTCATTATATCGAGAATGATATTCATGATTTAAATATCAAATATATCATATATATCCATTATATACATGTATTTATTATAGTACAAGACATTTGGTTGTAAGAAAATAGTATATGACATTTGGAGGTAAGAAATGAAATGCATTGTTCATGGAGAGGGTAAGCCATACATACGCATGAACGCTACTTTCATTTATATTTCTTATTTTAATGGAATTAAAACATAATTATACATAGTTATATTATAATTCCAGTATAATATCATATATAATATCATTAACTCTATCCTTTATACATCCCACATATGGCATTAATGAGTCATATCACTTTGAGGGGGCGGTAGTCCACACTTCCTCAAATGAAATTATCGTGTTTACACATAATGGAAACCATAAAGGTATTATATAAATGAAAAACACAAAAGCATAAATAAAACATAAACATAATATATATATCATATATAAATATAGTTCCATCATATTGGCCACCATGAGATGCGGAAGGAGATAATCGAATAATCATCGTTTCATGTGGCATTAGTTTTCCATCCACAGAAACAGTATGTTATTCACCCATTAAATGGATGTTTTTGTAAGTGTAGTTGGGATACATCTCATGAAATAATACTAGTATATTTATGATACTGGTGTTGTTATAAAATAAAATAATAAAAAGAGTTTAGGGGTTGGAGAAGTAAAATAAAAGAAAAGAAGTTAAGAGAAATCGTTACCTTTAATTTGGGTAACTCATTTTGGTTTGAACCAAAAGGGTTTTTTTAAGTGACTTATGCCTATGGTAAGGATTCTATGTGGAAGATAGGTATCTTGAGAGATTATTTGGGTAGTTTTTGGCTGATACAATGGGCTTGAGATGTGTGAGTAATGAGTTAGAAGTGAGGGCTTTTTATAAGGGGGAGGACGGGCTCTTTAGGGAAGTGTGAAAATATTATTTTATTATATAATGATATTCGTTTTCTAAAGGTCCAAAACTAGTTAAAGTCGAAGATAAGATGAATAATGGTCGAAATAAAATCATAAAATAAGAATTGGATAGGTTTTAGATGTTATTTTAATATTTATAATATTATTTATTTAAATCATTGATTAATGAGGTAAATACTACATCATTTATGTGTCATAACTAATTTTATTTATTTGATGTCTAAAAATTATAAAACAAATAACATGATGTAGGAAATATTTTTATATTTTCAATGAATATTTATAGTTGAAAATATAACTTATATTAATCCATGTAAAAATTAATTTACTAAAAGATATTTGTTTGTGTCATTTTTTTCATTACTTTAAATTAATTAATTTAAAGTGTCATTATCACTCCCATGTGGTCTATGGGGTCCATAAATAGACCCATTTATTCCCATGGTCTACCATGACTAATTAAATAAAGTTAGGACAACTGTTAAGTTAATTTTGTATTATTATAATATACGTTTTACCTTGAATTACCCTATTTACCTTTTACCGCGGTAAATAAAAGTAAAAAGTTATTATTCACCAAAAAAATATTTTAATCTTATTGAACCACATTTTAATTACTAATAAAAACCATGTATTTTTTATTTTCAAAATTCAATTCACAGAAGCGGTAAAATTTCATTTAAAAGAAAAATCCAGTTTTTTTAACTACTACTTAGTGGTTTCACTATTCATCAAAAATTAATGTTTTTTAGAAAAATACCAAAAATTCAGCCTAAGATGTATTTGATATTCCGAATTCAAAAATTATTTCTATTTTAAAAAATTCAAAACATATAAGTTGAACTAATTAATTTAAAATTAATTCTCATTGTCAAAACAAATAGCGTGTTTTTAAGAAACAATATCTATCAAAAGATTGACACTTGTTTATGCCCAATTTCAAAGGGAAATTTCTTCCAATGACCATAAATAGATTAAATGATAAAAATATAATCTAATTAAACTTTAAAACCATTTTAAAAGATAATCTAACCATAAAAATAAATTATATTAAAAGGAATTTTTGAATTAAAATACATTATTTTTCACTATTCATCAAAAAATGAGTTTTATCAGAAAAATACCAAAATTTTACCCAAAGTAAATTTTGATGTCCCGATTCTACAGAATAATTTTATTTTCTCAAATAGAACATATAAAAGTGAATAAACTAGATTTAAAGAGAGTTCTCCATTAAAAGGCAGTAAATCAACCTTTTAAAGTAAATTATGCTTAAAATTAGATTCATTCACATTTTAGGCCTCTAAATTTTATTGGATAAATGTAGAAACATTTAACAAACAGGTATAATAATTTTTTAGTTAGTTCTGTTCATTCCAATCATTACAACATCTAGGCATTAACTACCATTTAAAATAATAATATTATATTATTAGTGTGCAACGTAAGATTTTAAAGAAACCCATTGTTGTGTATTGGGTACGGCATTGAACATAGCGTCCCCTTTAAAATAGAATTAATATTTAGTTCAAAAATATTTATAAATATCAAAAATGTCAGGTTTTTTATTTACTTAGGATGTTACACTAATTATCCAGGATATAATTATATTTCTTCATTTTATTTTTGACCTACACTTACACACACTTCCATCTAATGGGTAACAAACATACCATTCTTTTATACGGTGAACAACCACCTCACAAATTGATGTTGTTCGTTTTTCCTTTACCAACTATCATGGTTTTTAATTATGATTAAAAATATGATTTTATATTATATATATATATATGATATTTAGGATTTATTTATGCTTCTTTTGTTATTATATAAAACATACCTTCATTGTTTCTATATTTTGTAAATATGATAACATCGTTTGTGGATGCTTGGACTACCGCCTCCTCAATGTGATGCGACTCATTCACACTTGACATGGAATGTATTAAGCATGGTTTTAGTGAAATTATATGATATATATGACATAACAATTATAATTTAATTATAATATATATATATATATATATTTCAATTAATTAATTTCTTTCAATATGATAAGAAAATGGAAACAACGTTCATGTATACGTACTACCTACCGTCACCATGAACGGTGCATTCCATTAAATATATATATTTTATATATTATTATAAATATTTATATAAGAAATATTTATGATATATAAATCACGTTTTAAATTATTTAAATATGTAAATCATGATCTAAGTAAGAGGATCAAGAATAACAAGCCAAAACATATATGAAAAACAATGCGGATATTACACAAAACGTAAAATTAACATGGAATTGTTAATAAAAAGGTAATATAAAGTCATAATGGAATAATATATGATATAATATATAATAATATGGTTTTTTTGTAAATTTATAATAAACATATATTTAGTATATAGGAGTGTTGAACCTAGATGAAGAAAGTCAATACTTATGGTAAGGGTTATATCGACTCACTTTTATTTTCAATGAGACTCAAGCCATGTTCACCTACTATTTCTTATATGTGGTGTATATTGTAACGCCCCAACCCCAGTTACCCAGAGTCGGTGCATTATTGTGTAACATTGGCATGATCACAAAATATCAAATCTCAAAGGACCGATTAGTTTAGTAGCCTTGGAAACACTAGATACATTCATAAATGTTACATTACATCATAAAGTGAAAAACTACAATAACAAAGTCTCCATAGTCCACACTCATATCCTCTTCTAACTATCCCTGCAGGTCATTCGTAAAATACTTCTTCACATCCTGGAAAATATTAAAACATTGAAAGGGGTGAGCTCAGATGCTCAGTAAGGATAAAAATATTGCGGAAGCTTTCATAAATAAACATTAACATTTAAGGCAATATATAACTAAAACAAAAGCCTTTTTAAACTTTAAATTCAGCATGATATGCAAAAAATAAAATTAAATAATTCCATTTACTTACTCACATGGATATTCTATTAGTCGAATAATCCCATGCAATATCAATAACCACTTTCATAATGATGGAATGCATAATGCCAGACTATTATAACCACGTATTCAAGGCCTCGTGCCAAGACCAGAAATAAGATTTTGTCAAAGCCTCGTGCCAAGACACTAGTTTGTCTCATGAGACCTACCGATGCATCGAGGAGTTATAGCGGGCTCCACCCGTCACTTATTAAGTCCAATGCATTCCTCATATGAACAGGTTTAAACATATCATAAACCATAACATAATCATATCACATAAAACATGCATAAAGGAAACATAACATTTCCACATTTCAATCACAAGATATCAATACAACACATTGATATAATAAAAACATTATCAAAACCATTTTCAATACCAAAATAAAATTAAAACTCTGTATTTACTTTTCATTTAAGAAAAAGTTATGGCTTGTAGAGGAAGCCGAAACTCAAATAATGGTCACGGCGGCGGAGAAGTCGTTGTCTCCGCATACGTATGACAAGAAAAACATTCCTTTTTGTTGTTTAGTAAAACGCTTTGTATAAAAAAGATTCCTTTTGAATAACCGTAAAAGTCAAAGGGGTTTATACACCGTATAAAAGAAAGTTGTGTATAAGAAGATTGAGACGAAGTCCCTTACAAAGATCATTTTTTTAAATAAAATAGTTCTTTTATGTGTATTCACTATAAGTACACATAAATAAAGTACAAATACAAGATAGGACATAATAATATCATGACATAATTTGAAAGTAGGAGATTAACCCAAAGAATGGAAATTGGGTTAAGAAGTTCCCTTACCTTGCGTCCTGTCTTGACTCGACCGTTCTTTAACCTCCTGAATAATAAACTAGAGTTAATTTATAATTGATTAAGAACCTTTTTCAAATTTTTTATTCCTTTTATATCACTTATTACCATGTTATGAACATTATGTAATTATTTAAGTTAATAACGGTCATTTTGTCGATCTTTGGTACTTGAGTCAAAAATAAATTTCTTATAATTACAATTTGTTCATGTGGTGAAATATCCATTACATAAAGAATTATATTCATGACATAGATATCATATATCTCATATATATCCAGTATATACATTCATTTATAATATTACATAACATTTAGAGGTAAGAAATGAAATGCACCGTTCATGGAGACGGTAAGCCGTACGTACGTATGAACGCTACTTTCATTTCTATTTCGTATTTAATGGAATGAAGTTATAATTATATAAAGGTATAATATAATTCCAGTATAATATAATGTATAATACCATTTACTCCATCCTTTATACATCCCACATATGGAATTAATGATTCAAATCACTTTGAGGGGCGGTAGTCCGCACTTCCTAAAATGAAATTATCGCGTTTACCCATAATGGAAATCATAAAGTGTGCCATAAATGAGAAATACAGAAGAATAAGGAAAACATAAACATAATATATATATCATATATGAAAATAGTGTCATCAAAATTTCCACCATTAGAGGTGTTAAAAGAATATTGAACAATCATCGTTTCGTGAGGCAGTATTTCGCCACCAACAGAAACATTATGTTCTTTAACCATTAGATGAAGGTGTGTGTAAGTGTAAACCAAATACTTATCATAACAACATCCTAGTATATTTTAGATACTGTTTTTGTTACAAAAGAAAGGAATAAAAAGAGTTTAAGGGGTTGGAGAAGCAAAATAAAACAAAACAACATTAGAGAAGACATTACCTTAAAATCGTGTAACTCTTTTTGATTTGAGCCAAAGGATTCCTTGGGAAGAATTATGCCCAAAGTGAGGCTTCTTGGAGTAATAGTGGGATGTGGAGAGAGTATTTGGGCAGATTTTGGCCGATCCAAATTGCTTGAAAGTGTGAATAAGGTGGTAGTGGTGGGGGCCTTTTATAATAGGAGAGGAGGGGCACTCTTGGAAAGTAATGAAATGTTACTTTATTATACAATGATTTTAGGATTCTAAAGGTCCCACACTTATATAATTCTAGGATAAGGTGATAAGGGTTCGAAATATTCTCATCCAATAAGATTTGGACAAGTGTAATGCTTAGATTTTACATTATCCTTCCATTTTATTAAAATCATTAATTAATGAGGTAATCGCTGCATCATCATGGTGTCATAAATAATTTAATTTATTTAATGTCTAAAAATTATAAAAAACTATCATTATGTAGGAAATATTATTATCTTTCTAGTTAATATTTATTGTCAAAATTATGACTTGTATAACCACATTTAATTTTTTTTAGTAAAACAACTCTTGTTTGTGACATTTTTATTTTAACATTATTTAAAAAGTTTTTAATGTCATTTTCCTACCAAAGTGGCTCCATGGGGTCCCAAAGTTGACCAATGGGTTGTCTTGATCGGCCATGAATCATCCAATAGGGTTAGGGCAAGTGTAAGGGTCATTTCATATTTTTATAATACCATTTTTACCTTAAATTTTACTAATTACCTTTAATCGCGATTAATTAAACTTAAAAGTTACTATTCACCAAAAAATTATTTTAATCCCATTGAACCACATTTTAATTCCTAATGACAACCATGTATGTCGGATTTTTGAAAATCAAATCACAGAAGTGGTAATATTTCATTTAAATGAAAAATTAGTTATTTAACTACCACTTAGTGGTTTCACTATTTATCAAAAATTGAAGTTTTTTAGAACAATGCCAAAATTTCACCCTAAGATATAATTGATACTCCGAATTCAAAAATGATGTCTATTTTAAAAAATTCCAAACATATAAGTTGCATTAATTAATTTTATAATTAATTCCCGCTGTCACAACAAATAGCGTGTTTTTAAGAAACAATATATATCAAAAGATTGACAATTGTTTATGTCTAATTTCAAAGTGAAATTAATTATAATGAACACCATTGGATAAAATGGTAAAAATATATTTTAATTATAATTTAAAACCACTCAATAGTATAATTTATCACTATAAATTATTTTGATTAAAAAAGTTGTTTTTAAGTATTCTTCACTATTCATAAAAAATTGGAAGTTCTCAGAAAATTACAAAAAATTCAACTTAGGATAATTTCTATATTACAAATACAAAAATGAAGTCCATTTTGAAATATAAAATTTCTATAATTTTAAAAAGTGGTTATTACTATTCATAATGGCTACTTTGATTAGTCGCGGTGTTTTAGAACTCGAACATGCGTACAATGCAAGCTATTGCATTATTGAAAGAGAGGCGTATCGTGGAAGCTCGGGGTGTTACATTATCCCCTCCTTCAATAAATTGCGTCCTCGCAATTTGAAATTTTTCTTTCAAAATAAAAGGTTGAAAATAGAAAATACCTTTGTGGAAAACCCACATTGGAAATAAGGTTAATAAAATTTAGCCTTAATAAGAGGGAAAGGGAAAGGAAAAAGTCACCCCCAATTATGATCTCGATTAGCAGAACATTGGTGGAAATTAGAGACATATAATTGGAGGAAAAACGTAAATATTTGTAGGGAGTGATTGAGGTCATCAATCACAAACAAGTGTCAAATTGAGGGCCTCAAAGCCTTCAATCTATGTTGATTTAAAATATCATCAGTTCAAAAAGACATAAGGTATTAGGATAACACATTTTTTTGTTTTAATATCTATTTACTAAAGTTTAAGAATTAGTTTATTCCTAGAATAAGATATAGGTATATATATATATTTATGTTTGACAAGTAGAGTTTCAACCTTCAACTAATTTCTACCACAAACTCATCTTTCACTCAAAAAGATAATAGAACTCAAAAATATTATATTTATCCTAATCGTACAAGGTTCAAATTATTAACACATACCATTTAGATTATGAAAACTATTTTGTAATAACCAGGGACTTCCTGTATGCTAGTCGTAGGTCATAAAGGCCTGTCGTAATATGGTTGTGGGTTTGATTTCTGCAGCTTTGTCCGAAGCGACGGGTTATTGCCCAACCTGAAGGTTGTCCTTTTTCTAAAACTATTATAATATTCCAAAAATAATATTCAGAAATGTTTTCACCTTAAACATTACTATCCAAGTTTCAACTTAATCCATTCCAACCTTTATAGTTATCCAAAATACTTCTGTCCAACTCACAATACAAATTTTATGAGGAAGGTAAACATAATGAAGATCCCCTTTTTTCTGTGTAACAACATGTGAACACCTTCATCATGTATTATTTTAAAACACTACAACATCCTGAATTACCATGATCCCTTATTCCTTATAGAATACTAGATATACTCCTTCGGTCCAAAAATGTATACAAATCATCAATTAGTTTCAAGGAAGTTAATAATATCCAATATAATTTATCCAAATCAATCATGTCTTATTCCAAAATCACTATCTCGGTATCAGAACCATATTATGGTTTATCATTCTCTCAACCATATATTTTCCAAAAATTTAACCTACTGTGGAGTCACTTTTCATGGTTCCACGCAATCTCAAGTCCTTGATGAAATAGTACTACAGTACAATCGCTATATACTCCATAATTATTATAACCAGTATATCATTAATACAACACTCAAATTACAAAATTCTTTAATAACAGCATAATAACTCTAATCATTCCTCCTCATCTGTGGTAGTATCATAACTTGATTATTATCCAATAACATCATTTGGGGCACACTCTGATGATTTGGAAATTGGTTTGCGTAGTGTCCCCACACCTTACAGATGAAGCATTGTACATTTGAAACCTTTTTCTTACCCTTTCAGTCATGCACTTGGTGTCCTTTTTCTCCACACTTATAACAAACTCCCATTCCCTTCAGGCAAGTTCCAAGGTGTTTCTTCCCACAATTATCACATATTGGAAAATTCTTCTTTTCCCACGTCCCTTTTTCCATCATTCTCTCTTCCATCCTTTTCTTCTCTTTCTTCCCTTAAAAGCCATAAGACCCAGAGAATTCTTTACTTATCTTATTAACACATGATACTATTTCTTCATATGTTGAGAACACATGAGAAATTATTTCCCTTCTAAATGTTGGCTTAATACCATGAAAGATATGATCCTTCTTACGCTTTGGATCATATGTATTGCTAGAGTTCACATTCCTTCCACTGGGCACCATTTCTATACAATGGCATAACTAGGTTAGTTTATGAATTGCAATGAATAATTCCAAACTTGTAAAATACTTAATGTAAATTGAACGGTTTATTGATATAATCCATAATCATAAAAAAAATTTCTTTGAGGAAGTATATACTCATAACCCTTCATAGTGGTTTGTAAAGAAAACAAGAATTATCCTAAGCATATCCCCCGGGAGTGTCGTAACCAAGAGTGCAGCAAGGCCCGTTTTCGTGCACCAGTTCCCGTTCGAGTCTAGCTCAAAGCGGTGTTTTCGGGTTTTACCCCTAGGTACATCTGTGCCAGAGCCACCTCTACCTGCTCGTATCCAGACAGGGATGTATTGCTCGAAAAACTCACAAAATATCTATAATACCAAAATTTTAGGAAGTTCTTCTATACTAATCCTAAAAGTCTATCTTTGGGCTATGTGATCTAATCAGAGTTTATCTAAATCTAGCTTCCAAGGTTAGTACTAAACTGCCTCTGATACCAACTGTAACACCCCGACCCCAGTTACCTAGATTCGGTGCATTATTGCGTAACATTGGCACGATCACAAAAGATCAAGTCTCGAAAGACCGATTGGTTTAGTAGCCTTGGAAACACTAGATACATTCATAAATGTTACAATACATCATAAAGTGAAAAACTACAATAAAAAAGTCTCCATAGTCCATACTCATATACTCTTCTGACTATCCCTGCAGGTCATTCATAAAATACTTCTTCACATCCTAGAAAATATTAAAACATTGAAAGGGGTGAGCTCAGATGCTCAGTATGGATAACAATATTGCGGAAGCTTTCATAAATAAACATTAACATTTAAGGCAATGTATAACTAAAACAGAAGCCTTTTTAAACTTGAAATTCACCATGATATGGCAAAAATAAAATAAAATAATTCCATTTACTTACTCACATGGATATTCTACTAGTCGAATAATCCCATGCAATATCAATAACCACTTTCATAATGATGGAATGAATAATGCAAGACTATTATAACCACGTAGTCAAAGCCTCATGCCAAGACCATAAATAAGATTTTGTCAAGGCCTCGTGCCAAGACACTAGTTTGTCTCATGAGACCTACCGATGCATCGAGGAGCTATAGCGGGCTCCACCCGTCACTTATTAAGTCCAATGCATTCCTCATATGAAGAGGTTTAAACATATCATAAACCATAACATAATCATATCACATAAAACATGCATAAAGGAAACATAACATTTCCACATTTCAATCACAAGATATCAATAAAACACATTGATATAATAAAAACATTATCAAAACCATTTTCAATACCAAAATAAAATTAAAACTCTGTATTTACTTTTCATTTAAGAAAAAGTTATGGCTTGTAGAGGAAGCCGAAACTCAAATAATGGTCACGGTGGCGGAGAAGTCGTTGTCGCCGCATACGTACGACAAGAAAAACATTCCTTTTTGTTTTTTAGTAAAACGTTTTGTATAAAAAAAGATTCCTTTTGAATAAACATAAAAGTCAAAGGGGTTTATACATCGTATAAAAGAAAGTTGT
Organism: Viscum album; assembly: GCA_963277665.1. Lineage (NCBI taxonomy): Eukaryota > Viridiplantae > Streptophyta > Magnoliopsida > Santalales > Viscaceae > Viscum > Viscum album. The sequence continues at coordinate 3,904,855 of OY728134.1, read as the reverse complement.
GTATAAAACAAAATATGCCTCAATGAAAAGAGATTGAGACGAAGTCCCTTAAGAAGATCATTTTTTTAAATAAAATAGATCTTTTATGTGTATTCACTATAAGTACACATAAATAAAGTACAAATACATGATAGGACATAATAATATCATTACATAATTTGAAAGTAGGAGATTAACCCAAAGAAAGGAAATTGGGTTAAGAAGTTCCCTTACCTTGCGTCCTGTCTTGACTCGACCGTTCTTTAACCTCCTGAATAATAAACTAGAGTTAATTTATAATTTCTTAAGAACCTTTTTCAAGTTTTTTATTCCTTTAATATAACTTATTACAATGTTATGAACATTATGTAATTATTTAAGTTAATAACGGTCGTTTTGTCGATCTTTGGTACTTGAGTCAAAAATAAACATCTTATAATTACAATTTGTTCATGTGGTGAAATATCCATTATATCCAGAATTATATTCATGATTTTGATATCATATATCTCATATATATCCAGTATATACATTCATTTATAATATTACATAACATTTATAGGTAAGAAATGAAATGCACCGTTCATGGAGACAGAAAGTCGTACGTACGCATGAACGCTACTTTCATTTCTATTTCATATTTAATGGAATGAAGTTATAATTATATACAAGTATAATATAATTCCAGTATAATATAATGTATAATACCATTTACTCCATCCTTTATACATCCCACATATGGCATTAACGATTCAAATCACTTTGAGGGGGCGGTAGTCCGCACTTCCTAAAATGAAATTATCGCGTTTACCCATAATGGAAATCATAAAGTGTGACATAAATGAGAAATACATAAGAATAAGGAAAACATAAACATAATATATATATATCATATATTAAAATAGTGTCATCAAAATGGCGACCATTAGAGGTGTTAAAAGAATATTGAACAATCATCGTTTTGTGAGGCAGTATTTCGCCACCCACAGAAACATTATGTTCTTTAACCATTAGAAGAAGGTGTGTGTAAGTATAAACCAAATACTTATCATAACAACATCCTAGTATATTTTAGATACTGGTTTTGTTACAAAATAAAGGAATAAAAAGAGTTTAAGGGGTTGGAGAAGAAAAATAAAACAAAACAACATTAGAGAAGACATTACCTTAAAATCGGGTAACTCTTTTTGATTTGAGCCAAAAGCTTCCTTGGGAAGACTTCTGCCCAAAGTGAGGCTTCTAGGAGTAATAGTGGGATGTGGAGAGAGTATTTGGGTAGAGGTTGGCCGAGCCAAATGGCTTGAATGTGTGAATAAGGTGGTAGTGGTGGGGGCCTTTTATAAGAGGAGAGAAGGGGCACTCTTGGAAAGTAATGAAATGTTACTTTATTATACAATGCTTTTCAGATTCTAAAAGTCCTACACTTATATAATTAGAGGATAAGGTGATAAGGGTTATAAATATTGTCATCTAATAATCTTTGGACAAATCTAATGATTATATTTTACATTATCCTTCCATTTTATTAAAATCATTAATTAATGAGGTAATCGCTGCATCATCATGGTGTCATAAATAATTTAATTTATTTAATGTCTAAAAATTATAAAGAAAACTTTCATTATGTAGGAAATATTTTTATCTTTATAATTAATATTTATAGTCAAAATTATGACTTGTATAACCCCATTTAATAATTGTTTTAGTAAAACAACTCTTGTTTGTGACATTTTTATTTTAACATTAAATAAAAAGTTTTTAATGTCATTTTCCTACCAAAGTGGCTCCATGGGGTCCCCAAGTTTACCCATGGGTTGTCGTGGTCGGCCATGACTCATCCAATAGGGGTAGGACAATTGTAAGGATCATTTCATATTTTTATAATACCATATTTACCTTAAATTTCACTAATTACCTTTAATCGCGATTAATTAAACTTAAAAGTTACTATTCACCAAAAAAATTATTTTAATCCCATTGAACCACATTTTACTTCTTAATTACAACCATGTATGTCATATTTTTGAAAATAAAATCACAGAAGTGGTAATATTTCATTTAAATGAAAAATCTGTTATTTATCTACCACTTAGTGGTTTCACTATTCATCAAAAATTGAAGTTTTTCAGAACAATTCCAAAATTTCACCCTAAGCTATAATTGATATTCCGAATTCAAAAATGATGTCTATTTTAAAAAATTCCAAACATATAAGTCTCATTAATTAATTTTATAATTAATTCCCGTTGTCACAACAAATAGCGTGTTTTTAAGAAACAATATATATCAAAAGATTGACAATTGTTTATGTCTAATTTCAAAGTGAAATTAATTATAATGAACACCATTGGATAAAATGGTAAAAATATATTCTAATTATACTTTAAAACCACTCAATAGAATAATTTATCACTATAAATTATTTTTGATTAAAAAAGTTGTTTTTAAGTATTCTTCACTATTCATAAAAAATTGGAAGTTCTCAGAAAATTACAAAAAATTAAACTTAGGATAATTTCGATATTACGAATACAAAAATGAAGTCCATTTTGAAATATAAAATTTCTATAATTTTAAAAAGTGGTTATTACTATTCTTAATGGCTACTTTGATTAGTCGCGATGTTTTAGAACTCGAACTTGCGTACAATGCAAGCTATTGCATTATTGAAAGAGAGGCGTATCGTGGAAGCTCGGGGTGTTGCATATATAATTCCCATGGATGTATTATATGATTATTATACTTACATTTATGGTTATTTATATATCAATTTTATGATATTTATTTCAGGGTGTTACGTTTCAAAAGTTACCAAATCGTTAAAGTAATTTTGTCTCAATTGTTCTTCTTTGAGACACATATCATGTTATACACTCATATTATTATATGAGGTGTGTAAAATTACATTTGATATAAAATACCATTAATCTCCTTTCCAGGATTTTTTAATCTTCATTTAATGTCATTTTCTTATATAGGTAGTATAATTTAATGTCACCAAGTTGAAAAATTTTATTGCAACAATCTTTTCATTAATCAGGATTTTTTTTATTATGATTTAATTGATGAAAACTTGTGATCCATAATTAAATAAAACTAATGAATTATATTTTACTATAGTTAGTTATGATAACTTAATGTTTCAGTACAATTTTTATACTATTTGGTACTAATGATAATTGAGAAAGTGTTTGTAAGAAAATATAACTTTATCCCCCTCTTCAATTATAAATCTATGTTCCTTATTAAGAATGTTTTCTAAAAATGTTTTTGAATATGTTATAATATTATCCTATGATATTTAAAAAACATTTTATTAAATTTTTTACCTTTTAATAAAAAGGTTTTAAAAAAATAATCTTCTTTGTCGTTTTCTATTCGATATAATTTTATAATCCTTTTACGGTGAAAATTGAATGTTAGGTAGGTATGGATTTATCCACCGTCATAATCGTAATTATTTTGAAGCATTCATTGAAAGTTTAAAATATTTATTTTAAAAAAAATGTTTTCCTAATATTCTGGACATTCATTTTTTAAAATGTATTTTTAAATAAAAAAAATTTCAAAAATTAGTTTTTATGTTTAAAAAGTGTTTTAATTGATTTTCAAAGACCCATTTATATATTCTCAAAATGTTATTTTCAACAAAAGAAATTTAAAAGATTTAAAATCTTATTTTATAAGTTTTCAAAGTATTGTTAAAGAAAATTTTTGTCAAAAAGGTTATCAATCTTCTTGTATATGTTTTTAAGGGAATGGTTTTCAAAATCTTTTCAAGCTTATGCTTTCAAAGAAAAAGTTTTTTAAAATGTTTTCTTGTTTATTTTATAAGTTTTTAACGAGAATGGTTTAATAGATTTATTTATAAGTGTTCAAGATTATTTTACATGAAAATGGTTTTAAAATGGTTTTATATTTTAGAAAGAATTTTCTTTAAATAATAAATGATATTTTATTCAAGATATATTTTTAAAATATATTTCAAAAATTATTTTCCATGTAAGATAACATCTATTGGTGTTAAAAATTCCTTTAAAAGAAATGATCCAAAGTTTCCATTCATATTCTTTCCCTGAATGGTTTATTTTTTGATGGAATGATTTTTATGAAACCCTTTTCTCTTTCATGGGTTATATGTTTGGGAAACTCATTTCTCTTTCGTGGGTTATATGCTTATGAAACTCACTTATTTTCACAAGTTATGATTTGATGAAATGATTATGAAACCTACCTTTTTCCCATAGGTTAAGATATGATTACATGTTTATTAAACCCATTTCATTTCATGGGTCTTGATATGATTGTTTATGATTTTGTGGAACATATATGTATTATTTAATTATGAGATGGGTGTGACCAATATCTCCCTACAATGAATTGGGTAAAGATATAAATCTCAAGAGATAATGATGAGAAGAAAGTCAATGGGCTTGATCTATTATAGAAGATGGGGAAACCCAATCCACTATGGGAAAATAGGAAAACCCTATCCACTTTGGGAAGATAGGGAAACCTGATCCACTATAGGAAGGTGAGGAAACCTGATCCAGTATAGAAAGATGGTGAAACACAATCCACTATGGAGAGATGGGGAAACACAATCACTTACAAGGAAAGGACTGGATTGGGGATGATGGTGTGTCCCTCCCAATAGGTATAGTCCCCATGGAGTGCCCTGCTATTTTTTGAAAATGTGACTTGAATTATAGGGAATGACATTACATGTTTACGTGTTTTCCACAAAATTATATGTCTTATGCATATGATATGATCACATGGTTCATGTTACTTATTATATTTTGATTCAAGTATAATGAACTATCAATATTTATTCCATGTCTCAAGTTTTTTATCTCGGATATATAGGGTACGATATTCAAATTTTATTCTCATGTTCTCATACCCTTATATTCATGTTATGCTTATGTATTTCCTTGTTTTACCCTAACTGATTATTTTATCTCATCTATTTATGATATTTCTATTCCCCCAATTTATGAAGAAAGGTTCTAAGTAAAAGTACTAAAGGGGAAGATAATTGTGAAAAAATTGAAAGATATTTTTCCAAGTTATAATATTTTTTCCCACATTTCCAAACGCACTAAACTATTATGGTCCTAGAGCATGTACTTTTGTAATTTGAGGAATATTTATAAAAAATGATGTTATATACATGTATGTTAAGCCCAAGTTTTTATATTTCATGGTGTAATCATTATGGATTCACCGTTCTTGATTTAATTTAATTTATAATGTTTTAGTTTTATTTTACTTAGTTAAATTGTAACACACCAAGCTTCCACGGTACGGTTCTCTTTGAATAATACAGTAGCGTGTGTTGTACGCAACTTCGAGTTCTAACACAAACCACAACCAATCAAAGTAGTCGTTATGAATAGTAATACAAACTTTTTGAAATTTTATAAATTTTATCTTTCAAAATGGACTTCATTTTTGGATTCGGAATATCAAAATTAGCTTAGGGTGAATTTTTGGTATTTTTCTGAAAACATTTAATTTTTGATGAATAGTGAAAACACGGAGTTATATTTTAAAACCGAATTTTTATTTAAATAATTATTTATTTTATTTATATTTATTTTAGGTCAAAATAGATACATAATACCTATATAATTTCAATGTAATTCATTGGATTCAGTTTATAATAATTTTAGATATATAAAAATTTTATTGAACTTTTCAACGTCTTTTACCCACATCCTAGGAGAATTTGTAAATTAACATAAAACGTAATTTTACCACTTTTGTGAGTGGAATTTCAAAAATCCGAGAGACACGGTTAATATCAAGCAGTAAAATTTGGTTCAATAAGATAAAAATAATTTTTGGTGAATAGTAACATTTTACTTTTATTGACCACTGTTAAAAGTAAATAGGGTAATTAAGGGTAAAAATGATATTATTATTACCCTAACACATGTCCTAATTTTATTGGATAAGTATAATTCGACCAAAAACAACCTTTTAAATAAAATATGAACCTCTTTGGTCCGATTTTATTAGATTAGGACATATATTATTATTTAATTCAAAGTAGAGTTAAAATCAACATTTAATAACTAATTTTTTTTTTAATATATGGTTATACATAAGATAAATCAGATTATAAATATTTATTAGAAATATAATAAGATTTACTACATAATTATATTTTATTTATAATTTTTAGACATTAAATAATTTAATTTATTTATGACACAATGGTGATGCAATAATTATCTAATTAATAAAGTATTAAAATAATTGATATTATAAATATAAAAATAAATGTAATTTAAGACTTTTTATAAATTAAACTTATTTTATAGGTTAATATAACATATAATGGTTGGTTAGATGAATTATTTTTTAAGTAATAATGTTGTTATAAATTTAGCAAAAACAAAATACAAAATAGTGTCAAAATTGACATAAAAGAGTTTTTTAAAACCAATATTATATTATTAATTGATATTCTATTCCTAAAAATATAAGGTTAGGACAAATGACTTATATAAGGTTATATATATTAATAATGAACCACTTGGGGATTTCTTGGATTGTTATAGTAAGTTTATTAACCATACAATATAAAAATACAAAGATACATGGTAAATGTCAAACTATTTAATTAAGAGTTAAATATAAATTACATGGTTAATATAGTGACCCAAACCTGTCTAAAATATATTGGTTGAATGGATTTAGACCTATCCCCACCTTATCCTCTAAATAATTCACTTTGGAGCCATTATAAACTGAATATTAATTTATTATAAAATAATATTTTATGTTTTTTCTAAGGTACCCCTCACCCCTCTTATAAAAGGGCACTCCACCTTCTCTCAAATTCATACCTTCAAAGCCTTTTGGTTCGGCCAAACCCTGCCCAAATATCTTCTAAACTTCTCTCACTTCAACCTAGAAGCCTTATTTTGATCGTAAAGCCAACCTATGGAGCCCTTTTGATCAAATCAAAAGGAATAACCCGAAGAAGAGGTAATGTTTTCACCACCCTCTTTCAAGTTCCTTTCTTCTTCCACTTCTTCTTTCATTGTTATTTACATTATAAAATAATAACTACAGTATCTTCTATATAATGTGATATTATTATAAATATGGTACAACCATATTCAGTATTTTATCCATCCTTTGAACGACATGTCATCATACGTGTGTACGTACGACTTACCGTCTCCACGTCATGGTGTAATTGTTATTCAAAACATTATTATTTGGATGGGTATGATAATGATGTGTAATTGAAGTAAATGATAAATATAAAATAATAATGATTCTGTATATATGATATACCATCCAATTATATACAATTTTAATATCAAAAGAATGATATTGTCGCTCGTGCGTACGTACGGACTACCGTCTCCACGAACGCGATGAGATTCATTCGCCATCAAATCCATTCAAGAATAATTGTCATTTGAAGATTAAAAATAATGTTTAAAGACTTTTTCATTCTAGATATGAATAATATACAACCTATCCATAACAAACACGACTTATGTAACAAAACATATAAAATAAAACGAGTAAGTGAACACCCGAAACGATGATAATACTAAAATATTATTAACAACACAATATTAGAAGATCATATATGATATCATATTAATGTATATGATTATTTTATAATTTAATAAAAATTATTTCACCATTATAGAGGAGGTTAATCTACCCTCAACCATGTAAAAGTACAAGGTAAGTGTTTATTTCACAATATCTTTATTATCCGAAGTTGTTTATACGTAATTATCTACTAGGACCTCTTTATCATCCACATCCATGTTTCTTAAAAATGTGTTTCAAAAAATTCTTACTATTTTATAGACTATAGGTTAAAGTCATTTATATCCCTGTTTTAATTTTTATAAGATGTTTATAAAAGAATCTTTCCTTCGTTTTCCAAACAAGGTCCTTTTTAGCCTTTTCGACCTAATTAAGGTAAGAATGTCTTTTTTAAATTATACGACGGGTGCGGCTATTTTCCGCTGTTATAAAATTATCAAAGATTCCCTTACAATCTTATAAGAATATTTTCAAAGTAAATGTTTTATTTTATAATTATGTGACTTTTAAATGATTTCAAAAAAGAGATATTTCTCTCAAATAGTTCTGATTTCATCTAGGTAAACATCCTTTAATGGATTTTAAATTTATTTGAAATTGATTTATTATGATACAAAACTTCCATATTGTATTAAAGGTTTTGTGATATTTCTGACTGTGGATGTGTTATTTTTATACCATTCATGGTTTATGGATAAAGTATTGACATTTCATATGCTAGTTTTAATACGAATTTTTATGTTATGTTTTAACCTGTTCATATGAGGAATGCATTGGACTTAGTAAGTGACGGGTGGATCCCACTATAGCTCCTCGATGCATCGGTAGGTCTCATGAAAAAAACTCATGTCTTGGCACAAGGCCTCTAAAATATCTTATTTTTAGTCTTGGCACAAGGCCTTGACTATGTGGTTATGATAGTCTGGCATTATGCATTTCGTCATTGTGAAAGTGGTTATTGATATTGCATGTGATTATTCAACTACTATAATATCCATGTGAATAAGTAAATTTCATTATTTTATTTCATTTTTTCCATATTATTATTAATTTCAAGTTTAAAAGGATTTTGTTTTAGTTACACATTGCCTTAAATTTTTATGTTTATTTATGAAAGTTTCCACCATATTGTTATCCTTACTGAGCATCTGAGCTCACCCCTTTCTATGTTTTATTTTTCCCAGGATGTGAAGAAGTATTTTATGAATGACCTGCAGGGATAGTATGAGGGGATATGAGTGTGGTCAATGTAGACAATATCTTGTTTTAGTTTTTCACTTTATGATGTAATTTAAACTTTATGAATGTATCTAGTGATTCCATGTCTACTAAACTAATCGGTCTTTCAAGACTTGATCTTTTGTGATCATGCCAATGTTATGTATTAATGCACTGACTCTAGGTAACTGGGGTCGGGGCATTACATAAATGACCCATTTAGTATATATTGGACCATAGTGAATGGTGATTTCAATTGAAACACATAATGAGTGAAATAATCTTGAATTTTTTTGATTTCATTAAATGTATAACCTAGTTTTATTTGGTATAGAATTTGGTTTGTATAAATAGTTCTAAAATTGAATTTCATAACCATCGATAATTGTAAATGTTAATGAAATTTGAGTCAAACCTAATGTTTTGGTATGGAATTAAAATAATTTATTGGGAATCCCAAAATATATAAAGAAAATTTGAATCGGTAAAATGATATGTGGTGCGGTGTAATTATGTGGTTTCCTTATGAAATGTGATAAAACATATATGAAATGTGAATTAAGATTATATGATGTCTTGATTTCTAATATAATTAATTTTTATGGTTGTTGTTAAAGTAAAATGGTAAAGTAGTGGTCTTGGGCCTAATGAGTACAAAATGGAATGAACGGTAATCTAATAAAATGATTAAAATGATTCTTAAGGCTTAGGAATGTTGGGATGATCCCGTTGGACACTATATGACAAGTGTTACTTGGGAATTTTTGGATGAGTGTCTATATTCAATGTGATACTTTATGGATGGGAATTTTAAAATTATATCATGGATTCCATGTGATTAATGATGACTCAGGGATGATAGGAGGAGTTCCAAGACCACTTACTATAAATGATGATTGAGAATTCAAGGATAAGAAGACATATTCCATTAAAACATTGGGATAAGAGTCTATAATCCATATGATGACTGGTGATGGGTAAAACTAGGATGAGATCTCAGATTCCATGGGAATTGCAGGATAAGTATCTAGATTTATTATAATTAATGATGACTGGGGAATGTTGGGATGAGTGATTGGATTTCATCTAACACTTCATGATACTGGGGATTTTTAGGATAAACGTATAGATTCCTTGTGAATATTTACGGTTAGCATGGTCATCTAGGTATTCTTAGAGACACCTTGACATGGGATAAAATATGTATAGTAGTTCATTTTAGTATACATAAAGATAACAAAAAGGTATAGCTGACATTGGGTAACATCGTGTACCTGAGGCATAAGTAAATTTAATTGCTTATTATTTTTTTAACTATTAAATTATTTATATTTTTTTATCTACATAACTTTTTCATGAACTACTTACGAGTCTAGTTATTTATTGACATTCTATGTGGTGTCCTATTGAGTTTTACTCAAACCCTGCTCGAACTGCTATGGAGCTTGGGTACCTGAGTAGACACTATACTTGTTCACAGGTAAAAGTTTAGGGAATGGACCAATGTTGCTACATATTGTTTGACTATATAGGTTGGAGTAGGATGGTGGCACCAAGTAGGTCTTATAACCAGTTGAGTTAGGTTGTGATCCTTAGTGTATTTTATTTATTTTTAGAATTTATTATGAATGATCCACCCACAGAGTATCCAGTCTAGTATGTATCAAACATTCATTATAATTGCATTTTTTGATTGTGTTGTTTTGCTGACACATTGCCTGGATGTGATGTTTTCATCGATGTTACTTATTTCCTTTATTATTATTTTTTATAATCTAATATGAGGGCACAATATCCCCCATTTTAAACACTCAATCCCTTACTTCTAGGTGGCATCATTTGGAATATGGGGAGTTTTATTTGAGTCCATATAGTGTAACCACTTAGGGCACCAGTTGAGTTTCCTATGGGTTGGGGCATCATAAAGTTATATTAGAGATGTTTCTTTATTTTAAAATACTATTTGGTAATAGTAGGTAGGAAATTATAGTGTTGGCATATCATAGTAATGAGATCATGACTGGGTTCCTGCATCCCCACGTATAGGAAAAAATCGAAGTTTTCAGGGATGAGAATTTCTATTCTTACTATGTATTTTTATAGGTTATCGATTTCCACCATGAGTAGTGTACATGGATGTGATGTTATTAATTTATATTATATTTGTCTTGTTTAGTATAAATATAGGTTATTCATGTTCATGCATTAACCTAGGAACATAGGATTTATATTCCTTCTGTATGTTTACTATGATTTATATCTCCCTAGGATTTGTAAGAGACTATGTTTTATTTACTACATGTGGTTATTTTTTCTAGTAGTTTATATTTTCCTATGTATTTAAATGATTGAGAATGGTTTTTTATTCAAAGTTATTTCAACCATTTATATGGTTTTCATATAATTTTATAGCATCATTCTACTTGTCCAACTCCTCAAGTGACTTCGGGTTAATAGGTAAGTATAAATAAATTATTAGAATGATGGTTTTAGTTAAATAATGTTCTAGCAAGAAACTTAAAAATTATTTTCTCTTATAACTAGTGAATATAATTTTATCCATCCAAACCATAGAATATGAAATCTAAAAATGTTTGAGAATTTAAATACAATGATTAGTAAAAAGTTTTAAAATGTGAATCATTCATTTTAATGTTTGGAGGTTTTAAATAAAGTAAAATGAGAAATGATGGGACTTTTAGGGATTTTTATGATGAGTATCCCTTGTGTTTATAGATAGACCCTATGTGTGGGTAGTTTTTCTAGAAAGAGTTCTCGGGTGGAGAGAACATTGTATATGGGTTTTGAGACCTTGATGAGTTTGGGATGTAACCTTGAGGTGGTCTGACATTTTCTTGTATCGTGGTATATTATTATCCTTCTGAGTTATGACCCTTGAGAGTTGTGTAGGATCCTAGAGTGGGTGTATTAGTGTGTAGTACTGATGTATTTTATGTGTTTCTATGGGTTTTTGGGACTAATAATAAGTTGTTAGCATTGGTGTATTCTGATGTCATGTGTTTGTGAATGGGGGTAGAAGTGAAATTTATGATAAATTAGCATGTGTGAGGATTAAACTAAGGTTGATAAGTGTGATAGCCCCATGATATTTAGGGTGTGGCTCATACTAGTGTTTAGTTACCATGTTTTTTGATTGAGGGTAACCATGAGATGGGTTAAGTCAGTTTTATGGGTGATTTTAGAATGTGATGAGTAGGTATATACTTTGAAGTGTTTAGAAAGAATGAATGGATGGTGCTATAAATTTTCTAGAAAATTCATGGTTATAAATTGTATATTTTCTAGGGGAAGTGCATGGACTTCTTTTACATTGATGTTAAGGGCAATATTGAAGGACATGATTTTTGGGACATCTGAACTTTCTGTTTTGATGTTGTTTCAATGTGATAAATGGTATTGACCCATGGTTGGATGGGTTTAGATCCATTAAAATATTAGTAGACACTTATGATCTTAAAATGAATATTGATATGATGGGTGTTCATGTGTCTAACATGGCTCGTGGGAAATGTCAAACAGGTTGGTGAAATAATTTTTGATACCCCTTGTCTGATGAGATTGATAAACCAAGAGGGAAAATTAAATTCTTGAGTGCATATGTGATCCTAGTTTTGGTGATTCAAAACTCTTTGGATCAAGATTTAGGTGATTAAATGATCATAGTTGAATGTGAGACCCCAAGGTTTCAATGTAATTGAGTTGGATGGAACGTGAAAAATGTGCATGATATCATTTGGTTTATGTGATTAGGTGACTCAGGAGTAAGAACCCATTAATTTCAGTGAGAACATGGTGGTATGTGCTGGAAACACATGGGACCTCTTGAGATTTGTTTCATTGAAAGAGGTTGTCTGTATTCTGTTGAGAATTTTTCAGATCTCAGAGGATCATGAGTGGTGTGGTGGTGGTGGTTACACTATGAATTTTAACTCATGATTTCATTTTAGAGTGTCTTTTGGATATATAAAGTCTCAATAAATAATCTCATATTAGAGTAAGGTGGTCGGGAGTGGATGAGGAATTTTTTGGTTGGGAGGCATGTGGCCTTGATTGTGTTCTCATATATACATATGGTGAGAGATGACATCATATAGGGATTAGGGTGTTGTGCCATAGATGTTCGAGTTCATATCTGAAGGAGACTTCAGTAGCTAATGGATGTATAGAGGATGGTTCAGAAGAGTGGAACACATTTGTTCCAACTAGAACCTTATACGTTACAATCATAAGGAGGATTTAGTAAATTTTTATAGTGGTGAGTTCACCATTGGATGTTAGAGGGTAAGTTCCTAATTTTAGACTGAATGTTGGTGAATGCCATAGGTGATAGTCTCAAAAGCTAATAATAAGGACTAGATAATGTATCACCTTTATTATAGTTGATAGTATGATGTTCACATCCATTCTTTGAGTTTGGTGATAAATAGAATGTGGGTTGTGTCAGTTGGGAGTTACATTAGTGAAACAGTGATAGAAAAACTCTTATAGTGGGGAGTGATGTATCGGTCGCTGGCTTACAAACTTTGTGTTGGAATAGTTATGGCATGTGGAATTGACTATGGAGTGTTAGTGATGTAATTGGGATGCCAGTGATGAGTAGGTTAGACACATAATTGGATTCTTTAGGGAATTACAAATGGGGAAAATAGATGTGATGGTGGATCGAGACTAAGCATTGTCTTTAGAATTGAGAAGGAATTAAAGTGTTCCAAGGATGATTGGATTATACATGCATCGATTTTAATTGTAGGGCATGGATAATATTTGGGATAATTGAGGTTGTAGTCATGGGACCTCACCAGGATTCAACTATGAACTCTAGTGGGAAAGTTCAGGTGATTGTGGGATGCCTTCGAGTGTGAAGGCATCGTGTTTACATAGTGTTCTAATGCATCAGTAGTTGGAGATAGTAATTTTCAATAAAATACGTACATGGATGGTCTGAGTTGTTTTTGCTCATGAAAATGAGAAATAATGAGTTGATAACAATGTTTATTATGTCTTTTTGTGATGATAGACACATATTGGGAATCAAACCCGGATTTCGAGGAAAAGTTGGTTTGTTAATATCTCATGCAAGGATTCTGATTATGAACTTATACTATTTGTAATTAAATAGAGAGGATGGGTGATAGAATTTAATAAATGGTCTTATGGATTTTTAGTTATGGTAGGTTGGATACCATTTCCGACACATCATTGCAACATGGGTCTGACATTTCAATAAGCAATTTTGATTGTGGAGGTACCAAAGCATCAGAATTTGGTGCTTGGAAGCTGAAGCATATGCTAGGGAGAACCATAGGCCTTTTATATGTTCATAAAATGTAACCATTAGTGTATCAAGATAGATGGGATTCGGTAAATACAATCTTGGTGTTCCAGTTTTAGAAATGGTCATTAGCATGGGTTTTTGTGGTTTGAACACCTTGAGTTGGAGTTTGTTCCTTGGAGGCATTTCAGGTGTTCAGAATGAAAAAAGAAAATATAGATTAAAATGGGTGACTGAAGATTTTTGGGGATATAGGTAGATAATCACTATGAATTATTGAGGATGATAATTGTTATGGAGTGGTGATAGTATAATCCCATGTTCATCTAGGTGTTCAGAATTGGTTGGAAATTTAGATTTCCAACTATTAGAGGGGTCAGTATTTCAACCAGTATTTGGATTCAAATTTTTAAGATGGAAAACCTTTAAGGAGCCTTTTTATAAATGGAATGAGTTGATCTTAGGGTTTCAAAGGCCACAAGAGTGTCCTGGGGGTTCAAGATAATAATTTTGGGTTTTTTGAGTTGCATCTTAGGGTGGACAGTTAGTGCATCGTTTGTACTAACTGTTAAACCCAACTGTGTGGCACAAAATTAATATGTGTGTGATTTTTTAACCATGTAAAGGGTCATTATAAGGAATAAAAATGTCTAAAAATTTTACAAATTCATTTTACATGGTTGGTTCATGGTTTTTCGAACTGTGTGACCTGAAATTCATAGGCGCGTGGTTTGTTAACCATATGAAGGTTCCCTGGAAACTATGTGGATGTCTAAAAATAATTTATTTGGCATGTAAATGGTTATAACATGGTCTTATAACTATTCACAATAAATATATGAGAGGAAGTTCTATGGATATTGAGGTAATCATAGTTGGAATACAATTTATCAAATTATGTGACCAAACCATTCACCTCTTTAAAAAGTGAAAAATTACTTTTTTACCCCTTCCTAATTAACTTTTTTCTGGAAATTTTGATTTCATTTCCACAATGTTGGATCTATCCTCTCCCTCTCCTTATCCTCCATGGATCTCCTCTATATCGTGGCAATATTTGTCTTCCATCAGATGTGTTGGAAGGCTAGAGGTGAGTCTAAGCGTCTTCTTTCTTCTTTCCTTTGTTTCTTTAATTATTAGATTTTATAACATTGTTTATATGGGATATTTCCAATTTTATGGTTTCTGGTATGGTTCATCATTTTCTTCAATCATATCTCAAACTGAGGGATGATTTTGGATGAGTAAACTCATGTGTGGCTAAGGTAGCCAATCACTTTAATTTAACCAATAATCTAACCTTGTTTTCCAAGTGCATTCAATGTTTTTTCATGATGACTTCATCATGATTAGTCTAATAAAATTTATAATGTTTTTTTATTTACCTTATTTAAATAATTCATTTAATATATCTTGGACCCTACATAATAGCAATTTCAATTGAAACACTTAATGAGGGAAATAACACTGAAATGGTTTGAGGTTATTAAATTCCTAACCTTTTTTTATTTAGTTAAAGAGGTAATTTAGTTTGGATAAAGGGTTATGAAATATAATTTCATTACCATAAATAATTATTAATGTTCTTGAACTTTTGTTTAGTAATAATTTAATGTTATGGAATTAAAGTAATAGTTTAGGAATCCCAAAACTTATAAAGTAAAGTTGTAATGGTAAAATTATAACTACCTTGTTATTTATTTCACATGGATACATAGTTTATTACATAAAGGTACACTTAATAAAACCTATAATATCTAAAAGTATAGTGTATTTGGTAATTAAGTAAATATCATAACATCTTGAACGTGGGATGCAACAACATTATTAAAAACATCCTTAACATGATTCCTAAATTCAATGGCTTTTAAAACTATATGAGAAAACCTGGGAAAGAACATAAGAAAGAGATGAGATATAAAGCCCAGTAAGGGAATAAACATGGTATAATGTGATTAATGTTATACAATAGGTATATAAATTGGTCATAAAAAGATTATGAATCATCAACATGAACAATGATACATGATATAACGTGATAATCATAACATGGAAAATGTGGAAACAACGTAAAACACTCCATCATAAACATAGGTCAAAGAAAAACCACAAATACATCACGGTGAAAAAATTACCATAAAATAATTAGGTTCACTCCCTATCCCAACAAGACATATAATGATTCTAAACATTACCCAATTCATTAGAGCACTATATAATTTTGGGCACACCTGTCACATTCATTTCATTCTCATGATTAAGTGGTCCACATAGATCATACAACATGGATTCATTCATCATCATATTTATTCCATAATAAAGGAGTATGGAATAAATATATTTAATTACCATATAAAATATTACATGTTCATAAATGTGAACACCCTTAATAGAAAATGGGTATGGTATTCACTACATAATTTTTTTAACCTAGAAAATCACAGTGAAATTTCAATAGCATAACAATGACACTTAAAGTTTCATAAAAATGTGTTTATGAGATATAATTGGGTCTATCATCACATATAAATAAAATTTTTAGTAATAGGGACATGTAAAAAATGTATCACAATATTTTAAATTGGAAATATAAGGCATAAGTTAATGAAAAAACATGAATAAAGAAAATAATCCTAACTATACTTCGACATGGTAACAAGTGCACAAAAAGGATCATGAGAGGATTAATGGGAGTGAAAGGAGGATATCATCATTTATAAATTAAATTTAAAGTATGAGTAATATGTAATAACATATCCCAACTTAATAAAATTAAATTTAAGAGACATAACATAAAATAAGTGCTTGAATTGAAATGAGAAGAGACAAATCCCTTACATGAGTGTGTGACTCTAAATGATTGAAAGGGGGTTCTTGAGAGATTGGGGGAACCTTGGGAGGAATATATAGAGTGAAGGGAGATTTATGGACATGCTCCCATGAGTTTTAATGAAGATAAATTTGATCATGGGAGGGTTTATATAGGAAAATATGGGGATATATTTATTATTTAGGTTTTGGTCTCTACATAATAAAATAACCAAAACCACAAACCCTGCCATTTTTTTCAAATGGTTTCTACCAAATTGGTGTTGTTATAATTATTTTATAAGGAAAAGGGACTAAATTCATAAAATTATACACTTTATTTTGTAAAGGTGAGTCATACTCTTAAAGAAATGGTTTTAAAACCTTAAAATATATTAATTTTTTTGAGGATTCATAATGGATTTATAAAATTAATGAAATAAACATAAAATCACATTATTTTAAATTTAAAACATATATTGGGTCATGTATAACTTTAATAGTATTTATTACAACACTTTTTTTCCATTATGATCTCATAATACACAAAGTATATTTATACAATATTTTACTTTTACCTAAAAAATTCACTGTATCATAAAACTATGAAAAATTCACCATTATATAATTTCAAAATTATGATTACAAAAATAATATTAATTTTATCAATATAGTTTTCACAATATTATATTTTTGAATTTTAAAATAAATTAGATAGTTATTAAGAAATGTAGGGTTTTTTGACAATAACAGTTTGTTAACCCTTATAAAAACTACATTTGACTTCATAAAAATTATATGATCATTTATTTTTAATAAAAATTATTTAATATTTTTCATTTATTACAAAAATACATTAATTAATCAAAATAATTTCCTTAATTGAATTGAATATTACCTAAAATTCTATTTGTGTTTTATTATATCAAAATAAAAATAATTTATAAAGTGACCATAATATGATGAAAATATATTAATTATTATCTAAAAAATAATGTGCATAATCATATTTATAGGGTATTGATACATATCCCTTTAATACACCAGAAAAAACCCTTCGAGTAAGGTATTCAATTGGGACACTTTCATGGGGTGGTTCAGCGAACATGGTTTGGGACATGATCTCGATGAGCTTAAAATTATCCCATAAACAGTTTCGCTCATGCTTAAGTTTTTTATCTAATATTGATCTTGGTTGAGGTAATATTTCAGTGATTCTATCTCCCTCATAAGCTCTTATAACTCGGTTTCATAGGGTATGATCTTACAGGTTGAGTCCATCACTTCCTTCTTTTGTGTCAATTGGATTTGTTAAAATCATATATTTATATTAATCATGTGATTTTTGTTCAGTTACTATATTATAAATGGTAATAATTCTTAATTGTATTTTAAATTTGATATAATAAAACCAAATAAGTTCATGTGTTTTCTATAACCATATTACATAATATGATATTTAAATACATCAAAAGGGGAATTTTATTTATAACAGTCTAGGTCATTACAATACCCCCCCAAGAAATTTCACCCTCAAAATTTTCTTTTCCCATACTAAAACCGATGAGGGTAAATATGTTTCATCACCTCCTCTGGTTCCCACATTACTTTTTGAAACCTATGGTTCCTCCACAACACTGTGAATAGGTTCATTATCTTATTTCGTATAACTTTTTCACTACGATCTAAGATATTCACTATCTGTTATTCATAGGAAAGATCATTATCCAATGGTACCACCTATGGATTGAGTACATGTGATGGATATGGTATGTACTTCCTCAACAGGGATATATAAAATACATCATGTACTTGAGATATGTTAAGTGGGAGTTCTAGTTGATAGTCCGCCACTCCAATGTGATCAAGGATCTCAAAGGGGTCAATGTATCTTGGACTAAGATTTCCCTTCTTCCCAAATATCATAACTTTCTTTAATGGAGATATACAGAGGAATACCATGTATCCAACATCAAATTCTAGATATCATCGATGATTATCAGTGTATCTCTTTTGTCGACTCTAAGAGGACTTGATGTGCTACTGAATGGGATTGACCTTTTCCACCATTTCCTTGAATATTTCAAGACCTAGTAGTTTTTGTTCCCCAAATTCATCCCAACATGCTTTTGTTCTGCACCACTTTATATAAAGGGCTACATAAAAGAGAAATTTAGATGCTCAAGTGGAAACTATTGTTATAAGAGAACTTGTCTAGAAGAAGATATTAATCTCATCCTTCTTTAAAGTGCATAGGACATGCTCTCAACATGTCTTCAAGTGTTTGAATAGCTCTCTTATATTGTCCATCAGTTTAAGGATGATAAGCTGTATTGAATTTCAACTCAGTATTTAGAGCATGTTGAAGACTTTTCTCGAACACGGAGGTGAATCTCAGATATCAATCAGA
Source organism: Viscum album (assembly GCA_963277665.1). Taxonomy (NCBI): domain Eukaryota; kingdom Viridiplantae; phylum Streptophyta; class Magnoliopsida; order Santalales; family Viscaceae; genus Viscum; species Viscum album. The sequence goes on along the minus strand of OY728134.1, from coordinate 3,885,557 downwards.
TACAATCGATAGTGGCACTCCATGAATCCTTACCACTTCTCAGATGTATATTTGTTCATGGTGATGTAGTGAGAAGTCCTCTTGAATCATAATGAAGTGTTCAGTATCTATAAGATGATCCACCACAACATAGATAGTATTATTTCCATTGTATGTATTTGGGAGTTAGCTTACAAAGTCAGTGGTGATGTTTTCCCATTTCCTTATAGGTATGGGAAATGGTTGCATCATCCCCTTGGATTTTTACTTACACTTTCACTTGGTGATATACAAAACATATTGATGTATAATCCACAATATCCTTCTTCATATTGTCCCACCAATAGTGTTCTCAAATATCTTGATACATCTTTATGCTTCCTGACTGAATAGAGAAAGTCGAACTATATGCATCATCTAAAAGTTCCTTCTTTAACTTAGGATCTTATGGAACACATATTCGTGGACCAAATATCAAAACACCTTCATTAACATTGAATTTTTAGTGTTTTTCTTTCCATATAGTTTCCACTTTCTTCTGAATCCCCACATAATCTTTTTTATCATCCTTCAACCTCTCCATAAGGGATGATTGAGAAATAATTTGTGAAAGGACTAATAATGTTCCTTCCTTTATGATTCCCATATCCATACTTTCCAAATTTAAGAATATTTGATCCCTCTAAATTATCATCAATGATAGAATTGTTGGATCCTTTATACTTAGAGAATCCACCAATTTATTTTTTTCCAAGATAGTAATGAATTGAGAATTCAAAGTCTTTGATCATCTCTAACCATCTTCGTTGTCTTATATTTAGATCTTTCTATGTAAATATATACTTGAGGATTTTTTGATCCGTATATATTTTATTCTTCTACCCAAAGAGATAATTATGCCATATTTTCAAAGACAATGTCACTATAGCCAACTACATACCATACATTGGGTAGTTCTATTCATGAAATTTCAACTTCCTTGAAGCATAGTCTATGAATTTATTATTCTTCATTAACACACTGCCTAATCCCTTCTTCGAAGATTTATTGAATACTACAAAAATTTCTCCATTTTTGGGTAGTGTGAGAATATGGGTAGTGATAAGCCTTATTTTTAGATCCTTAAATCATGCTTCACACTCATATTTCCAAGGAAACTTTACTCCCTTAATAGTTATATTAGTTAAGGTGTTTTACAATCATGATAAATTTGTCACAAATTGACGATAATACCCAACTAATCCAAGGAAACTACGGATATATATCACAGCTGTTGGCCTCATCCATCATTCAATTGATTTTTTTTCTTTAAAGGGTCTATATATATCCCATTTCTTATGATGATACTTCCTTATAATGATACTTCCTACAACTAGGACTCATATTTTCTATGCTTGGAATAAAGTTTCTCCTTTCACAAGGTCTTTAGCACAATGTTCAAATTCTTCTCATGATCCTCCTTGGTTTTGGAGTATATTAGAATATCATCTATAAAGACTACCAAATTTATTTTGAGGTACTATTTAAAGAATATATTCATCAATTCCATGAATATTTCTCTAGGATTAGTGAGTCCGAATGGAATTAAAATGAACTCATAATGCTCATACATTGTACAAAAATCAGTCTTGGGGATATCCTCCTTCACCCACACTTAGTAATATCCCAACCACATTTCCACCTTGAAGATGTATTGTGCTACAAATATTATATTAAACAATTCATTAATTTGTAGTAGAAGATACTTTTTTTTATCGTGATCTTGTTGAGCTCACGATAATCAATGAAAAAGTGTATTGACCCATCCTTCTTCTTGATGAAGAGGAATGGTTCTATAAGAAAACAACCTTAAAACATTACATAATAATGAATTTTATTCAAGAAAACACTTAATTTACCATTGATTATCATTCATGGTTTAGATTTTTGGAATATTAGAACATAATTCATATATAACAAATCATATCCATAAAAAGAGGATACTGCTAAAATAGTTTCCATTTTTTTCAAAATAAAACATTTTAAAATAAAAAATAATTTTTTTGAAAAATATTCATAACATTTAGATACACTTATTTATTTCTATTACACATCCTTATAACCTATTAAAAACATTCAAAACATGGTATGAGAACAAAAATCTCAAAAGGGTATATAAAGAAGGAAATCGTTAATCAAGTGATAACCTAAAAACCATTAAACTCAATTCTATAAAAACTAATTATCATGAATAGAAACATCATGTGGTTTAGTTGGGAAATATTTACCAGTTTACTCTTATATTTACCCTTATACATGGAATAACCATTTGATAAACTTCCATCTATGAAGTACCCAATGCATTGTAGCGCTATAATGGGGCTCACTCGTCATATCTTGAGCTATAATGGGCTCAACCCAACATATATTGAGCTATAATGGGGATAAAACCATAATATATTGAAATATAATGGGATAACCCAAACATAAACAATTTTCAAGGAAGATATCATGAAATAAAACACTTGCTCACTCATTTAAACCCTTGAGAAAAATACTTTCATATTTCAAAATACCTTTTTCGTAAAAAATTACCTAAAATATAAAAATTGTACATATAATAATGAAATCATATTCTTAAAAAATAACAATAAAAACATATAAATGAAACATTATAGTAAAAAATCATTAAATTATAATAGAAATTTCACAAAATTAAAAAATAACATTTTTTTCGAATTTCATAAAAGAGATATTTCAAAGGATTTTAAAATAAATGTCCATTACAAATATCATATAATTGAAGTGAGAATTTATAAAATAATGGAACATGTGTATAAAATTTTACATCCACACAATAAAACATAATATAATCAAAATTCATTTCACAATTTAACATAGAACTACGTAATCAATGAAGTGGAATGTTAACCCAAAGAATGGAAATTGGGTTAAAAGTAATCTTACCTCGGGTTTTTCTTATATTAAATGTGTCCAAAACTCCAGTATATTGGTTTAAAGAGTTTTATTAATATATGAATCAACCATATTAATATTTATAATACATTATATTATCTTTTTATAACATATTTACTGCCATTTAATAATAATATTTTGTTATTTCCATTGTTTCAGGTGTGTTCTTTTATATGGTTTCCATGGTGAGTTCATTATGAAATTTCTTGTCGAAAGGAATAGAAAATCTATAAGTGGAAATAAATAGTATTTAAATGTTTATAGAACATTAATTTATACAATATATAATTTTTTCATTAGGATTATTCATTAGATAAAACATTAATGATATTATTTTAGATCATTTTGGTTGTTCTTTGATCATCAAGAACCAGTTTCTATATATAATTCAATATTATGAATATATGTAAATTATAGAATATAAAAGAGGTTATATAATACAATTTATAACATGTTTCAAGAATTAAAATTTTTTTATGACCATCTGTGATGGAAATAATGGAAATTGAAAACACATCGTCCATAATGTCGGTAAATCGACACATCAAGGAAGATGTTTTTTATTTTTAGAATAAAAAAATAATATAAGAAGTATGATGATGAATTTTTACATAAATATGGAAACATTTCAGTCTATATAAGTCACTATAGTTTTCATTACTGTTGGATAAGTGGAGTTAAAGATAGTATAAGAAAATAAAAATATTTGAAAAGAATATAAAAGAAAAATGAAAGAGGATTTTTACCTCTTGAATTCTCTTCCTTTAAAACATCCTTAAGGCCCTTAGTTTTGGAATTTTGGTGAGAACAGAAGGTATTGGACGTGGGGAAGAGGCTTGGGAATAATCTTGGGCATAAATTGGATAAGGATAATATAATGATAGGTGTGAGGATAATAGGGGGTGAGGGGTGGTATTTATATTGGAGGAGAGGGGGGTTTTCCATTATTTTAATCATTATTTTATTATTTTTTTCAAGATAAGTAGTAGTGTTGATTATTATTAGAAAATATATTAATTAGTACATTTGAGTTTTAACCAATGGTTCTTACCTCAGTATAACACCATCCATGACTCAATAAGTCATGTATTTAGCTTATTTCGTAAAATATCATATTTCACTATTCACAAAAAATCAAGTATTTAGAAAAATATAAAAAATTAACCATAACGATTTTTAAACATGTAGAATTAAAAAACGAAACCAATTTTTTTAAAAAAATTTATAAATATGAGAAATCTTAATTTTAATTAAAATCATAATTTATTCAAAAAAACACCAGTTTTAAAACTATAACTGATTTTATAACATTTTGAAAAATTAATTAAAGTCTCATAAAATTATCTTATAATAAAAAGAAAAGAAAATATTAATTCATGATTCTATTTTAGTAACATATATATTATTTTAAATTATTGTATTAATTGTAAAATTTTAATTAAATATTAATTACTTACAAAAATTTCAACACTTAATTAATAATTTTCAAAAAAATTATTCACTTGTTCAATGATATGAATATATCATATTTTCATATAAAAGATAAATAAATTTTATTTATACTTTCATAGGTGTGGTTACTATTCTATTGGTCGATTTACTATTCATAAGGGTCATATTACTATTCCTAAGGTCAAGTTACTATTCCATTAGAAAAGATTCCTTAAAATACCACTTAATTAATTATACATTTGTAATGGATTTAAATATTTAATTTCTAAAAGAAAAAAATTAATTTTATAAGTACCTATGTTGTTAAATTCTCCCCAACTTCATGAAATTACATCCTTTTAATTTTTAATCACTTATTAAAAAAGAGAGGATACCTTCCCCTCATATATTTTTTAGATTACCATGTTTCTTCTTCAACCACGTGGTTTCTCCAAAAAAATGTAACCAGGTGAATTACCATACACTTCAATACTTACTCTCTGTGATCAAGAATATGAATAGGGTTCTTTTCATAAGAAAAGTTCTATTCTATATGAACTATTAATGGGATCAAAAGATATGATTGATCTAGCACATACTTTATCATCATCAAAACATGAGAAACATTGTGTACCTAAGATAAAATCAAAGGGAAATATACTAAGTAGAAAATTGGTCCAAATTTATACAAGATTTAAAAAGACCTAATGAATCGTGGACTTAGGTTTCCTTTCTTAAACAAATTCCTAACACTTTTCCAATGAGATATTTTAAGGAAAACATGATCACATACCTCGAATGAAAGGTCTTTCCTCCTGTTATCTATATAACTTTTCTGTCGGCTCTGAGCTATCCTCATGTGTTATTGAATAATCTTCATTTTCTAAGACACTTCCTCCAATAATTCTATTCCCTTCAACTTCATTTCCCTGACTTCATACCAAAAAGCTAGAGTTAGACACCGATTTACATATAATTCCTCAAAAGGTTTCATCTGTATACTAGAATGAAAAGTGTTATTATAAGAAAACTCAACTAAAGAAATATGTTGATACCCACATCCCTGGTAATCCATTGAATAAGATCTTAGAATATCCTAAAAATTATAAATTTTTTTCTCAGTCAATCCATCATATTTGGGATAAAAGGCAGTGCGGTAATTTAATTCAGTTTCCAATAACTTCTGAAGGCCTTTCCAAAAGATTTAAGGGAACCTGGGATCTTAGTTAAATATAATTGATAAAGGAACTCCGTATAACCTGATAATATCTTTGAGGTCCGAGAAAGATAATACAAAGACATAGTATCTTGAATAGGAATGAAATGTATAGATTTAGTCATTCGGTCAACAATAACCCAAATATCATTATCACCTTGATAAGTCTTTGGTAGTCCCATCACAAAGTCCATAAAAATATTTTCCCACTTCTACTCTAGAACTGGAAAAGTATGAAGCATATATTTCGATAAATTCCACTCTTCTTTAACCTGTTGAAAATTCAAACATTTCACAATAAAATTACCAATAACTTATTACATTACATCCCATAAGTAATTCTCACGAAGGTATTTGTACATCTTTGTGTTGTCAGGATAAACTAAAAATGGAGAACTATGAGATTCACATAATAATTTTTCTTCAGAAAAGAATCAAAAGGAACACATATTCAATTCTCGAACCTTGAAACATAATCATTATCAATATTAAACTTATATAACTTACCCTTTTGAACCACCTTTTCTAAAACTAACATTCTTCCTTCTAAGCATGATTTATTCTATCTGATAGAGATGACTGCACTAGCACCTGAAAAAAACAGAGTAATTTCTTGCACCTACAACTTCCAAGTCAACATTTATCAAATAATTATCCAAGGGTCATGTTCCCAACATAACCTGGTTAATATAGTATTACTTTTCCAACTCAAAGTATCAACCACGTTGTTTTATTTTCTAGGATAGTAATGAATCATAAAATCATAATCCTTGATTAATTCTAACCATCTTCTTTGTCTCATATTCAATTCCTTTTGAGAAAATATATAAATAAATCTTTTATGGTCGGTATATATTTTAAATTTTACTCCATACAAATGATGCCTCAAAATTTTTAATTCAAAAAAAATAGATAATTTCAAATCATGTGTATGATAATTTAACTTATGAGGTTTCAACTGATGTTAAGCAAAAAAATTACCTAATCATTTCGAATTAGAACACATCCAAGTCTTTTCAACGAAGAATCACTATAGATTAAAAATTCACCATCTCTGTAAGAAAGAGAAAAAACTAGAGCATTCACTAATCATTATTTCAATTCCTAAAATCAATCATCACATTATTTTTTCCAACTGAACTTAACACCGTTTCAAGTAAACTTAGTCAGTGAGTTTGATATCTATGAAATGTTTTAAAAAAACCTCTAGTAATAGCCTGCCAAACCAAGGATACTATGAATATTGATTATATTTGTCGATATTCTCCATTCTTCAACAACTATTTTTTTATCATGATCAACAGTTAAATCATCATTAGAAAAAATGTGACCAAGGAGATAAATTTGTTGCAACAAATATTCCCACTTGTTTAATCTTCCATACAGTTTCTTTTTTTATAAGGTCTGAAAAAAAAACTCTTATATGTTTTTCATGCTCCTATTTAATTTTATAATATACCATAATTTAATCAATAAAAAGAAGCAAAAACATATCAAATAACTCATGAAATATTGTATTCATAAAATCCATGAATACAGTAGGTAAGTTAGTTTACCCAAACGACGTAACTATAAAATCATAATGCCCATATCTAGAATGAAATGTGATCTTTGAAATTTCTTCTTATTTTACTTTAAAATGTTGGTACCCTAACCTCAGTTCAACCTTTAAAAAATATTATTCTCTCTAGATCTGATCAAACAAATCATCGATGTGAGTCAAAGGATAATTTTTTCCAATAGTGATTGTATTCAAGGCTCTATAATCAATTCAATGTCTCATTAAACCATATTTATTTTTAATAAACAAGAAAGGAGAACTCTAAGGTGAAGTGTTAGGTCAGATGAAGCCTTTATCTAATAATACCTGTAACTATTTTACAACTCTAGAAGCCCCATTATATCGATTTGATAAGGGGGTTTAGAAATTGTCTCATCATCAGGAACTAATTTAATAGTTAAATTAAAATATATATTAGGAAAAACACTGGGAAATCATCAATAAAAACACCAAGATACTCATTTACCACTGGCACATCATTAATCTAAATAGTTTCTTTATTTTTAACAATATGTAAAACATAACATTAATTTCTATCTTTTAATAGTTTCTTGGATTCCAGATATGTTATCAATTGTATCTATTCATTATTGTACAAAAAAAAGAAACTCTTTCTAAAAAAATACTTCTTTATCTCTATAATAAATCATATAATGATAAAAGAAATCCAGTCCATACCCATAATAACAATAAACTCTACTAGAGTCACTAAAATAAATTTTCTAGGTAAATTCTTATAATTTCTTTTGGCCTTGATATTTCTTCTAAGTGATTTTACCATGAATTCTGGATTCATTTATTGAGGTGGAATTTCAAATTTAGTATAAAATTTCTCAGAAATGAAGGAATGTGTAGACCGTGAATCAGACAATACATTAGAATATTTGGAAAAAACAATCATTGTTCCTAATACCACTCCGTTTTATGGATCGACATCTACTAAAGTAGTTACAAAAGATTTTTCCACACCCTTCTTCTTCCAACCTTGATAATTTCTTACCTGAGTGACTAGATTTGGACACACATTAGCAAAATGAAACAATTAATTACAGTTAAAGCATCTCACCATGGGTCTATCATTATTTTTATGATCATTTTACTTTCACTCAAGAGACATGTACACAAACATTCCACATCGATAGCATTTCATAGAATTTACAATACATTCTCTAGGATGATTTTTACCACACTTTTCACAAGAAGGGAAATTTATTTTTATATGAATAGATTTATTTGACGAATTCTTCCCCATATCCTACCAACTTGACCACTTCTTATTCTTTTCATCACGAGGCACATACATGTCAGTAAACTCTATCTCAAATTTTTTATCACAACAAACAAGTTTCTCATAGCTTTTAAAATCTTGTGAAACCAAATCTATTTATAATTTTTTTTTTCAAATCGAAGTAAAATATACTAATCTTAATATCAAAGTATCGAGTAAAATATAGTACATACTTGGCCAGTTTTGTAAAACTAGCTTCATACACTGCCATAGAATCATTATCTTTCTACTTCAGTTCCAATTATTTTTTCTCCATTCTGAATTGAACAGTTTTGGGGAAATATTTATTTACAGAAAAGGCCTCTTAAAATCATCACATTCCAAAGTATCAAGATAATATTTTTCTCTAGTATTTTTAACCATATACCACCATTGATCAGCTTTACCTTAAAAACAGTAAATGGACAGGGTTACCTTCTGATGTTATGAACATCCCATGAAATCAAATATATTTTCTAGAGCGTGGATCCATCCTTCAGCTACCACCGGGTCAGATGATCCACAGAATGATAAAGGATTTTGCCTCATGAAATGATCCACAAAAGACATGATCCTTTATGAAAGATTAGTTTTGTCTCCATAATGAACACCACCACCATTTATCACCTAAGTCAATTAAGCCATTACTTTCATAAACTACTCAGGTCAAATTCCTACCATTCCAAGCTACAGATTCGAACATATATTAGCCTCTCGGTGCTTTTCTATATCAGAATCCATATTTATTCTGTAGAAAACCATTATGAAAATACATATCTTATTCAAAGTAACATGGTAATCTTCAAATTCTATATCATTTTAAATTAACAATAAAGTATAAAATCGTTTATGGTATTCTATTAACATCATCTTAACCCTTATGGTTATTTAAACCGTCCTATGATACCAAGTATAAGAAAACAACCTTAAAACATTACATAATCTTGAATTTTAGTCAAGAAATTACTTTCTTTCACATTGAGGATGTTTTAAGTTTTATATTTTTAGAATAGTAGGACATAATACATACATAACAAACCACAATCATACAAAGAGGATACTAGTAAAACCATATCCATTTTTTCAAAATAAAACATGATTTCTTTGAAAAAAATTCATTACATTTAACTTAGATTCATTCTTTCTCATACATATCCTTATAAACTATAAAAAAATTTAAAAACTTGAGATGAGCACAGAAATCTCCTAAGGGATATAAATAAAGAAAATGTTAATCAATTGATAACATAAAAACCATTAAAACCCATTTCATAAAAACTCATTATAATGCATAGAAACATCATGAAGTTTCCTTGGGAAATATTTAACATATCACTCTTAAATTCACCCTTACACATGTAATAACCATTCAGCCAATTTCCATCCTCAGATTACATAATGCATGTGAGAGCTATAATGGGGATCACCCATCATATCTTGAGCTATTATGGGCTCAACCCAATATATCTTGAGATATAATGGGGACCACAATGTCATATATTGAGATATAGTGGTCTCAAACCAATATAAACAACATCCAAGGAACATATCATGAAATAAAACTATTGATCACTCATTTAAACCCTTGAAAAAAACACTTTCATATTTTAAAATATCAATTTTTGTAAAAAATCACTTTTAAAATATAAAAACCATGCACATAATAGTAAAATAATATTATTAAAAAATAACTATAAAAACATTTAAAGGAAAAATTATAGTAATAAAACATCATGAAAATAAAAGAGAATGTTTAGGACATTAAAAAATATTTTTTTTGAATTTCATGAAAGTGACAGTTAAAAGGAAAGTCCCTTACAAATATAATATATTTGAATTGATAATTGAAAATATAATGGAATATGTATACATAATGTAAATAAAAATAATAAAACATAACAGAATCAAAATTAATTTCACAAATAAACTTATTTCCACATAATCAAGGAAGTATAAGGTTATCCAAAATAATGGAAATTTTGTTAAAAATTCCCTTACCTTGGGATTGTCTTACATTAAACGTGTTAAAACCTAATATATAATGGTTAAAATAGTTTTATTAATATATTAAATAACCATGTTAATATTTATAATAAATTATATAATCTTTTTATAACATATTTACACCCATTTGTTAAAAATATTTTTTTATTTCCATTGTTTCGAGTACGTTCTTTACATGGTTTCCATGGTCGGTTCATTATAGAATTTCTTATCAAAAAGAAGAGAATATATAGAAGTGTAAATAAATTTTATTTAAATGTTTCATAAAATTTTAATTATACCATATATCATTTTTTTCATATATGATGATGATTCACTAGACAAAACATTAATGGCATTCATTTAGGTCATTTTGGTTGTTCTTTGATAATTACGAGCTAGTTTCTTTATATAATTAAATATTATAAATATATGTTAATTAAAAAATAAAATAGATATTATATCATAAAAATAACAACATATTTAGACTAGTAAAATGGTTTTATGACCAATCATGAAGGAAGTAATGGAAATTTAAAACACATCGTCCATGATGTCAGTAAACCAACACATCACGAATGATGTTTTTATTTTTAGAATAAAAGGGAGAGGAGAAGAAATATGATGATTAATTTTTTCATAAACATGAGAAAATCTAGTATATATAAGATACTATAGTTTTCATTCCCCTTGGATAAGTGGATGTGAATATAGTATAAGAAAATAAAAATAATTGAAAAGAAAATTAAAGAAACACGAAAGAGGATTTTTACGTCTTGAATTCTCTTCCTTGAAAACCTCCTTAATGACCTCGTTTTTGGCCTTTTGGTGAAAAATTTGGTCTTTTACATGGAGAAGAGTCTTTGGAATAATATTTGGATGAAATTAGACATTGATTAAAGCTATAGACTTCTGAGGAGAAGAGGGGGTGATGATGGTATTTATAGTGGAGGAGATGAGGGTTTTCTATTATTTTAATCATTATTTTATTATTTTTCTCAAGAAAAGAAATAGTGTGGGTTATTATGAAACAATATAGTAATTAGTTCATGTGAGTTCTAACCAAGGGTCCTTACATAAAAAAACACCATCCATGACTCATTAATTCACGTATTTATCTTATTTCGTAAATTATCATATTTCACTATTCCCAAAAATTGAAATATTTTAGAAAAATATTAGAAATTAATCCTAACTATTTTTTGACATTTAAAATTCAATAATGAACTCCATTATTTGAAAATAATTTTATTAATATGGAAAAATTAAATTTTAATTAAAATTATAATTATTTCGAAAAATACCATTTTTAAAATTATAACTGATATTTTAACAGTTTGATAAATTAGTTAAGGACCCATAAAAGACTCTTATAATCATAAGAAAATAAATTATTAATTAATAAATCTATTTTTAGAAAATATATTTTCTTTTAAATCATTATATTAGTTATAAAATTGTAATTAAATATAAATTACTTACAAGAATTCAAACACTTAATTTATAATTTTAAAAAAAAATATTTACTTGTTCAATGATATAAATATATCATATTTTCATATATAAGATATATAGATTTTATTTATACTTTCATAGGTGTGGTTACTATTCTCTTGGCTGATCTACTATTCATAAGGGTCATATTACTATTCCTAAGGTCAAGTTACTATTCTATCATAAAATATTTTTTAAAATATCTCTTATTTAATTATAAATTTTCAATATATTTAAATATTTAATTTCAAAAAGAAAACAATTTATAAGAACCTATTTTTTTTAAACAAACGGAGAATGAACCCTTTATCTAGATTATCCTGTATTTGTTTCTTCAAATACTTAAATTTCACAAAATTCATTCTATACGGAGTATTAGATAATGGTAGCACCCCAAGTATAAGCTCGTTTGAAAATTAAACCACTCGGCTAAGAGGAAGATGAAGAAAATCCTCAAGAAAAACTTCATTGTATTCCATCATAATGTTCATGTATTTAAGGATGATTATTTCATTAGACTCAATCGTTTGATATAGATACTATTTCTCATAGGGAAATAATATCCATTATTGTGATGTTGTTTTAATTAATATTCATCCCCCTCCTTGAACTTGTAAAAAATCGGGGCTTGATTCATGATACAGAGAGTGAGTTCCCTCTCACAACAATTTATGTTGGCTCAATATTGGGTAAGACAATCCATAACCATAATTGAATCAAATTAAACAGAATGTTGAATGAAATGTTTTTCTAGAAATTTCATCCCACAACTATGAAGGAGTTATATACTTGGGATGCAATTATATCCCCATTTTTCATTTTCACCAATAACTATGCTTCCATTATTTATGGTGGTGTTTGAATAGTTAATCTAAACTTCCATGATATGGAGAAATGCATATAAATAGAATCAAAATATTAAATTCTATACTCATTAATGAAAAAAATGGCATACATGTCACCACATAATTGTCGGGATCTACATTGGTGGTTGTGATGGAAAAAGTTCTCCCTTACAACCTTAGATATTGTTGGTTGTCTCCAAAAACCCTTGTCTTAGTGCATTGATTTGCAAAGTTCCATGGTTCATTGTAGATAAAGAAATGAAAAATGCACTGAGGATATACTGAATAATTCCTTTCCTCTATAACATTAATGGGTTTCTCCTACTGTAAATCATTATCAAGGTGTCCTTCTTTCCTACAGCCAAATCATTTCCTCATTCCCCTTATGCAATTTTAGGGGTTCTTCATTCCAAAACATTGACATGTGGGATGATGAAATTTCTTGGAATAATTATATTTCTCTATCAGACTACAAAAAATTAAACTCCACTTTCTACTTATTAATCGCATGATACCCTTGAGACTCTCCGATCTCTATTTTTAATTTGGGGTCACATTGGAAAATTTTCTCCAAGAGATCTAAGTCTCATATTTCCAAGGATTTTTGTAGACTAGGTTTTAGCCCACCAAAGATGTGTCCAACCTTTCTTTCTAGGATAACAAAAAATATTTAGGTATATCATGAATGTCTTATGATGTTTTTCTTATACACCCTTATAGATTCATAATCTTTCTTCTTGAGGGCACTGAAATCCATTTCCATTTTAAGATATAGAGTGCAAGGAAAATATTTATTGAAAAAAATTTCTATAATTTATTACACTCTATCACTTCGATTTCTCCCTCAAGATTTATATTATTGATCAATGTACACCACTGATAATATTCTCCACATATAATATAAAAATAAAGTAAATTCTTCTCTTGTTCGGAATATTTAAGGATGCAGAGGATCTTCTCAATGGAGGTGATCCATTGTTCTGCAATTAAGGGGGTAAGATGATCCATTAAAAGCCAGAGGCCATTGTCGCATAAAGGTCTTGATAGTAGATTGTTATCTCTTAGGGGGATTTGGGTGATCCTCCTGTTCTAGGTTTCTATTTAGAACCTAAGTCAACTGAGAGAGTATTATCTTAATGTTTTTTATTCCTTCTCTCATTGGGTTGGGCATCTCATTGTGACAACCATTACATTTCATGTCTCATTGATTCTTTAATTGATTCCTACCATCTCTGACCATTATCTAGAATAAAAAAAATACGGATGATTATTTTGAAATATTAAACACATAAATGGGAATCCAATGACATTAAATGGATACCTTATAAGTTACATTTATTTATTAACTTATGAATTTCTATGATTCAATCTATGTTATCCATGATCTATTTCTAAACATATATTCTTACTGTAATTTTTTGTTCCCTTAATAATGGTTTTTAATGATATTATGAATTTACCAAAGCATATCCCCCAGTAATGTTAAAATAGATGTGTAGTAAGGCCCATTATTGTGTACTGGGTTACATAGAGTTAGGACTAACACACCCTTTCAGAGTTGTTACCCTTAGGTACATCTGTTCCAGAACCACATACGCTTATAGTATCCGGATAGAGATGTATTTTCTTGATAACACAATTACTATATACTTTCCTAAATTTAGGGATATTTTCTTATACTTAGTCTTATCTGAACTTTCTCTATAATTTTCAAATCCTAATCCCATAAATAACTAAACATTTCCTTTGATAAAAACTATAACAACCTTGTTCTTTATTTCACATTAATTCATTATTTATTACATTAAAGTACACTTAATAAAACCAAGATGATTGATAATTCTAGTGTCTTTAGGAATTTTTAACATAACCTAACATCTTGAACATGGGATGCAACACCATTATTAATATATTCCTTAACATGCTTATAAAAATCCATGGATTTTAAAATTCCATGGTATAACCTCAGAAAAAACATAAGAAAGGGATGATCTATAAAGCCTAGTAAGGAAATAAAAATGGAATAAGGTGATACATGTTAGAAAATAGTAATATCAATGTGGAATAAAAATAGTATGAATCATAAGAATGAACAATGAGACATGATATATCATGATAATCATAACATGGAAAATGTGGCAACAACTTAGAAAATTGAATCATAAACATTGGTCATAGATAAACCACTAAGACATCATGGTATAAAAAGTAAAATAAATGAATCAATTTCACTCCCTATAACAATATAATGTATCATGATACTAAACATTACCCAATGCATTAGAGACCTATATAATTCTGGGTGCACCCATCACATTCATTTCATTCTCATGCTTAAGTGTGCCACATAGATCATACAACATGGATTCATTAACAATCATAATTTATTCCATGTTCAAAGAGAATTTAATACATATATTTAATTCCCCAATAAAAAAGTATATGTTCATAAATTTTACCACCCTTGATAGAAAATGGGCATGGTATTCACTTCACAATTGTTTTAACGTGGAGAATAACCGTGAAATTTTGGCAGCATAATAGCATCACTCAAAGTTTCATAAAAACATATATATGAGAGAGACTGGGGGTCTCTAATCGCATAGAAATAAAATGGGAAGTAATTGATACATGTATAAATATATCCCAAAAATATAAATTGGAAATATAAGGAACAGTTTAATGAAGAAACATGAATAAAGAAAAGAATCCTAGCAATATTTCAGTATAGTAACAGGTGTAAAAAAAGGATCATGGGAGTCTTAATGAGAGTTAAAGGGGGATATAATAATTTATACATTAAATGGAAAATAAGGGGAATATTTAAGAATATATCCCCATATAATAAAAAGGAATTTAAGAGACATAACATAAAATAAGTTCTTGAATGAAATTGAGAAGAAAGAAATCTCTTACTTGAGTGTGTGAAACCAAAAATTTGGGAGGGGCTTATTGAGAGCTTGTGGGAACCTTTATAGGACTCTAAGGAGTGTATGGAAGGGTATTTATGTGCTTAAATAAGTTTTAATGATGATAAATTGGATCTCATGTGGGTTTTATATAGTAAAATAGTGGAATTTTATTATTATTTTGGTTTTGGACTCTACATAATAAAATAACCAAAACCAAAAACCATAGCATAGTTTTTGCACATCCTTTCTATAAAATTGTATTGGTTCTCATTAAATTATAATTCTAAGGGACTAAATTAATAAAATAATACCCCTATTTAAGTGGAGGTGAATAATACTCTTACAAAAAATGTTTTTAAAACCTTAAAATATATTAACGGTTTTGGAGGATTCATAAGGGCTTTAAAAAATTAATAAAATAAACATAAAATCTCATTATTTTAAATTTAAAAGATATATTTGGACTTTTATACCTTTTATAGTATTTATTATATTACGTTTTTGTCATTATGATGTCATAATACACAAATTATATTTATATGGTATTTAATTTTTACATGAAAAATCCTAATTTCGTAAAAAATTGTGAAAATTAACCATTGTGTAATTTTGGCATTCTAATTCTAAAAATAATATTCATTTTATCAAAATAATTATCAAAATATTTTATTTTTTAGTTTTAAAATAAAATCAATATTTATTAAGAAATGATGGGTATTTTGAGAATAAGATTTTCTGAACCCTTATTAAAATTACATTTGACTTTATAAAAACTATATGATCATTTATATTTAATAAAAATTATTTAATATTTTATTATTTATTGAAAAAATTCATTAATTCATAAAAATGAGTTCCTTAATTGAATTTTAATATTAACAAAAAACTATTTGTGTTTTATTATATCATAATAAAATTCATTTATAATGTAACCATAATGGGATGAAAATATATTCATTATTCTCTAAAAAATACATTAAATATTCATATTTATAGGTTCTTGATACACATTCCTTTAATAAACTTGAAAATTCCATAAGAGTACGGTGTGAAACTGTGAGACTTTCATGGGGTGGTTTAGCGAACATGGTTTGGTCTGTGATCTCGATAAACATGAACTTCTCCCGTAAATGGTTTCGATCATGATTAAGTTTTTTGATACCAGTTTGGTATTATTCAAGGGTAAAGACTAGTGATTATATCTACCTCGGAATCTCCAATAAATGGTATTCATAGGATATGATCCTACTTGTTGAGTCCATAACTTCCTTTGTCTATGCCAATTAGATTTTTTTAAACCCTATATTTATAATAATCATGTGATCACTATTAAATGGTTATATTATGAATAGTAATGATATATAATGGTATTTGAAATAGTAGTATAATAAAATCAAAGAAGTTCATGTGTTTTCTATAACCATATTACATAATAAGACATTTAAATACATCAAAATGGGGAATTTTATTTATAATAGTTTGGGTCATTAAAAAAATGATATTTGGTGTGGGGTAATTGTATAGTTTCCTTGGTGAAGGTGATAAAACCTTTAATAAATGGAAATTGAGATTATATGATGGCTTAGTTTCTCATAACGGTAATTGGTATGGTTGTTGGTAATGTAAATTGGTAAAGTGGTGTCCTTTGGCATAATGAGAATTAAATAACATAAATGGTAATGTAATAAAATAATTAAAATTATATCCAATTCATAGGAGTTTTTGGATGAGATCTTTGGATTCAATATAGTAGTTTCTACTTTGGAATGATGGTATGAGCCTCTGGTTTCCATGTGATACTTGATGGATGGGAATATCGGGATAAGAACATGAATATTATGTGATCAATGATGACTTAGGGATTGCAGGAGTGACTTAACCCTAATTGATACTTGATGATTTGGAATGTCACCAAGAGTGCTCAGATTCCATTATAATACCAGTTTGAGCATCTAGATTCCATGTGATGAGTAATGAGGGGGAATTTCTGGATGAGAGCTTCAATTCCATGGGAATTCTAGGATGGGCATCTAGATTTATTGGGATCAATCATGACTGGGGAATTCCATGTTGAGCGCTTGGATTCCATCTGACACTTAATGATAATGGGGAATTCTAGGATAACCTCCTGGATTTCATGTGGATATTTATGATTGGCATGATCATTGATATTTTCTCAAAGACACCACAACACTAGACAAAATTGGCATATTAGATCATGGTCACATGATTAGAGATCGACAACAATATAGATGACATCAGGTTTTATCATCAACCTTGGTCATCAGTGATAGTTATTTCTTTTTATTTAAATTATTTTAAAAATATTAAATTTTTTATCTTTATAACTTCTTCATTCACTGTTTATCAGACTATTTATCTTAGTTATTCCATTATTGGTGGCCTAATAAGTTATACTCACACCTTTCTTATGCCTACATGGTTCTTGGGTACCCAATAAAACACTATTATTGTTCACAGGTATAAATTTAGGGAAAGGCCCAATGTTATTGCATGTTTTTTGGCTTCCTAGGTTAGAGTTTGATGGTGGTACTGAGAAGCACTGGGAACCATTCGTGGTAGGATGTTAACCTTAGTGTATTTAATTACTTTTTAATAGTTCTTATGTATGACTTTCCTATGGGGGATCTAGTCTGGTATGTATGGAATATTCAATTATTATTTCATTTGGTGATTGTATTAATTTGTTGGAAATTTCTATGGATATTATATTTACTTGGATGTTATCTATTTATTTTTATTTTAAAAGTTTTTATACTTTGATACAGGGGAATAGTCTCCCCATAAAAACCTCTCATGACCTCACTGCTAGTCATCTACATATGGCATATAGGGAGGCTCGCTTGAGGCCATGTAGAAAACTGACTTGGCACACCAGTTGAGTGACGTTAGAGTCAAGGTGGTATATAGTGACTATAACTCATAGATCATGATCAGAATCTAGAAACAATTTGAATAAACTAAAGAGATAACGTTTATTCTTAGAAGCGACAACCTCCTACAAACACAAACCATATAATATAATCTATTTTTCATGTGATATCTCATAAATTATGATGCATCACTTATGTCTCTATCTTTAGTTACTTTATTAATTATTTTAATAAAAATTATAGACGAACTTACCTTCTTATAACATGTCTATTAACTTAATAATGGTACTAATATCCTAGTTAACTAGTCTTGATACATCTCTTACTTTTGGAAGAAACAAGTTTTTTCTTGATCATTCAATCAATATCATATCACCAATGATGCACCCAACACAAGTTACCTCACCAAAAAAATAAATTTCACATTTTTCATCTCGAATCATAGTATGTGATCAAATAATACACATTTATAATTACCTCAGGTTGAGAGACCAATACACATGTCCATAGACAGGAACATCTAAAAACACACAAAACATGTAGTGTTTCTATTGATGGGTTAATTCTCATTATCTTCTCTACTCGAGATCACCAAGTGAGAACTTATTGAGAATATGTCTCAATAATTATTATCCCCCAACACATAATAGTTATACATCATCTATGTCTCATTAGTATGATATATCTGGACCACAATATATATGTTAAATAATACCATCATAGTATCTTTTGGTTCACATTATAGCTAATAATTTCTATAAGATTTTGATATAATAAATACTACTAAGAAATTACAATGTAAATAGTGTTTGTATAAAATTTTCACTACTGTATGAACACAGCGTCAACTATATCTCCATGTATACATGATATGGTAATTGAAAATAATAGATCTTATCACTTTTTGGAAACCCTCTTTTACAACACTCCCACTTTCAGTAGAGCTAAATTTATAACCATTAATGTTATAGCTCTCACGTGATAAGAGTATGATTCTACTAATTCATGTCTTTAATCAGTGGATCATCCTTTTTTTTACATGGATACTCAGTTATCTATGACTTCATCTCCTTGAGTAAAATCCCTCAAGATATAATATCCCCAAGTGTATCCCTTTTTTCCTTTATAATAACCTTTTCATATTGTCCAGTACTATTATTGTAAGATTATAAAAATTTATATTATGATAATACTTTACTTTATAGTTATGATTATAATAAATGGAACAAATCATTTCATATTTTATACTAATTTTTAATGGCTTCAAAATCCTCAAAATATACAGTATTTATATATGTGGATACCACTAGCTTCAATGAGCTTATTTTTATCATTTAATTAGGTTTAATGTGATACTAGGTAAAAATTATTTATAATAACACTATTTTATGTCCCATTGATAACTATTGTTCCTTAATCTAAAAGTATTTGGTACATATCTGTTGTAGTTTCTCAAGTACTATTGGATTGTTCTGGCTACTACCTATACATCTCTACTTTATTTATTTGATATTTTCCTAATATAATGAATATGTTGGAAATATAATATATAATATATAGAATGGAATATGTGATATATCTATCATTAAAACATATGGGGTTTTACTCACCATCTTATTCTCCTCCTATGTATTATACATGACTTCTTGGAAAGATTTATTCCATGTGACATTGGAAATAATTATCTATCAAATTTTCATAAATTTTAATTTTTAATACCTTTTTGGTATATATAATTTGAGTTGGCCTAATAAACCCATAGAAATAGTTCATTAGATATTGTTCCCTTTAGATTTGGTTACTACTTTAAGTCAATATTTGGTGAGTTGCTTTTAATACCAGTATTGACTGACTTTAAAAATAATTATTTTTTCCATATATTAACAAAATATTTTACATGAAAAAATATTGTTCTCCCACTAACCCTGTTCATTCAAATAGAAAAATTTCATTACTAATTAATATTATATTATTATAATGATTTAATTAATCAATAAATGTTTCTCTACAATTTTCATTCATTATTGGCATTCTATAGTGTCACCAACCCTTTTTGGATTTGTTGTGTAGGAATATTCCAGAAGTTTCCTCAAAGGAAGATGGTATTGACATATAATTCTAAATATAATGATCATTGAAAGTTTCTATGACAAGTAGAATTCAAATATATTTAATCATAATGACTAGGTATAATCAATCAATCCTTATTGGTACCATACTTATATCACCCATTTATAATTTCTCTTGAATACTCACCAATATCTTTACATCAATTGGAGAAACTATGAAAATAAAAAATTGAATTTTGGTACCTATAATCCATTTTCCTAAATTCATATTCACTTTTTATATTATCTTATTTTCATTTACTACCTCCTTATAGGATAAATATTTATTATTATCATTGAATAATATATTTACATTACTTGGTGATCATAAAACCATATCTATTAGTTTTATAATTTACTACATTGTATGTGTCTTGAGAATAATACCCTTCCATAAGCTCTTATGGAACATGTTACCATGATAACTATTTTTGTATCTCGAGCCTTGACTTTATCCAACTCTAATTTTTTCCCACTATCACAAATACAAATGTGAAACCTCTTGTAGAATTATATTCTTTTGCTTGAATATAACTTTTCTATCTTATGAATTTATATAATTTCCATTGAAACCTTAAGGATAATTAACTAAGATTCACTTTATGTGTTTCTTGATACAATTTTGCTTATTGATTTAGCCTTAACAAACACTTTACATCTAAACACATTATTTTATGACATAAGGGGATTCTTTCATATTATAATTTATATGATATTCATTTTTCATTATAGTTGGAATATAGTTAAGGGTTAATGCCACTATTTTTCAAAAAATGCCTCAAAAAGATAATGGAAGGATTTAGAAATCATATAAGACTCATAATTGATCCAACTTTTTCTGACTTCATGGATAATATGTGTGTGTATGAAGAAATTCGAGTTTAGGAAAAAAAAACTTTACATTTTCAAGATCGATGAATGGTAAGTTAAGATATTCTTTGACTCAATATCCCTAAGTAGCTAATATCTTATAACCAAGAATATACCTTTATTCAATTTTATATTATTTAAATTTCATATAGGAATATGATGAAGTATAATAATTTACCTCTATCTTCTACTTGAAATATTTTATATGTAACCTATTGAACTATTTCCAAAATATTTTTGTATTTATCACCTTTGATGTCGAAAGGTTGTCTTGTTCACTTTAAACCTAATAAGAAATCATATCTAATACCTAATAGTTATAAAACGTGGAGTGTTTAAACAACTTTCTTGGTATTTCCTCGACATTTGATTTTGGATTTACTTGAATAATTTTTATCTTTACACAATAGGGTATAATGGAGTTACACTTTATATTCATCATTAATTTTAAATGTTTCAAGTATTAATAAACTACAAGTTGAGTGTAAAACACCACAAACATCATTCATTCGAAACATGAAATAATGTCTCATTTTACCCAATGGATACATGAGATAAATATTTTAGAAATACTTAATAAAAATAATAGTTCAAATAGAATAATCAAATTTTAAATATTGATGTTGTATTCTTCTCACTATTGATAGAGGAATCAACCTTTCTTAGTTACTTGGATAATTCCAAATACTTATTTTAATGTTTGTGAAATTCCTTAGTTCATATATTTAAATTCAAATATGTCTCACGCATATAGAATCTAATACCCAAGAATTAAAATAGAAATATTGTATGCAATGATGAATATACATGGATTAAAAGACTTTAATTGCTTCTTCTTTAATTCATTACGATTTTTATTCTAGCGACCTTTATTACAACATGAAAAGAAAATAGAATCATGTTTGATGCTCTCTGTCTTTTCCTTTAGTTTCATAAAATGATATTATAAAGGTAACTTTGGTGTTTCACTTTTAATTGGAATTTTTTCCATGTCATTGTTCTGGTTCTCCATATTAACTAAAAAATTACCTTTCTTTAAGTTCTTATCTTCTTGGAAAACCTTACTCAAATGATATTGAATTGGTTTCTCTATATTGTTCATTTTATAATTATCAATGAAATTCGAGTAACTCGGATATTAGGAAAGGATAATGAGATGTATTAAAAGTTTATGATTTGACTTGAATCACAATGATTCTAATCGATCAATGTAATCTATCGTATTGAGTATATAAAGACCATCCTAAATTCCATATTTTAATATACACATAATCTATATACTAAAAATCTCATCGATTTCTTAGTTCACTTTCCCCTCACAAACTTTTCAAATATGAGAAAACAAGGAATAACCATCCATGAACTAATGTTGTTGTTGTAACACACCATACATTAATGAATACATTGTAATTATAACATCAAATGTATAATACATGAGTCTACTATAAGCTTCCTTTTCACTCTCACTTGATTCCTAGGATAGCTCATCAAGTAGTGTGGACACTAATACAAACAATTTCCTTTTATATAAAAGTACTATACATAATACATATACCCCTCATTGAAATTGGTGTCAATTAGAATGTGTTCACTATCCATTATTTATTACAGTTTTTCTATAGTATTACTTTCCATTTTTCTAGAAAATGAAACTTTTTCATATTGTTACTTTTATCTTGTTACAAAATTATAGGAATTATAAATCCATTAATAATTAAATGTATCCCAATGTTTTTATCAAATTATATTATCCCTCAACTACTATATTTTAAATATTATATCACTTGAATATTATAGTGTAAGAATCCTTCAAAACCTCTCTTCATAGTCTAATATATGGATATGTCACTACCCTAAGAGTTTCAAGGATGTATTTTGGCTGGAAACCACATTGATTCATGGATCCTTGATCTGTTGAGGGAAGTCTCCACTTTTGAAAATAGTAATAGTGCATTAATCAACACTCTTCTTCAAGAATCTATCAATATAACTATATAAACTTTATTGATTCCAATTTTAGGTAATTGGACCAACTTCTCATTTTAGAACTCCCCAATTAGAGGATGTGCCCTCAAATATGGAGGAAAAGAACCTTGTGTTACAGTTTCATTATAACTCGAGTGTTGGAAAGAATTAATGACTTCATATTTACTTTAGATATTTTTAGTCATTCATGGTTAATGTGATCCTTTTATATTTAACATTCTTATTTGATGAGATTTAACTTACAACTTAACCATGCCTTAAATAGAAAATAACTAACCATGTATGTTCATTTTAATCTATGCATTCTTGTTTATTATAATATGTTATCAAGTAAACTATACATACATAAAATAATAAATAATGCATTAATAAATAAAACAACATGATCGTTCTATTTTTCAAATGGTTTTTCAAATTAGAAAAATATAGATAAGGGAACTCCCTGATTCATGTTCGACTTGAGTTGTAGAATCCACTCTATTTAACATATCTAACTCTCATCTGAAACTTTTTCTAGTCCTTACATGAACCATGTCTCCTTTTATCCTCTTCATTATATAAAAATACTCTCATATGGGTGTGAGGTTCATAGGATATGCATGATAAATATCACTTTTTGATGTTTAGATACTTATATGTATAATGAGGTTAATGGATGATACATATATGGTAATTTATTAATTAATTATTAAAAACATCATATAGTTTAATAATTAATTAATTACTTAATTGATTAATTAAATACCTAAAATACATTGCTTGTTCTGAACTGATGATCAGTCGACATACATTAAAAAATTAAATTAAATTTTTAATTAATTATACTTGAGGAAACTAATTTTGAATTAAATTAAATTAAACTAGTTTTAATTCACAATTTACTTTTTTCATGATCTTAGAATTAATTTTATTCAATTATCCATATTTTAAAAACTTTTAGGGAATTGTTTCTTAAATTCATGGGATTCATGGGTATCTAAATACCCCCGGATGTGGTTTGAGCCCAAACTAAGCCTTGAATGACTAGGTGGGGCCCAAACCAAACATACATACTTTTATAGGTAGGGAACACCTCATGCAATAATTCATGAGGTGGGAAGGAGGTTCTACATATAGGCACCGCGAACTCGTCAAATAAAAAAAATTACTTTTTTAAAAGGGTAATGCATTTGGTCATGTCATGATCCCCCTCCCAATCAATCGTGGACCGACTAGAAAATCCAAGCAGATTTACAGAAAAATTTAAAGTTTTTAGTATGTTTTGAATAGGTCTATATTGCTTAATTTTTTATGTTTGTATTTTTCTTTTTATTTTTTCAAAACACTTGTTGAAGTGAAGTACCCCCCCCCCTCCCCACACATAGTGAAATTGATCACTAGCCACATGGATGATGATCTTATGTCGATGAAACATTTATACTATCGGTATCCAAAAACACTACACATACATGTGATAATAAACACACACACACACATATTTATATATATATTATTTTAAAATAATTTTAAGCCTCAAAATATATTCTTTGTCCTTCAGATGGTAATAAATCAGTAATATGACCTTAGATTGAAGATTCGTTAGTGGATTTGGGACCATATTTATGGCCACTACTCAAATTCATGAAAAGTTGGTTTTAATTTGGATTAATAAATAACATGATTTCTCTGATACCGCTTATTGTTATTGGGTGCACAACAAAAGCATAACAGCATTGGAAAATCAAAATTTTCATGCTGAAATGAACTCATGACATCATCTCCAGAAATCCAAAATTCAGTTTCCAACCCAACGATCACATGTTAATTAAATAATCGTGAAAATTGAAAATCAAAATCATATATCATTTAATTTTTATCGAACATGTTTTCTTCTCATTTTCTATGATATTTTCTTGAAATAATCATCATGAGAACATTCTAGATCATCCATACATGCTTTAAAATCCTATTTATTCATTTATCATTGATATTTGGAGAATAGGGTGAAGAATTTATAAGTCCTTTGATATACCAACAATCAATAGAACAACTTTCCTTAGACCCAAGAAAGAAGATTTGGAATAGAGTGCTCAAATCGACTCCTTCCCACTCTAGGATGCAAGAGAGAGGATAGAGGATCTCTTAAATTCAAGTGAGAAATATTACCCATTAATTTTGGCCTTTTAAGACATATATAAGTAGATTAATATTTTCAAAAAAAATACTTTTCACCCCTGAACATGTATAAACATCTAAATAAACCCTACATAATACATAAAACCTAGAAAAAATATCACTAATGTTATAAGTTTTCCATAAGATGCTTATAACATTAAAATAATGTTAAGTGATAAAATATGAGTAATTAATTCTACTCATTTCCCCTATATATGTTAAATAAACATTGAACATTAAATATTTATCTATTAAATGTTTTCATTGTATTCACTCAGTAACTTGTGAATACAATGAATTAATAAACTCAACATTTATTATTCTACACTCAAATAATGTTGAATTTATTTAATTTATTATGATTATTATTACTCAAACATTAACTAAGACTGATTTTGGGGCTCACCATGTCCTAAATTCTAATTCATTTTAATTAGGAATGATTTTGAATACTCTTTGTGTGTTTTCCTCTAGGTTCATTCTCAATAACAGTAAATATCAATCACAGAAAAAAATAAGTGTCTAGGAACACATCAAGGCCCCTAAAGAGATAAAGATTAGTTATATAAACAATAACCTCCTATGAACAAAAAATTTGTAATATAATCTCATTGTCATATGATATATCATAAAGCAATAATCATCACATGTGTCATCATCCTTACATGCTTTATTTATTCCTTTAATGACCATTCTGGATGGAATTACCTTCTTCTACCATGGATATGGATTTAATAAATGTATTACGATCTTGATATACTAGTACCAAGATATATATTTATTTTATAATCAATAAATTATATCTTAATAATTCTATCAATGTTATACCACAAATTACGCACCTGACACAAGCTACCTCACCAAAATTATAAATTTCATGATTTTCAACTTGCATCAAAGTATGTTATCAAATGATACACATTGATAATTACCTCAATTAAATATATTAATACACATTTTCATATATTGTAATATCTAATTACACCCACTAATTTTTTTTTCTAATTGTGGTCCAACCCTCATGATCTTCTTTACTGAATATCACTAAGTGAGAACCTCTTGAGAAGAAGTCTCAATGCTTATGACCCCCCAAAACCTGGTAGTCATAAATCATTTATATTCCATAAAGTATGATGTATCTAGACCGTAAGATATATGTTAAAGAGTACTCACATAGTATCTTAAGGTTCTCATTATATCTTTGAACTGTTATAACCTTTTGATATGAAAAATAATCAATAGACATAACCATATAAATAGTGTATGCATAAGTACTTTCACTATTATGGTAAGACTATAATTTATAACTATATCTATAAATGATATAGTAATTTAAAAGTAATGACCATGTTGGGTCTAAGGCACCAACTTTTACAATATAAATCTCTCCAATTTTAATAGATAGAGGTGTGAATGTAGGAAGGTTTATTGGGAAAGATATCTTAGCTTAAAGTGAACTTAGATATATTTTTTCTATGTTATAAGGTCATTATGCTTATGTATTCTCAATATATGAGGAATGTTACCAACGTGGTTATACTCTATAGGATATGGATTGTGGTAGAAATAAGTGACATTGTTGTATATCTATGTGGTTTTATTATATTCCCTAGGACCATTGTATATGTGGTGGGCTATGTGGAAGAGTAATGGATAGAGGGGGCCTATATCCATTTATAATATGTGAAATTGATGCAAAATAAGTTATTATTTATATTAATGTGAGTTTTTATATTTTATTATGGTGATGATGAAGTAATTAAATGATGACAGTGTGGATGATATGGTTATCCATAGTGGATATGTGATGTGTGGTGGTGATGAAGCATGTTAAACAGGGGAGAGAACCTTAGGGTGGACACCCAGTAATACATCAAGATTCCCCTAGGATGGAAATATGTCCATAAAATATGGGTTCTGAAGGGGGAGAGTTACTAAGGGTAGAAAACTATAAAATAAGATACAATTCCTATAGGTGGATAGTGGCCCAATAAACAAATGGATATGTTATAAAAAGTTTCATATGCGTGTATAACTACTTGGTGGTAGATAAGTGATATTGAGTACCCTATGGGTGGATGACAGAATATTGATAGATAGGTGATAGTTATTTCCCTATGGGTGGATAGGTACTTACTTTTGGTGATATTATAACGACGTCCAAGTGGGTGTATAGCTACATGAGTATATTATAATGAGGAATTTTAGGTGGAAAAATTCTTAGTTATTAAATTTTGATTAGTTGTGGTTATTATAGATGTGGTTATATATTAACTTATGATGGTTAATGCAATGTTATTTTATTTGTGATATGAATATGTGGTGTAAAATAAAGGAAATTGGATGGATGTATTTTATTTTATGGAAGTTGATTGATTGTTTTTTTCTTCATTCCATACCTGGATTCATTATTATGCTTCATTTATATGGACACATGATAGTTTTAGGAAGGAACCTATTGATTATATTTATATAATCACCTTTTCTTTGTATATTCTATTTTCATATTATCTTAATAGTTTTAGTGATGGTGTCAGATGACCTTAGCTCTGGACATATGAGATTTTTTGGTAGATATGGTTTCATTATAAATTTCCCTAGGTATAGAGAATATGATATAACTTGTGGTTTTTTTCATTTATTTCTTGTCCATGGATAGAAAGACATGAATTTAGATATATTATTCATGTATTTTGGTCATAAAATTAATAATATTATTCATAGTGATATGAAGTTTCTATTCATAAATAGTAATGCCTTCTAAATGTGTGTATTGATATACCGTTGATGACAGTAATCAACCCATAGCCTAATGAAGGAGAACATCGATAGGTTGTACTTAAAATTATTGTTATCTTAAGTGGAATCTATCAAGGTAAGGTTATGACAAAAAAAATTAGAGGGGTTTTTTAGGATGGAGTTTTTAGTTAGTGATAGTGGGGATGTCATTGGTGGTAAGGAAGTAGTATTACTTGTACATAGTATGTGAATTTGTCTAGAGAAACCATATCGATGTAGTGAGGTCCCTGTGATATAATATAGTAATTTTTAACATATTGTTCAATACTTATGAAATATTATGCTGACTATAGGGTATCTTGATAGGTTTGGATTCATTCATTATGTATATTCAAGTCATTATATTTTTGTGTGTGTTGTACTTGGGGTGATGGTTCATGTTATGGTAAATGATGTAGTAGTGTGGTTAAACATTCCTCCTATATATATTTATCCTTGAACTAAGTTAAGATTATATGTTTTTAGTTATGATGAATGTATGATACTATCACGAGGTTTATTGAGAAGAGGTGCAACAATCTCTAATGGTTTTTCATTCAATAATAGACCTAGATGTAGGAAAATATTGTAAAATTGACTTTGGTGACTTCAATAAAAAATTTATAGAAGTATTAGGGGTCTATCATAATTTATGAGACTGAATTTTGTTTAGAGGTGTAATATACCCAGAAATTATAGGTTTTTATTCCTTTTTTTATTTCTTCTTTAAAGGTGTTTTAGTAATGCTTTGTTTGGTATAATTCATGAGTAGATTTGGGGTGGTTTTAGAGGGTTTTAGAAGCCTTTAATTGGGACCACAGTTTGATCATGGTTAGGGAAAACTATGTGGTTTTACCTAGGTAACTATATGGCATATTAGAGAGGTGCAATTAGTAGGACACGGTTAGTGCATGATTATAGAAAATCATATGACAATCCCTAGGTAACCATGTAACATGGAGTATATGAAAAATCATGGTGGACACATGATTTACCAAACTATGTGGGAAAACCTTGTGAGTTCCTAGAAGAGTAATTGGGCCTCACACATTTTTTGCATGGTTTGGTAAATCATGCGACCAAACCATGCATATGAAATTAACTAATTTGAAAAATAATATTTTTCCCTAAAAAATCCCTAAAACTCTTCATTCTTCCTCCTGCACCAAGATCTCTCAAAATTAGGGACTCGAGTGTCCATTTTGGGAAAATTCTTTCCCTTTGAAAAGTAATTCAATTAGACCTAGAGACATCTACCCTAGGGATTGTAATTTAAGTGGTAATTTATCATTTATTATTTTTATTATTTATAGATATTCTTTCTTCTCCTTAGAAAATAATTTAGATCTAAACTATCATGAATATATCTTGGAATTATGATATGATCTAATGTGATTATTTATAGATTGATAATAAAAAGGAAGTAAGAAAGTTGGTTTCTTCATGATCATTCTTGAATTCGTCTATATTTTTTTATGATGGATCTTATTGGGTAAGTCTGAAATAATCTTATCCCTTGACATATTATTATTCTTTTATATTTTCTCATAAATACTTATTTGGTTATTGAGGTTTTGTTTTATGGATCATTTGAATGTGATCTTAATTCAAGTGTGAAACCTTGGAATTGATATTTGATACACTTAAGTTGAGAATTTACATACCATGTTAGGGAAATTATATAAAACTATATAATATGAAATAGTTGTGCATTTGTGTCTGTAGATCTTGAGATCTCTCTTGATATAACATGATTGTTTGTGTGTGTGTTACCCATGAGACTTATCTTGATATAATATTCTCATTCATGTGTGCGTGAACTATGAGACCTCTATTGATATGATATTCTTGTGCATGTATATATATTAAGACTTTCTTTTTTATGGATTTCATATGTATATATATGTATATCCAATATTATTTTATTATCTGGTATCAAGTTGATAGGTGGACCCATAATGGATTGGTTAATCCCTTAGATGGAGATTATGTGTGAAATGATTCATGATGATTATGGTAAGGTATTGAATGAAAAATGGAAAGGAATAATGGACTTATGGCCTGACCTGAGATTTGGTGTGGGGCATGATGACCTTGTGTCCTAACTTAGGATTGCTGGCGGGAGGATAACAGACTTATTTTCTAACCTGGTATTATTGGTGGAAAATGGGGGACGTGTGGTCTATTCTGATATTTACATTGGCCTTTTGTAATGTTATAATATTCATGAAAACCATACATAACTTGTCTTCTATCATGGAGTAGAAGTAGGTAGGACTAGGTTTCATGGAATCCTAGTTCACACATGATGACCCAACATGTGACTATTTATCTGTGAAGTTACTTTATAATCATCTCATACACTTATTTATTACTACTTCATTTATGTTAAAGATGCATTATTGGTGTATTTAAATGTTTTATACTCAAAAACCATATTAGAATCTTAATGCACAAGATGACTCCTTTATCCTAGATTTTAGATAAGGGAAGTTCCCCTACTTAGGAAAGATGATGGACTAGGGTAAACCAAAGTGATACCAATAATGTTATAGCATGGGATAATGTTCTTGTTGTTTCTTCCAAATTTGTTCCTTTATTACTCTAATTATTGTTTCTTATATTTTATACTCTTATTTTTATCCATTGTCAAGGGAATAGTCTCCCCACAGTGCTACTTAGGCCCCCACCTCTAGTTGATAGCCTATTGGGTATAGGGTATCACAATTTAGTTTATGTGACCCTCCAATCCTAAAGTGACCTAAGATAAAGAAACTTAAATTGTAAAATAATTTCATTCCTTAGATAATAAATCACAGAAATAGTTTCACAAACTAAGAACCAAAAATTTTAATTCTTCAGATATTATATACATATACATATTATTTTACAACACTTATAAACATTTATTCAAAGTTCTGCACCTCAAGAACCTTTTCTATATATCTCACATGACATAATAATCTTCATCACCTAGGGATTGGGAATATAATAAATGGGTGAGATTAAATTATTAATAAGGTAAAAACATGTCATAAAGTATGAGATTATAAACCTGAATGAGAACATGAGGAAGAGGATAAATATCACATTAAAATGTCAAAAATCTATTTATGATAATAATAAAACATTTTAGATCAATATAATATCCTAAAAATATCATTAAGAAATAATAAAAGATATGACATGTCTCAAAATACACCTCAATATTCATATAATATTTTAGGTTGGCATAAAAGTGTGGAATACATTAAAAAAAGGTATAATCATGAAAACATGGCATTTCATAGAAATGAAATGAATCATGAATTTTTTAATAAGTTGGTAAACAATCTTGGAAATATGGAGCAACCGTAATCATTGTAAACTCATTGTCAAAAAACTCAATATGCCTATGCCTAATTGAAAAAACTCATTATGTCCACAACTAAAAAAGTAAGGAACCTCATTATGCCCACACCTTTAGGAACAAACTCATTATGTCCACACCCAAATATCTCATGAGATATAACCTCAAACAAATGAATTTAAAGATGATATAGAATACAACCCATCATCATCTATACATATGTGTACCTTTTAAAATCAATCATAAACATATATTAATGAACCCATGGAAAAACATTATGTTTCTTAGACTTTCCAAAAATATCACATAAAATAAACTTAATAGATCATATAATATCAAAAAAATATTTTTCCAAAAATAATTATATCATAATAAAATATAGAGGATTATAAAAACATCAATTCATGATATATAATCCTTAGAGGAAAAATAGAAGTGAAAATACAAAGGTTTTCACAAAACCTTTCAAACATTTTTATAAAAGATGAAGTGAAAATTACATTAAACTTTTTTTAGGATGGAGAGAGAAGAATTTTGAAAATCTTATTATAAAGAGTTCTAAATAAAATATCCTTGAAAATATATAAATGTTATCACAAAATGTTTAGTGGAATATAAAACATTTTATTTTTAAAGGATGGAAAATTCCTCTTTTTAATACATATATGTGTGTGTGTGTCCATATATAAATATCATGGTTTGAAAACTCATATCATAAAAAATAAATAATTTTCCATTTGAAAAGGGGTAAGGTAATTAAAAGAAACATAGAAAATAATTCTTAATAAATTTCACTAAAAGATATTAGAATATTAATAGAAATTAAAACATGGACCTGACAGGAAAGATTCATTGGTAAGAATGTGAGTTATTCTTACTGACATTACACTTTAAAATTAGTTTAAATTTTATCAAAGAAATAATTATTGATGATTAGAAGTAATTTCCCTAAAGAATAAAATGAAACACAATATAATATAGTTGAATGGTAGGATAAAAGAAATCTTGAAAAGGTATATTCAAGTAATGATGGATATGAACTAATTAATCAAAAATTGATTCAGTGAAACCCTTACCTTGAATTCTCTCTTAGTTAATAACACTATAACCTCATGTATTAAAAACATGTGAGAATCCCAACTCTAGTATCCTAGATTTTGTGTCATCTTTATTACATTGGCATATGATTTAGGGGATCACTTCTCTAAGGATCGATCCATTTAGTAGTCTTGAAGAACCAGATACATGTATAATTCCCTTATTACATTAGAAATAAAATATAAAACATTATAAAATGTTCTAATTCCTAGAAAATCATTCAAATATTTCATATTCATATTCTATGGAAAGGAAAAATAATAATGGTGATCTCAAATGATCATTAAGAGTTATTTATAGTGAAATCTATCAAGAGTTTATTAGGAATAATCAATCTGGAAAATTATATAAATTAAAACACATGGAATTTAATCAATACCTTGAGAATTAATTAAACCCATGGATAATATCAATTCATTAATCCTTTAGATAATAATAACTAAATTCTCAATGAAGTAAATGCATAATAATGGACATCATGATCTCATACATCATGATATATTTATTATCAAGGCCTTGTACCAATATAGTTTAATCAATGGGTAAGTATACAAAAAAAATATATTAATTAGTTTGGTTAATTTTTTTATCTCCTTAGATCTATTTATGAATTGAGGGGATATAAAATTACATACTCCGACCATCACTACATGTCTAACTCATTCCTCATATATTTAATTAACATTTTAATTCATAAACAATATACCTTATCAAAAAATGTCTATATTGAGTAAATAATATGAATTAATAATATTTCCCTAGTCAATCAAATAATTTCATAGTAAAACATTGTATGAGGAAATGGTATATAGTTTATAAAATAATAATATCCATGATGAAAATAATATAGATATTTAATATAAATTTAATTTACAAATAAAATTTATTATAATAAAGTGAATGTTTTAGTAGAAAGTTAACTTCCAAAAAAGTAATAAGATTTAAACAATGACCATCAATTCATTGGACATATAGGTTTTTTTAATGAATTCCTATATTTTAGAGAATAAAAGAAATTGGAACTGATACATTAAAATTAATTTTCATTAATGTTTTTTATTTATAAAATCATTTAAAACTTTTATATGAAGCTAAATATCATAAAATGATTATTATATTGGTAACATATTTTAACACTATATATATTAAAAGGAAAACATTTCATTTGACTTTTTATAAAGAAAGTCCAAAAATGAACCTTTAAAAATATTCCTATAAAACCTTTTAAAAAGTAATGGATAACTTAAAATGTCCTTAATAAATCATTTTGTTAAATAAAATTACAATTGTAAAATAATTTTTATAAGTACATACATGGAAGAAAAATATACCTTATTAAAAAAAATAAGATCATATTTTCTTTTAGACATTTCTTTTATTTATTCAAGTGAAAAATAGAGGAAAATTTTGAATAAAATAATTAAAATACTTAAATATAAAAATCATAAGAAAATATATGGAGTTTATGAAGGATATATTATAATATTACTTCAACAAAAAATATAAGCAACCCTAGAAAAATGAGTTTGTAAAATAAATTACCACCACATTAGTAAATTTTAAATGGTAACCCCTTGAAATAATAAATTTAATTGAAACTTTAAGAATATTTAATAAATAAATATTCATGTTAAATACATCAAATGGTCATTATATAAACCATATAAAAATAAATAGGTTCACAATACCAAATATGTTTCAATGAGGTTGTAATTCAGATGAAATCCCTTACCACATGCTTCCACTATGTTGAAATTGATTTAACCAAATGTATAATGGTTTTAAACTTGTTATTAATTTATAATATAACCTTATTCATATTTATAATATCATATATTATCCAACTATAACATCTTATCACTCTTTCATCAATAATATTTCATTTTTATTATTGTTTTGGGTGTTAACTGCTTAGTTTTCTCATGTATATTTCATCAGGGATGTTCCAGTTATGTCACTAAAGTTATAGTTTAATCATATTAAAAATTATATTAATTTTATAAATATAATATTTACTCTATATATACATTTTTATAATCATTGTTTAATGTTGTACATTGAAAATGAATCACATCACTATGTGGAGGTGGTAAGCCATACGTACGTATGAGCGATGTTGTCGTTTATTAATGGGTGAAAGGGTAAATAATTATATGATAAATTAAATTTAAATAATTAATATTATTTATTAGTTATCATCTATATTCAATGGTTCCATCATTATTACTATCCATGTGATTCGTTGATGGAAAACAAATTACATCGGTTCACGGTGCTGTAGTCCGTCGTACACATAAGTGATTGTTTTGTTTCCCATTTTATAAATAGGGGAAGTTATAAATATTATTCCATGAAAATAATAATATATAAATATATTGGAGATAATATTGTTATTATATTGTAATATTTAGTACATAATTGAATGTGGTAAAAGAAAAACTAAAAAAATAGCTTCGTTAAGATGATTAACTTCTTTTAGAGAAACATCCTTTGAATATCTTCTTAAGGACCCTAGTGATGGTACTTTGGGAATAAAAAATAATATATAATGAGTATAAGTATGGTTGGGAGATATTTTTATAGGTTTTGGTCAAGATAAATGGCTCAAGAGGTGTGAATAAGTGAGGGGAGGAGGTTCCCTTTTATAATTTATGTGAGTGGCGTGCTTTGAATTTTTCAATGTTTTAAAATATTATTAAGTCATGATCTTGGAAAAATTGATTACAATTTACTCATATTTTAATTTTATAATGGTATACTCTAAATCCATCCAACCAATTAATTTTAATAAAGTTTTTATGTCATTTTAAACCTTATCCTTTTAGATTATCCCCTGGTAAACCTGTTTTAACTTTAATTGTTGTATACATTTTTTAATGTTTTTACTATTAATTATGGAAAAAAATTAAGTTGAAATTATTAACTAATATTAATTATTCTGATTAAAAATTTTAAATCCATTAAATCAAATTCTATTCATATAATTGGCAGAATTTAATTTAAAAATAAACCTATAATACGTGATAAAAAATGTTTTTTCATGAAAATAATTTTTCAAGCATAAGATGATCTTACATTAACTATATGACTAGAAATAATCACTATATGGATATAAATTAATATATTAATATATATAATCTATAATTTTTATTAAAATAATTCATTATTAAATATTTTTTAAATTAATTAAAAGAAAATACATTATGCATTTCAGAACATTTTTCTTAAAAATAACCCTTTTAACTTCCAATGTATTTTTCATTATTTATATTAAACTAATAATAAAGACATGGTTAATTATTCATATTATAAAACAATATTATAAATAAAATGAGTAATAATTAAATACTATATTTTTAACTATTCATAAAATCTTATTTTTAAGGGAAATTTTAAAAAGGTCATTATATGGTTATTTTGATCTATCAATTTCAAAATTGATATTAGTCCTATCAAATTTGAGTTTTTGTTCTAAGAAATATTAAAATTTTCATTGTATTATAGTTTTATTATAATTGAAATTTCTCTTACCATAATTGAATCTTTGATTTTACATTCTTCCCTCCTATAAAAATTTCATCCTTGAAATTTTCATTAATATTACATTATAAAAAATTGATGGTGGTTCTCATTCATAATATCCTTAGGTTCCCACATTGCTTCTTCCACTTTCGGATTTATACAAAGTACCTTTACCATCTGAGTCATCTGATTCCTCAATACTTGTCATCTGGAATCAATAATCTGGATATTATCTTCATGGTTAGATAGATCAGGTTTCAATTATATTTCTTCATAGGTGAGAACATGTGTTGGTTTTATCATGTAGTTTACTAAAAATGAGATATAGAAAAAAACATGTGTTTTTAGAGGATTTTTGTCATTACCAGATGGTAATCTATAACTCTAATTATTTCTAGAAGTTCAAAATCTTTTATGTACCTAGGGCTCAGTTTTCCTTTATTATTGAACCATATAACACCATTTTATGGAGATATTTTCAAGGAAACTTGATCCCCCACTTGAAATTATAAATAATTACATTGGTTATTTTCATGAAAACTTTTTATTCTTTTTGATTATTTAATTTTATTCTAAATAGTATTTACATTTTATGTTCTCTCCTTAAAAAGTCCTAGCCTAAATGCTTTTTTTCACCAACTTCATCCCAACAAGTTGGAGTATGAAATATCTTTCCATATAATACTTTATACGAAACCATTTTAATACTTCAATGGGAGATATTGTTATAGGAAAACTCTACCAAGTTAAATAATGGTCCCATATATAACACCACAATATTTTATGGTATGTGTCTTTTAAACATAACATCTTTGATAGCTTATACGAAACACCTACTTTAAAATGATGATATCCTAATTAAAATGTGATAGTTATAACCTAGACTTTAAATTGAAAAGACTGAATAATATTAACCAAATTATGAAATTTATAAATTATATATTCCATAAAATATTTTTACATTCATCTGAATTATTTTTATAGGCATAAGATAAGAATAAATACAATTTTATGCATAACATACTATATTCTTCCAAGGCAGTTTTAACACCTTTTAATGGAACGTTTATTCTAAAACTAAATTTTTACACTTTTATAAATTATATTGAACAAAATAAAATTCATTTTTAAAATTTGAAAATAAAAATTACCTTATAGTAAAATTTTGGTACTTTTTGAAAATATTTAATTTTAGTGAATAGTGAAAAATACACATTTTTATAAAACTGTCAATTTAGTTATATTAAAAATTCTATTTATGATTTTAATTTGATCTTAGCTGTGAAAGTATGAGTAAAATTAATGTATCTCCTAAACTAAAATATGATATATTTATATCCTGGATTAAATAAATAAATTTTTTTAAGAAGACAAATTAAGTATTGGTATTTTTGAGAAATGTAGATTTTTATTTACAATTTTATAATTAATATAACAATTTAAAAGAAAATTTATTTTCAAAAAATATATTCATAAATTAATATTTTTTTCTTATGATTCCATGATAAATTTAAGAGACCTTAATTAATTTTTCAAAGTGTCATAAAAACAGTTGTAATTTTAAAATTTATATTTTTTGAATAGATGACAATTTTAATTAAAAATTAAATTTATAATATTTAGAAATTATTTTCATAAAATTGAGTTAATATTTTAAATATAAACATAAAAAATAGAACTAATTTTGTTTATTTTTCTAAAAAAATTTAATTTTTGGTGAATTGTGAAATGCGGTAATTTATGGTATTAGCTAAATATAAGAATTATTGTTCCATGAATGATGGATATATGAGGTAATAACCTATTTATTCAAAATATCCTAACATTTTTAATATATTTAGCCATGTAAATCAACACTATTGATAGTATTGATCCAAAATAATAAACTAATAAATAAAATAATAAAAAACACCCCTCTCATCCACTATAAATATCACCCCTCACCACCTCTTCTCCCACACCGTCTAAGTGTATATGATTGCACATGTTCATCCCAATAATCTTTAAAATTATATAATATACTTATATGAGCCTTTGGTCTCAAAAAATAACAAACGCAATGTAAGAACCTGGTTTTTTCTGCGAAGGACTTCGGAATATTCATGATGTTATTCCGGAGCAGCGCCTTCAGACAGCATGCGATTCCGAGCCCCGGTGTGGCCGGAATTAAATTTTCAGTGCGTTCACACTGGAAATTCTAAATAAATGCGATAACTCCTAAATAGAGTTCCAGATCAGAGATCTGAGTGTATAGATGGGTCCGGAATGGGGTGTTTATCCTAGGAACGACATAAAACATGTCGGCGCGGGACGTTTGGACCCCTCGCCCGCTTCTGAAATGTTAAACGGATAAATTAATTAATTAATTTATTCGTTTAATGGTTAAACGCAAGTATCTCTTAAATGGTGGCTCAGATTAGAAAACGGAGGGCAACGTTGAGTTCAGAGCGTGCCGTTTACCCTAGGAGGGGTATAAGTTTTGCGGGCGCGAGCCGTTTCTGAAAAATGGCCCCAGGGGCGTTTTCGTAATTTGGCGGCCTCGGGCGCTAAGTTTTATAACCTTCAAACGGAAGCTCGAAATCAAATTTTGAGACCACCGTTGTGATCGGGAGGTGGTGTTTACCCTAGGAGAGGTTTAATTTTGACCTCACCAAAGGTTTCGGATGCGAGGAAAATTATGGGTTTAAATTAATTAGAATTCTTTTTTTTATTTAAACCCCTCTCCATCCCCTTCCTCCCTTGTTCTCTCCTGGTGAAGCCTCCCTCAAGGCATCCCTCAAGCTCCCTCCCCTCCTCCACTCTAGCAAGGCGACGACGCGGCGGCAGATTGTCCGTGAAGCTTCGGGCGAAGCCCAGCGAGGTAGGAGGTCTTTGTTTGCGTTTTAATTTCCGAACCATCTTTCAACCTCAATTATATGTGTCGATTGTCATTCGATCGTCGAATCAAAGCCCATAAACGCATGGTAGATTTTATTCTCTCTCCATCTCTTGTTTCGGTTTGTAAAACCGAGTTCCGAGGACCCCGCAGACGTCCGCCGAAGTTGGCGGATTTTTGAAGGTTCCGACGATTTTGGGTTCTCCGGCGAGGTCCAGCGGCGGTGCGGCAGGGGCTCAGGCGGCGGCGCGCAGTGGCTCCTGGCGCGGCCGGCGTTCAGCAGCGGCTAGGTTTGTGGTAAGGCGAGGACGGATGGGGGCTATGGTGTCGGTCGGGGCTCGCGGACGGTGAGCGACGTCAGGCGGCTTCGGAGGAGCCCGGTGCGGCCGGCGGCAGATCGGGGACGAGGCGGCCGCGGCGCGGCTTCGGCCCGTCCCCCTCAGCAGAGGAACCCGAGGCGCCGTGCCTCGGGTGTGTGGCGTGGACAAGGACCCGCCGAACGCGGGTCCTATGGGAGAAGAGGAAGACTGGCCTTCTGGCCGGTCGGCTGGGAAGAACCGGACCCGAGGGGTCCGGTGCGATGGGAGTGAGCCGCGGCGGTCTGGACCGGTCCGGACCGGCCCCTTTGGGCCCCTTGCATTTCGGGGGTCCATATCTTTCAAACGGCGCGTCCGTTTGACGCGCCGTCTACTGAGATGAGTTTGTATCGACGAGGCGCTCTCTTTAAGTTGTGTTTCGGGACTTTTGGATTTCGTGCCCGAAGACGGGTGACCTGAGAGCGTTAATTTAATAATATTAATTTATTATTAAAGTTGTGACGGACGTGGCCCACGAGCCAGACGTCCGTTTGACGCGCCGTCAGAGGTGCTGTGGCCCTGAGGCAGATACGGTCCTTCCAATGTGGTTCGGAACCTTTGCGTGTTGGTTTCGTTGCTCTGCGGCACGAAACACAATGCAAATAATTAATTAATTATTAAATTAATTAATTATTCTTGCGTCGGACCTAACTCCCGCTTGGGATGTACGATTGATGTACCGTCAGTGAAAGCGTGATCCCAGTCCTCGTGCAGACTTTTTGAGGAGCCTTTCAAAGCGTTCGGGTTGGAGACGAGGTGCGGGCCCCATGGGGCCTATTTTGCACGTATTACGGTGAAACGCTACCTTTTCAACTGACATCTGTTTGGGGTGTTTGAGTATTCGATTATGGGTGTTTTTCCAAGGGCATTGCAATGGAGCAATCCGCCCGCTTTAATTCGGCACGGTGGTGCGGGCCCCACGAAGGTCGTATGGGTGTCAACGGTGATTTTTCCATCTCTATCACCGGGCGACCGTTTTGGACAAGTGAATAGTCCATCTTGTGTGATTTTCCGAGAGGATCGCAATGGTGCGATCCGTCCGTTGAGTTTCGGGACCGGGAGGCGGGTTCCACGCAGCACCGCTCGTGTGCGGTGCGCTGGAATGCATCTTTTTCTCCGGATATCCGTTGCACTCAAGTGAGTAGTGCTTTTGACGTGTTTTCCCGAGGAGATCGCAATGGTGCGATGCGCCCGACTATTTTCGGGGCTGAGGCTTGGGATCACGGGACGCCGTTCGGGCGTGGGGCGGTGTTGGCGACTTTTCCGTCGGATATCTGTTTGAGGCGAGTAAGTAGTCTAACTCGCGTATTTTTCTGTGAGGATTACAACGGTGCGATCCGTTTGGTTGTGTGGAGCCTCACACACAATCTTATTCAATTTGTAAATATGAAAGGTGCCCCGGCGGGGGTTCCTCTACCGTGTTCGTAGCGGACCCTTGGCATGTGATTGTGTGAACTCCTGGGAGAGTGATGTTGGTGGTTAAACAGATGTGGTGGGTCGTGCCCCAGTCGTTGAGGCGGCATGTCAGAGATGTTGCGTCACGCCTTCGCGTTGACGTTGGGTGTCATGTGCACGATGGCCCTTAGGCTGAGAATGTGGTATACTCTGGGAGTATACGAGGATTCTTGGAGGTACATGTGGTTGTTCGTACCTGAGAACGTTTGTGCGCTTGGTTGAGGTTGAGGTGGGGCCACACGTTGTGTGGGCCCCAAATGCA
Source organism: Viscum album (assembly GCA_963277665.1). NCBI lineage: Eukaryota > Viridiplantae > Streptophyta > Magnoliopsida > Santalales > Viscaceae > Viscum > Viscum album. Next base: position 3,844,207 of record OY728134.1, on the reverse strand, counting down.
TGTCGGGTTTTGCTTTGTGTACTTTCACCTCTCGCGACGTAGAGGGTCCCTCTGTGTGTTTGTTTGACCAATAGGGTGGAGCTTTTCCCCTGGATCAGTGCTCGTTGGTTTGACCAGTAGGGTTGAGTGGTCTCCACCTGGTTTCATTCTCGATGGATCGGCCGATAGCGGTTCTAGAAACACCCAGTGATGGAGCAGGTGCTGAACCCCTTTTTGGGTGAGTTGTTCTGGAGTTGGGTGGTTGCGCGATACCCACTCCGTGTTCAGTTGGCCAGTGTTGTACCCTCCAGTGGAGATGGTCAGAGTAGTTCTGAGTTTTACCCTCCAGCGAGGCTGGGCAGTGTGTTACTCATCGTCTTCTAGGGTCTACCCTCCAGTAGAGACTGGGCATTGGGTCACCCGACGACCTCTTAGGGTCTACCCTCCAGCAGAGACTGGGTAGTGGGTCACTCGAAGACCTCTTAGGGTCTACCCTCCAGCAGAGACTGGGCAGTGGGTCACCCAATGACCTCCTAGAGTCTACCCTCCAGCAGGTCAGGGCGGTGGGTCGCCCTTCGTCTAGTTCCAGGTCTACCCTCCAGTAAGGCTGGGCAGTGGGTCGCCTATTGACTTATTCCAGGTCTACCCTCCAGCAGGGCTGGACAGTGGGTCTCCTGATGATGTATTATGGTTTACCCTCCAGCGGGGATGGGTAGTGGGTCTTCTGATGATGTATTAGGGTTTACCCTCCAGCAGGGCTGGGCAGTGGGTCACCCGATATCTGGTTATGAATTACCCTCCAACAGGGCTGGGCAGTGGGACACCTATTGGCATTCCAGACTCAGTCCTTTCTAATAGGCTAAACTATGGCTTTCCTCTGTGACTACCAGAGCGGGACCCTTGGTTTTACGGGTTGGCGATGGAACGACCTTGGCTTTGAGGAGACCTCTCGACTGCAGGGTAGTGACAAGGTGTGGTTTGACTAAACCCAAAACTCTCAAGTACGAGTGGTGCTTTGCCCACCGAGACGTGTTCTTGTGACGCGATCTAAAACTGTGCGGGCGAGTCAGTGACGCCCAAATCGGATAGTGTCGAGGTGCGGTGATTGAGCCCTTGGCTTGCGGTTTGGGGCAGACGTGCGGGATGCTGGGCGACGATGATGGTTTACTTCTGGGACTGTAGGTGACTCACTTTTCTTGGGCTGAGCTACGGGACAGAGATCCCCTTACTGTCTTGTTCGGGCTTCTTGGAAGAGCATATATATGTATATACCTCGTATGAGTACCCACTCCTTGGGTTTTGGCTACTCTCCTTCTAGGAGAGGCGAAGACGCACGGGGTATGCCACGTGCTTTCTGTGCCTAGCTTCTCGTGGTTGGATGAGTCTACTCTTCTACTATAGGAAGAGAAGACTCGACGAAAAGTTCATCTTCTCACCGTTTCTAGATCCTTATGTCTGGATGAGTCTACCTTATTTCCTATTGTTGGGTTGAGCTGGACTCTCTGCTGTTACTCTTTACTGCACCCTCGGTTGGACTCCTTTACTTTCCATGTTCGCTCTACTGCTCACCCTTCGGTACCTCCTTTGCTGCTCCCTCGAGCCTTCGGGGTATCCTACTGAGTATTTTTATACTCACCCCTTCTTGGGATTTTCCCGCACTTGGTGTGCCCTTGCAGATGACGGACAGGTGGAGCGTGGATTCAGTGAAGCGTAGGAGCTTGGGAGCTTGGACCGCGTGCGGTGCTGGTGGCTAGGTTCTAGGTGGGAGACCCGTCAGCTGTTTATTTTTGTTTACTTGTTGCCGGGTTGTTGCACTTTTTGGTTGGGCGCGTTTGTTGCCCCTTTTATTTTCATCTTGTACTTTGTATTGTTTAGAGGTCGATGCACATATGTGGTTTATACATATAGCAGTTGTCCTTTTTACTCTTCTTGTTCTTCCTTTTACTATGCACTTTTTCATTGACTTTGCTACGTGTGTTTGTACAGGTACTTAGGCAAGGGCCTCCCTGAGTTATTGTCCCTTCGGCGCTGGTCGCCAGCCCCTGGCCTATGGAGGCGGGCTTGGGGTAGTTGCGGCTCGAGCCCGGGTAGGGCCAGGTCATGAAAAAGTGGTATCAGAGGTGGTTCGTTCCTTGGGACGCTGTTCGGACGTCCCTAAAAGAGGAATTGGTTGGGATATAGGGAAACAATGTTAACGTGTCTCGAGAGCGGCTCTCAGGCCAGGGAGTCCAGTGATGGTGCGGCGGCTGACGTATCCATTCACCAGGACCTTGATAACCCGCTTGTCGACTCAGCATACTGAGACACTTGTTGCAGGGAAAATTTGTTTGTGCATCACATAGGATTGAGTCTTTGACTGTCCTTCTTGAGTCAGCTCCCCATTTTTGTTGTTATTGGTATATACACATATGCTCATCTTACCGCGACACTCCTTGATAATATTCAGGATGTCTTCGTGAAGACAGCCAGCTAAGATACCAGCTTTGTTTCATGACGACGACCCTGTGAGCTACGAGGCCACAGTCCAGGACCCATCATGCAAGCCCCTTTCTCCAGGTGGGCCAGAAGCAGCACCCCCACCTGTTGAGCAGCAGGCAGTTTCAGCAGAGCAGGCTAAGCTTGAGCGTAATTTGAGCGCGCTCCGTGAGTTCCAGCGGAAGACACCGCTGAGGTTCAGTGGTGAGCCAGACCCTCAGGCAGCAGAGGTTTGGCTCGAGGCAGTGATTCGCCTTTTTAGGCTTGTGCAGATGCCGAAATATCAGAGAGTGGATTTGGCAGCCAGCCTTTTTCGTGGAGCAACTCGGCGTTGGTGGAGTGTGGTGACTCAGCTTCTTGACGAGTCGTCGCTTTCGTGGGGTGACTTCTAGTTGTTGTTTCATGAGGATTTTTTCCCCTCATTCTTGCGCTCCGTTTGGATTCAGAATCTCCTGCAGTTTCAGCAGGGAGGGATGACGGTGGCCGAGTACGCGGCTAGTTTCGCAGACCGTGCACGCATTTACCCAGACTTGGTCCGTGACGACAACCTCAGAGCGCGGAAGTTTGAGAAGGGTCTTCGCCGAGAGATTCATGCTGTCATAGTGGCCTTGGGTATTTCCACGTATGCCGGGGGTGTTAGGGCAGGCACTGGTGACAGAGGGATTCCTGTCACGTTCTAGTGTTGGTGGTGGCAACAGGCACGTTGGAGCTGAGGCGTCTGTCGTAGCTAGCGGGCGTCGGCAAGCAGAACCTCTACGCTGGTGGATTTCTGACAACCGGACTCAGGTGCATGGTCGTACACTATAGTGGAGTCGGAGGGCACCAATGCATCCCAGAGAGAGTCGGTGTTATTCTTGTGATGGGCAAGGTCACTTGGCCCAAGACTGCCCGACCCTAGTTGATGAGAGTTTCGGGTAGGCAGCAGGTGCTCCACCACGACAGAGGCAGCTCCATGATCAGAGTAGTACCCAGAGAGGTGGTGCTAGAAGAGGAGCGAGAGGAGCTGGTAGTGGGGGGAGACATTACGAGGTCTTCCCATCACCACTAGGTGGTCCACGTCAGGCTCCGGTAGCTGACAGTTGGGACCAAGGACAGCCGCGAGCTTTGGATGTCTACTATCCTGCATAACATGAGGTGATAAGTGGTACGCTCTACAGCTCTTCTACCTTTCTGCAGTAGAATTGTTAGAATCTGTGTGTGAACTACTTTCCTCCCTTCTCCCTGTTTGATGTGTTACCAGGGTGATGCAGGGCGTCGGGTGTAACCCTGTGTTGGTAAGGTAAAAGGTGTGGGACCTTTTTTCTCTAGTCGATGGTGTCGACTCCTTCGCCTTTCGAGCGTGTAAGAGAGCCTCAGTTGTGGAATCTTGCGTGACCAGATATCCTTGGGTGCTTCACCATATGGATATTCTGAAGGAGGGAATCACCGGGCCTTGTTCCAGGTGCGGGTAATGATTCCAGTCGCGGCGTGTGACGCAGAGGTTCGACCGGGGAGGTGAGATACCCCCAAGGGCCTTCGGTCCGTTTGAGACCGTGAAAATGGATGGCGAGGTACCCTACCGCCTTCCCCTAACCCCCAAAGTCTGGAGTGGGTGATCAATGTCGGCAAGGGCTGACCTCGTGTGAACGGATCAATCCTTTGGTCTATGTGTGGTGACTCAGAGCTGTGCATGGGTTCTTCTGGGTATGGGAAAGCCAGGTGTGGGCTTAGTACCCTGTGTTGCTCACTAGTTTTGCTTTTCGGGGACCAAAATCTTGAAGGATGAAATGATGTAAGAACCTGGTTTTTGCTGTGAAGGACTTTGGAATATTCTTGATGTTATTCCGGAGCAGCGCCTTCAGACGGCGTGTGATTTCGAGCCCCGGTGTGGCCGGAATTAAATTTTTAGTGCGTTCACACTGGAAACACCAAATAAATGCGATAATTCCTAAACAGAGTTCCGGATCAGATATCCGAGTGTACAGATGGTTCCGTAATGGGGTATTTATCCTAGTAACGACATAAAGCATGTCAGCGCGGGACGTTTGGACCCCTCGCTCGCTTTCGGAAAGTTAAACGGATAAATTAATTAATTAATTTATTCGTTTAATGGTTAAACGCAAGTATCTCTTAAACGGTGGATCAGATTGGAAAACTGAGGGCACCGTTGAGATCGGAGCATGCCTTTTACCCTAGAAGGGGTATAAGTTTCGCGGGCGTGGGCCGTTTCTGAAAAATGGCCCCAGGGGGATTTTCGTAATTTGGCGGCCTCGGGCGCTAAGTCTTATAACATTCAAAAGAAAGCTCGGAATCAAATTCCGAGACCACTATTGTGCTCGGGAGGTGGTTTTTACCCTAGGGGAGGTTTAATTTTGACCTCGCTAACGGTTTCAGATGTTAGGAAAATTATGGGTTTAAATTAATTAGAATTCTTTTTTTATTTAAACCCCTCTCCATCCCCTTCCTCCCTTGTTCTCCCCTAGCGAAGCCTCCCTCAAGGCATCCCTCAATATCCCTCCCCTCCTCCACTCTGGCAAGGCGACGGCGCAGCGGCGGATCGTCCGTGAAGCTTCAGGCGAAGCCCAACGAGGTAGGAGGTCTTTGTTTGCGTTTTAATTTCCGAACCATCTTTCAACCTCAATTATATGTGTCGATTGTCGTTCGATCATCTAATCAAAGCCCATAAACGCGTAGTATATTTTATTCTCTCTACATCACTTGTTTTTGTTTTTAAAACCGAGTTCTGAGGACCCTAAAAACATCCGCAGAAGTTTGCGGGTTTTTGAAGGTTCTGGCGGTTTCGGGTTCTCCGGCGAGGTCCAGCGGCGGTGCGGGAGGGGCTCAGGCGGCGGCGCGCGGTAGCTCCTGGTGTGGGCGGCATTCGGCAGCGGCTGGGTTCGTGGCAAGGCGAGGGCGGCCGGGGGCTTCGGTGTCGGCCGGGGCTCGCAGATGGCGAGCGGCGTCAGGCAGCTTCGGAGGAGCCGGGTGCGGCCAGCGGCAGATCGGGGATGAGGCGGCTGCGGCGCAGCTTCGACTTGTTGACCTCAGCAGAGGAACCCGAGGCGTCGCGCCTCGGGCGTGCGGCATGGACAAGGACCCGCCGAATGCGGGTCTTGTGGGAGAAGAAGAAGATCGGCCTTCTGGCCAGTCTGCTGGGAAGAAATGGACCCGAGGGGTCCGGTGCGATGGGAGTGAGCCGCGGCCAGCGGGCCGCGGCGGTCTGGACCGGCCCCTTTGGGCCCCTTGCATTTCGGGGGGCCATATCTTTCAAACGGCGCATCCGTTTGACGCGCCGTCGGCGGCGATGAGTTCGTATTGACGAGGCGCTCTCTTTAAGTTGTGTTTTAGGACTTTTGGATTCCGTTCCCGAAGATGGGTGACCCGAGAGCTTTAATTTAATAATATTAATATATTATTAAAGTTGCGAAGGACGTGGCTCGCGAGCCAGACGTCCATTTGACGCGCTGTCGGAGGTGCTGTGGCCCTGAGGCTGATACGGTCCTTCCAATGTGGTTTGGAACCTTTGCGGGTTGGTTTCGTTGCTCTGCGGCACGAAACAAAATGTGAATAATTAATTAATTAATTAATTAATTAATTATTCTTGCGTCGGACCTAACTCCCGCATGGGATGTCCGATTGATGCACCGTCAGCAGCAGCATGATCCCAGTCCTCGTGCAAACTTTTTGAGGAGTTTTACAAAGCGTTTGGGTTGGAGAAGAGGTGCGGGCCCCACGGGTCCTAGTTTGCACGTATTACGGTGAAACGCTAATTTTTCACCCGACATCCGTTTGGGGTGTTTGAGTATTCGATTATGGGTGTTTTTCCGAGGGCATTGCAATGGCGCAATCCGCCCGCTTTAATTTGGCACGGAAGTGCGGGCCCCACGAGGGTCGTATGGGCGTCGAGGGTGATTTTTTCATCTCTATCACCGAGCGACCGTTTTGGACAAGTGAATAGTCCATCATGTGTGCTTTTTCGAGAGGATCGCAACGGTGCGATCCGTCCATTGAGTTTTGGGACTGGGAGGCGGGTCCCACGCAGTACCGCTCGTGTGCGGTGCCCCGGAATGCATCTTTTTTTCCGGATATCCATTGCACTCAAGTGAGTAGTGCTTTTGACGTGTTTTCCCGAGGAGATCTCAATGGTGCGATGCGCCCGACTATTTTCGAGGCCGAGGCTCGGGATCACGGGACGCCGTTCGGGCGTGGGGCGGTGTTGGTGACTTTTCCGTCGGATATCCGTTTGAGGCGAGTAAGTAGTCTAACTCGCACATTTTTCTGTGAGGATTACAACGGTGCGATCCATTTGGTTGTGCGGAGCCTCATACACAATCTTATTAAATGTGGAAATATGAAAGGTGCCCCGGCGGTGGTTCCTCTACCGTGTTCGTAGCGGACCCTTGGCATGTGATCGTGTGCAATCCTAGGAGAGTGATGTTGGTGGTTAAACAGATGTGGTGGGCCGTGCCCCAGTCGTTGAGGCGGCATGTCAGATATGTTACGTCACGTCTTCTCGTTGACGTTGGGTGCTATGTTCACGATGACCCTTAGGCTGAGAATGTGGTATACTTTGGGAGTATACGAGAATTCTTGGAGGTACATGTGGTTGTTCGTACCTGAGAACGTTTGTGCGCTTGGTTGAGGTTGAGGTGGGGCCACACATTGTGTGGGACCCACGTGCATTCTGGGTTCTACTTTGCGTACTTTGACCTCTCGTGACGTAGAGGGTCCCTCTCTGTGTTTGTTTGACCAGCAGGGTGGAGCTTTTCCCCTATCTCGGTGCTCGTTGGTTTGACCAGAAGGGTTGAGTGGTCTCCCCCTGGTTTCGTTCTCGATGGATCGTCCGGTAGCGGTGCTAGCGACACCCAGTGATGGAGCAGGCACTGAACCCCTTTTTGGGTGAGTTGTTCTGGAGTTGGGTTGTTGCGCGATACCCACTCCATGTTCGTTTGGCCAGTGTTGTACCCTCCAGTGGAGATGGTCAGAGAAGTTCTGAGTTTTACCCTCCAGCGGGGCTGGGCAGTGGGTTACTCATCGGCTTCTAGGGTCTACCCTCCAGCAGAGACTGGGCAGTGGGTTACCCGACGACCTCTTAGGATCTACCCTCCAGCAGAGACTAGGTAGTGGGTCACCCGATGACCTCTTAGGGTTACCCTCCAATAGAGACAGGGCAGGGGGTCACCCGACGACCTCCTAGGGTCTACCCTCTAGCAGGGCTGGGCAGTGGGTCGCCCATCGTCTAGTTCCAGGTCTACCCTCCAGTAAGGCTGGGCAGTGGGTCGCCTGTCGACTTATTCCAGGTCTACCCTCCAGCAGGGCTGGGCAGTAGGTCGCCTGATGATGTATTATGGTTTACCCTCCAGCGGGGCTGGGCAGTGGGTCGCCTGATGATGTATTAGGGTTTACCCTCCAGTAGGGTTGGGCAGTGGGTCACCCGATATCTAGTTATGAATTACCCTCCAGCGGGGCTGGGCAGTGGGACACCTGTTGGCATTCCAGACTTAGTCCTTTCTACTAGTCTAGTCTGTGACTTTCCTCCGTGAATACCGGAGCGAGACCCTTGGTTGTATGGTTCAGCGATGGAATGACCTTGGATTTGAGGAGACCTCTCGAATGCAGGGCAGTGATGAGGTGTGGTTTGACTTAACCCGGAACTCTCAAGTATGATGGGCACTTTCCCCACCGAGATGCATTCTTGTGATGCGATCTAAAACCATGCGGGCGAGTCAGTGCTGCCCAAAGAGGATAGTGTCGAGGTGCGGTGATTGAGCCCTTGGCTTGCGGTTAGGGGCAGACGTGCGGGATGTTGGGCGACGATGATGTTTTACTTTTGGGACTATAGGAGACTCACTTTTCTTGGGCTGAGCTACGGGATGGAGATCCCCTTACGGTGTTGTTCGGGCTTCTTGGCAGAGCATATATATGTATATACCTCGTACGAGTACCCACTCCTTGGGTTTTGGCTACTCTCTTTCCAGGAGAGGCGAAGACGTGCGGGGTATGCCATGTGCTTTCCGTGTCTAGCTTCTTGTGGTTCGATGAGTCTACTCTCCTTCTATAGGTAGAAAAGACTCGACAAGAAGTTCATCTTCTCACCGTTTCCAGCTCCTTGTGTCTGGACGAGTCTACCTTCTTTCCTCTTGTTGGGTTGAGTTAGACTCTCTGCTGTTACTCTTTACTGCACCCTCGGTTGGACTCCTTTACTTTTTTTGTTCGCTCTACTTCTCACCCTTCGGTACCTCCTTTGTTGCTCCCTCGAGCCTTTGGGGTATCCTGCTGAGTATGTTTATACTCACCCCTGCTTGGGCTTTGCCCGCACTTGGTGTGCCCTTGCAGACGACGGACAGGTGGAACGTGACTTCAGTGGAGCGTAGGAGCTTGGGAGCTTGGACTGCGTGCGGTGGTTGTGGCCGGGTTCCAGGTGGGAGACCTGTCAGATGTTTCTTTTTGTTTACCTGTTGCCGAGTTGTGGCACTTTTTGGTTGGGCGCGTGTTTTGCCCCTTTTCTTTTCAGCTTGTACTTTGTACTGTTTAGAGGTCGATGCACATCTGTGGTTTATACATATATAAGTTTTCCTTTTTACTCTTCATGTTCTTCCTTTTACTCTGCACTTTTTCATTGTGTGTGATGTGTGTGTGTGTACAGGTACTTAGGCAAAGGCCTCCCCGAGTTATTGTGCCTTCGGCGCTGGTCGCCATCCCCTGCCCTATGGAGGCGGGCTTGGGGTAGTTGGGGCTCGACCCCGGGTGGGGTCGGGTCGTGACACACAATTTCTCTAAGGAGGTTCTCAAGGAGAACCAGTTCAAGAGGTAAAATCCTCTTTCGTTTTCATTTAATTTCTTTTCAATTTATTTTATTTTATTATCTTATGCTCACCTAACCATATCCAAGTATAGTTTAAACTCCATTATATTATATATACTATAATTTTATTTTGTTAATTTAGGATCCATCATCAAACCTCTTCTTATATCCCTTTTATTCTAAAAATGAAAACATCGTCTATGGTGTGTCGATTTACTACTATCGTGGATGATGCATTGTCATTTTCCATTAACTTATTTAAGGATGGTCATAAAAACATTATAATGGTTAAAAAATATTTTAAAATTTATATTAAAACTTATTTAGGTTTATGTAACCATAATATATATATAATACTGATTAATAAAAAAACTAGTGCGTGATAATCGAAAAAATGCAAAAAATAATAAAAATCGTTATCATTAACATTTTATCTAATGAATAATCTTAATTTATAGAAAAAATGATATATAAGAGCATTTAATATTAATTTAGTTCATTAATAATATTTAATTTCAATTCGGGATAACCATTCCCATTTTACATGATCTTTCATACATGTATACAAGTGAACCAATTACAAAATCCATGGAAATGAATGCTCCCAAACGGAAAAATTGAATCTTATAACTCATCAAAAAGGATATAAATAAACTTAATAAAATTATAATAAATAAAATAAATGTTTAATATGTTATTAATTAAATTATTAATGAATCTAATTTCATTATCCATGACATTAAGTGCATGTGCAGAACACTTTTGGACATAAGGTAAGGGGTTTCTCATCTCATGTTTATTTATGTTAGATATACCTTATTCTCCTCTATTTATTGTGTGTGGTCTATGTATACTGGAAATTGATTTTTCATATCATGAATCTATTTATCTTAATGGTATTAAATTTTTCATTTTATTATAATTAGTTCTATGGGGAATATGATTTGATTGTTTAAAAGTGGTAAGGGGTTATCTCTGAACCGCCATTTTTCCTTCGGGTTACGCTTTCTCTCCATTTATCCAAATTTAATTATTAATTATTCTAATGTACCCCTCGTAAATTTTATGTGTATGTTCCAAAAATATGTATCTATATCAATTATTATTTATTTAATAAGGAAATATTTTTTTTAAGTTTTCTTTTTCATTTCCTCCCGAAAAGTAATCTCGATTAAAGGGAACTTCTCCATTTATTGTAGTTTTTCAAGTACACTCTATAATATGTTTTAACCCAAAAATATTTTTTCTAAAATCACTATTTTTATCATGGAAAAAAATATTTGTTCATTTTCAATTTTATTTGAACAATTATGATTTTTTACGCTTTAAAGGCTCTTTAATATTTTCCCTTAAACAACACTAAAGTGGCTCATTTCTAATGTATATTAAACACTCTTTAACATTTTTTTACTTCATTTCGAAAAAATTTATCATGATATATATCAAATATCAGGATGAATATTATTATAATATTCCTCAAATATAATTTATTTTTCATTCCCTTTTCTCTTCTATGATATAGATTTTTACAATCTGATTTTATGACAAATACAAATGATTTTCCAAAAGAACTATTTTTTCAAAGTAAAAAAGAGTATTTCTATCAACAATTTATCAACAATTTTATTTTAGTATTTTCATATATTTAAACACTATCTGTTTAATATTATTCTTAATTGATATTGATCTATTAAATTACCATCTACCATATTTTATTGAATGATTTATGATTATTTTGACTGGAGATGTTCTATTTTATAACCATTCACCATATTACTCTGGATAGTTTATGATTATGTTTATTTATTGGGGAATTTATTAATATTATATATTTTATTTTCAATATTAATATATATATTTATTATGTTTTACCTATTTCATATGAAGAATTAATTGGACTTAGTAAGTGTCTGGTGGGGGCTGTTATAGCCCCTCGATGCCTCGATATGTCTCATGAGAAAAGCTCAATCAAGTCTGTTCCAATTACTTACCCATTTATGTATGATTATGTTTTACCTATTTCATATGAAGAATGAATTGGACTTAGTAAGTGTCTGGTGGGAGATTTATAGCCCATCGATGCCTCGATATTTCTCATGAGAAAATATCAATCAAGTTTTGTCCAATTACTTACCCATTTATGTATAATTCATTGTAGATTCCTTGATTATATGTTTATGATGTCATGAATTATTTACTACCTTATTATGACAATATTTATTTATAATCCATGTAATTATTCTACTAGTAGAGAATCCATGGAGAATTTTCATTCTCATGTGATTATTTATATGTAATTATTTTGATAAGATTTTATTCCCGCAATATTATAATCAAGATTATGTTTTAATTGTATTTTTTTATTTATTCACATCACCTTATTATTTACGTTTATTTATGATAGCTTCTATTGTATTGCTTACCCTTACTGAGCATCTGATCACACCCCTTTCTTATGTTTTATTTTTTCCCAGGATGCTATGATTTATATTATATTTGACATGCTAGGATAATCTAGAAGAAAAAATATGATTCAAAATTAGTTTCTATATTATATTTATTTTCAATTTGTAATGTAAAAATTATGTTTGTATCTGGTTTTCCAAAGATAGTAAGCTATTTGGTCCTATGGGATGTGATCTCTTCCTACTAGTACCAATGTACTAAATTATTGCATCGTCTCAAAGATATTGGGGTAGGGGTATTTATAGTTGGTATTATTGAAATTTTAGTTGGAACATTGGAAACTAGATTTAGGAAAACATAGATTAAATAATGAAACCCTATGACAGAATTTTGAAATATTCCCAAAGAAACCAAGCTTATGATTTAGGCATTAGTTATACCTAAATTTTTAGTTTAGGATAATGTGATTCACTAGTTATGATATTATACATTATTTTTCATAATTTTATTATCTAATATAGTGTATGACATTTTATATAAATGGAGAATAGGAGAAAAAATAAGAGCCTCTCCAATGCATATGATCTAAAGAGTAAGAATGATAACGTCTTTTATGATCTTAAGCTAATATTTTGAAGAGAAGTAGTGTCCCAAATATTATCATCATATAAGGAAATAATATCTTGTAATACCAAGAAAAATAAATAATTTTTCAAGTATTATGACTTCAAAGGGAATAAATAGAAGATGAGGAGAACTGAGAAAAAGATAGATAAAAGGAAAAAAGGGATAGAAGTATTTTCCCACATGTGATAACTATGGAAGGAAACACCTTGGTATATGCTTAAGAGGAAAAGAATTTACTTAATGTGAGGATAAAAAGGCCACCATGCTCATGATTATAAGAGAAGGAAATAATTCTCCAATATTCAATGCCTCAATAGTAAGGATATGGGGTACTATGCAAAAGAATCCCATAAGTTCCAAGGGAATATACCCCAAAATAACCTAAGGGTTGAAATTCAAGAATATTTTATTACTAATGATGAAGTGGAATGATTAATATTATTTCATTTAAAATAAAAAATTATTTTATAAGAGTATATTAATCAATGATATTCTGGTTTTAAGAATTATGAAATATATATGGAATGTATGACAGTACTTTTCATTAATAATTTGAATGTGTGTGTTGAATGGTACCAAGAAAAGTGATTCAATGGAAATTTTATCTTTTATAAAACACATGATTGAGGGAATATAACCCTTAATATGTTATTTATTTTTAGATAATAATGATAAATATATTTTTATGTTATAGTACTGGTGACCATGAATGTGGTTGGTTATTTGATGGTTTATGTTATAATGGAATTATTAGATGTTTGTATTTAAGGAATATATTCATCAACCTAAGATTTTACTCTTGGAAGCATGATTGTTTCATAAAGGTTTAAAAGAGATTAAGGTATTCATATAATTGGTATGTGACAATAAGAGATACATTATTTGGGGAAATCTTATGTTATGTTGATTTTGGAAATTTAATGACTTTACTTTTATATTTTTGGTCTTTGAATTTGGGAAGACTTATTTTTGATGAGTCTTAAGGTTAAATACTTATGGAATGGATAAGGATATTATTGATTAAGATTAAATAATGATTTATAATATTAGATACCATATTCTAACCATTTTTTTGGTAAATATTTAAATTCCAAGTAATGACCTATTTATTAGTGCTTTGATCATATATATTCATCTTAAATATCCATCTTTTGTCTTAAGAAATAAAGAGAAGGTGGATCGAAGCACAACCAAATGATGAGATTATGCTTATGACATTGAATTAAATCAAGTAAGTTTATTTTCTCATGTTCCTATATATATAGAAAAATAATCTTAAAACTATATGTAAAAGGATATTGAAACAAAATTATTATCTATTTTACTTTACTTTCTGAGAAATCAATGGTCTTTTAACCGATCACAAATTTAGGGTTTTATGATTGTTAACATTATAATGATCATATTCTCCATCCCTGTCCATTAGAAATTGATAGTTATATTTCCCTACCTTGTCTAGGATTCCACTTCCCCCCAATTTTATCCTATTTAAGAGCCAAATTTTGTTGTGACCTTTCAATTCACTTTCCCTTTTATTAATAGGATATTTTATTAACCCTATTTCAAATGTGGGTTTCCCAAAAAGTATTTTTCAAGTATCAAAACTTTGAATTTTGAAGTAAAATTTCAAATTGAAAGGATTAAATTTATTTAATGATGTGAGAATGTAACACTCCAAGATTTTATGGTATTTCTCTTTTAAATTTTACATCTTCAACAGTTTATACACAACATTGAGTTTAAAACCATAATATACTATTTAAAATATGTCTGTTATAACCTAGAATTTAGATCGGAGGGAATGAATAGTATTAATAAAACAATTAAATTTATATATTATATATTCAATCAAATATTTTTACATTCATCCAAATGATTTTTATATGCATAAAATAAGAATAAATCCAATTTTAGGCATAAAATACAATTTTTCTAAAGGCAGTTCTACCGCCTTTTAATAGCACACTTATTTTAAAACTAAATTTTGATAATTTTATAAATTATATTGAGAAAAATAAACTTCATTTTTAATATATGAATTTAAAAATTATCTTTGGGTTAATATTTGTAATTTTGTAGGAAAATATTTATTTTCCAGTGAATAGTAAAAAATACCCATTTTTATAAAACTGTAAATTTAGTTATATTAAAAGTATATTTATGATTTGGATTTTATCTCACCTATGAAAGTATAAATAATATTTTGGTATCTCATTATTGAAAATATGATATATTTATATCAATTAATAAGTATATAGATGTTTTAAAAATAACAAATTATGTGTTAGTATTTCTATGAAGTGTAAATGTTTATTTACAATTTTATAAGTAATATAATTATTTAAAAGAAAATTATTTTCAAAAAATATATTCATAAATTAATTTTTTTATTATAATATAATTTTATGAGACCTTAATTAACTTTTAAAAGTTTCATAAAAACAATTATAATTTTAAAATCTGTATTTTTCGAATAAATAAATATTTTAATTAAAAATTAAATTCGTCATATTTAATTTTTTTTTAATAAAATGGTGTCCATTTTTCAAAATATAAACAATTAGAAATGTTTTGAATTTATTTTTTATTCAAAAAAATGTCGGATTTTTGTGAACAGTGAAATGAGGTAATTTACAGTATTAGATAAATACATGAATTATTGAATAATAGGTGATGTATAGATGAAGTAAGAACCAATTAGTTAGACCTATAATGATAATTTTATTTTATGCATAAATAGTAATCAACATTATTTATAGTCTTGAGTGAAAATAATAAAATGATGAATGAAATAATCGAAAAACACCCCTCTCCTCCTCTATAAATTCTACCCCTCACCACCTCTTCTCATCAAACCTTCCAAGCCTTGAAGAATGTCAAATTTATGCCCAATAATCTTACAAAGTATCTACCATACATCTATGATCCTTTGGTCTCAAAAAAATACCAATACCAATTGACCTAAGAAGGTTCTCGAGGAGAAGAAGTTCAAGAGGTAAAATCCTCTTTAGTTTTTATTTAATTTCTATTCATTTTATTTTATTTTATTATCCAATCCTCACCTACAATTATCTAATTGAAATAGTAACTCAATTATATTATATATAATTTAATTTAATTTTTTTAATGTAATATCCATCATCAAACCTATTCTTATCTTCCTTTTATTTTAAAAATTAAAAAAACGTTCATAGATGTGTCAATTTACCGCCATCGTGGACGATGCATTGTCATTTTCCATTACCGTCTTCAAGTATGGTCATAAAACCATTATAATTTTTTAAATATATTGAAAAATGTATATTAAGTTTTTTTTATTCTTCTGTAACCACCTTATATATACACAATGTGTAATAATAAAACAAAACAAGAGTGTGATGATCAAAAAAAATTCCAAAATAATCTAAACCGATATCATTAACATTTTATCTAATTAATCATATTAATATATAGAAAAAAATTATATATAAGTCTATTTAATATTATTTAATTTCATTATTAACATATAATTTCATTTCTATATAATTATAACTATTTTTCATGATCTTTTATACTTGTATATAAGTGAACCAGTCATTAAAACCAATGAAATGATCCCTCTAGAATAATGAAATTGAATCTCATAAATCATCAAAAAGGAAAAAAATGAACTTAATAAAATTATAATAAATAAAATATATGTTTAAGATGTAATTAATTAAATTATTAGTGAATGAAATTCATTATCCAATACATTAAGTACAAGTGAATAACACTTTTGGACATAAGGTAAGGGGTTTCTCATATCACTTTTATTTCTGTGAGATATTCCTTATTCACCACTATTTATTATATGTGGTGTATGTATAATTAAAATTTATGTATCATAACATGAATATATTAATATTTTTGTTATTAAATTCTTCATTTTATGATCATTAATTTTATGGTGCATACGCTTTGATTGTTTTCAAATTCGTAAGATATTCTCCCTAAACCTCCATTTTTTCCTTTAGGTTACACTTTATCTCTCTTTATCCCAATGAAATTCATATATATTATTATGTAATAATCATAAATTATGTGTTTATGTTCCAAAAATATATACTTATCACAATTATTCTTTCTTTGAGGGTGAAATACATGTTTTATAAGGTACCTTTTTTTAAATTCCACTCGATAAGCAAGCCCGATTAAAGGGAACTTCCCAATTTCTTACACATTTTTAAGAACACACCATTTTCTATTTTAAACAAAAAATATTTTTCTAAAATAAATATATTATCATGAATAACTATATTTTTTAATTTCTAGTTTTATTTAAACAGTTATTTTTTTTCTCTTTAAAAAATATTTCATATTTTCCCTTAAGGAGCACTAAAGTGGCTCGTTTCTAAAGTTTCTTAAACACGCTTTTTTACATGTTTTCACTTCATTTATACATAATTTATCATGATCTATGAATAATTTTATTCTGAATATTCTTTTAATATTCCTTAAATATAATTTCATTTTCCTTCCCTTTTCGTTTCTAGGATATACATGTTTACAATCTTATTTCATTTCAAATACAAATGATTTTCCAAAAGAAATATTTTTTCCAAAGTAAAGAAGGGTATTTCTATCAAGACATTATGAAAGATTTTTTTATAGTGTTTTCATATATTTAAAAACCCTATATTTAATATTTATCTTAATTTAAAATTATCTCTTATGTTACCATCTACCATATTTTATTGAATGGTTTTTGGTTATTTTGACTGGGGATGTACTATTTTATAAAATCATTATATTTAAAGGGAACTTCCCAATTTCTCACCCATTTTTTATGTTTTATTTTTTCCCATCATTCCAAGATGTATATTATGTTTTAAATTCAATAATATTATAGGATAATAAGGAGGATTCCAAAGGAGTTTCTATGTTATATTTATTTTCACATTGAAATTTAAAACTTATGTTATTATCTAGTTTTCCAAAGCCACTAAATTATTTGGTCCTTTGGGATGTGTTCTCTTGTTCATGGGAAAACTAGATAATAACATAAGTTTCATTTTTCATGGGAACTTAAACCCTTTTCATGTAATCTTGGTTAATAGTTTATCCTACTAGGAAATTTTTTGATCAAATTACCGATAGTAACCTTCCAAACCAATAAAAATTCAAGCATTGGTTATGTTTTTTGGTGTAGTCTATTCCTTGATTTTCTTTTTATTCTTAGGATAAACTGAGATTCTATCCTTGGAAATAATATGTCCATTAAAAGAAAAATTATAAAGCTATAATTCAGACTTTAAAAATCTCTTATATAAGTATTTTACTCTAAGTGACTCAATAATAATCTATAGGGAATTCTCATGGTCCTAAAATCTATTAAAATACACCAAGATACAATCAATAAATTCCACAAAAAATATCAAGATATTCTTTAAATACTATGTTCATTATATCTCTAAAAATAAAGGGTGAATTATTCAATCCAAATAGCATTATTATAAACATGTAATTTACATACCTCATATGAAATTTTGTATTCAGAATATCTTCCTACTTCAATTTTAATTAATGATACCTAGAATGAAGTTCAATATTTGAAAAATATTGATATCTATTAATTTGATTGATTTATTCATAAATATGAGGCTAAGGATACTTTTTTATTTATCATAAAAGAATTTATTTATCTATAATAAATGTAGATCCTCAAATATATGTCTTTATTCATAACAAAAGTAACATGAGTTCCTCATGGTGAAACATTATGACGTATAAATCCATTATCATACAACTCCTTTAGTTTTTTATTCAACTCCAATAATTTCACAGTGGACATTCTATATGGAGTCTTTGAAAAAGTTACTTCATCAGGGATTAAATAAATGGAAAACTCAACTTCATTTTCTAGTGGGGGTCCAGATAATTTCTCAGGAAATACACTAATTCATTCTTATAAAATAGATGCATCATCAGTTTGAAGAATACCTTTTTCATCCATAGATTTTTTATGATATGCTTCTCCAAGAATATCATTTAGAAGTGCTACTAGTGGTGGATATATACGTAACCAAAATGATGTAGTCTCTCCAATATAGATAAGTAATTCCACATATTCATCATGAATCACAATTTCTTTCAATTTGAAATAAATTTATGAATTATATTTTAAAATTTTGTCCACACCAAGGATTATATGTAAAGACACAAGATTTTATCAATTGAAATTCCCTTATTATAATTATATCATATAGTATGAATCAAATAAAATCACATAGATAACACAATATAAAATTTTTAAATGAATGAATTATGAGGTATTTCTAGAAATTAAATAACCCATCTTGATTGAATAGTAATATGACCTTTGGAATAGTATTATGACCATTAGGAATAGTAAATTGGCCAATAGAATAGAAACCTTACATATTAAAGTATGCATAATTTTTAGGGGTATTATAAATGATAATATGATATAATTATATCATTTTATAAGTAAATAAAGGTTTTAAAATTATTAATTAAGTGTTGGAATTTTTGTAAGTCATAAATATTTAATTATAACTTTATAATTAATATAATTATTTAAAAAAAATTCATAAAATAGATTCATAAATTAACAATTTTTTTATGATTATAATATAATTTTATAAGACATTACTTAATTTTTCAAAGTGTTATAAATTCTGTTATAATTTTAAACTAGATATTTTCCAAGTAAATGATGATATTAATTAAAAATTAAATTTTTCACACATAGAAAATTATTTTCATAAAATGGATTTATTTTTTTAATTCTAAATGCAGAGAAATAGTTAGGGTGAATTTTTGGTATTTTTCTAAAAACATTTTTGTGAATAGTACAATATGTTAATTTACGATAAAAGCTAAATACATGAATTATTGATTCATATATGATATAAGGATAATTTAAGACAAAAATCTCAAACACTACCTCATTATTTTAATATATTTAGTGATAAGGATCAATCTATTCATAGCATGCAGCCAATATAATAAACTAATGAATAAAATAATGAAAAAACACCACTCTCCCCCTATAAATAACACCACTAACAACCTATTTTTCCCACACCTTCCAAGCTTTGAGACATTCCCAATTTATTTCTAATAAAATTTCCAATCCCATCCCACACCTCCATGAGATCTTGGTCTCATAAAAATATCAAACCCTTTTCCTTAAGGAGGTTCTCAAGGAGGATAAATTCAAGAGGTAAAACCCTCTTTCTTTTCCTTTTAATTTATTTTCTTATACTCTCATCACCTCCACCTATCCAAGAATCATTAAAAATAAGATATATTTTATATACTGGAAGTTTATTATTTTAATGGAATAATTCATCTTCTAATATCTTCTATTTTCCTTTTATTACAAAAATGAAAATATCATTTGTTGTGTGTTGATTTATCACTTCTATAGAGGATGGCTTTTCATTTTTAACTACTACCTTCAAGTCTGGTTATTAAATCATAATTTTGGTTAAATAATATTTTATTATACATATTATAAGTTATATAATGTTTTTGGAACCAATATTTAAACATGATATTAAATAAATTGATATAAGTTCATGATGGTTGTAAAATCCACCAAATAAATTTAATCATTTTCAATAACTATTTATATAATTCTTCATCCTCGTACCATATAAAAAAATTAAATATAATAAAAAATACATTTATGTATGTTAATAAATAAAATATATTTTCAATTCTATAGAATCATTCCCATTTTACATGAACTTACATACACTTATACAAGCGAACCAATCATGAAAATCAAGGAAATAAACACTCTCAAAAAATGAAATTGAACTCTATAACTCATTGAAAATCCCATAAATGAACATAATAAAAATATAATGAATAAAATTAATGTATAAAAGGTTATAGATTTTTAAATTAATGAATTTAATTTTATTATTCAAGATATTAAGTGAACAAATCATTCAGACATAAGGTAAGGGGATTCTCTAACCCAACTCTCTTCCATTGGGTTTGCTATATTTCACTCCATTTTTAGTATGGATTATCTTTCAATGATGATTAAAAATAATTTATTTATCCTTATCTTATATTTTCTGGTATATACATGTTTCAAATTTTATTTTATGATACATTTAATGATTTTTCCAAAACAACTCATCCTTCCAAAATTATATCTTTTACTACTCATGATATTTTCTCTTCTTCACTCAAGATTTATGTTTCTTTTATCAAGTATGTTATTCTTTATTTATTTTGGTAACCATAAATTTTATTAATGTACGATTTATTAAATTAAACTCATTCCTTCCCATGGTTTATTTTATGTACAATTTTTATATATATTCTACGTGGAATGTGTGATAATGTAAATGTTATGATGTGACAAGTGATACTATAACTATATGGTACCCTCCCCCTTGAGGGATCAAACTCAACACATATGGGGCTTACGGATAAGGAAATATTAGGGGAGGCAGGGTCGTGGGGGACACTTCAGGTTCAGTCATCTTTTCCTTCAATGCATTCTTTGGGACGGGTGATTCTTTGGTGGATGAGTCCAAGGCCATTCTCAGTGGGTTAGATATCTGCCTCTCTAGAGCTCTCCCATATCTATAGTGAATAAGGATTCTAAAGTCATCTGGATATCCCATAAGGGAGATGTTTCCACACCTTGGAGAATTATTTATCTCATCCGCCAGTGCAAGTCCCTCCTTTCCCATGATACTGAGATCCTCCACATGAGGCACAAGGGTAACTGACTAGCGGACTTCTTGGATTCTAGGTTGACCTACGAATCTCTTATCTTATTGTTAAATTCCCTTGGCTCCCTACCTTTGGGCGGTGTAGTTGTTTCTATCGGGGACTCTCTTGGCCTCCTTTTTCTCAGACCTTCGTGACCTCTTGCTTTTTTGGTGATGCTTTGTGCGGCTCAATAGGGCTAGTTGCTGGGCTCTTGGTCTTGTAATCTCATATTATTGGTAATAAAAAATATCATTTTATGCTATAAATTTCCACATTCCATGCATTTGTCTAATTTTTCCCATCATGATTATAGTTATGATACTTTTATTTTATTATGATGACAATGATTATGACCACCCTTGTTCCATGTCTCTTATTCATCCTCTTATTGGACTTTTATCTCACCCCTTATTTTGATATATATCCTTAGGTTAATAATTGTACTATGGAGAACACGAGGGATAATAAGAAGCTAGAGAAGAAGGAATTTTATAAATGTTTTTGTTTTATTATGTAAAAGTTATCTATTTTTTAATTTTCCCAATGCACTAAACCATTAGATCCTATATGTGTAATGATTTTATGTTGATTATCATTAAAATTATGTAATAATCATGTAAGAAAAAATTAGGGCCTCTATATTTGGTATCATATAATGGTTTAGTTAATTTTTCAATTAGGATTAGAAAACCTTAGTTAAAACCCTTAGTATGATACTAAGTATATGTAATCATGCAAGAATATTTTCTAAACATTGGGATCCCACAAGATATGTATTTAAAGTTAATTTCAGAAATTATTTATTCTTGACCTGTTGACTTTTTTTTGTTCTAACATTTTCTATTTTAGAAAATAGTGGGAACTAGGAGAAACCAGGCCAACAACCCATGTGAGGGAAAATATAGTGATTTCCCAAATGAAATCCCAAATTCCTTGGGAGGTAGATTTAGAAATTTTATTGAGATTATAACCTAGATATATTGGGATATGGACAATAACTTGAATAGTGTGTAACATACTGCTTCGCTAAATAGGGAGCAGCTGGCTTTAGAGTCCTTTATGCGGAAACAACCACTGACATTTTGTGGATCTTCTGATCCACTAATCTCAGAACAGTGGGTAAAATCAATGGAGAAGATCATTTAGGTGATTCAATATAATGAGACAAAGAAAGTGAATTTGGTCATTTATCATCTAGATGTAGAGGCTAACCAATATTGGGTGTGGATTAGGAACACCAAACTGAAGGAACAAATTGAAGAGATGGAGTGGGAAGACTTTAGGATAACGTTTATTATTAAGTATTTCCCTTAAAATCTTTGTACACAAGTGGAGAGAGAATTCATAGAATAGAGGTAAAAGGAAGGATAATATATCACAACCTACAAAGAAAAATTCACAAGGATTTCAAGGTATGCTTTGGGTTTTTTTATCAATAATGATAGAAAAAATGATAGATTATTTAGTGGTTTAAAACCACACCTTTGAAAGGAACAAAAAATTAGAGACTTTGGGAGTTATGAATAAGTATTTATATATTATCTCAAAGTGTATATGGAGTTTTTTGAATGTTACCATGTCTATAGTGATAAGAAACGAAATATGGAGTTTCAAGCTGAAGGATCTAACGAAAAAGGTCAAAAGAAAAATCAACCAGCCACATGTCAAAAATTTGGTAAGAAGCATCATGGGAACTGCCTCAAAGGGATGGGGAAATTTTATATGTGTGGGATAGAAGGCCACAAATATCATTAATGTTTAGAATACATGAGGATGGTGTGAAATTTGGTGTATTAATGGAGAGAACCACCCATGTTTCAATGATAAAACTATAGGGAGAAAGGGAACTATGCATGCGAGTGTACTAAACTCTGAGTCCTTAAGGGTAATTAGCGTCATCATCCCCCAAAGACAAAGGAGAAAGGGAAGGTTTATTACTTCACTAATACTAATCTGTATTATATGGGATTCATGCAAGCAAGTTATTCATCATGGAGCTCAGCCATCACTCTAGTACATTCATTCCAGGGTTTTGGATATTCTCTTTTCTTTCATCAATCAGTGCAATGATGCCTCTGCCTCATTTTTGCCTGTCACCTTCTCTTTATGGGAGTTCTTTGGGGAAAGTTTCATGTGGAAATATGGGATCATGTTTATGGGTTATGCGGTAGATTCTTGTGATATGTATTAAACTGAACTCAAATGGTTTTTGTCTGCAAGGTATCATGCGTAGAGGTGGTTTCATTTGTGACTTTCATTGTTCAGTTATCCTAACTTACTCAGTTTTTTGGGTTAGGGATATTCAGTTGTCACTGAGGATTTGTATTTACTTCAAAGCCTTAGATTATGTAAGGAACTTTCAATATCTATTTTTAAAGTGAAAATTACCTCTACCATTGTGGTTAATGATCTGAAAGGTCAGCATGAGTGTTAGTAGAATATTATTTATCACATTAGGTCTTGTATCTACTTATTCCATTCAAATTTGAGGATTTATCATACATGGTGGTAGGGTAACATTATAGTGGATCATATAGCTAATAAAGATAACATGGATAATAGGGTTATGTTTTTCTCAAACTTTGGTTCTCTTCTTATTGACTGTGTTTCAATCATGCATGTGGATGCCCTCAGTCTCCATTACTTTCAGCCTCTATGACACTTTTCTTCCTTTTTTACTTTTTTGTCCTTTTTGTAATTTTTTTATTTTATATTCTAATCAATATATATTTCAATTTTAAGATAGTAGAACTATTCAAACACCACCTCAAAATATGGAGGTTGGGTTATCTATGAGAAAGTAAAATAGAGAAATTATTTCATCCAAAGGATATAACTCCTCTTCAATTAATTTTTGTGGACTGAACCTCCAATAAAATCTAGTCTTACTTCTTTATGTGGATTTTGATGATATTTTGGTCATGGATTGGATATATTTATTCAAATCCAAAATCAATTATCATGAAAGTGAGACCACTCTTCACAAACTTGATCATCCTCCAATTAGATGCAAGTATAAGGAGGAGGATGAATCTTAATCAGATCCATCATCTCAAGTGTTGATATTAATGTCTAATGAGAAATCATATCTGGCTCAAATGATTGAGAAAAAGGAGAGAAACATGATTGAAGACATTCCTGTTGTGAGGGACTAAACTGATGTGTTCCTTGACGAATTGTTTGGTCTTCCCCCTGAATGAGAGGTTGATATATCATTTGATCTTATTCCTAGATCTATGTTGATATCAATGACACCTTATTGAATGGCCACCTTTGAGTTGGAGGAACCAGAGAAGCAGTTACAAGATAATCTAGGTAGGGGTTTTATATACATGTGATCTTCACCATGGGGTGAACCAGTCCTCTTTTTCAATAAGAAGGATGGATCAATGAACCTCTATATTTATTATCTTGGGGTCAAAAAAATAAAGATAAATAAAAAGTATCCCCTTCAATGGATGGATAAATTTTTTGATCAACTGCATGGGACTAATTATTTCTCTAAGGTGGACCTTCATTCGGGATATCACCAATTAAAGGTGAGGAAGGAATATATTCCTAAGACTACCTCTTGAACAAGGTATGAACATTATGAGTTCATAGTTATGCCTTTCAGACTCACTAATGATCCAAAAATATTCATGTACTTAATGAATAGAGTATTTGGATATTCCCTAGATAAAGTTTTGGTAGTATTTAATGATGATATTCTAATATACTACAAGTGAAAGGGGGAACACGAGGAGCATTTGAATACTATTACAAATACTTTTTGAATGGAGAAAATTTATGAAAATTATAGTAAACGTGAGTTATTGATGGAGGAAGTATCATTCTTTGGGAAGGTTATCACTAGCAACAGAATATATGTGTAACCTTCTAAGAAAAAGGAAATCAAAGAGTTAACTTGGCCAACACCTGTAACAAAAATCCGCAGTTTCCTTAGACTAGCTGAGAATTACTAAAAATTTGTGAAGAAATTCTCATGATTGTTAAACCCACTAACCAAGATAACTCGAAAGGGATAAAAGTTTTCCTGTACCAGTGAATGTAAATACTGCTTCAATGATTTTAAAAAGAGGCTTATCACTACCCCATTAATCACACATCGGACAAAAGGGTAATTCTTTATAGTATACAATTATGCTTAAAATAAGGTATTAGGCTGTGTACTAATGAAAAATGATAAAATGATAGTTTATGCCTCAAGTGTGTTGAAAATTCAGGAGAAACACTATCCTACACATGATCTAGAGTTTGTATTTGTGATCATTTGTTAGAAATATGGTAGCATTATCTCTATAGGGAGAAGTGTGAAATATATATTGATTATAAGAGACTCAAATACATATTAAAATAGAAGGATATTTATATGAACCAGTAAATATGGTTAAAGATCATCAAGGATTGTGAATTCTTAATCCAGTACCATCTGGGTAAGGAATATAAGGTGGAAGATGCTCTAAGTTGAAAGGATCCTACAACATTATCAATGATGAGAATTAAGAAGAATCCAGTCTTATTATATTTAAAAAAGATAGAAATGGGAATCATTATGGAAGGAAAATCATAAATCTTTTCTCAAATTATTAATCAACTATCCCTTGTGGATAAAATAAAGGATGCTCAAAGAAATGATGTGGAAGTTCTGAATAAGGTGGAAGCTATGACAAAGGGGATGTCCTAAGAGTTTAAAAATGATGAGGAAGGATTTGTAATATTTGGGTCTCAACTGTGTGTACCATCTTATCTAGAGATAAATAAGGAGATTCTAAATGGCGCACATAGTTCAAACTTCTCTATTGTCCTAAGGAGAACAAATATGTACCCTGATCTCCAAGAGGAATATTGGTGGGAAAATATGAAGAAGGAGATCGCTGATTATACATCAGAGTGCCTGGTATGTCAGAAAGTGAAGGATGAAAGAAAAAGGTCTAAGGGGTTGATGAAACCATTACCCCTACCAAAATGGAAATGGAAAAAATTCACAATGGATATCATCACCAGACATCCAAATTCATCCAAAGAAAACAATGTTATATGGGTTTTTGTGGATCAGATTACAGAGACAACTCACTTTATCACAATTCCAGAGGAATTCTCACTGGATCCAATCAAATGTATCCAATCTATAATTGGATACATTGGATAAGTGTTAAGGCTACATGTGGAATCACTATCAAATGTATCTAATTGAGATTTGAGACTCACCTCCATGTTCTTTAATGTCTCCAACATGATCTAAACACTTAGTTGAGTTTCAACACAACATATCATCCTCAAACTAATGTTGAATACTAATAGACTATTTATAAATTGTAATACATGTTGAGAGCAAGTTCTATGGACGTAAAAGGATGATTGGGCCAACATCTTCCTCTGGTCAATTTATCTTAAAATAACAATTTCTACTCGATCATCCAAAGGGCTCCATATGAATCCCTTTTTGGGAAAAGTTGTAGAATACTGACATTTTGGGATGAAGATGATGAACATAAGTTTCAAGGACCTAAAATGGTCAAAGAAATGATGTAAAAGGTGAAACCCATTCAACACCGCATAAAGGAAGACCAAAGTTGACAAAAGATCCTTGTATAAAATCATCAATGGGACCTAGAGTTTATGGTTGACAAAAGAGCCATGAAAAAAATCATTGGTTGGGATGTTATTCCTCTAAATATCTCCATAGAATAGGATCATGATATTTGGGTATAAAGGAAAGCTATGTCCCAGGTGCATTGGCCCTTTTGAGATTCTTGATGGAATCGGTACTATGGCCTATCAACCGAAACTTCCACCAACCATGTCTCAAGTACATGATGTATTCTATTTATCCATCTTGAGGAATCAAATATTGGATCCCTCATATGTATTGAATCCAGAGGCGGTACAGTTGGAAAATGATCTCTCTTATGAAGAGCAGCGAGTGAAGATCTTGGGCCGTAGAGATAATGTTCTATTCAACAAGACTACTCACCTGGTCAAAGTACTATGAAAAAACTATAAGTATGAAGAGCCAACATGGGAACTATAATAAGTGATAAAGGATAAGTACCCTCACTTTTTTCACTATAGTACATAAAAAGAAATTTTGAGGGTAAAATTTCATAAGGGGGAGAATGTAATGACCTAAAATTTTATCAATGTAAATTCCCTTCTTATAATTGTGTCATAAAGTACGAATCACATAAAATGACTTAGAGAACACAATATAAACTTCATAAATGAATAATGAAGGAAATAATAGGTATTTCATGAAATTAAGGAACCTATCCCTATAGAATTGTAACATGGCCGTTGGAATTGTATTGTGACCATTGGGAATAGTAAATTGGCCAATAAAATAGTAACCTCACATATGAATGTATGGATAAAATTTATTTTTCTTATAAATGATAATATGATATAATTATATCATAGTATAAGTAAAAAAATTTAAAATTTATTATTCAAGTGTTGGTATTTTTGTACATCATAAATATTTAATTACAATTTAGTAATTAGTATAATAATTTAAAATAGAAATTTATTTTCATAAAACATATTAAAAAATTAAATTCTTTTGTCCAATGATTTTAAGATAATTTTATGTGACCTCACTTAATTCTTTAAAGTGTTATAAAATCATTTATAATTTTAAAATCGTTATTTTCCATGTAAATGATGATTTTAATTAAAAATAAAATTTTAAATAATTTGAAAATTATTTTCATAAAATGAATTTCAATTTTTAATTATACACTCCAAAAAATTATTAGGGTGATTTTTTTTATTTTTCTAAACTACTTGAATTTTGGGGAATAGTAAAATATAATAATTTATGATAAAAGCCAAATACATGAATTATTAAGTCATAAATCATGTAATGATGATTTAAGACCAAAATATAAAACTATACTTCATTATTTTAATATATTTAGTGATAATTATCAGACTATTCATAGTCATGATCCAAAATAATAAACTAATGAATAGAAAACGAGAAGCACCCCTCTCCTCCCATATAAATATTACCCCTCACCACATCTTCTCCTTACACCTTCCAAGATTTTAGACTTTTCTAATTTCTTTCTGATTCTCTTCTGAAGCCCCTTCCCCATGTCTAGTATCTCTTGGTCTCAACAAAAGACCAAACTCTTTTCCCTAGGGAGGTTCTTAAGAGGGAGAAATTCAAGAGGTAAAACCCTCTTTCTTTTTCTTTTAATTTCTTTTAAATTTCATTTATTTTATTATCGTCTCCTCACCTCCACCTATCAAGGAATAATTATAACTAAAATATATAATATATTCTATAATTTTATTGTGTTAAAGGAATAACTCATCATCTAATATCTTTCATTTTCCTTTTATTCTAAAAATGAAAATATTGTTTGTGGGGTGTCGATTTATCGTCGTCATGGAGGATGCATTTTCATTTTTCATTAACTCCTTCAAGGCTGGTTATAAGACTATCATTATAGTTAAGAAATATTTTATTATACATTTTATAATTTATATAATTCTCTAGAACCAATATATAAAGATGATATTGAATAACATGATATGAGTTCGTGATGGTTGTAAAATCCTCCAAATAAATTAAATCACTTTCATTAACTATTTATCAAATGATTCATCCTCATACCATATAACCAAATGAGATATAATTCCAAATACACTTCTATATGTTAACTAATAAAATATAATTTTAATTCTGTATTATCATTCCCATTTTACATGAAATTTCATACTTTTATACAAGTGAACCGATCTTGAAAACCAAGAAAATGAACTCTCCCAAATGATGAAATTGATATCTATAACTCATCAAAAAGACCATAAATGAACCTAATAAAAATCATGTATAAAATTTTTATTTATTTTTAATTTCATGAATTTAATTTGAGTGTTCATGATATTAAAGTGATCCAAGCATTCATACATAAGGTAAGGAGATTCTCAAACCCAACTCTCTTCCTTTAGGTTTTCTCTCTTCCATTCCACTTTCAATATGGATTTTCCTTAAATGTTCCTTAAATATAATTTATTTATCCTTAACTTATCTTTTCTAGGATATAAATTTTTAAAATACTATTTTATGAGAAATGGAAGGATTTTTCCAAAATAGCTCTTCATTCCAAAATTATATATTTTACTACTCATGAGATTATCACTTCTTCACTCAGGATTGGTGTTTATTTTATCAAGTACATTATTCCATCTTTATTTTGGGAACACATATGCTTATTAATGTATGCATTATGAAATGAAATACATTTCTTTACATGGGTTATTTTATGTCCAGGATTAATATGCATTCTATGTGGCATGCATGATAATGTAAATGTTAGGATGTGACGGGTGCGCCCAAAATTATATAGCACATGGAAATATTATAATATGATGGGTGAACCCAGAATTATATAGCACTCCAATGAATTGATTAATGTGATTTATCTCATGATGAAAATTTAAATATTCATGAACATGATGTTATCTTTGTTCACAACTATGTGTGGCGGTAAACCACTAAGACATGATGTTTCATTTTTATGCATTTCTATATTCCATGAATTTATCTAACATTTTCTTTCATGATTATGGTTATGATACTTTTCTTTTATTATGACGATTATTGTTATGACCACCCTTGTTTTATCTCTCTTATTCATATAATTACTGAACTTTTAGCTAACCCATTCTTTTGATGTATATCCTCAGGTGAATACTTGTAATAAGAAGAACACAAGGGCCAATAAAAAAGCTATAGAAGAAGGAAAATAAATAAATTTTTATGTTTTATTATGTCAAAGTTATGTGTTGTCATAATTTTCCCAATATGATAAGCCTTTGGATCTTATATATATAATAATTTTATGTTTTTATCTTTAAAATGATGTAATAATCATGTAAAAAAAATAGGGTCAGTATATTATATCAAATTCAACCATAGGTATAATAATAAAGTTTATAAATAGGACATGTTTATGTGTCATATTGAGAATTTACTAATACATCCTTGATATTTCCAGTAGGATTCTTAACTGAAAACTCCCTTCCTAAGGTTCTATAGAAATGTTTAATTTTATTAGCAAACATGGAAGATATAAAAGAGTTTGAATATCCATAATTAAATAAATATTTAGATAAATTTTAGGATATTATTAAAGTACCTACCACCACTTATTTAGGAGCTTCAACCTAAACTGTAATAATCACATAAGCTTAGCCTTATCCACTTAACCTCTTATATGGTAAGTTCCTTTGATTCTTGGGATATTATTTTGAATAATTACCCATTTATTTATAGTTTAAAAACTATATAAGAGTGGTATCTTTCTTTTCCTTATATTCATTATCCAAATGATCCATCTCGCTACAATTATAACAAACTCCAATGCCCTTTAATCATTTTCTAATATGTTTCTTTCTAAAATATTCACATGATGGAAATTGATTTATTTTATTCTTATTCTTTGATGTGTTCTCTTTTCCTTATTTTTCATCCAAACTCTTATTTTCAAGAATTCCCTTAAAGATATGGGATCTAGATAATTTCTTATTTGTTTTTATGATGCATAATATTATTCCATCATATGATTAAAAAATTTGAGAAACTAGTTCCCATCAATGTCTGGGATTAATTACTTTAAATAAATGGGCAATCTTACTTTCCATATTATATATATAATCCATATCATACCTAGATAGTATTGTAAAGGTGGACTCATACTCCGTATCACTTTATTATTCTTTTTCCTTTAATCTGAGGAATTTTTTCTTCATTTAAATTTTTTCTCATGAGAGAAATAGTTGTCAAAAAATGACACTCTAAAACATCATCATTACATATATTCTATTTCTTATTAATCCCTAGTATTATGAACCAAAAACATACATTGATCAAAATCACCTTTAATAAAATATACTATCAATATAACATCTTCTCTTTCATCACATCCTAAGGCCATAAATATCTTTTCAAGGGACTTAATCCATTGCTTAGCTACCACTGTAATAGTAGTTCAACTAAAATATGGAGGCTTATATTACATAAAATGATCCAAAATAGGTGTATAATGTATTTCAACATCATGTTTTTCTATATGTTAAAGTTTATTATTCATAACCTCAACTACCCTAATATGGTTATGATCCACTCAACTTCCACACCAGTTGTATTGGCTTGCTCGGTGGAGAAATTTATATACTGGCCATGAGTATCGATATCATTATTTCTGCCATGATCTATTTATAAAAAATTTAATATAGTGTATTATATCATAAAATCATGAATTTTAAATCATAATATATAATTTTAAATTTGGTGTAACACTTAACATAATTTAAAAATTTATGCATTATTAATATCAAAATATTAGATTTCATTTATTTAGAGATATATTTAAATCATAATAATATTTTCAAATAACTTATAATGGTTTTTAAAGAAAATTTGAATTAATTCAATCATATCCCCCTGGGTTTTTGGATCAAGTGTTTAGTATGGGACCATTCATTGTACACCAGAATTATTGATGATATATACTCAACCAACTCTTTTGGGAGTTATTACCCCTTGATTCATGTGCTCCAAAACCATGTCTACTTATATTATTCAGATAGGGATGTGTTTCTAAGAAAAAAACATAATCTCTAACTTACTAAAACATTTTTAATATTTTCCTACAATTATAAATATCCTCAAAGTCCATCATAGGGTTATGTTTCTTAATATATGTTTTCCTAAATCTAGTTCCAAAAGTTTCTACTAAACTTTATCTAATACCAACTATAAAAACCCCAACTATAGTAACCCATAGTTGGTGTCTACTTTATTACATTGGAATAAGATATTTGGTATCACATCACTAAGTATTGATAGGTTTAGTAGTCTTGAAGAACCAGATACATACATGCTTTCCTTACTAAATTGGAAACAAACTAAAGAATAATAACAAAACCAAAAATATTCATCCTTGAAACTCATTAAAATATTTCTTCTTCTTATTCTAGGTAAAGGAAACAAAATAAGTGTGATCTAAAATACTCATTAAGGGTTACATGTAGTATAGGCTATCGTTACTAAATAAGGTGTAATCAATATAAAAAAGTAGATAACTAAAAACTCATTCCATTTAATCAATAACTTGAGCATGAAATAAATCCATAGATAATATCAATGTAGTAATAACATATATAATAACAAGTGAAATATAAATTAAGGAAATGCATAATATTATATTTCATGATCTTAGGAATCGTGATATATTTATGATCAATTACTTATAACAATATAATTTAATTGATGGTTAGGTATACACAAAAAACCAATTTAATAAGTTAGAACAATTGGTTTGTATAATGAGACATGTCAATGCATTAAGTGTCTATATAATTTCAGGACCCACATGTCACTTCTTGTCCAATACATTACTCATATATTAAATTACAAATTTAATTCATAAACAATATTCCTTCTTAACAAATGTCTGTATTGAGTTGAGTAAGGAATACATAATATCAATATTTCCCTAGTCAATAAAATATCTTTCATAGTAAAACACCATATATAAAAATGGAATAAAATTTACGAAATAAGAATATACATGATAAAAAAATGGCATATTTAATAGAAATGTAATATACAATGAAAATTTATTACAAGAAAGTGAATATTTTAAGATAAAGTTAATTAGCACAAAATTCATAAGAGATAAAATATGACCATCAACTCATCAAAAATATAGGTTTTGTAATAAATTATTATATTTTTGATAATAAAATAAAATATAATTGAAGCACTAAAATAATATTTAATTATATATTTTTATTTTTTAAAAACATTTAAAACTTTTAGAAGAATATAAATATTATAAAATATCTTTATTGGTGGGAAAGTCTGTAAATATTGTATACATTAAAAAGAAAACATTCCTTTTGACTTTTTATGAAGAAAGTCAAAAATAAACCTTTTAAAAAGCATTAGAAAGATTCATTTAAAACCTTTAAAAAAGTAAATTATAAACTATAATTACATTAATAAATAATTTGGTTAAACAAAAAGAAAATTTTAAAACAATTTTGAAAATTGTGGACATGGAAGAAAAAAATACCCGAGCAAAATGACAAATACATTTGGTTTTTATTTTAAAAATTTCTTTGCTTGATTAAATTTTCAAAGAGGGGAAAATTTGATAAAAAAATAAGTAAAATAATTAAATATCTATAGGGTAATAAAATATATGTGGTTTATAAAGTATATATTATAAGAAACCTTCAATGAAAAAAATATTAGAAGCCGTAGAAAAATGAGTTTGTAAAATAAATTCTTACCTCCTTGTTAACATTTAATTTGTAACCACCTAAAATAA
This sequence comes from Viscum album, assembly GCA_963277665.1. Lineage (NCBI taxonomy): Eukaryota > Viridiplantae > Streptophyta > Magnoliopsida > Santalales > Viscaceae > Viscum > Viscum album. Next base: position 3,810,859 of record OY728134.1, on the reverse strand, counting down.
TAGATTTAATTGAAACTTTAATCATAATTAATAAATATAAATTCATGTTAAATACATAAAAGGTTAATTATATACACCACATAAAAATATATAGGTTCATAATACCAAATTTGTCTAAATGGAGTGGAAATTGAGACGAAATTCATTACCTCATGCTTACACTTTGTTTAATGTGATTTAAACTCATATATAATGGTTTTAAAAGTTTTATGAATTTATAATAGAACCATATTAATATTTATAATATCATATACGTTCTACTTATAACATATTATCACTCGTTAATAAAAAATCTTTCATTATTATTATTGTTTTGGGTGTTAACTAATTAGTTTTATCATCTTTGTTTCATCAAGGATATTCAAATTCCTCACATAGGTTATAGATTCATCATACAAATAATTATATTAATTTAATAGATATCATTTTTATTTATTATATACATTTTTATAATCTTTCTTGAAAATTGGACATGGGAAATGAATCGCATTGCTTTATAGAGCTGGAAAGTTGTACACACACATGATTGACATTATCATTTATTAATGAGTGAAAGGTTAAGGAAATATCTAGAAGATTAAATATACAGAATTAATATTGTGTCATAAGTATCAAATATATTCATTTTTTACATCATTACTACTATCTATGTGAGTCTGTGATGGAAAAAAATTTACATCGGTTCGCAAGGCGGTAGTCCGCTGTACACATGAATGATGGTTTTGTTTCCCATTTATTGGAGAAGGATAAAGATAAATATTATTAAATAAACATTATAAAATCTCATTATATGAGATATAATGGTGTTATTATATTGTAATAGTTATGAAATAATTGATGGTAGTAAAAGAACAAGTAAAAAAGAAAGAGCTTCATTGAGATGATTATCTTATCTAAGAGAATCCTCTCTTGGATATCTTATTAAGGACCCCATGGTTGGTATTTATGACGAAAAAAACCTAAATAATCTGTATAATGGATTTTGGGAGATATCTTTGTAGGTTTTGGTTGATATAAATGGATCAGTAGGTGTGAATAAAGTGAGAGGAGTAGGTGTCCTTTTATAATTAAGGTGAGTGACACACTTCTAATTTTTCAACGTCTTATATTATTAAATCAATTTCATAGAAAAATTTATAAAAAATGAATCATATTAAAATTTTATAAGGGTGGGGTATAAATACAAAAAAAATATTTTTAATTAATTTTTTAGGTCATTTCGACCCTTATCTTTTTATATTAACCCCCGATAATCCCATTTTGACCTTAACCATGGTAACAAATTTTTACTTTTTTACTATTACTTGAAAAAATATTATGTTTAACTTATTGAATAATTTTAATTATTTTTAATCCAAATAATGAATCCATTTTATCAAATTCATTTATATAAGTGATGGATTTTAATTTAAAAATAAACCATAAAATGTGATGAAAAACTATTTTTCAATAAATGCAGTTTTCATGCATAAGATGATATTACATTAACTATATGAATAATAATAATATTTTTATGGATTTAAATTCATATATTTTGATATATGGTCTATAAATTTTATTTAAATCATTCATTATTAAAGATTATTTAAATTAATTAAAAAGGAAAGATATTATTCATTTTAAAACACTTTTCTGTGAAATATATCTTATTACCTTAAAATGTTATTATATTTATTTTTATAAAATTAGTAAAAAATATATGGATAATTATTCATATTATAACACATTATTATATTTAAAAGTAGTAAAAGTTAAATACCATATTTTCAATTATTTATAAAATCTTATTTTTAAGGTAAAATTTAAAAAAACTCATTTTAGGATTATTTGGACTTTGGAAGTTAAAAATCGATATCCATCCTATAAAATTAGAGTTTGTGTGCAATAAAATATTAAAATTTACATTTTGTTATAGTTTTATTCAAATTAAATTTCCACTTACTATAATTGAAGTACGAGTGTTGCAAAACATAATTATCATAGTTACCTATTTCAGAACCTTTTTCATATCCATAAACTATTATAAAAATAATTTATATCGATACCCTAGAATGATATTGTAGTTCGATATTTTAAATATGAATATAGAAAATCATGTAATGATTTTAGCAGCATTATGTGTATACAAAAGGATTATGGAATGGGATTAACGAGTGATAAAGGTAGTCCCTCTTTAATAAGAAATCATTTGGAAAGTAAAGGATTGATAATGAACATATAGATTCATAATCATATGAAAATAAAAAAGGATTATAAAAAAGTAAGTTTATTAATTGAAAAGAGGATGGAGAGAATCAAGGAGTGATTTTGGAAGTATGGCAGTTATACAAAATGGATTATGAAATGGGTTTAATAAGAGATAAGGTTAATATCACATAATTAGGGAATCATTTGTAAAATAAAATATTGAGTATAAACACATGAAATAATAATCACATATAAATAAAATGGGATCATCATAAAATAATTACTTGAATCAAAAGGAGGAGGGGGAGGAGAACCCTTACCTTGCTAAATTACTTCTTAAATCTTGGGAGGACTCCTTAGAACCTTTGGAACTCCTTGGGTGGGATTTATAGAAGGAGAGGAAATTTAGATTTGTGATAAGTTTATTTTTTGTGTTAAGGGATTAATTAATTTATGGGAGTGATTTCATTTTATTGGTGAAAAACATGGGATTTGTTTATGGAAAACAAGAGTTAGGTAAGAGGTAATAATGGAATCAAATGGGTGTTAGGTGGATTTGGTGAGCTAGGTAAATTTGGCAGAGAAATTTTAATTGAGACATATTTATATGACTTTAATACCTAAAAATTAATTCTATAAGGAGTAAGTGAAATTTTTATTATTAAAAATTTGAGATACTTTATTTACCCATGTTTACCCTTATTAATCTACATTAAAAATTAATCATGGTAATTATTTTATTACTAAAAATATTAAATGACCCATATTACCCAATTTTAATGTTATGAATCCAAATTTTGGCTCCATTTAACCTAATTAAATTTATATCTAGGAGAAAATTAACTTTTAAATTCAAAAAATATAATATGTATAAAAACCACTTTTTATAGAATGATGACACTTTAATTTTTAACTATTACTAATCTTATTTAATATTTATTTCTTATTAAATGAGTATTATTATATATATATATATATATGAAAACATCATATTAGATCCTTGATTCAAAATATATTCATTTAATTTATAAGAACACAATATTTAGAAAAGTATTATTCTTTAAAAAATAATTGTTTTACCATGATAACTAACATTTACCTTGGAAACATAATTTTATGCATAAAAAGAAATTGATCACATTACATAATTTTATCCATATGATTAAAAATTATAATCATTTTATCTCATTCAATTTATAAAATTGGAAATTTTTTATTTTTTTATAAGCGTGCATAATGTACAAAACCCATTTTAAGAAACATATATATTCTAAGAATTAAATGAACTTTGTTTTATTAAACCCTTTTATATAGTATTTAAAATTTGGTTACATAAAGTAATACCCAATAATTATATATCTATAATATAATGATAATATTTCATAATTTTATTAAGGTAACATGGTTTTTCATTTTATTTCAGTATTTCATGCAATATAAGAAACTCACACGGTATTTGATTATGGAAAAGTAATTACTAAAATTGTGCTTCATTACATTATACCACCTTAAAATAATTTCATTCTAGAAATTTTATTACATGGAGTAAAATATGTGTGTGTACTTATCTCACATCACATCCTTAGGTTCCCATATAGCCTCCTAAAAAGTATATTCCACCACAGAATATTGACTAGATGAGTGGTCTTGTTCCTCTGAACCTTGTCTCTTTGATCCAAGATTTCTATAGGTTATTCATTATATGAAAGGTCATGTTTAATTTTTACAACTTATAATCTTAGATCATGTGATGGATCTAGTATATACTTCCTCATAAGTGATATTTGGAACACATAGTGAATTTTATAGAGGTGTTTAGGGAGTTCTACACGATAGGTTATGGCCCTAACATGATCAATGATCTTGAAAAGACTAGTGAATCTAGATATCATCTTTCCTTTCATCCTAAATCTCATACCTTATTTACATTGAAATATTTAATTGAACACTTTATCAATAAATTTAAACTCTATATCTCATCAATGATTGTCTATATAACTCTTCTGTCAACATTATGTCACATTCATATATCACTCGGAATAGTTTGAACCTTCTTTTTCATTTCTTGTACAAGGTAAGGACCTATCATATTTATCTCTCCAACTTCATCTCAATATGTTATATTCCTATATCACTTTCTATAAAAATCCTTGTATAGTTCCATATGAATGCTATAATAGAAACTTTTATTATATGAGAACTCTACCAAGGGTAGGTGTTGATCCCAATATCCTTGTAACTACATCAAATAAGATCTCAACCTATCCTTTAGAGTTTGAATGGTCCTCTCATATTGACCATACATATACAGATGATAAGTAGTGATTAAACTCATATTAATCTCAAAATGTTTTTTAATACTTATTTGGAACCTCAAGGAAAACCAAGAATCCTAATTAGATATAATGGATAGTGGTACTCTATGCCACAATACCACTTTCCATATTTATATCATTACAAGTTGTTCAAGGGAGAAATCTTATTTGATGGAAATAAAATGAATTGAATTCAAAAGTCAGAAAACTAAAACCCAAATAAAATTATAGATTTTATAAGTTTTATGGAGTCCTATAAGAAAATTCATAGTGATGTATTACCATTTTTATACCAATATGGGTAATGGTTTCAAAAAATCATTAGACTTTTTTCATTCATCCCTAACAAACTGAAATACCAAGCATCGAGATATATATTCTCAAATATCTCTATTTATATTATCAAACTATATGTTTAGTTTTAGATTTTTATACATCTTCATACTTCCTAGATAAATAGATATAGATGAGTTATTAAAAGCATCCAAAAGTTCAATCTTCAATTTCAGCTTTGATGGGACACAAATCTAGGTTCCAAACCTTATAACTCTATCTTTATCAAAGTTAAACTCATTAATATTCCCTACCTTTTCCATTTTCTATATATAATCCTTATGGGATTATTTAATATTTACATTAATGGAAGTTTGAGTAGTCATTTTGGAAAGTTAGTATTTATCACCTCTCATTATGAAGTCAATATTCATCCATTAAAAAATCTTGAGTATTGGGTCTTTCTAATCCTTATCATGGATATGGTACCATGGTAATTCCTTAATAGAGCATCATCCACCTTATTTTCCTTCCTAGGGTGGTAATTTATTGATAATTTTTAATATTTTATCAATTATAACCATATCCTTCGGTGCTTATTCAACTCCTTCTATTTGAATATATATTTCAATCTATTTTGATCTGTATATATGTCACACCTTTTTTTTATAGAAAATACCACCAAATCTTTAATGAAAATATCAATAATGAAAACTATAAATCATATATTGTGTAATTTTTATCATGAGTATTTAATTATCATGAGTCATAATCAATTACCTTATCATTACGTATGATGACGCAACCCAAACCCTTTTTTAAAGAATCGTTGTATATTATAAACCCTTCCCCATGGAAAGGTAATGTATGTACATGAGAAATGACTAACCTCTTCTTTGGTTCCTTGAAACTACATTCACATTCATCTTTCTAAAAGAACTACAATCCCTTTTGTGTTAACTTGGTTAGTGAGTTTGATATCCAGGATAAATCTCTCGCAAAATGTTAGTAATATCCTTCTAATCCAAGAAAACTACATATCTCAGTCACAATGGTTGGTCTAGTCCATTGCCCGATAACTTCTATCATTGATGGGTCTATTAATATTCCCTTCATTATTTTTATATGACCTAAGGTAGTCTCTAAATACTATATTTATTAAAACTATGAAGATTGAAGGAGAATTTTTAAGTCTAAATATCATCACTCTAAATTCATAGGGTCCATAATTCATACAAATAGTTATCTTGGAAACATCCTCCCTTTTGACCCTTAACTGATGGTATCCCAAACAAAGGTTAATCTTCAATAAGTATTTATCTTTTTAAATCTAATAAAATATATCATAAATATAGGTTAGAGTATACTTTTTTATCAATATTTTATTAAACTCATGATAATCAATGAAATGATTCATTGGCACATTCTTCCTTTTAACAAAGAGGAAGGGTGTACCCTAAGGTGAAGCACTGTGGTGTATAAAATCCTAGATAAGATTTTCTTATAACTACTTTTTTAATTCTTCCAATTCAATGGAAGATATTATATAAGGACTCCTTGATATAGGCATGGATCCAAGTATGAGTTAGATTAAAAATATAAGCACACACTTTGGAGGAAGACTATACAATTCATCCATAAATATATTTGTATACTCCCAAACAACAGGTATTTCATCAATGACCACTTCCTCCCCAATAATTTGAGTCATAATTTCTTTATTTTTTGGTATCATAACCCCTATGATATAATTTTAATCCATATGGATTTCATGATCATTATTATATTGATACTTAATAATATGATGATTTGGGATGTGAAATGATATTTACTAATCCAAATAGTTGATATGTGATTTAAATAGGGAAATCCAATATATTCCCAAAAATATGTCAAATTAAAACAATGGAAGAATAATTAGATATACTGGTAGTATCTTCCCATAAATTTCAATCATAACAGATTTATATATTTTACACGTGATCATTATGTGACTAGGGGATTTCATATATAGTTTAATATCCATTTTTTGGGGTGGTGATCCCACATTCTTAGAAAACATGTGTGATATAATAGAATTCAATGAACCAAAATAAAATAAGGTATTAACAGATCTATAAAAAAGATCAATTTTACCTAACATCACTTAATTTTTTGATCTACCTCATCAATAATGATCATGAATTACCTTCCTTATTCCCTTATTTTGGGTGGCTATTGGGCCAATTTTCTTCATTGTCTAGAGGGTTGGGTCATTGATTCATATAATGTCTAAACTTCTTGCACTTAAAGCATTATAGTGAAGATGGATCATTAATTAGGACCTTATTTTCTTCAATTGTGTTAATCAATATCTAATCCTTAATTAGACTGTTGTGGTCTTGGTTTCCTACTTTATCACACTTAAAACACTCTCCTAATCCCATAAAGAAAATTACTGTAGATTTTCTTCCACATTTATTATTTGTATGGAATTGAAATTTCTTCCCACCACATGTCATATAATCATAGATTATTTTATACTCCACTTTCCATTTCTTTTTCCTAGAATATTGAGAGGTTCCAATTTCTATATCTACCTTAATATCACATCAAAAAAATAATTTGTAGCTACCTAAGTCTCTTATGAATAATTCCCTAAAAGGATTAGGATTTAATCTACTAAATAAGTGATCTATTTTTCTCCCAGTATTAGAGATAAAACCAAAGGCATACTTTGTAAATCTTGTAAAAATTTCTTCAAAAGATATGATAGATGCATCCTCTTTTTTCTTCAATTCCAACAATTCCTAATCTATATTTTTTCAAAGAGTTTTAAGTAAATACTTAGTGAAAAATATTTTCTTGAAATATTCCCATTCTATAGAGTATACTTCCTCCTTTTATATGGTATTTTAACGAGACACTACCACTGATCAGTATCACCTTCTAGATAGTAGACTGCCAAAAACAATTCTCATGGCTTGAGAATTGGATAATGGAAAATAACATTTCCATTACATTGACACACTTCTTCGTAGCTAATGGATTATAAAAAACACTAAAAGAGAGTGGGTGTTTCCTCATAAATGACTCAATAGAGAATTTATACTTCCTTGGTGTGTTCATGAGCTCAAAATGACTTGGGTTGTTAGCCACAACTTGAGAGAGTTAGGAAAGAATTATCAATAGTTTCTTCATTCTGTATCTAATCTCATTAGGTTTCCTAGTTGGAAAATCTCCACATTGTCCATTACACCCATTGTTAACTCAATTATTTTGTGTTCCAATAATTATCTTTAGTAAATAATAATTGGGAATGAGTATACTTAAATTAATGAATGTATATATAATGAAACTATAAATTTAGAATTATGATTTCATAAATGTTGTGCATATGTTTTCCTATGAATCTCAAGGTTTTAATCTAGTTTATCTATGGTCATTTTTCTATTACGTTTTCTATCCTAATTTGTTAACACCATACTCAAATCCTTCCTTAGTGTTTGTAAAGATAATGTGATAAACCAAAGTATATCACTTGGGAGTGTCAATCTAGGTGTACAGTTAGGCCTCTTTGTCATTCACCCAGTGATTATCATGTTAATACACAATCTACCCATTTCTGGGTTATTACCCCTAGGTACATTTTAACTAGACCCTATATCCACTTATAATGTCTATAAAGGATGTAATTTATAGGATAACACATGATCTATACTTTATCAAAATTTTAGGATGTTATCCAATACTTACACTTATCCTTTGTAATTATCCCAAGGTTTTTCGCAATAGTTATCTAAAATAATCTCTAAAAATAACTAAAACCAAATTTTATATCAACTAAATCAATCAAATATAATCATAGCTTAAATAGTATAATAATTTTATTACTTAGATAATACATCACACAAATAGTCACACAACCCAAGGACCAAAATGTTTAGAATCTCATAGATTAGTTATATAGAAATATACTTTTACAAAACTTATAAACATTTCTTCAAAATCACACACCTATGGAACCTTTTCTAGATATATCGCATGACATAATCATCTTCATAACCTATGGATTATGAATATAAGAAAGGGGTGATCTCAAACTCTTACTAAGGGAAAAGAATATCATAAAGTACGATATCAACAACATGATGGTGAACATGAGGAAGAGGATACGTATATTATTAAAAGATCATAAGATCATATATGATAATCATAATATTTTTAGAGAAACATCATATAATAAAAATATATTTAAAGAATCATAATGTAACACCTTGAACTTTTCAAATTATTCTATTTTTTTATTTTCTAGCCATGTAATTTTTCATCGGGGTTTTGGTTGAGTCTCAGGTTTACTTTTTGAGTTTTTATTGAAAAACGAGTGTCTTGGGCTTCACAGCATCTAGAACACAGACAGAGCATGGTTTGGAAAATGTGCAGCTTCACCTAGGAAATTGTGCGTCCTTCCTAGTGTTCAAAATAAATAAAATCAAATGAGTAATAATAAAATTAAGGTAAAATAAAATGAGAAAAGTAAAAATGAGATTAAAAAGTATTATTTCAATAATAATAATAATGATAATATTATTTTCTAACAGTATTATTATTATTATAAATATTTTGTTATTATTATTATTATTATTAATATTATTATTATTGTTAATTTATTAGGGTAATTTTATTTAGGGTTTATTTTTTTTTCTTCCTCTTTCTTTCCCCTCGCTTCTTCATCCCATCACCCCCCCTTCTTCCTCCTTGCTGAGCACACCACCCTGCTAGATAAGTGTTCTTCTGGTCTCCCTCTATCTAGTACAATGTTACTTCAATACAACCTTATCTACTGGTTGAGGCTCCTCTTTTTCATGCACCTCCTACCGTCACGATTTTTGGTGCCTCGCTCCCCTTTTTTGGTGCCCCGCTCCCCTTCTCTAGTGCAACCATCCCCTATCGGTGCAACCTCTAGAGACCCTCCTGCATGTGCACCTCTCTTTGTAATCCCCTCCAGGTAATCCCCTTATTAGATTTAGGCTTTTGGTTTTATAGTGGGAAGGGTATTAGATTTAGGGTTTTAATCTTGAGTTTTTGGGTTTGATCTTCTTGATTAGGGTTTCTCTTTTCCTCCTTGTGGTACAGTTGAGTTTAGGATGCATTCTACACCATCTTTCATGATTCTTCTTGGCCCAAGGTAGGGGATTCCATGTTTTATAATTCTTGTATGATTTCAATGTGATTTCTTGAGGATTTAAATGTATTATATGGAAAATTGGTGAGGTTCTAAAAGAAATTTAAAATTTATTTGAGGTGAGTATGGTTTGAAAAATGTTTTTTTCAAAGGTAATGTGTCATGTTCATGTGTGAAAACATGTTTTATACCTTATATGTGTTTTATAAATTCTTTAAGTTGTTTAATAAATTGTGTAAAGGATGAGAAACATTTTTTTGAAGGGTTTTATGATGTACATATAATGAAAGTGGAATATATAAGGGAAAATGGTTATGTTTTGGTATGATGGTTCTTGTTTTTCACTTTTAAATATGAATTGTGAATTATATAAATGATTTGAAACAAGTTTTAAATTCAATTTTTTATGTGTATATTTGGAAAGGGCCCAACCCATAGAAATAAATTGGTTTAACTATGAAATTTTCTTGTGTTTCAAAATGGGTTTCATGAAATGTAAAAGTGATGTGAAAATGTGTTTTTGAAGTGGTTTTGGTTTGTGTAAAATGGAAAATGGGTCAGTATCATCATATAGGAATTGTGTTCATTTTTAATATTTAGTTTTAAATGGCCTTGCTTGATTTATTCTTTATTTATGCTCTGTGGGTAATATTTGAGGTGTGTAGAACATTGTCACTATGTTTTTGTGATTCTAGGATATATTGTACTGAGTTTTTATCAATGTTTAGGGGTTTTCATGCATATAATTAAGATATATATATATATATATATATATTATGTACTCCATGTATGTATTCCCTCATGGCGTGTGGAATACATGCATTGGAATATGGATATATATATATATGTGTATGTATGTATGTATGTATGTATGTATGTGCGTGTGAGTGTGGGCCAGTTACGAGTGGTATCTGCCTAATTTGTCAAGCACCGAAGTGTCTCGACCGAGTTCACTCCCTTTTTGAGGTAGGTTTCCCAATGAATTATCTTTTAAATTAAATAATTATTGATTTCTTGTTGTTGGAACTTTTATCTAATTCTAGTTAGTAATTTATGGTTTTTAGAATAATTTCTTATTATGAAATAAAGTAAGACCCTATTTGTATTTGAATTGAATGAAATTGTTTTATTAAATATTCTTACTAAGTGTTTGATTAAATTACCCTTCAGACCTTATAAATGTGATTTGTATTTAAGGTGGTTAATTAGGTTTCTTAAATGGGTTTCCAAGTGTGTTTCTGGTTTTCAAAGGGGTGTGCATGTGATTCGTTAATAAATGTTTTGGCATGAGAAAATTGTGTGAGGCTCAGTTGGATTTTTTTGTAAAATTGGTTATCTGAAAAACTCTCCTTGGATGGTCCTCATTCCTTTGTTATGTTTTATGTTGGTATGTCTGCCTTGTAGGACTCCTTTGTGGTTAAATAATTGAAAGTCAAAGGACTTGTTCCTTAGGGTGACTTGGGGGGTTACTTTTGTGTTATTTGCTTATGGGTGATATATATGTATGTTCTTGTGATAGGATGTTTGGTGGAAATAGGTTGGCTCACCCCCTTTTAGTCTGAACATGGTTACCTAGAATTGCTAGTGCATTCTCGATGAACGATTGTTTTTCTAGTCTAGGTTATTGACCTAGCTAGTGACACATAGCATGGGGTTATTTTGTTATCATTGCTATGGGATTGGGCCCCTCGGTCAGGTCAGGTAGAGTGAAGATTGGGCTTTTGGGTGTTATGATTTCATTGGGTTGGGAAAGCCTTTGAGATGAGTCACATGTATTGGATGTTCTATATTATTCATGAGCTCCTAGGTTCTCCCATGTACTTTGATACGTAGTTATCTATGGAAGATGATTGAGGTAAACTATTGGTTGGTCACTCTAGCTTGATATTTTCCATTTCCCTTGTGTGATCATTACTTTCACCTCATTGTATGGTTCATCTCTTTTCTAAAATTGATAAAATGATTTTCAAATATTTATGGAAAATGGTTTTGAAAATGTTCTACACTTCCTTATTCTCAATCCTTGTTTCATTAAAAGGTTAAATATTTATTCATGAAATAAAACTAGTTTAAGATAAAATGGAAATGGATCATGGTTTTTTTAAGGTAAAATGTGTGAAGAAGTTTCATTTATATATTGTAGTTCAAATTTGAAATTGTTGTTTATTTATTTAAAGGAAATGCATTTGGGTATAAATTTCTTAGGAACGCCTACTGGGTTTTAATACTCACGCTTAGACCTTGTTCTTGTATTGAGTCTTAGGTGCAGGGTTCATCTGGATACTAATCTCCATGGGTGATGTTGAGTTTTGTGATTGGAGTATGACCCACAGGGTCACGTGGAGTTTTAGTGGTCATCAAGTTCAGTTCGTTTTATTTATTAGTTCCTACTTAGTTATTCTGTATGATTTATTTATTTTAGAAATATATTTTATTATTCCGATGATTTTATTTATTTATATTGGTATAAATAATTTCCATCATCACTCTGTTGAATCCCTTGGAACTCATTGACATCCTGGGGGGATCGAGAATGCCTCTCAGGCCTTGTCACGGGCCATCTTGGGTGACCCATTCAGGGTGGATCCTAGTTGGTTCGTGAAAAAAATGGTATCATAGGGAGTTTGGATTTTTAGTGGACCTTTATTTTATTGATCCCATTATTTATTGGGGATTTCGAGGTATATGGAGTAGGATATTTGGGACTCGAGGGGTAGGTGTGAGAAGAGTGTCACGAACTCCTACTCATTCTAAACCTTGGGTTACGAGGGGATGTACAGGTTTGATGGTGTCCTTTGGTTCTTGTCGATTGTTTGGTTTTGGGAAATAAAAAGGGATTTTAGAAGTGGCCTTCATTGGCTCATAGTTCCTAGAAAGCCATGTGGACCCAGAGACATTGTCCTAGAATACTCTCTGTGGTGGTGGCGTGACTGGAATATGGCCTCCAACCAAGTGTTTGAGTCACCCATCGACACTAGTTTCTATGTGTGAGTTGTTTGGGGACTCTCTCAAATCTGTAAAAAAAATTAAAACTCTTATTGATGAAATATGAAAGGTTAAATTTAAAGTGGTTTATTTTCAAATATGGAAAATGAAATTTTTAGTTGGTTTGAAGGAACTTTCAAAATATAGATCCTTATGAAATGGTTTTGAGTGAGCGGGGGTGTGTTCATCGGTGTTTGGGTGGTGTGTCTCTTGTACTTTTGGGGAATGTTGTTGTGGGTGTATTGAGTTTGAAACCCCTCTTGTTTAAATTATTTTTTATGTTTTTGTTTCATAGGTATGTTGGTTTGAAGAGATGGTTTGTGGACTCTTTAGAGAAGTGTTTCGAGAATCCTTTTTGGTATCTCTCTTTGTGTGTCTGGTTTTGGTGGTGGCATGTTTTTCCCAACACTTCTATTTGATGGGGTCCTTGGGATTTTTCCCTGCAGACTAGTGCACGCCCCCATAAAGAGTTAATTCATGAATGAAGTGTGGACATGGGTGATTCTCCATTAGTATATACTTCAGTTGATCAAAATAAGAATCTTCTTCTTGATTTTAGGGTTGAGTCTACCCCTCTTATTTTTTGGATAAAAAAATCCTCTCATAGTAGGGGAGTGGATGCGAGAGGAGTTTAAGTACATTTTAGTTTCCTTCTGTCGTTCGATGGTCAATGGTGAAGTTTTACATCGTAAAGTCTGAAGTTCCTTCTTGGAAGTGGTGAAAGGAAATCTAGTGGGGAAAGTGGGAAGCAGTCTGGATTGCTGGTGTTGGCCGCTCTCCAAAAAAATTCTTTGGATCCTTCATCAGTTTCCTACTAAGAGAATGTTCATGTTAGTCCACCAATGTGGCCTCTAAAGTTGTAGTATTCATGTTCGGTGACATTTTTAAATGTCTTTCTCTTATTAAAGTGCAAGGTTGGATGTCATGAAATTTTTTTGAGAACTCTTATTTTAATAGAAACATGTGTCCCTTTAGGGGAATTCAAATTTTTTCTATTTCATGTGAAAGAACTTTTTGTGTGCCCATGCTTCTGATGTTTCTTGTTCTAAATTGAAAGGTATGATGCATGATCATCTTATAAGTTCCTCTCTTAGTGAAGTTCCATGTTGATAAAAAGTAGGTTTTGGGTGTTTTGTTTTCTATTGGAGTTATTTAGATCGTGGTGTGGTTGTTTGTGGCAACATTAGGAAAAAGTTTTGATTAGGGTTTTTCAGTGCCTAATTGTGATATAGGAGATGATTCAATCATAAGAGCTCCAACCATAGGTATCGGAGTGAATCTGTCATGTAGTGAGGAACCCCAGGGTTGTAAGGGACCTCGATCCAGTGTTTATCTTCAATTTGGGAAATAGAGACAGTTTAAGTTTTATGTATGGACATTCCATTCATAATAGTCTCATTTTATTGAGGGATTATGAGGAACCTATTTCTTAGTGGAGTATTATATTGTATGGGAAGATCTCAAATTATCTCATGTTGGGCTTTCTATATCGATCCAAACTAGTTAGTTAATCTAGTTGGTCTCTATGGTGGGGAAATCCACTATGGGTCTTGCTGAAATTCCTGAACATAAATAAATATTATCCTTTTCATTATGTTGAGGAGTCTATTCAAACCTCCCCATGTGTATGATTGAAATATGAATGTAGATTCTAAATTACAAGAGGGGGGTGAATTGTAAGTTTAAAAACTTTCATTATTAACATTAAGTAAAACTATGTTTAACAAAGTTAAACAATGTAAATTCACAAGGCCTTTTAGTTCTACAAACTTTCTAGGTTCCAGAAATATGATTCTGGAAATGATACTTAATAAAAGTTTATAGGGAAAAGATTCTACAATAAAGTGTATAGAATATTACTAATAAGAGTACATAAAAGAACAATAAATCATAATAAGTTTATACTTTCTTTATTTATCAAAACATAGTGGAATATAAACTTGAAACAAAACAAGTAACAAGTATGAAATATTTTAACCCAAATAGAAGGGTATCCAACAACCTTGGATAAAGTTCCCTTGATTTATACTTTTAAGAAATTATGCCTTACCCATACCAGGGTAAGCCCTCGATAGGAATATCAGAATTTGTCTTTCTATCCCCACAAGCCTTAGAACATTAAAGTAGTTGGAACCTATGTCTTCTTATCCATGGAAGTCCTCAAACTTCAACATAGTCATCACCTCTGTCTTCCTACCCTCAGAAGTCCTCGATTGTACACAGCGGCAATCGAAGTCGCACGAAGAAAGCTGAACAAGTTGTTTAGTGCGCTCAAGGTATGAGATCCTCTCTCTCTCTCTATAAATTACTTCATCAGAATGTAATCTCTAGTGATCAACATTGTCTCAGTTGTTGAGCTCGATTAAATGAGCTCCTATTTATAGGCATTTCTCCAACGGTCGGCTCCCTCCTCCAATAGTAATATTTTTTCTTGAATCTCAGAGGGACATGTACATGTGTCACTCATACAATGGTTAGTTAGAAACAAAAAGTACGACATCATTTCATAATTATAACAAGTGTAAGAAAAATAAGTTTTCTTAAAAAAATCAAATTTGTCAGAGTCTAAGGAAAATAAATTTCAGAGTCTAATCAAATAAACACTTGGAGACTATAAATCATAAATATCTGGATTCTGTTTTCAAGGAATTTTGAACCTGAATTCTATAGATTTTTGAATCTGAATTCTAATAAATTAAGAATCTAAATTCTTAGGAATACATAGTCTGAATTATGAGGAATTCGGAGTCCGAATTCTGAGGAATTTAGAGTCTAAATTATAAGGAATTTTTAGCATGAATTATGAGTAATTTAGAGTCTGAATTTCAGAGGATTTGGAATCTGAATTTTAGAGAATTAAGAATCTAAATTTCAGAGAATTTGGAATATGAATTTCAAAGATTTCGGAATCTGAATTTCAGATAATTCGGAATCTGAAATTCAGTGAATTCGGAATCTAAAAATTAGATAATTCAGAAACTGTATTTCAGAGAATTCAGAATCTGAATTTTAGAGAATTCGGAATCTGAATTTTAGAGAATTTCGAATCGGAATTTCAGAGAATTCAGAATTTGAAAACAGAATACCCTATATCTAAGAATTTATAAAATTATGAGGTTTTAGATATGAAACCGATTTTTAGACTTTAGAAATAAAAGGATTTAGGATAAGAGAAACTATAAAATGAACAATGAAGACAAATGTAAGGAGAAAATTTCCTTGGGGAATGAAAATTTTCCTTAATAATATATATCTTATAAGAAATAAAATTTACTTTGAGATATAGTGTTTGTGATTTTAAAAACATAAAGGAATTGAAAATTCATAAGGAAGCCTTATGGAATCAACAATCTCCCCCTTTTTGGAAAGCACAAACATCCTTACTAAAAAGGATATAAGGACATCGAATTTTTTATTGACTTGTAAAAAACATATCTCCCAGTTACTTATGGATCATAGTGAATATGACTACCCCCCCCCCCTCTTAGGCTTTGGAATACATAAAGATCGTATTCTTGATTCCCAGAATGAGATTTTATATTTTCTTGTATAAAAAAATCATCATTGATAAGAACCTTCCCTTAGATGAACTCCCCCTTACTTAGGTAAATATCTTCTTTACTAATATTCTTTTTATCATTCCTTTCTCCCACTTTGTGATTTTCAAAAAGGAATAAAGGTAATGGAAAACAATGGTACCTGAAATATTAGTACTTAGAAACCAAAAAATATATGAAGAACAATCAAAATTCCATTAATATTGAAAGAATTTTTACAAGGAATAAATTAAACAAAATATCGGAATTGGAAAAATTATATTTCTTTCTCCTTTGGGATAAACTTCTTGACAATGGTTTTCATAATCTTGAGCTCTTAGTGATCTTATTCCATATACTTAAGTAGCTAATCCTAATCTTCATTTTTCTTTTCCAAGCCTCTAATATTTTCTTCCTAATCCTTAAGACATTCTTCTTGAGCTTTCAACACTTATTCTTCCTTAACCAACTTCTCTTCAAATTCTATTCTGAGATCCCTTCCCTCTTCTAATTCATGGCTACAAAATTATTCTTCCCATTTAGATCCTTAACATATTTTTTCCGAGTAGTCTCTTCAAGAGTATGATTTTCTTCAAATCTCTTAGAAGGATCATTAAGATTTCCATCTTCGGTGTCAAAGACATCTTTGACATTATCTTGAAATTCATCAAAAGCTCTCAGGTCTTTGACAGTCTTCCTTGACCATCTTTTAATCTTCTTTCATGACCTTTTATGAGCCTCATAACCAATGAGAAAGGATTTGAAATCTACCTCAAGACCGAAAAATTAATCCATAAGCATGGAAACTCAATCTAATTTATGATTAAATAAATTCTGAATTAATTGACACCTTGAATCTATACTTTGAAATAAAGGAATAGTGCCAACCAGATTTTTCAAAGATTGTTCCAAAAAATTATGTCCAAGAGAGGACGATTATGAATCATAGAGTTTGGTTGGTGAGGTTTCTTTTTCTAACTCATCATCTTTCCTCTTTGATGAACTTCCAATAACTTTCTTTTTCACTACTTATTTTTTAGGTGTATGGACCAACACCTACTTTCCCTTATCAACTCTCTGATTGGTATCTTCTGGTTTAGGTTATTCATACTCACTATCTGATAACTAAACAATTTTATCTTCCTCAACTTTATCTTTCTCAGCATCATCCACTTGATCTTCCAGATGAAAGAAATCATGATTACTGCTTTCTTCTTCAGAAGGTTTGTTTACTTCTTCCTGATCCATCTCTTCATTCCCTGGAGTAGCATGTTTTGAGGATTCGGTTTGAGAAGTCTGGATCAATAATTTCACAGAGGGACTCTACTTATCATGGTAATGTTCAACTTGCTTTATGACATCATCATTTTCATCCCCTTCTTCTTCTTCTTCATATTCTATTTCCTCTTCCTCTTCCTGAACAATTTCTTCTTCTTGTTCTGGATTCAGAATCACAACCTTTTTCCTAGATTCTTAGGAAGTGATTCTATCCAAAATTATTTTGGAACTGGGATTTGTTCAGATTCTTTCTCAGCATCCTTGAGAAGTGATTGAACAATTTCAGCCTCGGATAACTTCTTTCTCTGCTTCTTTTATTTTTGTTGCTTCTCAAGGTTTTCAGCAACCTTTATCTTTAATGCTTTTGCTTTAGCATGATCCAATCCAAACTTAGGATCCCCTTCATTCCTATTTTTCACTTCTTCTATCCACTTATCAACTACTTCATCAAGATAAGCATTTTGTTTCATTGTCTTCGGTGATGCGGATCAAGTTTCCTTAGCCACATCAGTTTTTTCTTTATTTTACAGTTCATTGGCCTTCCTCTTCTTTCCACCCTTCTTGGAGGATTCGTGCACCTCAAATTTCATTTCTAGATCTTGGATTTCATCTTCCGACAAATCATAAAATTCTGCTCAATCACTGTAAAAACCAACTTTCATGCTCATTAGAGTATCATCACTCAGCAACATCACTTTTAAATTCCTTGGATTTGAACTACAAGGAATTTTGAAAGACTAAAGGCAAAGCACTATAATATTTGAAAGAATATATGTACACATAATAATCTGAGATTTTAGGGTTTCAATATTGATATTCTTGATTTTCAGAAAAATATACTTTAGTAAGTTGATTTTCTTGGGATTCACAAAAAAATCTAATGCACAGATATCACTTTTATTCAGGATATCTTTGTCCCCTATTCTCAGAATGAGAAATACCTAAACCCATATCTAAAAAATCTAAAGATTTGTAGAGATATGAATAGTTTTCAAAGTCTTCATCTCCTTCAATCCAATACACTCTATAGATTTTTCCATGTCAAAAGATCCTGCTACATCAGGTAACTTTTGAGAGCATAACTCTGGTTCTACTTCATAAGAAATTCCAATCAGGTTGGCAGCCATATTATAAGAAAGGGAGTAGGTTTTCCCCATTCTCTTAAAAGAGAACTTATCTCTTCCTCCTTCATTGAAGAATGTTATTGATTCATAGAACTCGACTAAAAATTCTAGATACACTGAATTTTGTGCCCTCGGTTTGGATATACATAGGCTCTCCCAGCCATTCAACTTGATATTCTTTGAAATGATGGAATCATACATTGCAATGAATTTGGTATCAACTAACCTCTCTCTGTATATTTTACACTCAGTGATTTCCTATATAAAATACATATCTTTCTGAGGAGAGGCTTCTACAGACATTCATAATTGAGCAAACCTTGAAAATTTGAAATGGCCTTAAATAGAGCAGTAGGGATTCAGCACACCAGAGCTTGAAGATCTATGTGGGACAACCATATAGGGGTCCTTATATAGGCGATTGGGGTGACGGTTCAACTTACTTGGTTGATCCAACAGTTGTAATACTTTTGATTAAATCTGACGGTTTAGATGATAATCGAATAAGGATTTTGATAAGTTCTGATCGTTTGAGGTTTTTAAGGTAAACAATCAGATTTATGGAGAAGTGAATCTAAAAAAGTATCTTAAAAAGATAAAAATACCAACATGTAAAAGGATGATTACAAAAATTTAAGAAATAAAATATACATTTAGGATCTTGGAATATTATTCGTAATGAGTAAAATTTTTCTTAAAGAACTTTAGATTCCGGAAATTTTTAAAAAAAAATTTAAATAAATTTTTCATTATGAAAATTTTGACTATGAAAAATTTTGACTACGAAAATTTTTGACTAACAAGAAAATGTACTCCCCCTATGAAAAATATTTTCTTACTGTAAGGAGATAGGTTTCAACAGGAATTTAATATGGAATATTACCTCATGGTTATCATTCCTAACTTTTGTTTAAGGTATTTAAATCTATCGGAGGGTAATGATTTTGT
Source organism: Viscum album (assembly GCA_963277665.1). Taxonomy (NCBI): domain Eukaryota; kingdom Viridiplantae; phylum Streptophyta; class Magnoliopsida; order Santalales; family Viscaceae; genus Viscum; species Viscum album. The sequence goes on along the minus strand of OY728134.1, from coordinate 3,791,049 downwards.
GAAAATATCAGCAAGTTGATCTTGCGTTCTGATAAATTGAAGAATTATATCTCCTTTTTGTGTGTGATCCCTAAGAAAGTGATGTTGGATATCAATGTGTTTTATACGAGAGTGATGTGTAGGGTTTTTACTCAAGGAAATGGCACTAGTATTATCACACAATATTTTTGTTATGGTTAAACTCATATCATAGTCTGTGAGTGTGTGTTGTATCCACAACACTTGAGTACAACAAATTCTAGCTACTACATATTCATCTTCAATAGTGTAAATTACTACTGAGTGTTGTTCTTTTCATGACCAAGAAACTAATGAATCTCCTAAGAAATTACAAGTTCCAGATGTAATTTTTCTATCCCTTCTATATCCACCAATGTCAGCATCCGAAAAACTTTTTAAAACAAAATCATTTCAAGAAGTATAAAAGATTCCTAAATCCATGGTTCCCATTAAGTAGAGAAAAATTCTTTTCACTACCTTTAAATGATATTCCTTAATATTGGATTGATATCTTCCACATAAGAATACTGAAAACATTAAGTCTGGATGTCTAGCTGTCAAGTATTGTAGACTTCTTATCACACCTCTAAATGATGTTTGATCCATTGGTTTCCTAGATTCATCATAATTAAGTGAATTTGAGGCACCAATTGGAGAACTTATACTATTAGTGTTGTCATATCCATAAATTTTAAGAAGATATTTAATATAATAATGTTAGGATATATAAATTACTTCTGGTTTTTGAGAAATTTTAAAACCAAGAAAAAATTTTAACTCACCCATCATACTCATTTCAAACTCAGATTTCATTAGATTCAAAAATGAATCAAATAAAGATTTCTGAGTTGAACCAAATATAATGTCATCAACATAAATTTGAACAATCAAAACATTTTTCTTATCCTTATTTATAAAGAGAGTTGGATCATCATTTCCTTTAATGTAATTTTTTTGTAACAAAAATCATGTATGCTTATCATACCAGGCTCTAGGGGATTTTTTAAGTCTATATAAAGATTTGGTAAGTTTGAAAACATGTTCAGGATGTTTTTTATCTTTCAAACTAGGAGGTCGTTCAAAAAAAACATCCTATTGAATATAACCATTAAGGAAAGCACATTTAACATCCATTTAAAAAAGTTTAAAATTAAAGAATGCTGTAAAGGCAGGTAAAATGCAAATAGATTCATGTCTAGCTACTGGAGCATAGGTTTCTTCATACTATATCCATTATTTCGGGATGCGGGGGGGGGGGGGGGCACTGCCCCTCGCTTGTTTTAACCGCGGCCCCATAATGGGGGTCACTCACGTCTGGCCAGCCGGGGGTTTCAAACCCCCGACTCTTCCACTGTCCTGCCGGCCGGCTGCTGCCGACTCGGGACCGGCAAGGGCCGGTCCCCATGCTCCGACGCCGGTGGCCCAGAACCGGCCTCCGGTTCCCCTACTCCGCCGTGGCCTATGCCGTGGCCTTGGACCGTCCGGCGCGGCGCGACGGCGCGGCGCCCCTCCGCCGCGGCCCCTCTCCGGCCGCGGTGTTTTTCAGGGTTCTCTGGCGCGGCGCGACGGCACCGCGTTCTTGTTCGATTCAAAGGCGAGGCGCGACGGCGCCACGCATACCTTGGCGCATGACCTCGCGCGGTGCGACGACACCACACCATCCTTGTTCCATTCCACCACAAGGAAGACAAGATAAACAGGGGAGGAGGGTCGGCCGTGTTTGTGCGGTCCGACCCCCTCCCGTTAACTGGTAACAGGTGGTCCAAAAGTACAAGGAATGATGACGGATGAAAACATTAATATCATCAACAATAAAATAATTCCCTACCTCAAGCATAGCTTGAACAGAGGTTCGTCGTGAAAATAACCTTCGCGAAAGGAGATTCGTCGCAGAAGAAGGCGTCCTTGGCGTCGCGGTACACGGCGTCACGTAGTCGATCTCTGAGGATTCGGCGTTCTTCGTCGGAGATCGGTGAATTCTTCGTGTTCTTCGTGTTCTTTGACGAAGAAGATGAAGATCTTCAAGCCTCCCTTAGCTTTTCTCCCAAACCTCTCAAGCAACAAGTCCCAAACCAAAATAAAATAAGTACCTCACTTATTTTATTAACATAACTTAAGTTTGAAATTCAAAAGTTGAATTAATCCACTCAATTAAATAACTCAAGTTGTCAAATTAAATGAAGGGTTATAGAAGGTTAGGGAAGATGAAGGGGTGGGGTTCATGTGGGCCCCACCACCCTCATAACCTATAATGGGAAGTTGGGTGGTTTCCCCCAACTTCCACCCAAAGCTTTAAACCACTTAGTGAAAAATAAAATTGATGCTCAATTTTATTTTACCTTCCACAAATTTTTAACAACTTCTCTCGTGTAAACACAACTCCGAAAAAGGTGTTCATAAGCAATTACCGGCTCTGCCAATCCATCGGTGCCCTCAGAATTCGATTCCGAGCACCGGTTCAAAAGTTAGAAAAACCCGCTCGTTCGTTCACTGAACGTACCCGAGCTAAACTTCGGATAGAAATTCTGGGCACACGGGACCTTGGAATCAAGTGCTGTCAGAAACCGCGTTCTTATAAAATCCCAAAGAAAATTAAGAAACATTTTCCCATGAATTTTACAGTTCTTTACATTTTAAAGAAAATGTCTAATCAAAACATGATTTATAGTATAACAATAAGTACTAATAGCTTCATCCCAAAATTGTTTCACTATCTAATATTCACTCAACATGGTTCTAGTTATCTCTTTAAGAACTCAATTTCTTCTTTTAACAACACCATTTTGTGGAGGGTTTCATGGTGCTGAGAAGTTATGAGTAATGCCTTTTCTACAACAAAAAAGTTTCGAAATCAAAATTTTGAAATTCTCCTCCATGATCACTATGAATAGTTATCAAAGGAAGTTTTTTCTAATTTTTAACTTTGGCTCTAAAAATTTAAAAATAAGAAAAGGCTTCAGATTTTTTTTCTAGAAAATAGAACCACGTAAATCTAGTGTAATCATCAACTAAAAAAATATATAATATTTTCCTCCAATGCTTCCAGTTTGTGTTGGACCAAAAAGATCCATATACACCAACTATAACACATTAGTAGTTGAGACTTCACCGACTGATTTAAAACATGATTTATGTTGCATTCTAAATTAAAAAGGATCATAATCTTTTGAAGAATAAAATCTAAGATCTAGTAGATCTTTTACTAGTCTTTTCTTAGAAATTTTGTATTGGTTCTTATGGTTACAGTGTCTTAACCTTCTATTCCATAACCAAGAATGATCTTTCATTACACTAAGACAAGGTAAATCTTGGCTCATAAGGTCTTCTATGTTTAGTGTGTATACATTCTTTTTCCTATTAGTATAAAGAATAAACTCTTCCTTGGAATTGTGTACTAAACTATTGTCATTCCTGAAATTCACAAGGTAACCTTTATCACATAACTGTCTTATGCTAATGAGGTTGTGATTAAGACATTTAACAAATAAAATGTTTGAAATCAAAGTTTTTCCAAGAAGAACAATGTTACCAATACTAATAATTTCTCCCTTAGCATTATCTCTAAAAATTACTTTTCCTCCTTTCATCTTATTAAACTTTTCAAAGAAGTTTTTTTCATCAGTCATATGATGGGAACATCCACTATCCATGTACCATGTATTGTTGTTGGTACATTATTTATTTTCCTGAAAATAAGAGTGTTTTACTTTTGGAATCTAAACTTTCTTGGATCTGGAAACTTCAAAAAGCAAAATTTTGGGTTTCCACATTTTCTTGAAAAAATAAGCTTTACGAAAACATAAAGACTGAGTTTTGTTTAAAGAAGTTTTTTCCCAATAATCCTCATACTAAAATTTATTCTGGAATGGAGGACTTTGAAGAACAAAATAATTATTACTAAAAACCAATTTAGAAAGAGTATAACCAAATCCAGAATTATTTTTTAGAGGTCGAATTTGGGAATACATCTTATCAAAGCTTTCCTTACCAAAGGTAAAGTTTGACAAACACTTACTCAAGGAAAATATTTCTGAATTTAGCTTAATAACTAAGTTTTTATAATAAAAACATTAGTTTTAGCACAATAGTTTTTCTCTAAAATATTTTTCTTAGAAATTACATTTTCAAGATCCTTAGAAAGTTTATTATTCTCAGAATTAACTTCCTCAAGATTTTTTGAAATACTTTAAAAATACAAAATTTTCTTATCAAGATCTTTAGAAAGATATGATACTTCTTTAGTAAGAAAATAAATTCAAGAATTTTCCTTATCAAGTTTTTTCTTGAATTTAGAATTTTCATTCTCAAGAAGCTTTGCAAACCTAGAAACTTCTTCATAAGATGGTAATGTATTATCTTTATCATAAAAAGATTATTCATCTAAGGAATCATAATATTTATTATCACTATGATTAGAATTCAAGGAAATATTTGTTATAGATTTATCATTGTGTACCTTGTCCATTAGACAATGATTTTCAATGAGTAATATGGCTAGTAAATCAAGATTCTTCTATAAAAAAGATTCATATTCTGAGGTTTCATATGAAGAGTTTCCACCATTGGAACTCCAGGTTTCATTAGCTTTCAAATCATTCTTAGCTTTAGCTTTGTAGTTCTTCTTTCAATTTCTATCATAATTATTTTCCTTTCTATCCTTTTTCATTACCATAGGACAATCCATCCTTATATGCCCTGCTCTTTTGCCTTCATAATAAGTGACTTCAGAGTCTTTCTTGTCCTTTATTTATTTCTTCTTAAATCTATACTGAAAGTATTTCTTCCCAACTATCTTGTTGATACTTCAATCACTATTAGTTAATCCATTCTTAGAATGTTCACTTTTTCTAGATTCAGATAAAACAATGACTTTCTTTGACTTGGATCTTGTAACCCTTTTAGGAGTCTTGAATTTAGTTGTAGTAAATGCTACACTTCCATTTCCATTCGTCTTCTTACTCATATTAGCATCTCTTTTAATTCTTGTCTCATATTGAAGAAGTGTTCCAAAAATCTCATCCATAGTAATTTGAGATACTTTTCTATTCTCATCAACAGCTATTCTCTTAGATTCCCACTCATTAGGCATGTTATCTATAATCTTGTACACAAGTGCCTCATCATCTAAACATTTCTCACCCATGGATTGTAAACTTTTAACAATAGTCACAAACCTTTGTTATACCTTACACACTGGTTCTCTATATGGTAATATAAATCCATGATATTCTACTCTAGGCATATCTCTTCTAGTTTTTATAACATTGGATGTACCAAAATGAGTAACCTCCAATTTCTTCCAAATAAAATTTGCAGCTTCACAAGAAGAAACCTGCCTATATATATTCCTAGTCATGGAACACAACAAAATATTTTGTACCTTATAGTTTAGTTGATATTATGACTTTTCCTTATTAGTAAAAGTTCTAACTTCTTTATTAGGAATATTATAATCTCCAGAAAGCATAAATAAATTATCCACTCCAATATTAATAATAAAATTCTTCATATGATCTCTCAAATATTCATAATAATTCCCATCAAATATAGGTGGTCTAGTAGGATTTAGATTTTCAATTGAACCAACAATCATTCCTACCGTTTAAAATAAAGTTTGGAGTCTAATAAAATAAACACTTGGAAACTATAAGTCATAAAAATACATATTATGTTTTCAAGGAATTTAGAACCTAAATTCTATAGATTTCGGAATCTGAATTCTGAGGAATTCGGAGTCTGAACTCTAAAAAATTCAAAATCTAAATTTTAGAGAATTCAGAATATGAATTTCAGAGAATTTGGAATCTGTATTTCAGAGAATTTGGAATTTGATTTTCAAAGAATTTGGAATCTGAATTTTAGAGAATTTGGAATCTGAATTTCATAGAATTTGGAATCTGAATTTCAGAGAATTTAGAATCTGAAAATCAGAGAATTCAAAATCTTTATTTCAGATAATTCAAAATCTGAATTTCAGAGAATTTGGAATCTAAAAAATAAATACTCTATATCTAAGAATTTATAGAATTCCGAGGTTTTATATATGAAACCAATTTTTTGGCTTTATAAATAAAAGAAATTAGGATAAGAGGAACGAAAAAATGGACAATGAAAACAAAGGTAAGGAGAAATTTTCCTTCAAAGGAAAATTTTCCTTAATAAGATAAATCTTAGGGGAAATAAAATTTTCCTTGAGATAGACTGTTTGTGATTTTGAAAACATAAAGGAATGGAAAAGTCATAAAGAAACCTTATTGACTCAACACTATGTTGGTATCTCATTTCTGTCTTGAGTGTTATTTTCCACTTATGGTGGGGATCCTACTCGGACGTCCCCATGTTAGAAATACAATTTCTTCCCTGTTGTTGGTTTGAAGGTTGGTAGTCTTGTCTGGAGCCATCTAACCCCAAGTCCCACTCTTGACTAAATTTTGGGTTCGATGTGTGCCCAAAAACCTTGTGAAGTAAGGTCATGGTATCCTCATTGAGTTTTTTTGTTTCTAGTATAATGTGTGATATTTTTTTGGAATGTTAAATGAGTTTTTATCGGGATGTTAGATTGTGTATGGTGAGAGGATCCTTCCCTTTGAACAATCAACTAGATGTGATTACTCTTTTTGGTATGGGTAACACATAGCATAAATTTTATTTTGGTTCTCCATGTTCAATCTTTAGGTCCTTTTCTTTGTTGGTTGTGTTCTTTCCTTACTCTCATTTGTTGTTCAGAAGGAATATCCTTTAGATGAGAATGAGTACTAGTTCGTGTTTTCTAAACAACCTCCTTGTGGTTTTCTGGGGGTGAAAAGAATTATGTTGTGGAGATTTTACAGACCCTGACCTTTTCAAATTATTTTATTTTATTATTTTCTAGCCTTGTAATTTTGTTTAGGGTTCGGGTTGAGTCCTAGGTTGAATTTTTTAGTTTTTATTGAAAAAATGAGCGTCTCAGGCTACACAGTATATGGAACATGGGTAGAGCATGGTTTGGAAATTGTGCGGATTTTCCCAGGAAATTGCGTGGCATGGCTGGTGTTCAAAATAAATAAAATTGAATGAGTAGTAGTAGAATGAAAATAAAATAAAATGGGAAAGGTAAAAATGAAATTTAAAAGGATTGTTTCAATAATAATAATAATATTAATATTATTATTTATGATTATTATTATTATTGTAAATATTTTTGTTGTTGTTATTATTAATATTATGATTATTAATATTATTTTTATGATTATAATTATTATAATTATTATTATTATTTATTAGGGTTGTTTTTTAGGGTTTCTTTATTTTTTTTTCTTCCTCTTTTCTCCTCCATATTCTTCTTTCCATCACCCCCATTATTCCTCCTTATTGTGTGCACCACCTTCCTGGTCAAGAACCCTCTTGGAGGACCTCTATCTAGCACGGAGGTCTTCCAGAGTGACACCTTCTACTGGGCAGAACTTTTTTTTGGCATGAACCTCCTACTGTAATAATTTATGGTGCCCTGTTCCACTTTTTTGACTCCATGATCCCCTTTTCTGGTGCCTCTCTCCCCTTCTATAGTGTGACCATCACCTACCAGAATGACCTCTGAAGACCCCCCCCCCCCCCCATGTGTGCACCTCTCTCCAGCATCCCCTCTAGGTAAACCCATCCTTCGATTTATGGTTTTAGTTTTTCAATGGGTAGGGTGTTATATTTAGGGTTTTAATTTTGAGTTTTTGGGTTTGATCTTCTTGATTGGGGTTTCTCTTTCCCTCCTTATGGTGCAGTTGATGTGCGGTTAAATTTTTCACCATCATTTCAGAATTTTATTTTCCAAAGGTAGGTGATTCCATGTTTCAGAATTCTATGATGATTTTAATATGCTTGATTAAGGATTTAAATGTGTCATATGGAATATTAGTGAGGTGCGAAAAGAGTTTTAAAAAGGATTTGAGGTGTGTATGGTTTGGAAAATGTTTTTTCAAATAGAATGGGTTGTGTTCATGATTAAAACCATGTTTTATTCCATATATGTTTTTTTTATAAATTTTTTTAGGGGTTTAACAATCTGTTCAAAGGGTTTGAATCATGTTTTGGAAAGGTTTTATGATGCACATATAATGAAAGTGGAATTTCTAAGGGAAAATGGTTATGTTTTGGCATGTTGGTTCTTATTGTGCACCTTCAAATGTGAATTTTGAATTATGTAAATGATGTGAAATGTGTTTTAAAATGACTTTGGTTTATGTGTGGATTTGGAAAGGTCTTGTCCCATGGGAAGAAATTGGTTGAAATGTGTACTTTTCTTGTGCTGCTAAATGGGTTTCATGAAATGTGCAATTGAGGTGAAAATGTGTTTTTGAAGTGGTTTTGGTGTGTCTAAAATAGAAAATGGGTTAGTATCAGCATATAGGTCATGTTTTAATTTTTAAATATGAGTTTTAAATGGCCTTTCTTGATTTATTCTTTATTTATCCTCTATAAGTAATATTTGAGGTGCTTTAAACCTTGTCGCTATGTTTTTATGATTGTAGGATATATTGTACTGAGTTTTGATCAGTGTTTGAGGGAGTGCACAGATATAAATAAGGTATGTGTGTGTGTGTGTTGACATATATATATATATACTCTATGTATTTATTCCATCATGTCATAGGGAACACATGAAATGGATTATGGATATATATAGGTATGTGTGTGCGAGTACAGGCTGGTTATGAGTGGTCGCTGCCTAATTTTTCAAGAGCTGAAGTGTCTCATCTTAGTCTACTCCCTTATTGAGGTAGGTTTACCTATTCATTAGCCTTTAAATTATATAATTATTTATTTCTTGTTGTTATCACTTTTATTTAATGCTACTTTTTAATTTATGGTTTTTAGAATAATTGCTTAATGTGAATTAAAGTAAGACTATATTTTTATTTGAATTGTATGAAACTATTTTATTAAATGTGATTACTAAGTGTTTGATGGAATCCCCCTTTTTCCCTTATAAATGGACTTTGGATTTAAAGTTTGAATTGGTTCATTAAATGGGTTTCCAAGAGTTTTTATAGTTTTCAAATTGGTGTGCATGTGATTCTTTAAAAAATGGTTTTCCATGAGAAAATCATGTGAGGCCCATTTGAAATTTTTTTAAAACTATTTATCCTAAAAACTCTCCTAGGATGGTCCTATTTTCGTGGTTATGTTGTATATTTGGAGGTCCACCATACAGGACTCCCTTGGGGTCAAATAGTTAAAATGAAAAAGACGTGTTCCTTGAGGTGACTCAAGGGTGACTTTTTGTGTGAGTTTCTTATGTTTGATATATATGTATGTGCTTGTGAATGGATGTTTGGTTTAAGTTGTTTTTATCACCCACTTTTTAGTCTGAACATGGGAACCTAGCATGGAGAGAGAATTCTCGGTGAATGATTATTACACTAGTCTAGGTTATTGTGCTAGATAGTGGCCCATAGGAGGGTTTATTTTGTTATAATTTCTATGGGATTTGTCCCCTCAATCAGGCTTGGTAGGGCGACGATTGATCATTTGGGAGTTATGACATCATCGGTTAGGGCATGCCTTCAGGATGAGTCACATGTATAGTATGTTCACGATTATTCACGAGCTCCTAGGTTCTCCCATGTACTTAGGCACTTAGTTATTTGTGGCAGACGATTAAGGTGAACTATTGGTTGGTCACTCTTGTTTTCTATTTTCTATTTATCTTGTGTGATCATTAATTTTGCCTCATTGTATACTGCAACTATTTTCTAAAAGTGATAAAATTATTTTCAAATGTTTATGGTTTTTTTTTTCAAAATGTTCTACACATCCTTATTTTCAATCCCTCTTTCATTAAAATGTTAAATATTTCTTCATGAAAAAGAAACTAGTTTAAGATAAAAGGGAAATGAATCATGATTTTATTTAAAGGTAAAATGTGTGAAGAACATACTTTTATATATTTTAGTTCAAACATGAAAATGATGTTTCAATATTTAGAGGAAATGCATCTAGGAATAGATTTCTTAGGCACCCCTACTGAGTTTTAATACTCACACCTATACCTTGTGATTTTTTTAGTCTTAGGTGCAGGTTTCAGCTTGATCTTGGTCATCATGGGTGATGTTGAGTCTTGTGATTAGAGTGTGACCCATAGGTTCATGTAGAGTTTTAGTGTTCATCATGTTCATTTAGTACTATTTATTAGTTCTTAATTAATTATTCTTTTTGATTTATTAATTTTAGGATTCCCTTTTATTATTCTGATACTTATGTCTCTTTATATTTGGAGAAATCATCCCTATCTTCACTTTGTTGATTCACTTGGTTCTCGTCTCCAGCCCGCTATGATCAAAAACGGCTCTTGGGCCTTGTTGTGGGCCGACTTAGGTGATCAGTTAAGGGTAGACCTGGGTTGGTTTTTGACACATAAAAGATGTGATATTTCTCAAAATACTTCTTAATAATCATATAATATGTGTTCATGTCATAAAATTTTGTAATACTTTAAAAATAAATCATAATCATGAAATCATGGAATTTCATGGAATTTCATGGAAATTAAATGCATCTAGAACATTTTGGAATAACTTGATAAAACAAAATTGGAAATGTGGCACACCCATAAGCATAGAAACCCCCTTTTGAGAAAACTCATTATTTCTACACTTAAGTGAACAAACTCATTATGTTCATGCCTGAAGAAAGTGAGAAACCACATTATCCCCACTTATATATGAACAAACTTATTTTGTTCACACCTGAATAGCTCATGTCATATAAACTTAAAAAAAATGCATTGGAGGGTGATATAGTACCTCACCCTTCATCATCCATACATATGTATTCCACATAAAATCAATCATAAACATATCTTAATGAACCCATGGAAAAAAAGAATATTTTTATTAAACATTCCAAAAAACTCACATAACATAAAATTAAGAGATAATAAGATATAAAAAACCTCATTTTCCAAAACAAATCATATAAAAAATAAAATATATAGGATGATTGAAACGTCACTTCATGAGATATAAACATTATAGAAAAAATATAATTGAAAATATGAAAGTTTCCACAAAACCTTTCAAACATTACTATAAAAGATGAAGTCAAAATTAATTTTAAAAACATTTTTTAAGGAAATATAATACTTTTAAAACATTTATAATAAATATTTCCAAATAAATTATACTTTAAAATACATAAAATTTATCAATAAATGTGGAGTTTATGATAAAAAAAATTCATTTTTAAAACATGGTAAAATTCTTTTTATTTAATAAATAGTTTGAAATATATTGGTTTGAAAACCAAAATAATAAAAAAGAAAAAAAATTACTTTTGAAACTGGGTAAGAATAGTATAATAATCATATTAAATAATCCATATTATCTTTCCCAAAAATAGAGGATAAAATTGGAAGAAATGAAAACATGGATATGAAAGGATAGATTCATTACTAAGAATGAGATGTATTTCTACTAATGTTATACTTTTAATTTATAATTAAATTTTTCAAAGAAGTAGTTATTGATGATGAGAATTAATTTTACCAAATAATAAAATGAAACACCAGATAATATATAGTATTTTTAGGATTAAATAAATCTTGAAAAATTTGATTCAAGTAAGAAAGGAATTGACATGATTAATCGGAAATTGAGTTGATGAAACCCTTAAATTGAATTATCGATTAGTTTATTACCCTCTAACCTCCTATATAAAAAACATAACTATATTAGTCAATTATATCATAACATTTTTTATATGAATGAATATTTATAAACATCATTTATATGGATACCCATTAATGATATCAGATTTGGGTATTTGAATCCTGAAGATGAAAAATCAAGTAATGGTTTTAGCAACATGATCGGTATATAAAAGGATTATAGAGTGGATTTAATGAGTGATAAAGGTATTATCTTATTAATATTAAATTATTTAGTTAGTAAATTATTTATTATTAACATGTGGAAGAATAATCCCATGTAAATAAAAAATATTATAACAAAGTAAGTTCCTACATTGAAAATAGTAGGGAGAGAATCAAGGAGTGATTTTGGAAGCATAAAGGCTATACAAAATGGATTATGAAATGGTTTTAATAAGAAATTAGAGTAGTATATCATAATTTCATAATAATTTTGACATGTAATTATTGATTATGAACACATTTAATCATATTCATATGTAAATCAAAATATATTATCATAAAATAAGTACTTAAATCAAAATGAATAAGATGAGAACCCTTACCTTTATAAGTATGTTCTTAAAGCTTGGGAGGAATCTTAATAACCATAAGAACTATTTTTGAGGGACTTATAGAGAGATAGAGGAGAGGGAAATTTGTTTATCAATTTTTTTTGGATAGGGATGATATAATATGTGGGAGTGAGCTCCATTATAGTTAAAAAAGAGGGGAATTTTCATGTAAAACTAGAGTTGGGTAAGGGGTAAGAATGGAATCACATGATTATTAGGTGGGTTTGATGAGTTGGGTGAATTAGGTGGATAAATGGTATATTATACATATCTTAATGACTTTAATACCTAATAATTATTTCTATAAGTTGTAAGTGACCATTTAATTATTAAAAATTTGAGATACTTTATTTACCCATTTTTACCCTTATTATCTTGATTAAAAACTAATCATGGTAATTATTTTATTACTAAAATTATAAAATGACCCTTATAACCCAATTTGGATTTTTTGAATCATAATTTATTCTCTATTTAACTTAATTTAATAACTAAATATTATAAATTTAACTTTTAAATAAAAAATATATAATATGTACAGAAACTATTTTTTGTAAAGAGATTACATTCTAATTGTTAGGTGTTCTTAATATTATTTAACATTTATTACCAATTAAATGAGTATTAATTTATTTTAATAAGTATTTAAACATAATAATAGAGTCTAAATTTAAAATAGATTGATTTATTTTAGAAAAAGAAAATATTTTTAAAAAATATTATTCTTTTAAAAATAATCATTTTACTAAGGTGACTAATATTTACCTTGGAAATTTAAATTTATTCCAAAAAATTGATTAAATGCATTACTTAATTTAATCACGATGATTAAAAAAATATAACTCATTTTATCTAATTAAATTTCTAAAAGTGGTAAAAATTTATTTTATTATAAGCGTACATATCACATAAAAGAAATTTTATGAAATATATATCTTATAAGAATAAAATGAATTTTGTTTTAATATAAAATTTTATATAGTTTTTATAAATTTGTTCCTTCCAATGATACCCTCCCATTTAGTGGATATAATATTATAGTAATATTTAATAATTTTATTAAGGTAACTTGATTTTTCATTTTAGTTCATTGTGTTTTGAAAAACAAGCTACTCACACAATATTTAATTTATGAAAATTAATTTATAAAATCATGGGTCATTAAAAACTTGGTCCAAGTGATTCATGTTGGGGAATCACAAAATAGTATCAAAGATTCTCTTATTTTGATGGGATATTTGGGAAAGGTGGACAATAGATAGTATAATGACGCTTGATTTTCATACATTAAAATTACATGACATTTATCGAATACATAAAACATTATACAAATAGACGGCCAAAGACCATACTAGTCTAGTGTCTTTGGAAACAAGGAAACATAAACATCAGTACATAAATGAGTTGCATTATCTCCCACTAGATTCTTCTTGACTAGCACCCTTCTTAGACACATCAAATATAATACATATCTTCATAAAATAGGGAAGGAAACATAAAAAATGGTTAGATCAAATGATCAATAAGGGTAAATAAGGTAGATCTATAAACAAAATCATGAGAATAAGGGTATGAGAACATGATCATGAAAATAGAAGATCATACCCTGTATATCAAATATTATATACATGAATCATGGAATAAAGATTGGAAATTTATAATACATGAATCATAAGGAAATAAAAATCATAATCCATGAAAGCTCAAAATAGGAATAAAAGATGGAATTGGGGTAGGCAGATAAGAACATAATATGATTTCCATAGTATCCAAGGCATCTCTGCCAAGACCATCATGGTAGTATAGGTTCACTCTCCACACAATCTTGGTAGTCCTGGTTGACTCCCATAGACATATTAGTAGCATGAGTTCACTCCTCATACTATATTGGTAGTCATGGTTCACCCCCATTTCCATCTTAGTAGTCAGGGTTAATTCCAAATACCATCTTAGTCTATCTCAAGAGATATAAATCTTTACCCAATGCATTGGAGGGAGATATAGATCTCACCTTTATCATAATTAAATCATTCATACATGTGATACATGATCATAAATAATCATATCATAACCTATGAAATTAAATGGAGATTATAAACATGTAATCATATAATAACATGTGGAAAAAGACAGGTTTCATAATCATTTCATCATAAACATAACCTGTGACAAGATGCGGGTTTCCGAATCATATAATCCGTTAAAGAGAAATAGGTTTCATAAAAATAATTCCATCAAAACATAATCCATTCAGACAAATAATATGAATGGAAACATTGAATAATTTTCCCATAAAGGAATTAGTAACACTAATGGATTTTATCTTAGATGGGAAATTATTTTGATAGATCCTTTAAAAACATTTCTTGAGGAAAATATCCACAACTAGAAAATTCACATATGGCCACAGTTTGGAACCATGGCCATAGGCCTGAAAACCGTGGAAATATCCTATTACCATGGTTTTAACTGTGGCATTATGACCCTTAGTTCTATGGTTTAACTGTGGCACTAGGACCCTACTTACATGGTTAAAACCCTGGAAACAGGCCCCAACTGCAATGATTAAAACTGTGGCTATATTATTTATATGGTCTAAAAAAATCCAGTGCCCCCCTCCCTCGGACAACCCCCCTGCACCCCCTGGATAGCCCCCTTGCACCCCCTTGAACACCCCCCACCCTGCGCACACCCCCATACCCCCTGGACATCCCCCTTGCACCCCCTTGAGCACCCCCTGCACCCCCATGGCCCCCTCGACATCCCCTTGCACCCCCATGAACACCCCTACACCCCCCTGCACCCCCTTAAACAACCCCATGCCCCCCTGGACAGTCCCTTGTACACCCATTTACAATCCCCTTGCACCCCATTAAACACCCCCCCCCCCCGCACACCCATGCCCCATGTACATCCCCCTTGCACCCCTAGATAGCCCCCTTCCACCCCCTTGAACTCCCCCTTGCACCCCCCCTACACCCCCATGCCCCCTGGACGTCCCCCTTGCACACCCTGTACATCCCCATTGCACCCCCTTGAGAACCTCCATGCCCCCAAACCCCCCCCCCTCTTGGACACCCCCCCCCCACCGTTCACCCATGGATAGCCCCCTTTCCCCCCTTGAACACCCCCTATAGTAGCCCACCCCCTTGAATACCCCCACCCCCCTGCAGTAGCCCCCACCCCACCCCACTCCTGCAGTAGCCCCCACCCCACCCCACCCCTGCAAAGCCCCCGACCCCCCCCCCCTCTTGGACACCACCTGCCACCTGGACACCCCCTCCCACCTGGACACCCCCACCCTCCTGAACATCCCCCCTAACCTAGAAAACACCCCCCACTTCCAGTCCCCCCTGTCAGTTACCCCTCCCCCCACCTACGAGTTACCCATCCCACCCCACCTATTAGTTCCCCCTACTAGCCCCCCCCCCCCCCCCACCTTGTCCCCCCTTCCACTCCCCCCCCCCCACCCACCCTGCCCCTTACAACCCATCTCCCCCCTGACAGTCCCCTACCCCTGCTATTTCCCCCTCCCCCTACCAGTTCCCCCCTCCCCCTACCAGTCTTGCACCCCCAATCTACTAATTTTTCCTCCCCCTGTCCATGCTAGTCCCCCTGCACCCTCTGCCAATACCCCCCCCCCCCATGCCAGTCCGCCCGTCCTGCCAGGCCCCCCACCCCCACCCCCTACTAGTCCCCCCACACCCTGCCAGTTTCCCCTCCCCCCAGTCCCTGTCAGTCCCCCTATACCCTGATCCTACTAGTCCTCCTTCCTACTAACATCCCAACCCTTTTGCTTGTATCAGGTTAGAGGATCTACTAACCATTGTTGAAATTTCCCAGACACTAAGTATATTTTATGGGTTTAAAATCAGTGTTACAAAATGATAATGAGTTACTCTATTTATCAGAAGACCAACGTGGTACTCACTGTTCAAATTAAATGATACACTAAATCAAATTAAAAACTAAAAATTAAACAACTCCAAATATAAAAAAACACATAACTGCACTTACATGAGTCTCCCTATAAGACAAACTATCAAAGAAGTTTAGAACCAACTCACAAGTACCTACGACACAAGGTAGAACATAGTAGTGCTCATCCCCTAAGATCATGATAAAACAAAACATCTTATAAAATTCATAAATAATATAACTCAATAAACAAGAATAGTGTTGTCATATAACCAACAATAATAAAATAAATGCACCATGTATAGAAAACAAAACCAGTCTCCAACTGAAATAATGTGTGATATATAAACAATATTTCATGTGCTGATCCATATATCTTCATGCGGTAGGTTCTCATTTAGTGTTCCATTAAGATTTTCTATAAATATATATGATGAATTCATTCTCACAAGGTTCATCCATGGATCATTGGATGAAGTTATAAATCTGAAAATTCCATGTGAAATTATCTTCACGTTTAAAAAATGATTATCAGTTCATCATGAATTAATTCCATACCATAAGAAAAGAAACATACTAGTTTTGGCCATGGTGAAGATGGAGAATTATCCAGGAAGGTTGCACCCATCAAAGAGGGAATGTTTATGGTCATGATGTAATGATCATGTTCTTGTGTGAAACAAAAAGTCCAATATGGTCGTGGTAGTCTTTGTAGTAATCATCTAGAATACGTGTGTGAAGCAGCCTAGGCCAAAATGTCCATAGAATATTACATGGTTAGAGGGGAATAATTCATTGAAGATATATAGTATAATAAAGATGATATGGGATGTAAAAAACACAATGTTGTTGTGATAGATTTTATTTTTTAGCATGTTATTTATATGGAATTTACCTTTATTATTAGTTTATATAGGTTTATCAATATTAAAAGTAGATAATTTTTCTTCTTTTATTCTTACTTAATCTTCTTGGATTTTTCAAACCAGTTTTCTAATATGATTATACAATCTTTTGTTGCATGATCTTCCTTATTCTTTATTGTATATTCCTTCCTTGTAGAAGCTATTTCTAAACACCCACTCCTAGACACCCTGGACACCCCCTCCCTCCTGGAAACCCCCACCATCCACTACTTGAATTCTTAATAATTGTGAAGGCCTATTTGCGATGGGATACCGTTGTAAATAGACTTTAGCGACGGGGCCCCATCGCAAATAGCCCATTGCAGAAAACATTGTCGCAAATACAAGTATTTGCGACGGGCCTATCGCAAATAAGCTTCTGATTATATGTATTATATATACATAAACGTTTTTGTGACGGGCCTATCGTAAAAACTATTTGTGACGGGCTCTCGTCCCATCGCAATATATATATATATATATAACACTTTTTGTGACGGGCTCGTTGCAACAAATTATTTGCGACGGTCAAGTAGTACCGTTAGAAATATGTTTTTAAAAATATTTAGTTAGACTATTTGGGATGGGACCCCGTCGCAAATAATAAATTAATTTAAAAAAAATAAAATTTAATAAAATTACGATTAATGAAAAAATAATATTACTATTATTAAAACAATAAAAAAAATAAAAAATATTAAAATTATCAATATTCACAAAAAAATATAAAAAAATAAAAAAATATTAAAAATTAAATTATGTAATATTTTTACTAATATAAAAGACAAAAAATGTAAATAATTCATATTACAATTATAAATTCAAATGTTTGTAACATAAAAAAATCACTAGGGGGTCGTCTTCTAGAGGAGGTGGAGGAGCTGAAGGAGCTGGTGGAGGAAACTCCATCCCTACACTACGAGTTAGATAGCGCATGTACTCCATCTGCTCGTGATGTTGTTATTGCCATCGAAGCATCTACTCCTCATAATTCTTCTCCTACTGTTGTTGCCACCGACACATCTCTTCTTGCTGCTTCTGCGAAGTCTCTATATGCTCAGCCTGAGCTCGCAACTGCTCCTGATACTGTGATCCAGAAGATGATGCCTCTCCACGAGCTCCTCTCGAGCTGGACACCGACATCGCAGAAGTACCATAATAAGTACAAGAGTCAAATGAGAGCTGATGCCAACTACTTTTCCCTTCTCAAAGCTATACCGAGTCGCCTGCATCCATGCCGTCTCATCGAAATGGTGAGCACTGGTCTGCTCAACCGTCTCTTCCTGACCCTCAGCCTGTGTCTAAGAGGTCGCAGCCACATATGACCCCTTCAATTCCAATTTAAAATTAAAATTTTCAAAATATTATATGCAGTGAATTGTTAAACTAAAAAATAATACTAACCACAATCTAACTCCGGAGATCACCTCTAATCTATCCAGTAGTTGGATCACTGTACATCCTCCGATACGTCGAACTTCGTAATATCGGGATGCTCGACTGCCTACAGAAATATAAAATAAACTGTTTATATTTAAAGTTATATAAAATATTTAACAAATATACTTACCAGATACTCTCTATGTGAACTAAATGTACAACTACCAACTCGATGTGTCACCTCCTGTCTCCCCCGGTTATGTCATCCCACTGAAGATCTCCTCTAAAATCCACCACCCAACCAGTGTAAACATAATCCATCCCAAACGTGATATGAAATGTACTTTGGTCAGTGGGCTCTACAAAACTCATCATATTCTGTCACCCCTTCTTTCTTAATGGCTGTCCTTCTCAAATCATGAAAAAACTGGCAGAAACGGTCACACATAGAAACCTTCCATGCCGCATGGACAGCGTCGCACATGCTATCATTGATAGGATGTTATAAACCCTACAGATAATTTATAATATCAAGTTTTTAATAAAATAAATTTCAAAATAAATATTATTTATTTACGTACCAACCAATGATGGAACATTTCGTGTCCCACATCAACAAGAATATGTTCCCATGTGATCCATGGCTGAGAAAAATAATTCTGCAATATAGCGCTCCCCTGTCCAATAGCTACATGCTGAAAACTATGAAAAAGGAATAAATAATCAAACAATTAGTATATATATAAATAAATTAATGAAATATAACTAAAATATACAGGTTACCATACCTCAGTGTGCATGGATCGAAACCAAGATGTGGATGTCGCTCGGGGATAGGGTCAGGAATCATCAGTCGCGCAAGACCGCACCACCTCCGCATACCTTCTAAACCACCAGTAGGCTGAGGGTCAGCTGACCCCACATCCTCATCATCCAAAGGTAGCTCAGCCTCCTCTAACTCACGTAATAGATCAGAGTCCATTTGAAACAAAAAATGATTTTTGTTAAAAGATAGTTGAAAATAACTATTATATATAGATATATATTAGTTATGATTATAACTATCATTTAATTGTGTCAATGTTCATCTTCATCCTCATCTCCATAGCTGTTAATGTCAATGTCTTCATCTTCCTCCTCAGCATCATCAATATCCATATGAGTTTCATTTTCAGCATCTCTTGTCATTTCAAATTCATTTGTAACATCATTAACATCTTCATCACCATCGATCCTTAATTGTGGGCTTTCATCGTCGATATTCACATCTCTTTGTGAATTAGATGGATTTTGATCCGTCTCTTGAAAATTTTCAATTCCTTCCACTTCAGTGGAACCACATTCAGTTTGAGTAAACTGATTTAACCGAGATTTCATTTTTATTATGCTCCACCAATCACTCAAGTCTCTTGAAGTAGCACAGTACATTGCATAATAAATTTGATGTGCCTATTGAGCCAGTAAAAATGGTTCATTTACTACAAGAAGAATTTTATATTTAATATCGACGATTCCATGAGTCGGATGAACATGAAAACCTCTCTCAGTATCCAACCACCAATATTTAAACATTGTTATATAATTCTATCCTAGATAACACAACTCAATAATTTCATCCAAAATTCCATAAAAGTAGACTTCAGTTTCTCTGTGATGTGATCCTCTCAAGAAAACTCCAATATTCATTGTTTTTTTGATTCCCCGTATGCATGTGTATGAAATCGAAAACCATTCACCACATATGCATTATAAGATTTAACCATTTTGGATGGTGGGTTACTCAATATACACAGTCTCTTATCAATTTTACCAGCATATTGATACACCTTAAGATTTGTAAAACAATTATCAATATAATAAATAATAAACAGAATTGATATTAAACCATCAATAATTTATGTTACCAGTTTTTGAAACCATTGAGAAAATTCTTTTTTTCTGCGTTCTTCAAGAGCAGCTGTTGTAATTTATGGAAGTTGTTTCTTGATATGATTATCATATAACCTATAAATAAAATAAGTTTGAATACTGTAACAAAAATTATAGAATAAGTGGTAGAAGCACTCACAGGACAAATGATGTCATTTATTCACAGTTGAGTAGAACGTATGTATGAGCTATGTGATGTTCATCATCTGAAATCCATCATTCATGAACTCCACTGAAACCAAGATTTGGCTGATTAAAAACTGTTAATTGATTGTCCATTTCATCATTAACATTCCCCTCGTTTCATCCCATGCGATTCTATTTTGAGGGATATTGAGATTCAAAATAATGAGAGTAGAAAAAAGAAATTTCCCCTTGCAAATATGTTTCAGCAATTGAGCTAATTATAGATAATTATATCTAATTATAGCTAATTATAGCTAATTATAGCTAATTATAGCTAATTATAGCTACTTATAGCTAATTATATCTAATTAAAGCTAATTATAGCTAATTATAGCTGATTATTACAAATTATAGCTAATTATTAAAATTATAGATAATTATTACTAATTATAGCTAATTATTACTAATTATAGCTAATTATTAGTAATTATAGCTAATTATTACTAATTATAGCTAATTATTACTAATTATAGCTAATTATTACTAATTATAGCTAATTATTCCTAATTATAGCTAATTATTCCTACTTATAGCTAATTATTCCTAATTATATCTAATTATTCCTAATTATAGCTAATTATTCCTAATTATTACTAATTATAGCTAATTATTACTAATTATTCCTAATTATTACTAATAATTCCTAATTATTTCTAATTATTCCTAATTATTACTAATTATTCCTAATTATTACAAATTATTCCTAATTATTACTAATTATTCCTAATTAATACTAATTATACCTAATTATTACTAATTATACCTAATTATTACTAATTATTCTTAATTAATACTAATTATACCTAATTAATACTAATTACACCTAATTAATTTCTAATTATACCTAATTATTACTAATTATACCTAATTATTACTAATTATACCTAATTATTACTATTTATTCCTAATTATATCTAATTATTCATAATTATATCTAATTATTCCTAATTATATCTATTTATTCCTAATTATATCTATTTATCCTAATTATATCTATTTATTCCTAATTATATCTATTTATTCCTAATTATAGTTATTTATTCCTAATTATATCTATTTATTCCTAAATTATATCTATTTATTCCTAATTATATCTATTTATTCCTTTTTATATCTAATTAATATTAATTATAACTAATTATTTATAATTATAACTATCAATATCAATTTCTTAGTAAAACTAAATATATAAAAAATCAATTGAAATATAATTAAATTAGAACTAATAAACAACAATTAAAATTAACATAAAAAATAAAATAAATATAAAAAAAATAAAAGATAAATACCTTAAACTTTGATATTCTGGAGATATTGACGCCCTCCGATTGATCTCGTATAAAAAACTTCAACTAAAAAAAGTTATCTTTGAAACTGAAGAATGAAGAGAGAGAGAAATCAAGATCTTAATGATTTTTGAAAAAAATGGATAGTGGTATATATAGGTCAGATTAGTTGCGACGAGATTATTAGCGATGAGCTTCCCGTTGAAAATGGTGTTATTTGCGACGGGGCCCGTCACAATTACCCTCACCCTCATTAATTACAGTCGGCAGTTAAACGGTTATTTGCGACAGGACCCGTCGCAAATAGTACCTGCAGACAGTCTTTTTGCGACGGGATGACATCCCGTCGCAAAAAGGTATTGACCACTGTCGGGTATTTGCGACGGGAGGCAAAATCCCGTCGCAAATAATTTGTTATTTGTGACGGGCTACTTTCCCCATCGCAAATAGCTTCCTGGATAGGTTATTTGCGATGGGAAGAAATCTCGTCGCAAATAACCCGTTGCAAATACTGATTTTTCACATAGTGCTCGAACCCCCACCGACTACTGTAGCTCCACACTCCACTGTAGCTACCCCCACACCCCACTACCACCCCCTATGGAAGCCCTTCTACCCCTACCACTCCAGCATCCCAGCTTCCCCTGCACACCCCCCCCCACACACACACACAACCCCCTACAGCATCCCCCACAACCCCCTTCACCCCCCCCCCCTTCACCCCCTACAACATCCCTCTTACCCCTGCCCCCCCCCCCCCTCCACAACCCCCTACAATAGCCGCCTTACCCCTGGAAACCCCTAACCCCCTATAGCAGCCCCCTGCCCCTGGCCACCCCCACCCTACCCCCACTACACCCCACTGCAGCAGCCCCCATAGTCAGAAAAACATATACACATCTTATATGGATAAGGAATTAGTTGGAATACATCAATGAATTTGTGAAATACTACTTCAATACTCCACCTTCCAACACAAAACTTTTTTAAGGATCGCCTGAGCCAATATCAACTCCATCCAAACATATGATGGTTTCAACCTGAGATGTACTAAAATAAAATTAGTCTAGGGAAAGAAACATCCCTTCAAAACTCTACACCAAGGGTCTTTTGGTTTATACAGAAGACATCAGCCTTGATTATACAAAATAACTAGATTAAATGAATTAATATATTTCAACCCAAGTCTTCCACAATACCTCTCATGACACATAACCTCCCCACTTAACCTTTTATAGAGGTCTTCTACCTAGTTCTCTTCCCCACCAATAGTTAGAAATCAAATAATTAAAAAATCACAAATGGATTTAGTAAAATATGAATTCATCTTCTAATAAAAATAAGAAGATACAATGACACTGTGTAGATTAAAATTATCTTCCCCACCTTGGATAAAATTTTTCCTTTATATCTATAAATATTATTAGCCACCCATTCCTTCATCCAGTGAAAATATTCCACATGTGACCAACATATAATAAGTTGAAATCCCATATATATTTCATGATAAACATGAACAAAACCTCATAACAAAAAACAAAACTAGAATGAAATGCGAAAATATAGGACATACAGATATGATTCACTATTTAGTTACCCATTTTTTCCCTCTTCATGTTGCTCACAGTAATCTCCCCATTCACAACCCCAAGAATAAACCAAACCTTATTATCCAATTTCAACAGATTCAGTTCAAGATTATCCAGGAGCACTCTCTGTATAGTAGCAGCTGTAAGATATTTCAGTAAGATATAGGAATTTTTTATAAACCAGACATCAGAGGATCTGATCTTACTTTTCTATTTTCAGAGAATTCAAATTGCAGGTGAAAAATATATTCAATAACTGCAAGGAAAACAGAAGTGTAAATACCAGAAAATCATCATTGAAAATTGAAAAATGAGATTTGAGGGTGAGCATACTTTTCTCTAGTGTACCAGAAAGGCCGGTATCCCTGTGGTTATAAGATAAGTGTTCTGATACATAACCCAAAAATTGGGTAACCTACGCCTCCTTTACAAAATTACCTTGAAAGAGTAGAAGAAAATCTCCAATTGACCAGATTTAAGCCATCGACCATTGATAGAATTGATCGTTGAAGTTCCTCCATTGAAAAAAATATCAACACTTTGTTTAAAAACCCATTGTACTTGATAAGATTCAACTTCTGATCAAGGTGAGTTCCAACTTGCCAGTCCCCCTTCCCTTACCCCTGTCATCCCCCCCACCCCCACCCCTCGCATTGGCCCCTGCCCCTACCAGTCCCCCCTGCCCCTGCCAGTACCCCCCTTCCCCTGCTAGTCCCCCTGTCCCTGCCAGTTTCCTCTCCCCCTTTCTAGTCTTGCCCCTGCTAGTCCCCCTGCCAATTTCCCCTCCCCTTCCCCTTCTAGTCTCCCTCCCCCTACCATGCCCCCTTACACCCCACCCATCATGCCCCCTCTACCCCCTTCAAGTCCCCCTCCCACCTTGTCCTCCCCCTTGCACCCCCACCCCCTACTGGTTCCACCCTGCCAGCCCCCCCCCCCCCATGCACCCCCACCCACCCTGCCCAATGCACCCCCTCCCCCTGCCAGTTTCCCCACCCCCCTTACCAGTCCTGTCCCTGTCAGTTTCCCCTCTCCCCTATGCAAACCTTCAGTATAAAAATACACCATACACATACACCTACAAAAAATTCCAAAAACCATTGCAGCATCTCATTTCAACATAAATTAAAAAACTACTAATATATATATAATTGAAATTTTATAAACAAT
Source organism: Viscum album (assembly GCA_963277665.1). NCBI lineage: Eukaryota > Viridiplantae > Streptophyta > Magnoliopsida > Santalales > Viscaceae > Viscum > Viscum album. Next base: position 3,766,455 of record OY728134.1, on the reverse strand, counting down.
GAAAAAAATGATAGATACGAAAACTCTCAATAATGTTTCTAAAAAATGTCATCTGAATCCTCTTCATCATCAGCACCTATATCAACAACATCAATGTGTGTACCACCAACAAAATCATTATCATCACCATCAGTAACATCTTTAGCCTCTCCACCATCAGTAGCATCTTCAGCCTCTCCACCATCAGCAACATATTTATCCTCTCCAACCGCATCTTCAGCTACAGAGTCATTGTCATCCTCATACATTGAGGTCAAACTCAATAAATATCGATCCACTATTTCTAAAACCTCTAGAAAAAGTTAAGATCATATAGTTGATATCAACTTGAATAATTATTCATTTTCTTTTTTCCGCATCTTTTGAGACTCTTATCTAACTTCTTGATTTTTTGTCTCAATTCCATCATGTAATTGTTCTTCAATAACCATTCCTTAAATATTTCTAGATGATTAAATACCTGATAACAAACATTTAGACAACACAATTTTCATTCTGGGTGTACAATGACCTCTGCCACTGTGCTCTCTGCCAAGAACCTGATGTAAATAATCGTTTGGTCCAAATGTGTCTAGTTACTTTTCCATTAGAGCTTGAAGATCATCCTATAAAAGGGCATTACTATTTTATTAGATAATCAAAAAAATTAATAAGTGCAGCTATATGTCCATTGAAATTATCATACGTGTTATGAGTGAAATGTATATAACCTCCTTTTTTGATGAAATCTAGACCAAAACATAAGTAGCGTATGTCCTTTTATATTCTTTATACTAATTTTAAGAGTCTGTATATCTTATATTAGTATATTGGGATGTTACTAGGGTTTACTGATATATTATTAGTGGTTATGGACCTATTTTAGAGTCTAAATATTCCTTAAACCTCCATAGAGAAACATGATTATATGATCAGTATATAAGAAATGAGAAGGTTCCTTAAACACTATCTTAGTTTCAATGGATTTCAGATGTCCTTTTTAAACCTTATCAAGAATTGATCTTATGAAATTATCATTAGGAATACTAAATAGAGTGGTAGATAATGTATTGTCTTATATAATATCATAGGAAAAATTGATATAATTTACTTAATAATTTTCATTTCCTATAAGTAATACACAACTCATATAATTTTTAATGAATGAAACTATGTACTAAAAGATAAACATTTAAAAACACTCTTATTTTTTTTTCCTGCGTTACCTAATTCACAATAGTTCCATCTTTCTTTTTCCTACTAGAACAAAACAATATTGATTGGGGAACACATCCTTAGATATTTAATGCTCGTTTCTACATGAAAATTTAACATAAATCAATGAAAAATTAAATGTATATTCAATCTTAAATCATATATTACCTTTGAAAGTTCATGATCTCGCAGTGTATATTGCCCCAGATTATGACTATATATCATGATGCCCTTATTTATTTTTTTTCTTTTAGATAAATACTATTAGTAAAAAAAAATAAACTAGCCTTTCAACAAGTCAAAATGGATTAAAAATCATAATTTCAACTTGACAATTCAACAAGATCAAGACATAACTATAATAACCAAGTCTGAAAAATAAAACTGAACACAATCCCATCTAATAAAATCATCCGCTACAGAAAACTAATATTATTAAAAAAAGATATTTATTAAACACATTATGATTGTAAATTACCTTCAAAAAGGAACATATCCAATATGAAATTAATTCTTTGTATTATGAAATTGTTTATTCATTGAAGATCGGTTCATTTTCTAGAGGAGTACATCTTCTTTTTTTTTCAGCCAACATACAGTTCATAGTTGTAGGCCCGCCACATCTCTCCCATATCCATTAACCTAGATATCTTAGCATGGAGACCATATGGAAAGTTATAGTTAAGCTGAATATTTAAACAAATTTATCAATAATACTTTATAATGAAATTGCAAAAAAAATTATAAAATATATTACCCAAATTTCATCCCAAGCATTGTCTTTTATTTCTTATCCAAATTTTCTCTACTCGATTGGTTGAACCTGAACAATATTACTTTGTCTACTGAGTGTCCCCATGAAACTCCTAAATTATTTATCATTTTCTTCAATAATTTTTATTTCCTTGTTATACTGAACCATTATTTGTGTCTATCTATTTCACACATTATGCATCTTTATACGACCACATATTTTAGTAGAAGATAATCCTGAAAAAAGAAACTAATATTTTATACACATATATAACTAAAATTTAAAAAAAATTATTAATTTCATTACTTTTTAAACATTTACCAGTAGTACTATTTGTTATTGCTTGATTGTGCACACTATGCTGGGGGGCAGCAACTGGAGAAGTGTACTCTATAGTAGACTATGAATGTTGAGGTTGGGTAGGAGGGTACAGATATATAGGGAGCATAACTAATGGATGTGTACCCTCTATAGTATATTGTGGATGTTGAGGTTGGGTAGGAGGGTAATATTATACAGGGGGAATAACCAATGAAGGTGTACGCTGTAGAGATGAAGGTGGATAAGGGTAAAAAGGTTGAGGGGTAGAAGGATATTGACTACCCTATATGGTAGGAGGAGTAAATGGATAAAAAGGATGACCACCAATTTATGGATAAGGAATATAAGTGGGGGAATGATGGGAGGAAACCATCCTGGTGACTACAGAGCCATGGACTGTGAGGCGGTACATGTAGGGGGGGCTGAATGTAGGGCTGATCCAATACTCTGGAGTGCCTAAACCATCTTTATTGAATGAAAATTTCCTCCTCAATTATTCCTATTCATGTTAAATTTGATTTGTGTAAAGTTCATACATAATCAATAAATTAATAAGGGACTCACTAGAACAACCATATTTTTCAGGCCATCTTCTCTAAGTTGGTGATCGTTTTCCTCCATTTTTTTCTCCAAACCTCCTCGTAAGACATAATAATATGTAAATGCCAAAAGTGATGTGAAAATTTTAAAAATATAACAAATCATTAAATAACTATAAATATGACAATAAAATTCATATTATTTTTCAAAACATTACATCTTTCATTATGTTTTTTTATAATGTTGTTTACTCGCTAAAAGAAAACATTACAAAACAAGAGAATATGATTCTTTAAAATTTTAAAAAAACATGCACCAAGTCAGAATAATATAATCTAAATACTTTGAAACATGTAATGCTGGGTATTCTCTGTTATAATTTCTAGTTCATAATCCATTCTCACAATTGAATCATCTGTATCATCAAATAATATATTTGAATGAATACCGACTAGTTCATCCAAAACATCACCATCATCCAATCCTTCATCAAAAATTTTTATGGGAATAACATCAACAATAACACCAAATTGTGGTTTTAAATGGTCATTTACATAAAATACTTGTCTAGCGTGTGATGCAGCAATATAAGGCTTATCTGTTCGCAGTTGACATTTCATATCAATTAATCTAAAACTGTAACTATCTATATACAAGCCATGTTATATCATTGCATCAAACAAAATTCATTTCATCATAGCAATACGACCATGGGCATAGCAATATAATAAAAATATTCTCTAAAAACCCCCATAATACGATATATTTTCTGATCAATATTATCTATCTAATACACGAGAATAATAATCCATTGTAGTGCTTATCATGACACTATCATTCTGTGTTTCCATATTTTTTCACCACTATTTATAATGAATTTAAAACCATTGAAAACCATTTATTTACAATCACGAACCACATTGTTTGGACCAAACGACAATGAACTTATTTTATCAAATACATCATCCATCGGTAAACTTTGGATGTGAAATATATCGACAACAAATATTGAACAACTACCCACGATTTGGTAATGTAAAAAAAAATAATTTGTTACCTTTGAATTCGACCAAGCAGGAATTTATTTGTTGTATAATATCTCCCTCATCAAAATAGATAAACAGCGATGTTCTCTTTTTATAATTTCACTATGTTCTCTAAAAATATAAAAATTTAATGATATCAGGAACTATGAAAAAATACACAACAAAAATATATATTTATAATTTTACTTACATTAGGGAATCGTCAACCATGCCATAGTTCAATAATACCGTATGATGATCCATTTATCACTCATCCCTATTCAAATTACACAACTTGTATGATCCAGATACCCCCCCTGTTTGGGGAAATGACAGAAATGTTGGATCAATGGGATCATATTTCTCATCTTTAATTCTAATGGGCTGATTATATCTAGTGGTGGTATTAGTCAAATACATCGAACAAAAATCCATGCATTCCCGTGCTAAATATTCTTTCACAATAGATCCTTCAGGATGATTCTTATTTCTCACATAAGATTTCAATGTAAACATCATTATTTCTATTGGATACATGCAGTGACTAGAAACAGGGCCACCAAAAAGAACTTATGTTGGAAGATGCACGTTCATATGTAACATACATGTAAAAAATGATGGGAGAAATATTTTCTCCAAGCCACAAAGAATGATCGGTGCATCTTTCTGTAGTTTTTTCACAACTATATTGTTCAATATTTTAGCACAAAGATCTTGATAAAAGTGAAATAATCTAATCACAGTGACCCTAAAATTATGTGATAGTAAATGTAAAATGGAAATAGGAATCAATTCATGCAACAAGAAATGGTATTCATGGGTTTTAAGGGATTTTAGTTTCACATCTCGTGTATTCACTCATTTTGAAATGTTACTTGAATAACAATCTGAAACCCTTAAACATTCCAAGACTTGAAGAAAATGTTTTTTCTCTACATTTGTCATCGAAAAACAAGTAAATGGGACTTTTCACTGATTTTGACCAATTAACTCAGGATTAATTCTTGGTTTTATACCTCAATCCATTAAATCACAATCTTAGCACAAATCATCATTTTTCTTTCCCTTTTTATTTAAAAGCGTTGAAAGTAACATTTCACACAAATTTTCTTAATATGAATTACATCCATTTAGTGATGCAGTAAATTTGATGACCAATACAGAAACTCATAGAATATAATTTTCATTCTCCAATTATTGTTGGAATTCAGAGGAACATTATTCCGCTAGTTGGAATTTAACTAAACATTTCCAAGAACAAAATTCAAACATTAAATTTCTTTAAAGATATCACCCCTCAACATTCGTTGAGGTATTTCATCTATCTCTATGGAATTATAAAAAAATATTCGATTTTTCCTATATAGATGATCAATTTGTAGAAATCATCGATGCCCTATGAAACTGAATGTTCGTCAAAACTTTAATCTCCTAAAACATGTATTTTTCATACATATAGGGAAAGATAATATCCCCTTGGAACTCCAACCAGACATTTTTCTATATACAGTGAAATCATTTATTGTCCATAATAATGATGCACGACACATAAAGTAATCATTTTTAAATGCATCATATATCTACACCCCAATGGTCCAAAACTAATTTAACTCATCTATTAATGGTTAAAAATATATGTCGATATCATTTCCAAGATCATTGGGTCCAGAAATAAATATACTCATGATAGTAACTAGCTTTTTCATACACATTCAGGATGAAAAATTATAAATATGAATGAAAATAGGCCAAGTAGTATGTGCAGTATGCATCTGCTTAAATGGGTTAAAACAATCACATGACAATCTGAATCTAACATTCCTTGGGTCGGGTAAAAAATCAAGATGTAACCTATCAAATTTTTTCCACCCTAAACCATCAAAATGATGAACTATATCATCATTATCCTTATTTTTTTCATCTTCATGCCATCACATATTCTTAGCCATTTGTTCTGACATAAAAAGATTCTGAGGTCTGGGAATTAATAGAATGTTCCACATCACCTTTTTTGGTACATGAGATTGAGTTCCATCTTTATTAGTCTTCAATCTTGATGTACCACATTGTCTGTACTTATTTAACTCAACATTATCCTTCTAGAATAAACAACAATGTTTAGGTCATGTGAGGATTTTAGTAATTGAAAATATAATTTTTTTCAACCAAATTTGATTCCATATAATCATTTTCAAGAATACATGCATCATCAGGTTGCATGTCCTTAAAAATATTAAGTAGATATTAAATCTCAGTAATACTAAATCCATATATTGTTTTCCCATGAAGCAGTTGCATTAAAAACTCTAGTTTGGTCATTTTTTCACATGACTAGTATTCTGGGGTATTCGCATCTTCTAAAAACTTTCTAAAATGATCAACATCATCATTCTCATCATTAGATGAAAACAGTGTTCCCATATTCACTTCCTCTTCCACTGCCCTACATGATGTGTTGGCTTGAGAATCAAATGGAAATCGATCGGAAATCAAATTTTCCATTTCGATACTTTCTGCTGAAAAAATGTCATTATCTGTTTGAACATTTTCTCCATTGTGATACCAAATATGATATCCTTTTTGAAAACCTTTTTTAGTGATGTGTTAACTTACTTCCTCACATGTTAACCACGGTCATACAATGTAATCAAACCATGTTCATCGAATCAATCCACCATCTAAAACCATTGTTGAATGAAAAATCCAAAAAATATTCCAACTCCTTCTGAAACTCATTAGTGATCTGATCAACATTATACATCCAACTTCTATCCATTCTAATATGAATAAACAAACAATTAGTAAAAAAAATTATTGTAAATAACAACATTGAAACTCATTCATGCTTAATTAAAGTAGTATATGGACTCATTCATAGGCTTCTATTCCTTGCATGCTTCTTGAGAAACATAAGTAAATGTTCAGGCTTAATGAATCAACTATAACATTATCATTTACTAAAGTATATGATATCTCTAAATAATAATCATATAAGAACTATACCCATATCCACTAATTAATATTTATTTCATGTTAAGAGAATAAACAATGAAATGTCTTACTATCAATTATTACACCATGTAAGGTCAACCTTGGGTTCCTAGTAAGTTCCTAGATTTCTAGATATTGGTAAATATTCTAAATTAATAAATCATAATAATCAGTGATTTAAATTATCTAAAAATAAGATACTAAAATACATGAGATACTAAAATAAATGAGATACAAGTGGAGGTAACATTTTATATCCTAATGAAAATATAATAATACTTACAAAGTCTATCATTCTTAGATACTTATATAGTGGAAAAGGATTCAAATGTAAGATTCATCTACAATTCATCATATTAGAATGAAAAAATTAGAGTATACCATGAGTTTTATATATTAAGGATGTTTTTTCTAAGAATATTGGGTTGTAATACATGTATAAGAGAGGGGTTAGTGTGTAGGGAGGGGGAGGGGCTGGGTAGGGGGAGGGGGAGGGGGAGGGGCAGGGAAGGGGGCAGGGAGAGGGGGAGGGGCTGGGGAGGGGGGAGGGGCTGGTGGGGGAGGGGGTAGGGGGCTGGTGGGGGGAGGGAGAAGGTCTGGGTAGGGGAGGGGTGGGGGACGGGTTGGGTAGGGGGGAGGGGTTCCATTGCAAAAGAAGCAAGGAAAGGGGAAGGGGTTTGATCAGAAAAGAGGAAGAGAAAGGGGAAGGCGGAAGGGGTTCGATCGGGATATGTGGGTTTCAATCACGAGAGAGGAGAAAAGTTGATTTGGATTGTTTGGCTATGAGTTGAGGTGAATTAAATAATTTCTATGTTTTATTAAAGATATCTATAAATTATATTTGGAAGATAAAAGTTGGATAATTCCTTAAAATTTCCGGACTACTTATGGGAATCTCATATAACTTATAGAGTTTTTGTAAGTCTTGTTGTGATTTCATAAACTATGGTGGTAGATGTGTGGCAGTAGGAGAACCAATGAAAAGAAATTCAACTGTAGTCTACTCTTTCAACAAATGCATGGAGCTAGGACAGACAGGTAGAAACTAACATAATATTTACCTAATAAATGCATGGAGCTATCGACCCCTACACACTGCCCCCCCCCCTCCCCATTCCCCCCCCCATACCCCTTCACCCCCCCATCCCCCTTCACCCCTACCCCCCCAAGCCCCCTTCACCCCACTTCCCCCCACCCTTCACTACAACTCCCCCCAACTTTCACCACCACTAAACCCCAACCCTTCACCCCAACTCACTTGAACCCCCCCCCCCTTTCACCCCCACTTCCTCCCCTGTACACTCCCCCCCCCCACCAATAGGGATGTGAACCTATACTACCAAGACGGTATTTTCAGGGATGCCTTGGATACTATATAAATAATATTATATGATTATGTGTCTACCACAATTCCATGTTTTATTTCTATGTTATTATTTCATGGATTATGTTCTTTATTTACTTATGATTGATGTCTTATGAGCTTCTAAGCTTTATTCCATGAATCCTATATACGATCATTGATATGAAAGTTATGATATTATATTTTAATTATCATGTTATCATACCCTTATACTCATGATTATGTTTACATATCTCCCTTGTTTACACATACTAATCATTTGATATCACCCCTTTTTATGTTTCCTTCCCCGTGTTATGAATATTTTTATTATGTTGGATGTGTCTAAGAAGGGTTCTAGTCAAGAAGAACCTAGTGGGAAATAATGTAGCTCATTTATGTATCGGTGTTTAGGTTTCCATGTTTCTAAAGGCATTATACTAGTACACTGTTTGGGAGTCTATTTGTATAATGTTTTAAGTATTATGAAAATATTATGTAATGTTAATCTATGAAAAGTGAGGGTCACTATAGTTGGTATAAAATAAAATGTTTATTTTAATATTAGAAGCTATGATTGGAAAATCTTAGTGATAACCCTAATAAAATGTATAGGATAAGTTTAAGAGTAAGAAAAAATTATAGGACAATGTCCTGAAATTTTGGTAAAGGATAGAGTAAGTGGTTTCCTAGAAATATATCCATGTATATATACTTAAAGTGGATGTGGATATAGAATAGATTCACTTAGGGGTAAAAACTCCAACAAAATGTTCTGGGCATGAATCAGGGTAAATCGGTACATGACAATGGGCCTTTCCGCATACCTGGTTTGACACTCCCAGGGGATATTCTTTGGGAATTAAAAAACTCTTCATGAACCATAAATAATGATTTAAAAATAATTTGTCTATGAATAACCTAGTACAAACCTATGGTGTCATGTATTAAATAAGGTTTCATGATTTAGACATCCTATAAGTGAATTTTCAGGATTGTTTGGTTCCTCGATATGATAATTGTTTCAAACTCTATACTTTTGGTTTTATTTAATGGATAGAACCAGAAGGAACAATGTTAATGGTGATTGATACAGACAATTAAATGATTTTCCTTATGAGAAACCAAATTATATGGGATCTAGAAAAAAAACCCCCATTTTTATGCTCACACAACTTTCTCATGCTATGAATCAGGGTGGACTTCCAAATAATCAAAGGAGGGAACAAAATTCTGTTGATTCTTTTATGAGGAATCATCCACCTTCTTTAAGAGTGTCTTCTAATCCACTTATTTCAGAAAAATATTTTAGTACTACTAAAAATATATTCTTCATTACCAAGTGTTCAGATCATGAGAAAGACATTATGGATATCTATCAATTAGAAGGAAAATCAGACCAGTGGTGGACTCTAATCAAGAATATGATGCAACAAGATGAGATGGAATCCATGGATCGGGACGATTTTAGGTAGTTATTTTTTAATAAGTACTTTATCAAATTATCCATACCAAGATGGAGAAAGTTTTCCTTGAGTTGAAGAAAAGGGATGATAAATCTGTTGGTACCTATGAGGATAATTTCATGAGACCTATGTGGTACGCTTCAAGAATTATCATCCAACCCAAAAGTAAAGTTAATAGGTTCTTCAGTGTATTAAATGAAAATATTTGAAACGTGTTGTCCATAAGAGACTTTAGTATCTATGATGATATTTTGAATTGTGAAATAAATGTTGAATTGGAGGTTGGAGTCATGTATCAATCTCATGGTTTTGACAAGAAGAGGAAGATGGAGTTTAAAGGATGTTCTAAAAACCATGAATAGAATAAGATGAGATTCCCTTTATGCTCTATGTGTGGGATGAATAATGGAGGAAATTTTCTTAAGGGGTATAATAAATTTTTTAACTATGTAAGGGAAGGACATCAGGAATTTAATTGCTGAAGTTATGGGAATAATCTATCTAATGTTTCAAATGGGAAAAACGGCACAGAATTCACCTCCCATGATTTGGTGCTAGAAGAGTAAGGAGAATGATCATTATGCTAACCACTGGCCAAACCCATGGGATGGTGATGATGATAGATAACAATATCCTCTTAATCCAAGGGATAAGGTAAAATATCATGCAATTGCTATTTCTAATGAGGGGTGCGATAACTATGTGATGAAAGCTAAACTTACCATCCAATCTAGAACTGTAATGTCATATTTGATTATGGATCTACCCACTCATTCATATCTAAATAATTTTTTAAGGTTATTAAGATTCCCCAAAAATAATTAGATGTGGAATTAGCAGTGAAAACCCCTATTGGTATTATGATTTCATCTCAAGTATATGATTCCTCTCTGGTTGAAGTTTGTGGGAATGTGCTTCTTGAAAATCTTATCATTCTTACTTTGGTTGAATTTGATGTCATCTTAGGCATTAATTAAATTTCTCTTCATAATTCACACATCAATTTTTGAGTAAAGGAAGTTAATTTTGATATTTCAAACCCTCTTATGATCATCCATCCATGTGATGTTAAGTGTGAACTTACTATGGAGATTACATATAGTATATGGGACTTAATTCCCCTTGAAAAGTGTTTTTAATCTCAAATTTTTGGGGATAAAATCAACATTGATGATATGCCTATTATTTGGGATTTTGTGGATGTATTTATGGAAGAGTTTCCTAGTCTTCCACCAAAATTTTATGTTGAGCTCTTAATAGAACTCATACCTATTTTCACACCAATTTCCAAGACTCCTTATATAATGGCCCTGATTGAGTTATAGTAATTGAAGAAGCAACTCCAGGAAAAGCATGATAAGGGATTCATTCAGCATAGTCTGTCACCTTGGGGTGGACCCATTCTTTTTTTTTTGCAAAAAATAAATATAGATCAACGAGACTCTACATTTATTATTGGAAGTTGAACAAGATCACAATAAAGAATAAGTTTTCTCTTTTCCGAATATATGACTTGTTTGATCAACTGTGTGAATCTCAATACTTTTCAAGGGTTAATCTTCATTCTGGATATCATTAATTGATTGTCAAGAAAGGGGATATACCCAATACATCATTATATACAAGGTATGGACACTATTAATATATATTTATTCCTTTTTTTCTTACTAATTACCCTACTATCTTCATGGATTTAATGAATCGAGTCTTTATAGGTTACCTCGATCGGTAAATGATAGTCTTTATAGATGATATTTGTATCTTTTCAAAGAGAAAGGAAGATAAGCAAGGTCACTTGATAATTATACTAAAGACCCTAAAGAAGGATAAGAAATATGAAAAATTTACAAAGTATGAATTTTGGATGCAAAAGGTTTCATTTTTGGGTCACATAATCTCAAGAGATGGTATAATAGTAGATCCATCAAAGTCAAAGGCTATTGAGTGTTGTCCTAGACCAACCATGGTGGCTGAGATCTATAGTTTTCTTGGTTTAGCTGAATATTATCTATGGTTTGTGGATAATTTCTCATGAATATCTAATCCTCTAACCAAGTTAACTCTAAAGGGTTTCAAGTTCCTATGGATAGATGAATGTGAGGAAAAATTCAAGGAATTGAAGAGAAGCTAGTCAGTGAATATATGATTACATTAACCTATAGTGGAGAAGGGTTTGTAATATTTAATGAGACATCCAATAAGGGATTGTTATGTGTTCTTAAGAAGAATAACATGGTTATCACTTATTCCTCATGACAGTTCAAGATTCATGAGAAAAATTTCCCAACTCATGATTTGGAGTTAGCAGTGGTAATTTTTTGCGTTGAAGATATGGAGGAATTATCTTTACGGATAAAAGTGTGATATATATAATGATCATAAAATTTTTAAATATATATTCACACAAAAGGAGTTGAAAATGCTCCAGATAATATGGTTAGAGTTGATAAAGGATTTTGACTACTCAATACATTACCACCCTAAGAAAGTGAGCAAGGTGGATAATGTTTTGAGTCAGAAGGATCATGATATTTATCCATGATGAGGATAAGAAAAGATCCAATATTTTTATATTTGAAAAGGATAGATCTAGAAATACTATAGGAAGGAGAAATATCTTATCTTTCTCAAATGAATTTTCAACACTCTATCCAAGTGAATATCAAGGAGGTGCAGAATGAAGATATAGAGCTACAAAAGAAAGTTATAAATATTCTGAAGTTTAACCTTGATTAGGATGGAATGATGAGTTTCTATAACCATGTATGTGTTCCTTTTATACCATATGTGAAGGAGGATCTGTTAGAGGAAGCTCATAATTATTCATTCTCTATTCATCATGTAAGTACGAAGATGTATAGAGATTTAAAATAATACTTCTGGTGGGATGGAATGAAGAGAGATATCACAGAGTTTGTATCTTGATGCTTGGTATTCTAACAAGTTAAAGATGAAAGACAAAATTAAATGGGGATATTGCATCCATTATCTATACCAGAATGGAAATGGGAGAACATCACCATGTATTTTTTCATTGGACTGCCAAAAATATCTAAAGGTTTTAATGTTATATGGGTGGTAGTTGACCGCCTTACTATGTCAGCACACTTCATCGCTATCAGAGAATAAATCTCCTTGGATCATCTTACTAGGATATACATTAAGGAAGTGGTAAGGTTACATGTATTACCACATTTTATTGTATTAGATCGGGATCCAAGGTTTACCTCAATGTTCTAGAAAATTCATCAAGAAGCACTTGATACAGAATTGAGTTTCAGCACTATTTATCGTCCTCATATAGATGGCTAGACTGATAGAATAATTCAAACCCCAGAGGATATGTTGAGATCTTGTTCTCTATATTTAAAAGGTGTTTGGGATCAACACCTTCCTCCAGTTTAGTTTTCTTACAACAATTTCTTTAACTCAAGAATTCAGATGACACCTTATGAAGCCCTTTATGGGAAGAAATGTAGAGCTCCAACGTGTTGGTATGAGGTTGGACAAAGAAAGCTATTGGGACCTGAGATTGTTGAAGAAATGGTCAATAAGGTTAGAACCATTCAACATCATATCAAGTCATCTCAAAGTTAGAAAAAAAGTTATGCTCATAACCATCGACAAAATTTGGAATTTGAAGTTGGTGAAAAGGTGGTTCTATAAATCTCAACCTAGAAGAATGTTATGAGATTTAGTAAGAAAAGGAAACTAAGACCTAGGTATATCGGTCCCTTTGAAATTATTGATCATATCCAAATGGTAGCCTATTGCTTGGAACTTCCTCAAAATAACTCTAAAGTATATGATTTATTCCATGTATCTCTCCCGAGGAAGTACATACCTAACCCTCTACATGTACAAAACTTAGAGGCCATACCACTAGAGAGGGATCTTTCTTACGAGGAGCAACCTGTTGAAATTCTGGATCATACAGAGAATGTTCTACAAACCAAGACCACTCACTTGGTCAAAGTTTTTTAGAGAAATCACCAGTTAGAGTAAGCTATATGGGAACTTGATGGTATGATGAAGCAGAAGTATCCTCATTTGTTTTTACCTGTGTGATGAATTTCAACAGTGAAATTCATTTTAAGTGGGGTATAATGTAACACCCCTAGTTTTTATGGACCTTTTTTCTTCGAATAAAGTATATTTTCATTTATTTATTATAATGTACTATGTAAAACATTATTTTCAAAAGGAACCGACTTGGATTATGTTACACATCACCAACTTGGCATATGTTACATGCAGCACCGACTTGGCGTATGTTACACATAACACCGATGTTTCTATGAAACATCATTTTATTGTTATAATTATTTAAATGAGATAATTATAACATATCCATTAAAATTATTTATATGAAGATTAATAACAAATTTTCAAATATTATTTAAATTTTTTTATATAAATAAAACATATTTATAATTAAAGATATGATTTTTGGTAAAGTTCTTTTTGTGTTTAAAAAACCATTTTCTCAAATGAACCACTTTTAATGATAAAATTAATTTTAGACACATTTAGAAATTTAATTTGATATAATAATAATAATTTTTTAATTTATAATGTTGAAGTTATCTTAGGGTGAATTTTTGGGATTTTTTTGAAAAACTTCATTTTTTGATGAATAGTAAAAATACTGCTTTTAGGTTAAAACTATTTTTTTGTTTAAATAATTATTAATGTTAAATTATATTTTAAATTTTTTTATGGTCACATTATATAAATTTTTAATCTATTAATAAATTTTTTTTCATTATAATCAATTTCATTTTAAAATTGATTATAAAAAACTTAATAAATATGTGAACTTCTTTTTTACTTTAAGGACCAGTAATTTTGTCTCATCTGTAAGATTAGCATTAATCTTAAATTTTACACTTATGTAAATTAAATTTAGAAAAACCAAAATAAACAATTGTAATCTGTATAATATTTAGAGTCTAATTATACAATGTTGATTTTTTACAAAAATGAATAGTAAAAGTGATTAAAATTATTCACAACAATTGAGGTCAAATTATGCTTAATTAGGTACTAAACCTTAATCTTAGGGGACCAAATGACCTATCCACTTTTCAAAAAAACATTGAATTTCCATTAATAGAATATAAACCTCCATTATTTATTTATGTCGCTTTGGTATGACTTTTTTTAGGTAAGAACATGTGTACACCTAAATTGTTTTCAAAAATTCCAAGTGAGTCCTTTTCATTCCCTATAAAATCCCACCACCTCTCCGACTTTATAACACCATTCAAACCTCTTATTTTTTAAAATTAACTACCCAATAAACTTCCTAGAAATCCTCCCTTCCTCCAAGAATCCTTACCTTGGGCATAATTCAATCCAAGAAAGCCCTTTGACATAAACTAAAAGGAGTTTCCCGATTAAGAGGTAACATATTCTCTCAAATCATTTCTTTTATTTTCTTTCACCACCCCTCAACTTTATTTTTTCCATTACTGTATAAAAACCAGTATCATCAATATACTAGGATGTTATTATGATAAGGTTTCATCCTACACTTACACACACCTCTATCTAATGGAAAAAGAACATATTGTTTATGTGTATGACGTACTACAACCTCACCAAATGATGATTGTTCAATTTTCCATACCACCTATCATGGTAGAAATAATGATGGAAACTCTATTTACATATGTTACATATTATATTTATTATTTAATTAAGATTATATATTCCTTTTACAATGAATATATTTTTTACTTTCCATTGTGTGTTAATATGATAATTTCGTTTGAGGTAATCAGAAACATATTCTAAGTGTGGTAAAATACATTTTGGGAAATTTATTTCAGGATCTAGATAGTGTTATCGGTGTGGTAAGTTCGGTCATAATGTTTATGACTATAATTAAAAGAGTCCATAATAATCCAAGAATGAGATTACAGATATCCAGTCTATATTAAGATGCTTTACCTACAATGAATTGGGATATTATGCTAACATGCATATGAAGTTACTTACTCTGGGTGGAAATCATAATGATCATAAGAAAAATGGGTGGAAATCATTTTATACTTCTATAATTGATATTGGTCCACATGGGTATGTGGTAACAGCTCTAGGGAGCTCAGTATTTTTTGAAGCTTGATCCTAATATCAATGTCTTAGGCTCCCCTCTTTGGATGTTTTGAGTAATGGAAATAATTTGGGATACATTTATTGAATTTTTATAAATATCTAAATTATATATTTTAATAGAAATTTATTTGATCAATAATTACTCTACATTTTATAGACAAAATTTTAAATGTATTGATAACCTTTAGGGTTAATATGGCATTCTTTTTAGTTAAATGTTTTGAAAAATATATATTCATGATGAAAAAGTGGTGTTACTTTTGAGGTTTAGTGATTAATTTATTGAATTAGATAACTTTTATTAACCATATTAATTTTTTAAAAATGTTCAGAGACAAACAAAAAGACTTTTCACTCTTTTATAGATATTTTGATCTGTTAAAAGTGAATTTTAGTGCTTTAGGCATAACAAATTTATTTTTGGATATTCATTTCTTGGAGTAAGGGATGAATAGGAAATTTATTAAAGCACGACCAATGTATGAAATTATGATTATGAAATAGAAACTTATCAAGTAATTATATTTCATTATATTCTTATATAGTAAAATAATTCGTCAGCTTTTGGAAAATTATCTTGAAATAAATATTTATCCAATTACATTCATATCCAATGAATCATATAGTCTTTTAGATCATCAAAGATTTATGTTTTTGAGGCCATCAACATTATATTGATAATTCATGGGCTTATTATCAATT